>OX422215.1:90997338-92197338 GCA_949130495.1 Sambucus nigra | reverse complement strand
CAAGAAGAGAAGTTTTGGTTTGCTTCTACATCCATCAAAGAAGAAGACTTTTTGTTGAAGATTCTACCCACTTAGAGAAAGGCTCCATGCTTGGGTGACGGTGACCATATAAAGTCCCATCGGTGGATTCCGAGACCGCGGTGGTGTTCCGAGGTTGTTCGCTAGGAAGAGGTTTCTACGAGAAGAAGCGTCGAGGCTTGAGAGGGATCGAGTCAGTCGTTGTAAGTATATCTGTCTTGTAATTGTAATTCCATATCTAGTGGACTTGTGGCTAGGGCCGTCCGAGGTTGTTTCTCGTCTTGGGTTTTTCCTCGTACATCTCGGCGTAGTGTGACATTGTTTATTTTATCTTGCATCATAATTTAGAACGCATGCTTAGAATAAATTCAAGATAAAATTTGGTTTAATTATCACACTCATTTAATTTGGGACTAAATTAAATATTGGGTAAATTTGGTTAATTCAAGTCATTTGCTAAAATTGGTTTCGCCTAACTTTGGATAATTGAATATTATGACTTAGGCAAACTCTAGGACTTGGATTAACTATTTAATTGGACTTAATCGGTTTGATTTAATCTTGTTTCACTTTTGTTTATGAGTTAAATAAAATTTGGAATTTTAGTATTTGTTTTGTTGAACCATCATCTTTTAACGCTTCCGCATCGTATTCGTTTTTAATATACAAAAGGAAATTACCTTTTTGCGCTTTCAAAAAACTAGTCTACTACACCAACAAAGCATTCAGGGGAGCCGAAATTAGGTATCCTAGCTTAGAAAAATTATCCTTAGCCCTTATTGAAGCCTTATTTTCAAGCACGCACTACAGTAGTGTACAATGATCTACCTCTTCGGTAAGCACTACAAGAACCTGAAAAGTTAGGCAGGTTGATGTATTGGGCAGTAGATTTGGGAGAGTACGACATCATTTACGAGACCAGATCATCATTACAAGGGCAAGCATTAAAATATTTTATTGCGGAATTTACATATCTAGAGGTTATTGACCAACCAAACTTGCCGATCGAGCAGACTCCTTCAGAAGAGAGATCAACTCAAAATCAAACCAAAGTCGTAGCCAACCAACCGAAATCCTTCAGCGCTCAAAAGATGGGTAAAAAATATACAGAAGAAAGTAAGAAGATATTATGCCATGGGGTATTGTCTACAGAAATCTTTAATAATGAAATTACATTATGGAACTTATATGTGGATGGATTTTCATATGCCAGTAGTAGCAGAGCATGTATCATTCTCAATACGCCTGACGATATTAATGTTGAGTATGCCCTCAGATTTCAATTCAAAGAATCAAATAATGAAGTTAAATATGAGGCTTCAATCGCTAGACTTGAATTAGCTAAATCATTAAGCACCGAGCAAGTAGTGGCCTACAGTGATTCTTAGTTGATGGTCAATCAAGTGTTTTATATATATGGGACCAAAGGAGATTTGATGACTAGATACTTGACCAAGGCAATAGAAGTCATTTTTAAATTTCCAAGCATACAAATGAACAGGATACCAAGGATAACCAATGCCCGAGCTAACGCACTTGCTCGACTGGCTTTAGTAACAAGAATAGAACTCATGAAAAACATTCCAATTGAGATCTTGACAACTAGGAGCATAGATTAAGATCCGATAATCAATTTTATTACTGTAGATTTGGGACCATCCTGGATGGATCTAATCAGAGCTGACATCGAAGAATGAACCCTACCAACTGATCCAAAAGAGGCAAAAAAGCTATTATACAAAGCATCCAGATATGTGTTGGATAAAGGATTCTTATACAAAAGGGGATTTAATGTTTCCTTATTACACTATGTCCATGTATTGGAAGTTGATGATTTGATCAAGGAAGTAATTAAAGGTTCTTATGGAGCTCATTCATCTGGTTGGTCATTAATCCAGAGAATCAACACATAGGGATATTACTGGCCAACTATGAAGGCAGATTGTAGAGCCTTCGTAAGAAAATGTGATAAGTACTAGAGGTTTTCTGCAATCCACAAAGCACCAAGCGCTTCTTTAGCACCGATTACTTCTCCTTGGCCATTCGGTATTTGAGGAATTGACTTGGTCGGCCCATTGCTGACCACCAAAGGCCGGCTAAAATCACTACACCAAAACTGGCGATGGTTGTGGCCAAAATCCCTAACGAAGACTGTGGGTCGCGAACTTGGGTCGTTACCAATTTTGTGGGTCGTGGCCCAAGTTTGTGACCAAAAAATGGTCATGGCCCAGAGGGGTTCACGACAGATGGTCGTGGACTTGGGCCATGACCCATGCCATGACGGGTCGCGACCCTCGTCCGTGACCCACAACCGTGACAAATTGGTCGCGGACTTTGGCCGCGACCCACAACCGCGACAAAAAAAAAGGAAAAAAATGGTCGCAACCCAAGTCCGTGACCTCCAACCGTGACCAAAAATGGTCGCGACCAAAGTCCTTGACCGACACCGCAATGAAAAAAAAAGGAAAAAAATGGTCGCGGACTTTGGCCGAGACCATTTTTATGCGCGACGGAAAAAATAAAAATGATCATGGACAAAGTCCATGACCATATTTAACTATAATTTAAAAAAATGTATTTTTTTGGTCCAATCCTAAAATTGAGGGTCCTGTGAGTGCACCGTCGGTTGCTACGTGTAACGTTGGACGCGTACGAGGTGTCACAAATATTTATTATTGGTAAAACAATAAAAAAAATCACAAATTGCGAATCGAGAACGTTGTTAATAAACTAATATATATACAAACTTAAAAATATTACACGTCTTAATAATTCACAGACCAAAAAAAATTGGGCAAAGTTTCCTCTATTTTCTGGACATTCCAAACCCTGTAAATGTAAAACCTTCTTATTATAAAGCCCGCACGGCCATAAAATTCAACAATGAAATTATAAAAGCCCGCACAGCTGTAACACATAAAAAACATAATCCTGAATGTCCACAACATATAAACAATCTTCATATTGTAAACCATGACCTCCTTCATTTGTTCCACATGCAAAAATCCTATAAATGATAGAATACAAAAAAAATGATATAAGTAACCAAGTAGTTTTACAAAAAATTTAATCAAGCTAAAAAATTGCATATATAAGTTAAAATTATCAACATATCAATGTTTTTATGCCTAAGTCTAAAAATATGCAAATTATCGTTGTGTTCTCAAATCGTGATCGCGCGGTTAGTTCCTACGAGTTACATTGGTCCGTGCGAGGTGTCGGTGCCACTTACGGGACCGTTTCGAGGCTGTTTCGACTTTTCGCCCACTAACGCCATGTTGTTAAGACTAAGTCTAAAAATATGTAAATTATCGTCGTATTCTTAAACCGGGGGTCCCTTGATCACGCGGTCAATTCCTATGAGTTACATTGGTCCCGTGCGAGCTGTTGGTGCCACTCACGGGACCGTTCGCGGGCTATTTCAGTTTTTCACCCACTAACGCCATGTTTTTAATCCCAAGTCTAGAAATATTCAAATTACCATTGTATTCTCAAACCGAGAGTTCCGTGGCTGCGCGATCATTTCCTACGAGTTACATTGGTCCTGTGGGAGGTGTTGGTGCCTCCCACGAGGCCGTTCGGGGTCTCTTTTGGGTTTTCACCCTCTAATGCTATGTTTTTAAGCCTAAGTCCTGATATTTTTCAATTATCATCGTATTCTCAAACCGGGAGTCCCGTGATCGCATGGTCAGTTTCTATGAATTACATTAGTCCCGTGGGAGGTGTTGGTGCCTCCCACGGGGTCGTTCAGGGGTTGTTTCGAGTTTTCCCCCACTAACGCCATGTTTTGCCTAAGTCTAGAAATATGTAAATTATCGCCGTATTCTCAAAACGGGGGTCTCGTGATCGTGCAGTTAGTTTCTACGTATTACATTGGTCCCGTGCGAGGTATTGGTGCTACTCACGGTGCCGTTCGAGGGCTGTTTCGGCTTTTCACCCACTAACGCCATGTTTTTAAGCCTAAGTCTAGAAATGTGCAAATTATCATCATATTCTCAAACCGAGAGTCCTGTGGCTGCGTGGTCAGTTCCTACGAGTTACATTGGTCCCGTGGGAGGTGTTGGTGCCACCCACGGAGTCGTTCGGGGGTTGTTTCGGGTTTTCACCCACTAACGCCATGTTTTTAATCCCAAGTCTAGAAATATTCAAATTACCATCATATTCTCAAACTGAGAGTCCCGTGGTTGCGTAGTCAGTTCCTACGAGTTACATTGGTCCCGTGGGAGGTGTTGGTGCCTCCCACGGGGTCGTTCGGGGGATGTTTTGGGTTTTCACCCTCTAACGCCATGTTTTTAAGCCTAAGTCTTGATATTTTCAATTATCGTGCTATTCTCAAACCGAGAGTCCCGTGATCGCGCGATCAGTTTCTACAAGTTACATTGGTCCCGTGGGAGGTGTTAGTGCCTCCCACGAAGCCGTTCGGGGGTTGTTTCGAGTTTTCTCCCCTAACGCCATGTTTCGTCTAAGTCTAGAAATATGCAAATTATCGTTGTATTCTCAAACCGGGGGTCACGTGATCGCGTGGTTAGTTCCTACGTGTTTCATTGGTCCCGTACGCTGTGTTAGTGCCACTCACGCGGCCGTTCGGGGGCTTTTTGGTATTTTCACTCACTAACGCCATGTTTTTAAGCCTAAGTTTAGAAATATGCAAATTATCATTGTATTCTCAAACCGTGAGTCCCGTGACTGTGTGGTCAGTTCCTACGAGTTACATTGATCCCATGGGAGGTGTTGGTGCCACCCACAGGGCCGTTCGGGGGCTGTTTCGGGTTTTCACCCACTAACGCCATGTTTTTAAGCCCAAGTCTAGAAAAATTTAAATTATCGTCGTATTCTCAAATCGGGAGTTCCGTGGCTACGCGATCAGTTCTTACGAGTTACATTGGTCCCGTGGGAGGTGTTGGTGCCTCCCACGGGGCCGTTCAGGGGCTATTTTGGGTTTTCACCATCTAACGCCACGTTTTCAAGCCTAAGTCCTGATATTTTTTAATTATCCTCGTATTCTCAAACTGGGAGTCCCGTGATAGCGCGGTTAGTTCCTACGAGTTACATTGGTCCCGTGGGAGGTGGTGGTGCCTCCGACGGGGTCGTTCGGGGGTTGTTTCGAGTTTTCCCCCACTAACGCCATGTTTTGCCTAAGTCTAGAAATATGCAAACTATCATCGTGTTCTCAAATCGGGGTCTCGTGATCGTGCGGTCAGTTCCTATGAACTACATTGGTCCCGTGCGAGGTGTTGGTGCCACTCACGGGGCCGTTCGGGGGCTGTTCCGGCTTTTCACCCACTAACGCCATGTTTTTAAGCCCAAGTCTAGAAATATTCTAATTTTCATCGTATTCTCAAACTGGGAGTCCCGTGGTTGCGCGGTCAGTTACTACGAGTTATATTGGTCCCGTAGGAGGTGTTGGTGCCTCCCACGTGGCCGTTCAGGGGCTGTTTTGAGTTTTCACCCTCTAACGCCATGTTTTTAAGCCTAAGTCCTGATATTTTTCAATTATCATCGTATTCTCAAATCGGGAGTCCCACAGCTCTTTAAGTTCTCTGATTAATGGTTCTAAGAATATATCAATGTCGTAACTTAGAGCCTTAGGCCCGGGTATCAACAAAGATAACAAGGTGAACTCCTTTCTCATGCATAATGTTGGAGGATGACTTAAAGGCGCCATGAGAACTGGCCAATAACTCTTACTCGTACTTAAATTATCGAAAGGGTTAAACCCATCGGTTGATATTGCAAGACGAATGTTGCGCGGTTCCTTTGAAAATTCATGGTGTTGTGCATTTGAAAGTTTCCAGATGAGTGAATTAACCGGATGACGCATCAAATTCCCACCCACCTCGCATCGAGTATGCCATGTCATGGCCTCCGCTATCCATGGTACAGTAATAAACCTTTTTAACCGTGGCCCAAGTGGAAAATACTTCAAAACCTTTTGTGGGCCTTGCGAGCACTTATAATTTTTTCCATGTTCGTTATTTCCATTCTCACAAACCACATATCTAGGCTCACTGCATACAGGACATTCATCCTTCTCTTCGTGCTCGTTCCAGTACAATATGCAATCATACTTGCAAGCATGAATAGATTTGTATTTCAAACTTAAACCCTTCAAACTCTTCTTCATAGTAGGATAATTGTCTGGTAATGTGTTCTCTTTTGGGAGAATTTCTTTAACCCACTTAAGAATTTCGGTTAAGTTGTTTCTAGACAAACCAAATTGACTCTTCAAATTATGAAAACCAATCATTGCATATAATACCTAGTGATCTTCATCGCAATCCTTATACAACGGTCTAGCCGCATCGACTTTCAACCGTATGTATTCCCGATCTCCTAGTAGTTCAGCATCAATTTGTTTATTTACTTGGTCATAATGCGCATTATTTGTATTCATAGGTTGGTGGTTTTGATGGTTGTGGAGTTTGTAAGAATCATAAATTAAGTCGATCAATGGATGATGTGTTGGTGAATCATGTACCACTTCTACTCCTTGGGGTTTCGTTACACGGTCGAGTGCCGCTAATTCTTCTGGAACATAAGGTACAACTTTTTCACCATGGTATGTCCGTGTTATATAGTCTTGATAGATTCCCCACTGTAGTAAATGCAACTCAACATCTTCCAATGACTTATATTTTTCGTTAATACAATGAGTGCACGAATACAGAATCTTCCCACTTTTAAGATTTTTAGAAGCGTATTTAATAAATTCATAAACGTCCTTTACATGATTATTTAATATCCGGTTAGTATCTCCCATCCACTCTTTGTATTGTGGGAAATCCATGTAATAATCTTCAAATTTCAGTCCTGTGGTAATAGGTTAAAAAATATTATTACAACTGAAACAAAGAAAATATTCTTATGACTGAAACAAAAAAAAATATCATTACAAACAAAACAAAACCAATATTATTACAACTGAAATAAAAAAATGTCATTCCAACAGAAGCAAAACCAATATTCTTACAACTAAACAAAAAAAATATTATTACAATTGAAACGAAAGAAAATATTATTGCATCTTGGCCAACAGATAAATTGGCCAAGTAATAAAAGATTTTGCATAATTCCTCAATTCCATCCCATCCCCGTTGTTAACGTACACAAGTACATCTCCGCAACCGTTTTATATTTCGTCGACCATTATTTTAGCCTCACCCTTCTCCAAAGGTCGTCCATGTACTAGAGTTCCAGGAACTATGGAGACGAGTATGCAGACGCCAACAAACCTCGAATTGCTCATGTCCTTGATATAGTACTCTTCGGCATAGTCACCGCGAGTTATTGACGATGATCCAAGTCCTGTGATTGACGGAGGTGCAGGGGAGGGGAATGTTGGAGGATGAGGCATTTGAGAGGGGAATGTTGGAGGGGAAGGATGTGTGAAAGCTGGAGTAGGAGTAGGGTAAGGGTAACCTTGAGGAGGCATTGGGGACCTATAACTTTCAAAAAAGTTCACAAGTTTCCCAATTTGATTCGTCACTAATCCCAGGGTATTTTTAATCTCATGGATATTCCCATCGGTCTTCAACTAGTGCTCCTTTTGGGATGAGATACAATTCTTGACTGAAGAAAGCTCATCGATAAGAAGTGTAGTGTGTTGAAGTTTTGTTTTTGGCATATTTGATCCAACACCTTTTATCCTCCCCCTTTTGTCCTTTCCAAAAGTCTGTGCCAGGGCATCATTTTCAAGGTCAAAGTCATCAGTAGGGTTCGAATCGAATTGACTGCTGATGGCCTCTATTGATTCCAGTGTCTAAACCAAGTACGGTGGAAATTTATTATCTTTGTCCCGTCAAGTATGAGGGAATAAGTTGGACCAATTTGGATTTTTACCGGCATCTGGACCATCCTTCGTCCTACTCTCCCATTCATTCTTCAAATCCTCATATGATTTGGATCCCAGCCTATGGATATCAGTTTTTTGTTCCCTATTTTTTTTATTTGGATCCATATGGAACAACTTTTTCTCCTTCGCCTCATTTTCCAAAAACTTATTCCATTGCTCCAACGGCATTTCAACATTTGGAGGCACTCTCTCTTTCAAAGCCAAAATATCTGATCTCCCTGCCTCTTTCGAGAAATGTTTCTTCCGAAGGTTTCTCTTGTATGTCCTCAATCCTTCAGCAACCCGAGATAGAACCCTATTCTTGGAACGGTCAGGAAATGAGAAATGCTTGCAAAGTTGGTCATGTATGTCATCTTTGACAAATTGATCAACAAGGTTTCAATTGTCTGGTCCACCGACTCCCACATTCATTTTTCCCAGGGACAAATACCAGGCTTTAAAGTTCAGCACGTCATTCCTATCTCCCGTCAGGTTATTCCCGATAAGCGAGAACCTAATAGGGTTCTTTCCATTTGAGAAGGAGGCATCGGGAGTGTTGGATGGGGGCCTTAAAGCAACGGAAGTGCTGGATTGGAGCGTAGGAGCACTTGGAGTTGGACTTGGTGAGGAGTGAACCATTGGTGGAGTTGTGAATTGCTCAGCCATTAGTGTTGAGAATCCGAGTTCTGCACGAGATGGTGAACCTCATTGTGGTGTTACCTCGGCACTTGGTACCCTTGGGTTATTTCCTCTCGACATTATCTACAAAAATGAAAAACTATAAGTGACTAAATAATTATAATAATATGAAATTATAACTAATTAATCAAGCTTATGACTATATATATATAGATAGATAGATAGATAGATAGATAGATAGATAGATAGATAGATACCTTTTCAGAGTAAGACTTTAGAATAAGTTCAATGTGTCTGATCTCCATCCATTCGGTATTAGTTTTTAAGAACCTATGAATTTTTGCGCGTGGCTAACTAGGAGGAAGGGTATCTTGTAACACCCCGTATTTTCTTGCATTAAATATTTAATTAATTCGGGAATTGAAAATTACTTGTGAGTCGTAATTTTAATTGAATTAATTAGGAAAATTTTATTTAAATATTAATCGGGAAGTGAATGGTTAATATCTAAGGAAAACTTATTTATTAAGTGAATAGTAATATTGTATTTGCGTCATTTCGGATATTAATGACGGGATATGTACTTATTTCAGCCGGGAGTCGGTATAGACTAATTTGAGTGTGAAATAAGGACTTTTTAGAAATAATTCGGATGCCAATTCTGAGTGTACGGTTGAGTCCGGATGGGTCGAGATAGTCGGAAAAGTGTACCCGGGGGTAGTAAACGGGTTACGGGACGTTTTTAGGCATAGTCGGGCCCACACGGGGGCATTTGGGTCACTTGGGCTTGGCCCATTAGGCAAAAAACGGGATTAAGGTTACTTAACAAATAAAAGAAACAAGGGAACGGCTGAAGTAATTAGAGAAAAGACTTAGAGGGTTAGGAAACCCTAACAGCAGCCAAAGTCAAATTTGGGGGATCACAGGAGAGCCATAAAGGAGTCATCTTCAACCTTGAGCACTCACGGTTCCAAATTCAGACTCTACGAACCCTAAGGCAAGTGGTTAACTTGCTGTAGCATGTAAAGTGTATTTCAATTCATATTCATGTGATGCGTGTAATCAAAGAAATTCGTTTTGGGTTTTAAAGGGGTATAAACATGGGGTTTTGTAAATCATGAATCTGATTTATAAATGGATTAGAAGATCATATATAATTTGGGTTGTGTATTTATATCTGGTAAGATGTGTAAACCGGATGAATTAGAGACGAATTTGGTGGAAAGAAATTTATGTTTAAATGGGTTAAAGACTGAATGTAATTTTACCACAAATCTGTGAAAACAGTAGAGAAAGTCAAATTATTGATGTTGATGGACTTCATAGAGGTTTCATATAAGGTATTTGATGTTTATTGTCGATGGGAACGCTTAGTTTTCAGTGTAGAAGAAACTAGGGTTTGGAGGTGGGCGTCCATGGCTGAAACAGCTAACTCGAGGAAGACGAGGACCTGCTCGATTGATCGATCGAAGGGGGACCATTGATCGATCGATGGTCCAGAAATTTTGACAGTCCGCCCAGTTTTCCTTTATATGTAGAAAAATTTAAATATAACATTTTTACATGCTTTAATTTTGAGTAATTAATACATGGATTTAAAATCTAATTAATGGTGAATAAAATTAATTTGAATTTGAAGGCGGCTTAGTGTGTCATTATAATTAAAATAAATTGGGATTGGAGGAAATTAGGTGTGACACATTAAGGTTGAATTTTGGAAAGTTTGTTTCGAAATGATTAAATAACGGATTGAGTGGACAAGTCCGGGAACATTGGTTGAATGATACAGAGATGTAAATTTTATTTAGGGGTACTAAATAATTTGGAGTCGGGAATATAGACTCGGGTGTTGTTTATTTCGGGCCACGGGAGTAAATCCGAATATGTTGGTTGGGGCGATACCAAAGGAAATTAATGTGTAAAATAATTAATAATTCGAGTTGGACCACAAACTCATACTAAAATGGAATAGGCTTGTGTCACGGACTTAGTACACGGTACAGCCGGGATATATATATACGGCGTGCGATAGTATAAATACTAGCGAAATGCCCGTGCCTGAAGGCACGGCGAAAATTTCGAAAGTACATAATCGTGAAACGACGAAAAATTTCAAAATACGTAATTGTAAAACGACAAAAATATTGTTCCCCAACAAAATAAAATAAAGTGTAATTTTAAAAAAATTGGACATAATCTCCCTTGTTTATAGGACTATCTAACCTGCTTAACAAATAAAAAATTGTCCAACACCATTCAAATAATCTAAATTCATCAAACATCATTCAATTGAACTCACATCGTGCCTCAAATAAACAAAGTGTCCATTTAAAAAAAAATCGGTATGGTTTCCTTTGTTTATTGGACTAACCACCCTCTTAAGGGATAACAACAAATCCAACAATATTTAATGATCTCAAAAGTTAAAATTCATCAACAACATTTAAAAAGTCCATGTTCATCTAACAAATACTTCATCTTGGTTGTCACAATCCCCCCATCCAACATATTTGTCCCTTCTTCCATACTAATGATTTTCCTCCGGTGTTATAATAATATGGAAGAACTTAAACATCTTTTTATAAACTGAAAGAGTCATCAAGCAAGGCACTTACTTCATAACTGAGGTCTTTAAGAAGTCGAGTTGCTACAACAGCCAAGAACTCCTGCCACGGGAGGAAAGGGAGCTCAAAATTGTAAAGGCAACTGAGCAAGTTTTGAACTACCTGCAATATAAATTTACTCTTTGATAAGAAAAATCAAGTTAATATAAAGGACAATCACTAATTATCAAATGTTTTCTTGGCTAAGAGTTGCTGCACACCTCTGACAGATCAAGACTTGCATATATGGCTGCATAAATGCATATATGCTGCATATATGCAAGATATGTGCATATATGGATGCATATATATCTGCATCTATGGCTGCATATATGCTTCATATATCCAGATATATGCATATATGCAGCCATATATGCTTGCATATATGCAGCCATATATGCATATATGCATATCTCTGCATATATGCAGCATATATGAAAGATATATATTTTAATTAAGCATGTGCTCTCATCTATTCCAGCATATATGTTAGCCTCTTTGAATCCTCCCAAAGCTATACTTAAAAGGCTTGATAGCATGTTGAGCAGATGTTTATGGGGAGGAAATGAAATCCAAGGTTGGAAGCATCAGTGGAAATCTTAGGAGTATCTTTGCAAGGATAAATCAGAAGGGGGTTTAAGCTTTTCGAATTTGAACTAATTGGCCAAAGCTTCATCAATGAGACTTTTTTGGAAGTTCAAAATAGAGAACACTTTGTGCTGAGCCTTCATGAGAAATAGATACAAATGAAGAAACAATAAATTGGGATCTTTAGCTTGGAGAAGATTGATGGATGTGAAAGATTTATGTGAGTACAATATGGAAAAGATAAGAGAAGACTGTATCTAACAGCCATCGATTTCAGGGAATTTCTGTTTAAAGTTGGAAATTGAGCAGTGCAGAAACCACTATGCTTCCTCTATAGTTTCGTCTCAGGTATGGGACAATAATCTTCCTAAGAAAATATCTATAAATTCATGGGGAATTATTAATTCTTTCTTACCTACCGATGATGTTATTTAAAATTTGGGAATTTCGATTATTTCCAAATGTTAAGCCTGTTCTAATCATAGTGAGTCCCTTAATCAGATATTTTTACAATGGTCCAATGTAAGACCTATTTAGGACTATTTTGCAAATCTCATGGGAATTAGGATGGAAATAAATTCTTTAACATCAATGTTGATTAGTTGGTGGTATCTTGCATATATGCAGATATATGCAGATATGGCTGCATATATGCAGCATATGCAAATATGGCTGCATATATGCTGCATATATGCATATATGGCTGCATATATGCATATATGCTGCAGATATATGCATATATGCTTGCATATATGCAGCCATATATGCATATATGCAACCATATATTCATATATCTTGCATATATGCAGCCATATATGCATATATGCAGCTTGCATATATGCAGATATATTCATAAAAGCAATCTAAATCCGAAATAAAAGAAAATAAAAAAAGGAAGATACAGTGATAAATAAGTAATCTCTCAATCAAAAAATGCTCGATCCGAAATAAAAGAAAATAGAAAAAGGAAGATCTAAACGTATTCAGACCTGCTCGATCCATCACTGTATGCATATATGCATATATGAGTATGCATATATGTTGCATATATGAGTAACCATACAGTATGCTGCATATATGCATACAGCTTCTTCATATATGCAGCATATTTGTTCATAAGTGATGATTGATGCGTAATGTACCTCTTAGCAAGATTGATTCAGATGAACATGGGCTTCTTCGAGCGGTATCTGCTGTCCTATTATAAGAATAAAAATTAGATCAAATTTATAGAAAGAACACTAATTTATAAAGGAATGACAATTGATTCGAAGCAAACAATATATCGAGTCCTTACTCACCAAGTAATTATAAAAGAACTTCTGGGTAAACGATGTTTGTTGTTGAATTTCTTTCGTCACTTGGAAGGAGGATCGAGATGCGATTAGCACTCGTGCAATGTGACAAAGCGACGTACAACTGGCCATGACTGAATAAGGGGGTTCACAAGTCAACCCCAACATACTTAACAGATTGACCCTGCGATTTATTCATAGTCATGGAGTAAGCTAACTTGATTGGAAATTGGTGGCGAGTCATCTTTATGGGCATTTCAGCAGAGGATGGTGTTAAGGAGATTCTCGGAATGAATACAGTCATACCGAATTTATCCCCCGTTAGGATTTTGGCCTCGATAACGTGCTCCGCACACCTTGTGACTATTAAGCGAGTTCCATTGCA
The DNA here is from genome assembly GCA_949130495.1 of Sambucus nigra. Taxonomy (NCBI): domain Eukaryota; kingdom Viridiplantae; phylum Streptophyta; class Magnoliopsida; order Dipsacales; family Adoxaceae; genus Sambucus; species Sambucus nigra. Next base: position 92,183,979 of record OX422215.1, on the reverse strand, counting down.
AAGTCCATCTTTGGGCGCAATATTTTGCAACAACATTATGGGACATCCAACTTTGAGTTCCAACTTAAAAAGTGGAAACCCCAATGGGTTAAGAGCATTTAAAAACTCCGTGGGAAATTGGTTGGTTATGCCTTGGTTAGTTGCATCGGGGCACATTTTATCCGCAGCGAAATACGTAACTGCATCGCCTGGGAACGTATTGAGTACAGCAGTATTAATGGCATTTACGTCATCGTTTCGGGCAGAGAGAATTGTCCTTTCATTAAGGAAGGCAGATGTAACATTGCCCTCCATGTTCAGCAATGGATATACGAACCCTATTATGTCCTCAACATTCTTACAACGGCGTAATGTCGATGGCATGCTGACAGTTTCCTCAGGGTTTGTCCCAATCTGGTAAAGAATAAAAATATACATTCTTTAGTAAAGAATTAAAAAATAATCTATATATAGATGTGATATTAATTGGGAACAGAAATACCTCATTTAGGAAATTTAAAAATTATAAAGTTTCAACATCGGTACCGTTGAGCCGCATGTTCAACTCCAAGGAAAGAACATCAATATATTTCCACAGCATTGATCGACGTAAAGATGCTCCAATTATTTGCTCTCTAACGGCTTTGGGTATTACGGGTAAGATTTGGCGAAAGTCACCACCGAGAACAACTGTGATTCCTCCAAAAGGCTTCTTATTATCTAGTATATCTTGCAAAGTACGGTCAACAGCCTCAACGCAGAATCGATGTTGCATTGGCACTTCATCCCAAATTATAAGCTTGGCTAATTTAAACAACTCCGCCTGAATCAATTGCTTTGTAAACCCACAATTTGAATTTTCGAGAATGTCAAGGGGAATACAAAACGTAGAATAAGCAGTACGACCACCAACCAATAGTAATGAAGCAATACCCGAAGAAGCAACGGTAATCACTATGTGCTCCCGACCTCTACAATAGAACGAAATTGCATTGTACAAAAACGTCTTGCCCGTACCCGCTTCGCCATTCAAAAAGAAAGTTGTTCCTTTAGCCTCTAATACGGAAGTCGTAATTTCATCAAGAGCCCTTCGTTGCCCCGAATTAAGACGTCCTACGTTAGAATGCACAATAGCGTTGTCGGTATCTCGCTGAAGTTGTCGATGTTCCCATATTAGCCTATTCTCTACCGTAATGCTCCATTTTTTTACAGGGAGAGGAATGGGTGGATAATCAGACAAAGATTTGCCTGTTTCCTGGAGCAATTCGTTTAGAAGATACAATTTGTAGTCGTTGATTTCAGAATTTGTTGGAGATGCAACTCCAAATGAGGTACGTAGCTTGTGAGCAAGGTCATCACATATGCACGATGCGAACTACTCCCATAATAAACCAGGATCTAATGGAGAGCATTGGGTTAGAATAACGTTGAAAAGACGTCGAAGTTGATAGCCTGTCTGTATAACCGACGCCTCTTGCAAACATTGTACCCATTCATCATCATCTTCTAAAAGTCCCAATGCAACACATGCGGACTTGAAAGAATCGTGTAAGACATTGTTTACCGTCCGTAAGCACTCAAATGAACGCGAACTTTTTACAACGGTTAGAACTAAACGCAAATAGAATCTTTCTCCGGAATTTGGGCTCCCAAAGTACATTCTACCAATTGCAAAAGGTGATGTAGGTCACCTTGGAGCCCAAGTCTTTGTTACTTTGTGCCAAACAAAGTGTTGGGGGAACTCTTGATAAGTGAAAGCATGGGCGGATTCATTCGATGCACAATATTAAAAACATGCCGTCAAAGAAGATCGTTGAGTCGAAGCCCGACGCACTATTTCATCCATCGACTCATCTGGATTGAACACAACATGATGCATTCCAGGTAGGTGAAGTTCCAATCGGGTAACAGATGGCTTTTCTGCATGCATTGGATTACCCAATATTCTCCAAGCTACCTCGGGGGGGCCAATGTACCTAGCATCCAAGTATTGTTGGATTTCATCACCACCTCCCAAGACCATAGTAGTGCGATCATGTCCCTTATAGATATACTTATTAATGTACTTGACGCATCTCAAACCTGCAAAAACTTCAACATTAATGTGGCAATTGAACATACTGGAAAGATGAGGATTATACGGCACAACATCTCGATTACCAACATGTTTTCCATTTGTCGTAGTATAGACGTAACCATCATTTATACGACGATAAATTGGATACCCATCGTTATCCATAGTGGTTGACTCTGAGAAATCCCGAGGATATTTATTTGTGCATTTACCATTTTCCATGCACGGAGCATGAGGAGACTGTAAGCCGCAAGGCCCATGGACCATACAACCCAAAATTGTTTCAAAAAGGGATGGATTTTCATCTCTGTTAGGAAACTCTGCAGAAACAATCTTATCAACTTGTGCAGGTGTTTTAATCTTGTCAGGACCATCAAGAAAAATTAAAGCGTGCATGTGAGGTAAACCTCGCTTTTGAAATTCAATCGTGAAGACATGTGCCACTTTTTTCCGAATATATGATTATTCTCAATCTCCTTCATTAAAGCCTTCCTCTTGAGTTCAAACACATGTGCCACCAAGTCTGGGTGAAGGAAGGCATTTTGAAAAGGCAGGAGTTCCTTTGTGATCTCTGTCCATTTAGGGTTTGCCGTCATCGTGAGAAAAACATCCGGGTGATGATTGAAATGCGTAATTGCCATAGAATCTTGATAAATTTCAAACATATTTCTCGCGCTCCCGGTAAAAGAAGATGGAAAAATCATTATTTTGCCAATTTGACCCGGTTGTAACCCGCTGGACATACCATCAGTGAGATCTTTGTACAACTTCGCCCAAAGTTTTCCTTGATTTAGTCGGTGGTACGTCAAACGGTTTTGCTCAGTTGAAGCCCAACCATCAACAATGAACTCTTGAAACAATTTCCCCCATCTGTGTATCGTGGAGTACTCCGAGTGGTGTTGAAACATTCGATAACAAAAATAATTCATTTGAGTCAAACGTGTTTCCTTTTCAGTACAAAGTTCCACGTCCCACAGTTTCATGTCAAGGTGCCAACCAAGTTCATCGTGAGGAAATAATAAGACATGGTGCAATGGCAAATATGCTGGATGGCACTCGTTAATCTGCATCAATTGACTACCCCCTTGAGACGAACTATTATGTCATGCATGCCGCTAACATTAGAGCCATCACCCGGCAAAATAACGGCAATCTCATCAGTGGATGGAAAATTATATGTGCGACGGTCCTTTGAATAATTGTAGTGGAGATAAGCAGGTAAGCTCTGACCCACCCTATTTGACCTTTCCAAAATCGAAAAAGCCTCGCGATATTTCGACGTGAAAGCATTATTCACCAACAAAGACCCTTGAACTGTACTTAGAACATCCCTCCTCAAATGCGGATTTCTATTATGGCGGATATCCAAAGACACATCTGGATCGTATATGTACAACTGAGCATAAGCAGCCTGATGTTCCAATCCAACATCCGGTATTGAGGATTCAGTGCGATGACGAAGATCTCCATGAATCGTGAAACTCAATGGACCCCTGCCCCCGATTACCCGATCATCCATTTGGACACCTAAACTTGTAAACGCATTTGCAGCATTATACTCTCTGGTATAAGTATAAAAGGACTTTGAACGGTCATCATCACCATCAAATAAAAGCTTAATTTTAGCAGGTGGTTCTATGAGTGGGGGTAGACGAATTTGGCCCTGCAAACAGCACTTCCCAAATAATGGTCGCCTCGTTGAAGAATCTGACAATCTTTCAGTCATCCAGTGTAACGCATCACAGTGAGGGCATCTTACATTCATAGCTCCCAAATCATGTCTTTCCAAGGCAACATACGAACGACTTAGTCCGCTGGTATAGGCTCCATTTTGGAAAGATGGTCTCCTTGACCTGAATATGAGAAAAATAGTGTTAAACCCTAAAATATGTATTAATAAAGATCATATATGTTGAATTGCATATAAGCTGCATATATGGAGATGCATATATGCTGCATATATGGAGATGCATATATGTTGCATATATGTGCAGCAACAACATATATGTGCAGCATATATGTTGTTGCTGCATATATATGCTGCATATATGCACATATATGTTGTTGCTGCACATATATGCAGCATATATGCATCTGCATATATGCTGCGTACATGGAGATGCATATATCCTTCGTATATGTACAGCAGCAACATATATGTATGTAAATGCATATATGCTGCATATGTATGCAGCATATATGCATTTACATACATATATGTTGCTGTTGTACATGTACAAAGGACAGCATCAGCATATATGTATGTAAATGCATATATGTTGCATATATGTATGCATCTGCATGTACGCAGCATATATGCAGATTCATATATGCTGCATATTAATAAAGTTCATATAGATTAATAAATCATTAGATGTACCTTATAATTGAAGGGAGAAGTGAAGTCCTAATTGAAGGTGGTATAGTATTTCCCTCCGATGGATTATCTTGTAGCGGAACCCCGCGGGATGAACTTACTTCAGAATTAACATTCGTATACCGATTAGATAAATCTTGAGGGAATACTGTCTGAGATGAAGTTAAATTTTCTGTTTGAATGGTAGAAATGAAATCCATATTTAGATTACGGGGACCGATATTATGGATGAATTGAGAAGGTACTACCGAAGGTGGAATGTCCGTCACGATATTGCATGTTGGGGTTTGGTTACGTTGTGGGAAAAATTGAGGTGTAGGGGTATTTAACGAAGTAGAAGGTTGATCCTCAATACTTTCACACTGTAATAAAATATGTTGGTGTCGTTCCCGTCCACGTCGGCGTCTTTGACCCAAGATGCGATTAGATAATTCCTGACACGTTAAAAAGATGAAAATATTTAAGACTCGTAATTACGGCATTTTTAAAACTATAAACTGAAATTCATTAAACTGGAATTCATTGCAGAAGAAAGAAATCACACCAAGTGAGGGGGGTGAGGGGGGTGGTTTTCTTTCCCTTTACCCTTTTCGTTAACCGAAAGTTGCTCCGTGTTTTTTCTCTTCTGAAAAAGGAAAATACAGATCTTATATTAGTCAAGTTAAATGATAAAGAGACAAAGAATGCGATGGGTGTTCCATCCTAATTAATGCTTGTTTAAATACATCTCTAAGAATGATGTCCGCTTCCGAAACATCCCGGATGATAACACCCTTGTTTGATAAAGGGGTTTGGTTACGTCTAGGGAAACATTGCGGTGTAGGGGTGATTAACAACGGAGAATTCATAGAAGATGGTTTATCTATAGTGGGAGTTGTTTGATAGGGAAACAACATTTGTTGGGATCTTTCTCGCTCGTGTTGGCGTCTCTGACCCGAGATGCGATAAGATAATTCCTGACATGTTAAATAGATGCAAATATTTAAGACTCGCAACTACATCATTTTTAAAACTATAAACTGAAATTCATTGCAGAAGAAAGAAATCACACCAAGTGAGGGGGGTGGTTTTCTTTCCCTTTACCCTTTTCGTTAACCAAAAGTTGCTCCGTGTATTTTCTCTTCTGAAAAAGGAAAATACAAATCTTATATTAGTCAAGTTAAATGATAAAGAGACAAAGAATGCGATGGGTGTTCCACCCTAATTAAAGCTTGTTTAAATACCTCTCTAAGAATGATGCCCGCTTTCGAAACATTTTGGATGACAACACCCTTGTTTGATAAAGGGGTTTGGTTACGTCTAGGGAAAAATTGCATTGTAGGGGTGATTAACAATGGAGAAGTCATAGAAGATGGTTTATCTATAGTGGGAGTTGTTTGATAGGGAAACAACATTTGTTGGGATCTTTCTCGCTCGCGTCGGCGTCTCTGACCCGAGATGCGATAAGATAATTCCTAGCATGTTAAATAGATGCAAATATTTAAGACTCGCAATTACTGCATTTTTAAAACTATAAACTGAAATTCATTAAACTGAAATTCATCAAACTGAAATTCATTGCAGAAGAAATAAATCACACCAAGTGAGGGGGGTGAGGGGAGTGGTTTTCTTTCCCTTTACCCTTTTCGTTAACTAAAGTTGCTCCGTGTATTTTCTCTTCTGAAAAAGTAAAATACAAATCTTATATTAGTCAAGTTAAATGGGAAAGAGACCAAGAATGTGATGTATATTCCACCCTAATTAAAGTTTGTTTAAATACCTCTCTAAGAATGATGTCCGCTTCCGAAACATCCCGGATGACAACACCCTTGTTTGATAAGGGGGTTTGGTTATGCCGAGGGAAACATTGCGGTGTAGGGGTGATTAATGACGGAGAAGTCATAGAAGTTGGTTTAGCCATAGTTGGAGTTGTTTGATGGGGAAACAACATTTGTTGGGATCTTTCTCGTTCGCGTCGGCGTCTCTGACCCGAGATGCGTGCAGAAGTAGGTGTCGTTCCCTGATAGTTTCAAAACATAGGAAGTATAATCAAAAGAAAATACGTGTAATAATGCATACAAAAGTTAATCATGGAAAATAAGAATCAACAACATAGATAAGTGAAAGAAATACAAATATGAAGACGAATACGAATCATGCACAAAATGGAATAACATTATACAGTTCGTGAAACATACTTTGTCAGAATTGGTTATATCATCCATTGCCAATATAAGATTCCAGTCCTGCATAATTAGAAGAACCATATTTATTATGTACATATTAAACATAAATGCAACGTACCATAAAAAATAGGGAAGAAGCCCTAATTTGAAAACCGAATTGAAACCCAATAATATAGAACAAATCAAACCGAATATGGAACAAATCAAATCTCAACCTAGTTAGCCACATATATGTATGGAACATAAATGCAACAATTATTCGAGAAAAAAGAGTGGGAGAGAACGAAATGCTCTAATTTGAAACCCTTTTTGAAACCCTTAGGTACATATTTCGAAACTGAAATTTAGAACCACATTAGGTCAAAAATGGGGAAGAATCCCTAACTTGAAAACCTAAGCCACTGAAGTTTAGAACCACATTAGGTCAAAAATGGGGAAGAAGACCTAATTTGAAAACCTAAGCCATATACACACATTCAACAAATAATCAAATCTAAACCTAATATGGAACAAATTAGCCACATATATGTATGAAACAGCTAAACCTAGTTAGCCACATATATGTATGAAAAAAATCTAAACCTAATATGGAACAAACAATCAAATCAAAATCTGAATCTTAGGATGTACTTAATCGAGGAAGAAGGTGATGTGGAGCAGGTGAGGCAGTGAAGCAGGGGCGGCAGCGGAGAAGGGGCGGAGCAGGGGAGTGGGTCGACAGTGGAAAGAGGAAGGGGGGAACCAAGGAGTGCAGCGGGGAGGATAGAGGGTGGAGGAGGGGAGAGAGAGGCGATTTGCAGATCGTGGGGAAGGGAAACGGAGGGTAGGGGAAAGAAGGAAAACGGGGTAAAGAAGGAAAGCGGGGTACACAGCGTAGAAGGTTTTTTTTCCCAAGTGCCACCTCACAATGGATACAATCCTACGTGGCACAATCCCACGCCATTAGATCGCCAAAAAAAATGCGATCTCAACCGTAAATTTTTTGGAACAATAAAACACCCCCCTCTCATATAATAGAGATATATATATATATATGGTGTGTACTTTAATATCAGTGATAGATATTATTATTATATACTCTAGTGCTATAGGGGGAGGTTGTGCGTAGTGGATGAATCCCCTAGCTTGAGGAGTAGGGCGAGTATAATCCCAAGTCATAGCGTCCGTTATATGGGTGTGCATCTCACTTTCAGGGAAGGAATATGACCGCCTCCAATATATATGTATTAACCAAGTTAGTGAGAAATTCTGACTTGGGGTAACTAGGTTATGTGATTTAACCTAGTAGGATAGCACTTTAGAGAATTTCTACCCGGTGAGACTTTACTCGGGGAAAATACTAGTATTAAATGTTATTTCAGTATGTTTGTGAATACTGCAACATGACTAAATATAATTAGGTAAATAATTATATATGGGATAATTAATACAAAGTGTTGAATGTATTATGTACATAACAGGTGTGAGTGTTATATGAAATTAAAAAGGGAAATGATTTAATTAAGTTGATGTTTATAATAACATAACAATCATGATTTAAAGCATACTCGGTTAGAGTAGGATAATTGCAAGGGGTTACATAAGGTATCGGGTCAGGAGAGTAGGACCTAGGTAAATTAAATTAAGGCGTTAGTAGTGCACATTAGAGGAGGGGTGAGGATATCCTCAAGGGAGTGCGGCACTAACTAAAATATGAAGAGCATGCATATTTATTTATTACTGCAAGTTAATCATTTGCTAAATGTTTTTCAAATATTTTTGGGTACTAACCCTTGCTATAAATTTTTTAAAAACGTCCAGCCACAGGGATGCCAGGCTTGACTCTATTTCAGGATATCCGTTGATTCAGCATATGTGGATGTTGCGGGAGTTTTGATAGACGCCTCATTCTTTCATTCTAGTGTAAAGACTTCTATCAGTTATTTCGAGCATGTCGCTCACAGTTCATTTAGTTTCTTTCAGACTTGTTGAGATTGATTACTTGTCTTTATTTTATATTTGTTGGATTTTTGGGCCGATGGTTTATTTGGTTAGTCATTTAATTGTGTATGGTTATTTTAGTTAATTGTGATTAATTGTGTTATTTTATTTTCCGCATGAGATTTCATTTAAGTTAATTAAAGATAAAACTTGGCACCGGTCTACTTTTTCTCACTTAGGTGGCTAGTAATTAAAAAGACGACAGTGACACTAAGGATGATCCAACTAAGAAACCTGTTCTATGGTATCAGAGCATTAGGTTATAGTGTCCTTAGGATCTGTGCGGCTTTCTACGTTTCAGCGTAGCACTCGGTTGTTATAGATCCCTATTATTTGGACTGTTGATTCATTTCCCGCTTGTGAGATATCGTATTTCTGCTGTGAATATTTTTGTATAAATTGTGTACTTATACAATTCAATCTATTTCAGATGCCACCGAGGAGACTGAGAGCGGAGAGGGATGAGGCTAGGGATGAGGTCGGGGAGGCTCACCAGGAGCCACAGGTACCGCCACCCCCACCCTAGTTGATTTCCACTACTCAGGTGACAGTGATAGTGGCCCAGGCGATCGAGATAGCAATGCGAGCTATGGAAGCTCACTTTCCACAGACCCAGGCACCGCCTCCAGTGGCACCAGCAGTTCAGGCTCCAGTGGGGACACCATCTTGGCAGAGAGTTAGGGAGACCTTTCAGAAGGGTCACCCACCTGAGTTTCGGGGTAGCACAGATGTAGTAGAGGCTTGTGACTGGAAGAAGAACATTCAGCGCCATCTGGGCATGTTGGAGTGTACCGAGGTACAAAAACAGATGCTTGCTACCTTTCATCTGTCGGGGGCAGCCTTACAGTGGTGGGAGTCAGTTACCACCGCCGATGAGCGAGATTTGATGACGATAACAGATTTCTGGGTGCATTTCGACCGCAAATACTTTCCACCAGCGTTAGAGACTGAGATGAGAAAGAAATTCAATGATTTAGTACAGGGTGACCGATCAGTGACAGACTACGAGGAACAGTTCACCCGATTGCCAAAATTTGTGCCAAATGAGGTGAGCGATGAGGAGCGGAAGAAATTGATATTTATGGATGGTTTAGCTTGGCGAATCAGGCAGCATTTGATTAGGAATCCGGCGTTAGTGACTTATACAGATGTCGTTAATGCCGCACTTGTACATTTCCAGGATCATCGCTTCCATGCGAAGGGGAACAAGAGAACCGGGGAGCCGAGACAACAGGGCAAGGCAATTACTAGTGGTGACACGAGTGGTACTCCGCAGCAGACTGATAGTTAGCAAGGGAATCAGGTTAAGAAGTTTAAGCCTGGTGGGTTTCGACCGGGAGGACAGGGGTTCAGGCAGGGGCAGCCGGGCCCGAATCAGCAGCAGTAGGTTCCTCAGGGCCTTCGGGGCTAAGGGAACAATGGGGGAGGCCAGCAGGGCCAGGGCCAGCCACGTCAGGGCCAACAGGGGCAATGACAGGGGGATGGTCAGAGACGCTGTTTTATCTGTGGCCAGCCAGGACATTTCAAGAGGGAGTGCCCACAGAGGGGAAGAGGTCAATAGCAGGAGGCCCAACAGGGGCAAAGGGGGAAGATGCTCCTACGCAGCAAGCACAACCAACAGTTGAGGTTATTTTTCTCATTCATGGTTATGAGGATAGTATTATTTTTGACACGAGAGCATCACATTCATTCATTAAATTTAATTTTGCTAAACGGATCGGGCTACTAGAGATCGCGGGTAGTCTTCGGATGTGTGTAGATTCGCCAGTAGGCAGCGGGGCTATGATTCACTCGATTTGTCGGGGTGTGGACATTTTGATTGGGAGACTTAGTTTAGCAGCGGACCTCTTGGTGGTAGATATGGAGTGGTACGATGTCATCTTGGGTATGGATTGGTTGGCAGGTTATCGGGCGACGGTGGATTGCTACGAGAGGACCATCGTGTTATCCATTCCAGGGCAGGAGATGTTCTTGATAGCAATGCCGCTACCTGAGGGAGGGTCACGCACACACCTGTATTACATTAAGGAGGAAGCCTCACAAGAGGTGGCTATTCCGTTAGACTCAATCCCAATGGTGAGAGACTTTAAGGATGTGTTTCAGGAGATACCAGGGTTGCCACCTAGCAGGGAAATCGAATTTGTAATCGATTTAGCCCTGGGGACGAGGCCAATTGCTCGAGCCCCATACCGTATGGCCCCTTCAGAGATGCGTGATTTAAGAGATCAGATTCAACAGCTTCTGGGTCAAGGTTTCATTCGACGGAGTACATCGTCGTGGGGTGCACCGGTGTTGTTTGTGAAGAAGAGGGACGGATCACTACGGTTATGTGTGGACTATAGGGAGTTGAACAAGGCGACGATACGGAATAAGTATCTGTTACCTAGGATTGATGATCTTTTTGACCAGTTGAGAGGGGCGTATTACTTCTCTAAGGTCGACTTGAGGTCAGGGTATCATCAACTACGTGTCCGAGAGGAGGATGTTCCTAAGACCGCTTTCCTATCGCGGTATGGATCTTATGAGTTCAGGGTGATGCCATTCGGGCTCACCAATGCACTAGCAGTGTTCATGGATCTCATGAATAGGGTTTTCACAGATTTTCTCGATCAATTTGTCATCATGTTCATTGATGACATCCTGATCTACTCGCGCACCGAGGAGGAGCACGCAGAGCATCTGCGTATAGTTTTACAGACATTGCGGGATCACCAGCTCTATGCCAAATTTGGTAAGTGTGGATTTTGGCTACGGGAGGTTCAGTTTCTTGTCCACGTGGTGTCAGACCGGGGTATTGTTGTGGATCCGATTAAAGTATCGGTGGTGAGGGAGTGGGGGCAGCCCACGACACCGACTGAAGTGCGCAGTTTCCTGGGATTGGCCAGTTATTACAGGCGGTTCATCAAAGGATTCTCAAAGATTGCAGTCCCTTTGACGAATCTAACCCGGAAAGGGGTACCTTTCACTTGGAGTGATCATTATCAATTAGCTTTCGATGAATTAAAGGACAAGTTGACATGTGCACCCGTGCTTGCATTATCGAAAGGAGGATTAGAGTATTGAGTTTACACTGACGCATCCTTACAGGGACTTGGGGGTGTGCTTCAGCAGGAGGAAAGTGCTATAGCTTATGCATCCAGGAAGATAAATCCCCACGAGAGGAATTACCCCACTACGATTTGGAGTTAGCAGCGGTCGTTTTTGCTTTTAGGATATGGAGACATTATCTTCTGGGGGAGCAGTTCACGTTATTCTCGGATCACAAATCACTTCAGTATCTCTTCACTCAGAAGGATCTGAATATGAGGCAGAGGCGATGGCTAGAATTCGTGAAAGACTACCAGTTTGATATTCAGTATCATCCTGGTAAGGCTAATGTGGTAGCAGATGCATTGAGTCAGAGACCGACTGGGGAAATATCAGAAGTCTGGAAAGCGAAGTGGAGAGAACTTCGATATGAGGATGATGTAGCCAGGGCTTGTATGTCAGCATTATCCATCACACTTGAGATCATTATGTGTGTTGTGAGGGCTCAGGCAGAGGATCAGACCTGCCGGGATAGGGTGAGCCAGTTGCTAGCAGAGGGAGCAGAGGGTTACTCGGTTAGCTCGGAGGGAGGCTTACGCCTTAATGGGAGGTTAATTGTGCCAGAGGATGAGGAGTTGAGGCACGCTGTTATGACAGAGTCTCATGGGTCGAGATTCGCGGTACATCCCAGTCGGGATAAGATGTATCAAGATATGAGGAGGTAGTATTGGTGGGTAGGAATGAAACGGGACGTAACAGAGTTTGTTTCGAAATGTGCCACGTGTCAGCTTGTGAAAGTTGACCATCAGAGACCATCAGCGATGCTACAGCCACTTAAAATTCCCGTGTAGAAGTGGGAGAGCATCTCCATGGACTTCATTACAGGGTTACCGACATCGCAAAAGGGTCACGATTCCATATGGATTATTGTGGATCGGTTGACCAAAGTCGCCCACTTCCTACCAGTTCGCACAGACTTTGAGACGATGCGTTATGCCCAGCTATTCATAGCAGAGATTATTAAGCTGCATGGGGTACCAATAAATATTGTATCGGATAGGGACAAGATCTTTGTGGCCCACTTTTGGCAGAGTTTTTAGGAGGCCATGGGCACGGAGTTACGTTTGAGTATAACTTATCACCCACAAACTGACAGACAGACTGAGAGAGTCAATCAGATGCTGGAAGATATGCTCAGAATGTGCATATCAGACTTTGGGGGAGGTTGGGAGAAATATCTTCCTCTGGTAGAGTTTGCATATAACAAATCTTACCAATTCACGATCGGCATGGCACCATTCGAGGCACTGTACGGGAGACCTTGTCGTTCACCCGCTTGTTGGTTAGAGGTGGGGGATAACAAACTATTGGGACCGAAGATTGTTCAGGAGACATTTTCCAAGATAGAGATGATCTGAGGGAGGATTCGGATAACTCGGGATAGGCAGAAAAGTTACGCTGATGCTTCACGGAGACATGTGGAGTTAAAGGTTGGGGATCAGGTATTGGTCCGGGTGTCCCCTATGAAAGGGGTGATGAGGTTCGACAAGAAGGGTAAGTTAGCACTGAGGTACGTGGGACCTTTCCCTATTATCGAGAGGGTGGGGCCTGTAGCCTACAGGCTGGGATTAGCAGAGCACCTTCAGCGGATACACGACATGTTCCATATAGCATCGCTGAAGAAATATCGCAGGAGCGAGAGGGCTTTCTGGCACAATCCACTCGAGGAAATTGATTTACAGCCAGACATCTCATATGAGGAGAGACCGGTGACTATTCTGGACCGTAGTGATCGGAAGTTACGATCCAAGGTTGTTCGACTAGTTAGAGTACACTGGGGTCATCACAACGTTGACGAGTCTACCTGGGAACGGGAGGAGGATATGTGGGAACAATATTCAGATCTTTTCATCACAGGTATGACCTAATTTCGGGGACGAAATTCCTTTTAAGGGGGGGAGTATGTAACACCCCGTATATTCATGCATTAAATATTTAATTAATTCAGGAATTGAAAATTACTTGTGAGCCGTAATTTTAATTGAATTAATTAGGGCAATTTTATTTAAATATTAATCGGGAAGTGAATGGTTAATATTTAAGGAAAACTTATTTACTAAGTGAATAGTAATATTGTATTTGCGTCATTTCGGATATTAATGACGGGATATGTATTTATTTCAGCCAGGAGTCGGTATAAACTAATTTGGGTGTGAAATAAGGACTTGTTAGAAATTAATTTTGATGCCAATTCGAGTGTACGGTTGAGTCCAGATGGGCCGAGATAGTCGGAAAACTGTACTCGGGGGTAGTAAACGGGTTACGGGACGTTTTTAGGCATAGCCGGGCCCACACGGGGGCATTTGGGTCACTTGGACTTGGCCCATTAGGCAAAAAACGGGATTAAGGTTAATTAAACAAATAAAAGAAACAAGGGAACGGCTGAAGTAATTAGAGAAAAGACTTAGAGGGTTAGGAAACCCTAACAGCAGCCAAAGTCAAATTTGGGGGATCACAGGAGAGACGTAAAGGAGTCATCTTCAACCTTGAGCACTCACGGTTCCAAATTCAGACTCTACGAACCCTAAGGCAAGTGGTTAACTTGCTGTAGCATGTAAAGTGTATTTCAATTCATATTCATGTGATGCGTGTAATCAAAGAAATTCGTTTTGGGTTTTAAAGGGGTATAAACATGGGGTTTTGTAAATCATGAATCTGATTTATAAATGGATTAGAAGATCATATATAATCTGGGTTGTGTATTTATATCTGGTAAGATGTGTAAACCGGATGAATTAGAGACGAATTTGGTGGAAAGAAATTTATGTTTAAATGGGTTAAAGACTGAATGTAATTTTACCCCAAATCTGTGAAAACAATAGAGAAAGTGAAATTATTGATGTTGATGGACTTCATAGAGGTTTCATATAAGGTACAACCGGGATATATATATATATATATATATATATATATATATGGTGTGTACTTTAATATCAGTGATATATATTATTATTATTATAATATACTCTAGTGCTATAGGGGGAGGTTGCGCGTAGTGGATGAATCCCCTAGCTTGAGGAGTAGGGCGAGTATAATCCCAGTTCATAGCGTTCGTTATATGGGTGTGCATCTCACTTTCAAGGAAGGAATATGACCGCCTCCAATATATATGTATTAACCAAGTTAGTGAGAAATTCTGACTTGGGGTAACTAGGTTATGTGATTTCACCTAGTGGGATAGCACTTTAGAGAATTTTTACCCAGTGATACTTTACTCGGGGAAAATACTAGTATTAAATGTTATTTCAGTATGTTTGTGAATACCCCAACATGACTAAATATATAATTAGGTAAATAATTATATATGGGATAATTAATACAAAGTGTCGAATGTATTATGTGCATAACAGGTGTGAGTGTTATATGAAATTAAAAAGGGAAATGATTTAATTAAGTTGATGTTTATAATAACTTAAAAATCATGATTTAAAGCATACTCGGTTAGAGTAGGATAATTGCAAGGGGTTACATAAGTTATCGGGTCAGGAGAGTAGGACCAAGGTAAATTAAATTAAGGCGTTAGTAGTGCACATTAGAGGAGGGGTGAGGATATCCTCAAGGGAGTGCGACACTAACCAAAATATGAAGAGCATGCATATTTATTTATTACTGCAAGTTAATCATTTGCTAAATGTTTTTCAAATGTTTTTGGGTACTAACCCTTGCTATAAAATTTTTAAAAACGTCCAGCCACAGGGACGCCAGGCTTGACTCTATTTCAGGATATCCGTTGATTCAGCATATGTGGATGTTACAGGAGTTTTGATTGACGCCTCATTCTTTCATTCTAGTGTAGAGACTTCTATCAGTTATTTCGAGCATGTCGCTCACAGTTCATTTAGTTTCTGTCAGACTTGTTGAGATTGATTACTTGTCTTTATTTTATATTTGTTGGATTTTTGGGCCGATGGTTTATTCGGTTAGTCATTTAATTGTGTATGGTTGTTTTAGTTAATTGTGATTAATTGTGTTATTTTATTTTCCGCATGAGATTTCATTTAAGTTAATTAAAGATAAAACTTGGCACCGGTCTAATTTTTCTCACTTAGGTGGCTAGTAATTAAAAAGACGACAGTGACGCTAAGGATGATCCAACTGAGAAACCTGTTCTAACTTAATTTAGGACTGATCACCCAAGGTTAATTAGGCGGGGTATCACATATCTATGATTGATGTGTAGATATTTGTGACATGAACTCGAAATCCCATATTTCTCAACTTGTTGGCAAGATTCAATTTTACGTGCATGTGGCGCGAGACATTACAGTCTATGTAAATTCTCTCTGTACGCAGTTGTATCCATAACGGGTGGATTTTTTTTCCCGCCTTCTCCAACAACGTAACCAAGGTCAGGGCTATGTCGGGATTATGTGTGTGAAATATATTTTGTATAACGTTATCCCAGTTTTCTAGTAGAGAAAACCGAATACGTTCGAAAAAGTAATCTTGTTGAAGATCAATTCCACGATTTACAAGGTAGTTAAATTGTTCGATCTTTTTATTTCCATACCTATAAATAGGAGTACCCTCTATATGACGCACACTAATAAAAGAGTTATGTGTGCGGTCTAATTGCAACCTCTCCCACTCTTGTTGACAGTAATTATCACCGTGCCTCATTTTTCCCGAGAAAAGTATACGAGGGCGTGAATACGAGTCCTACTATTAAGGTTTGGATTTGAAAGTTATGTGAGTTTAAAAGTATATGTGAAATCCCAACAAAAACCCGTCGTAATTATTTATAGCATGTTTTGTTAGGGTTTATTATGAGAGAGTTTAATAGAAACACACACTGTACGTACTTACACACATATTGTAGTTCAAAAAATCATGACATGAATATAACCCCCAATATAATATGGTGGCACGCATATAACCCCCAATAAAATCACGACAAGGTGGATGTAAATTTTTTTACTCATTAAAAATCCATTTAATGATATTTTCTCAAAACAATACACACACATACAATCTAGGTTTATTGGCATAATCTATACAAACACACACATACAATCTAGGGTTTATTGACATAATATATACATACACACACATACTATTTAGGGTTTACTAAACCCTAATATTTTTTTTGACATAAATCTATACATACACACACATATAATCTATACATACACACATACAATATAGGGTTTGTTGATAAAAAAATAATCTATTTATTCATATTTACACACATAAACATACATACACACACATAAATATATACATACACGCACATATAAATATAAATCTATACATACACACACATACACACATACAAACGTAAATCTACACATACATACACAGATATTTGGGCTTTAGACAGAAATCACGAAATCTAAATGAAATCAAAATGAATCAATACATACCAGGGGTTAATCCAAATGCAAACCAACTGAAATCGCTTAACCCTTGCAAATCCAACTGAAATCCAACTCCAAAATTGTACGACCTGAAATTAGAAGCAGCGGCTTACTCTAACTGAAAATCTTACAGCGGGCAGGTCTTTTTTTTGTTTTAAGACCTGAAACTGGTCACGGCCTAGAGTTGTGACCCCATGCGCGCGACCATTAAAACGAAAATAAGGTTCATCTGGTTCTTCGACCTGGTCACGGCCTACAGGGGTGACCCACCATGATCAACCCTTTTCCATGCTTGAATGAGGTGTGGTCACGGCCCATAGTCGTGACCCATACCAAGATATGGTCACGGCTTTAGGCCGTGACCCTCAATCTGTGATGCGCGACCTTTTTCATCCACCCTAGTGCTTGAATGAGGTATGGTCACGGCCCATAGCCGTGACCCACACCCAGAAATGGTCACGGCCCTAAGCCGCGACCCACAATGTGTGTACTCACTTCTTCGTCATGCCATGGTTCATGGACTTGGGCCGTGACCCATCCGCGACCAAGCTTGGAGAGAATTCTGGTGCGAGTTTGGCGCCAAGATGGTTACGACCTGGTCACGGCCCCCAAGTCCATGACCCACAGTGGTCACGGATTTTGTCCGTGACCACTTTCATAGCATCGATAATTTAGTGTGGTAATAAATATGTCACGCCAAATATTGAGTGGGTCACGGTCCAAAGCCACGACCAGCTGGTCACGAACTTGGACTGTGAGCCACTGGGTGTGACCATTCGCAGGATTTGGTGTAGTGAATACCTTCTGGTCGCTATTGATTATTTTACAAAATGGGTGGAAGTAGCGCCATTGATAGAGATGACTTATGAAATGGTATACCAATTCATCTGGAAGAACATCATATGTAGGTATGGCATGCCTCATGCCTTCATTACTGACCCTGGAACCCAATTTGATAATAAAGAATTTGAAGCATTCTCTGTTCAATCCAAGATCCAAAAACTTCACTATGCCACAGGGCATCCATAAACTAATGATCAAACAAAAGTGACAAATAGTACCTTGCTTAATGGACTGAAGAAGAGACTTGATGCTACCAAGGGTAACCAGGTTAATGAATTCCACTCTATTCTTTAGGCTTATAGAACAACGACGAGGGAAGTAACTGGAAAACACCTTATATGCTTGCGTTTGGGATAAAAGCCATGGTACTAGTCGAGATAGGCCTACCAACTTATAGAGTGTTAAACGTTTATCCTTTAAGAGTGTTCTAATGAGAACATTGGAGTGGGATATGGTGGAAGAAGTTCGATAAGATCCCACCCTCAAAAATATTGCATATCAACAAAGGAGGACTCGCTTTTATAATAAACGAGTCAAGCCGACCAGCTTAAAAGAAGGCGACTACGTCTCCAAGAAATTCATCCATAAGGGAAACAATCTTGAACTAATTGTCATGGCCCATATCATATTTCAGCGATAATCCACCAGGGGACTTTTCGGCTAGAGACACTTAATGGGTAAGAATTTAAGAACTCTTGAAACGCCGAGCACCTCTGAAAATACTATCAGTGAATAAAGGAATTTTTTATTTCTTTTAGCGTTATGTTCAACAAAACTTTATTTCACGTTCAGTAAAATATCTTTCGTTTCCTATTTTTTTTTGGAGAACGGCGATATACATCCCCAAACTGATCAACAAACGGAAATAACTATATAAATCAGATACTTAATCAGTTTGAACTTATCAAATTCGAGATGCACCAACAACCGTTGAACTCTCTCCATCCCAGCTGGAGGGTCATCCAGGGTATTGGGGGAATTTATGTAATTAAAATCCCTCATCATTTGCCTATTACTACTGCTCGGCCTGTTGATTAGATGAGGAGGATGAATTATTTCGTACACATCGTGAAGACCGTAATATCCCAAATATTTGGTGATTAAACATTGAGGAACGGCATCAGGAGGGATCCATGATATGTTTAACTTAAATGGAGGCTTGTCACAATCCAGCCAACCAAGTTCATTTCAATACCATAACTCACTGTTTTGGTCATATTTCATTAAGGTAAGCAAGTTGGTCATTTCCCATCCATAACATTAACAAAGACTTTGTGAAAGATGATCATATACATGGCTTAGGGTCTTATTATAACCTTCCATCCAAATATCCAAGGGTCGCTTGCGAAATCAAAGGTTAACCTTTCAACCTGATGTTGAAGTTTCTTCAGGACATCACTCTTGACTTTCAGCTGGAAGGATTGATCGGCGATATCTTTATCCTTAGCTTCCAAATGGACAAACAAGTTAGCAATGGCCTGACTCTTTGCTTTCGACTAGGCATCTTGGTCGGCTAGAGTTTTTTTAGTTCTTTCCTCATCCACGTTTGGTCAGATAACCCTCATTTGCCTGAAAGTTTGCCTAGGTTAGGTTTTTTGTAATGCTTCAAGTTCCTCCACCAAACTTGCATTCTCATTTTCTAGGAAAGAAGCACCTTTATTAGGACGAACACCAGTGGACGATTTCTTCAGGTTGTCTAGCTCATTTTTTAGGAGATTATTTTCCTCTTCAAGCAGTTTGCCTACCTCCAAACCTTTTTCAACTTCTCGATTCAACAAAAATTCTTTCGTATATACAGGGAAGTATACTCTTTAAGTTTTTTCTCAAAGTCCCATCCTTCACTTAAAGTTTTATACTTAGCTTCATAGTTGGCATGCAGTAAAGCTTTAGCCTGATTATGATCTTCTTGAAGTTACTCAATAATTTCGTAATAAACAGCATTGTCAGCTACAACTCTCTTTCATAAGTAATGAAGATGAAGGTATGATTATTTAACTAAGTCGGATGCCTCTGAGTCGAGCAACCCCGCCAAATCTTCTTCAGATATAAGATTATGCCCAGCTTCCAAAAAAATTTCACTCCGTCGAAGAAGGTCGGATTTAGCAAAAATGATAGCCTTTTTCCTAGCATCAAATTGAGAATCACAAGTGAAAGAATGCAAAGATAGCACACCATAAGTATCACAAAACGTAATTAATCAAAGATCATTTCCTTGAAAAAGAGGGGATTACAAATATGTGCTCCTACTATAAATGGGAAAAAAAGAACAAGAAATTTATTAATAAGTAAGACAAACAACAAATGTTTTAGACCTTCTCCTTGTCCTGGACATTAACATTAGAAGGCATCTCGACAGGAAGAACGACTTCACCAACTGGATTATGGACAGACCCAATACTTGGTGGAGAAGATTCACCTGATTCTTTTTCATCGTTAAATTCTTCCTCCAAATTTGGAGGAATGCCTGGATCATGCCTTTGAAACAGCTCAGAGTCTTCTGCAGTGCCTACCTCTTTGAGAGCCTCTGACTAACCGTCCTTGAATGACTTTTTCTTGACCTATTCAATTTGTGCAGAGGCCGCCAAGAATGATTTCTCCCAGCCCTAATCAAAGGAGGTTTCATTTATCTTCTTAGTCGTGGCATTTTCAGCTATTAAGTTGGCAACCAGCTTTGTTGATTTCTCCTTGGCAACTTTCAGAAGAGTTTAAAATTCCATCAGTTTGTTGTCGACCACCTTGGCCTTATATTCTATTATCTTCAAATTGGCTTCATCATTCTTCAGTTTATCTTCAGTAGCAGTAGCCATGTTATTAGCTAGAGTTAAATTATTTTCCCAAGACATTTGCTTGGACTCTAATGCTTGTCTTGAAGTTTCCAAAGATTTCTTTAAACCTTCAAAGACCTCTTCAACATCATTTAAAGAATATAGTTGATCATCCTTCTCCATCAGTTGGTTAAAATACACCAAACAGTGCACAAAGTAAAAATATTAGATTAAAAGAAGAGAAATAAGACAGTAAGGATAAGTAATAAAGGGAAAATGGTTACCGAAGACAAACTCTAGCAAGCATTTTTTGCTAACTTTAATCGTGGCAAGGAAGAAACAGTTGCCCTATCAGTAGGGCGAGTACCAACTTTTATTAATTTCCTAGCTAGACCAAGATTAATAGCTACAGAGGATGACCCATCAGTAGCCATGTCAGCTTGAATTTTCTCGACCAACTCTTATTGATCGACAATATTCTTCTTAGTTTGTTTCTTAGAGGGACCTTTCCTTAACCTTTTATATTGAGGCGCCAATATATCAACTTCCTCAGCATTGATAATTTGAGACACTTTCTGAGCTCCCATAGATACCTTCTCAGCTACCTTAGATTTCTGAGTATCAATAATTTTAATGATCTTCTTTGCAGTCTTCTTGGAGGTAAGGGATAAAGATCCAGACATCAAGTCAGGGATTTTCCTTTTGCCTATGATATCAAGTGGGGAGGTTAGAATAGTAGAAATGTCCAAAGATTTGAAAGAAGATGAAGTACCAAATACCTTTTCAACTCCCGCAGACTCCTCAGCCGAAGAAGTAGGAATTGGATCTTCTTCTAAACTAATGGGAATTTAAGGTGCTGCAGTGATTAGCCTAGAAACAAAAGAAGTAATCAAGCTTCTGCATTACAGGAAGTATGAGGCTTCTCTAGGGTGCTCCTCACCAATTCTTTGATGGATGCTCCACAGAAATTTCAGGTCTTGAAGATTGACAACCCCTTCCTTAGGACACTTTTTCTTGCTCTCAACTGTATAATACAGGACGAGAAATATTAGTCAACATATCTTCAAACATTTGGTCAGCAGGAAAGTAAAATACAGTAATTAAGATCATCAACCTATATCATGTCTCAGTTGAGGACACCAGAGCCCATCATACACTTCTCCTCTTTGAAGAGGAGCATATTGATAATTATTTACTATTACTCCATAGTCAAAGTAGTCTTTATTAATATCGGGTAAATTGACTATTACGGCTCTGTTGAAAAACCTAGTTTTAAAGTAATAGGTGTTGTCATTAGTAACCCATTTGTATCAAAACATCAGCTCAGGAGTACCAATATGAGTTATTTATATTTGGTTAAGCCTATGAATCCTATTTACTATTCTCCACATATTGGGGGTTACTTTAGTTGGGACAACGTCAAAAGATTGACAGAACTCCAGAAAGAAATGATTGGGGGAAAGGTAATACCATATTCAACTATAAATAGCGAAGGGATCTAATAACCCTATGGTAATGGTAAAATACTAGTGGAATAGGCATTTCTAAGTCTACCTAATCAGGAATATTTCTTTCCCACCTAAATTCACCTAAAGAATCCCTGTGAACAATATACACCATGATTACAACAAAGAAAGAAATAAAAAAGAAAGGGAAGAAGAAAGCTTACAGAGAAAATGGTGGCAGAAGCAAGGGTGGAACATAAAAGAAAGCTCAAAGACAAAAAGTTTGTAGAAGAAAGAGAGTTTGAAAATTTAAAAAGTTGAGGTACAAATATTGGCAAAAATCTCGTCTCTTATAGCTTACCTAGAATATAGTGTAAGTAATGATTAAATGTATCGACAATTAACGTTCTGACGGTGGGAAAATACTAATATACCCTTTGGTGGTTTGTTAAATTTAAAATTATTTATAAAACTTCCATAACATAATCAAGGCATGGAAAAGTCTCGCAAGTCCTACAAGTCGACTTCAGATGACCAAATTTGTAGAAATCATGCTCCATCCTTTTAATAAAAATATCAAGAATGAAGCATTGGGGGCTTCTGTTGATACCAAAAATTAATGGACACTTGTGTCCTTACGTGGCAACAGTCTTAGTCAGTAGTCACTTAATCGGCCCAGAAGATAGTTGCTCGGTAGGCAGGCCAACCAACATGAAGAATGAAGATCATCAAAGTAGATAAATAGTCACCACCTGGGAAATAACCAATGGTCCTTCCACACGTGGTCAAGACTATCGATCATCACATTTATTATGTACGGGTGTAAATAATTGAATATATAAAGGCATTCTAACCCTTGATCTCCGGGTCACTATAAATACATTGTATTCTTTTCACAAAAGGCAAGATAGAACAGATTCTAGGTTATTCTTCTTGTAGAAAGAGTATCTAGCTTTCTGTAATCACTAAAATCAGTACAATAGCAGCGGATTTAGGCTTTTCTTCACAACCAAACCACTCTAAAAACTCTTTGTTTCTTGTGTGTTTAGTTCATCGCATATTATATTTATCTGTGATTTAAAGGTTGTATCTAGTCCTTTTTTGACATCAACAGTTAGGCGTCCTATCTAATATCTAAATATGAATATAGTGTCTCCAAATTATATGTTTGCCACGTGGTTACAATCATTAATCCATCCATGTGGCTCCCCTAAAATACCTCTTTACCTCTTTGAAATAAACAACCCTCTCAGACTTTTCGGTTTCCCCACCTTCTCGATTTACCCCTCCTCTTTATCTTGTTAAATCTATCTTATTCAAAGAATCTCAGCCTTTTTATTTTAAATTCTCTCTGGATGCCTTTTTCCATCCCTTTTATCTAAAATTGTCAATATTCTTCAATATATATATGTATAAAACTAGATTGCAAAGCAATCTATAATATCAAGAGTGTAAGGCCCAAATACATTTTGTCATGTCTATATCCATCTTTTGTTGTTTTATATTAATTCAATTCAACCTCATCTTGGTTCCATCAGTCCTTCAGCCTGAAACCTGCAATTCCTACAGGACCCAGCATTGGGGTCCTAAAACCAATTTGAAGGTTGCTGTGTGATTTCAATGTGTATTTTCCTTTGGAGAGAGAGTTGTGTCCCTTTAATTTTTTGGGGACGCGGTCGCCATTTCTTTGATTATTGCTACCAATTTAACTAAGGATCAGTATGTCGGTTGGTCGGATCGGGAAGACTTTGATTTTAAGGTAAGTGTGTTAGTGGGTTTACTCAGTGTTTGAATGTGAGATTGGATCCATTGAAATTTTATACATCTGGGGTGTATTTTATTATACATATGCGATGCTCTCTCTCTACTTATTGTTGATGTTGAGTCCAAATCTTGGTGCTACTCTAATTATTTTTTAGTCTCTTCGTTAGCACAACAATACAACTAGAGTTAGGGATACAGATTAGAGGGATTCTTCCGTTCTAATGTCAAATATGCAGGGATCTATAACTAAGTTTGTTGGCAAATATGTCAAATATTTTTTCCTAATTGTTTGAAATAGGTCCCTCTCTCACCCTCACCACCGTCCACCATCATGAACCTCACCGCCCACCACTAAATAGGTATTTTTTGGGGCTTTCATTTTTGGATTTTCTTTTGAGTGTTTTTATTGTTGTAATTTGTTATGATTTAACAAATTCTAGGGCTTTCTTTTTGGTTTTATTAAAACCGTCATCTACAACAAAAATATCCAGGTATTGATGTGCAAATCCAATTTTATAATATTATACTATGACTGGGTTCACAAATTTTTCTAAATTTTTGTCAATTGTTTTAAGGGTTAATTTTAGGGAGGAACATTAAGACATATACACCTTTGGAAAATAAGGCATGAGAAAGGGGACATAATTGCTTTCTTCAATTTCAATAATTCAAATCTATTAATTCTTATCCGGTGAGGCAATTTCTTTTCCTGGAAATGGTAAGAAAATATTTTCTCTTTTTCAGGGGAAGGAAGGTTATTTTTTCAACCTATGTGACTTCGTGTAGTGAATATGTAAGTGGTTTCTACCTCACTAATATGTTGTTGCCCAAATATGATTTACGATTATATTATTGTAGAGTTTTTTTTTAATTTAATTTAGATCTAAATGAATCTGTAAGAGTAAGCCATCTTTTTCACCTTATATGTGTATTAAATTTTAGTGTTACTTTTTTTTGTTAGCGTATTAGTTTTATATTATATTTTGGACTTTTCTTTTTCTCATCTGCATTTCTATTATAAAATTACATTCCACCTTTATATTATCTAAAATAAAAGTACTTACTATGTCTCAAATGTAGTAGAGATTATCTTTTTAGTAGTTCTTAGCATGAGTATTGTTAATCTATAATATTACGATTCAAAAAAAATTTAATGTGCCCGCGCATCGCGCGAGGTTAAAATCTATTGTGTCATATTATATGGAAGGTTATTACAACATAATAAATAGTTGGGCATCATATATTGAAGGTGATCATTTAATATGCCTCGCATTTTTCATTAATTTCCAGACGGGGATGTAACATGGGAACAAAATGATCAAATTCTAATCATTAGAGTTAATATTGTAACTTTTCAAACTTTAAATCCAACACTGAAAATGAAATTTATAATTTACTAGAATAGATATAAGTTGAGACAATAGAACCCTTAATATGATATTTATATGGTCTCTTGAGATGTAGATAACGTCCATATTTTATATCAGCGTCTAATATTTACCTTTTGTGTTGAACTAAATATCACGTCCATATTTTATATCCCTACGGGTGCCTTTGGAAAGGAAGATTTCCCATTAATATTACATGCTAGTGACTACGTGTTTGAGTGATAAACGTGCTTTTTTATAGGGGATAATCATTGATATGACCATATGCAATATAATTTGGCACTAGAGGCCCAATGGGTGGAGGACCTTAAAAATAGAAATCAGCGTCTACTAATTTAAGTCAACATTTGGCAGATAAAAAACAAAACTGAGTTGAAATTAAAAATAGGAGCATATACTTTGAATTTTTTTTAATACATGTATAGTTAAAGTCTTTTTATTTTACACCAAAAAGTCCTTCAGTACGCCAAAAAAGTTTTATCATGCCGCTGACGTGGACCTTTAAAGATAAGAGAATAAAAGACTTTTTAATACAAAATGAAAGGATTAAACTAAATGTGTATTAAAAAATATTTAAGGGACTTTTTGGTATTTGATCCTTGAAAATAACCAATTTGCACGCACCAGGAGCACCTTGTTCAGATGTCCTACACATAACCTAGAGAAGCATTTGTTACAACTTCAAATATAAAATTTGAATACACAAGACATAAGTAATCTCACCCAATCAAAGAAAATGATTTTCTAAATTAGCATTTAATTGCAGTAATCCAGGAAAACCATAAGTATTCATAAAACAGAAAAGGCATAAGGGTATACTGGATGGTTTTTGCTCTATGAAGAACATCATAAACAAGCCAGAAGTAGCTCTAGTATCAACTATGTTAAAATAAAAAGTTAGTGATGCTATGTAGTTATTTGTATAAAAATCGAGGTCAAGCAAAACTTGATCGTATGATTGATCAAAGTTGGCGATGCCATATTCCCTATCGTAATTCTCTGTTGGGGATCATATGATTGATCACCTAAATAGGGCTCACAACTCGTATAGGGGTCGATTACAAAAAAAAGAACAGAATAAACCAAAATCATTGCGAAGAATTTCCAATTATATTTACATTATTTCGTGAAAATACTCGGTATTATAACATTAGTTTTTATGAACTTGAACATGAACTATTACAAAAATGACAGAAGAAGGTGAGATTGAAATTTAGTTTTTACTTTTAAAAGAAAGAGAGCTTTCATATATATATTTCCAAAAGAAGACAATTCAGCTCAACCAAACCAAGCGAATCAAATGCTTTTAAAAAGCTTCACATCTTCAATCTCTAACCCCTATTTGAATGTTCTATACCACCAAATCAACCAAGAAACTATATATATACATGTATGTAGATATATTCGTGTAAGGAAAAAATGAAGAAGAGACAATAATAATTAAAAAGAAAAAACTAATCATAAAAATAAAAGAAACAATTAATAAAAATTATCAACTCTTACAACAGGAACTGATGTTTCTTACAACAACAATATCTTTAATCGGAAAAACCAAGGTCTGCGGAGGTGTGCCTGAATTGCATTTGCGCGAGTGCAACATCAAAGGGTCTAAATATAAGACATCAAATCTTACCTTAAAATTAGCGGTGTCGATTAGTCGTGGTATTTTAGGAATTATTTTAGTTTCATTTTAATTCACTTTTGTTCGATTGGGAAGATAAGAAAAATCATGTATTTAGATTCATCAGAAAATTCACTGCTCCAGATGTCCTATCAAAGTCTCCTTAAAGCAACTGATGGATTTTCTTCAGCTAATTTGATTTTTTTTTTTTTGGTAAATATAGAAATTAAATTAAAAGGCTACAACAGAATTACAACGCAATGGAACATAAGCCATAGAGGCAACAGAAAACACCATCCCAAACAGGAGGCAACAAAAAGGGGGACACAGAATCCCAGCTACATCATAGGATTTTTCAGGATCCACCGCAAGCCCACTGGCGCCTCTTCGATCTTAACAAAGGCCTCCTCCTGAAGTTTTGCCTCACGCGCCAGCCAGTCCGCACCCTGAATCATACCGGGGTTAGCATAGATGAAATCCACACCTACAATCCTCATGAGGTCATAGCAGTCAACCCTGATATTCTCAAAGTCAGTCTCACGGTACTGAACACCCTTTAATATCTTAATTAGCTCATGCGAGCTGGTCTCCACAAGAATATCCTTCCACCCGCGCATCTTCACCAGGTTAAGGCTGTGGTAGAGGCCTTCCATCAAGGCGCGAAGCAACGATGGGGTTCCCCTTAGATGTTCGTAGAAATAGACCTTCGAGTGACCCACATCATCAAGGATAAAGCCACCAAATGAGGCAGTGCAGTATGTGGGATCGAAATAATCCTGAAGGGCAACCCTAGTTTTACCCCGATCAGCATGGTCAAGGAGATAGAGAAGGGACTCCGGGACCTCATCATCCTCATCATAGTTGTGTGTTTGACATCTCCCAAGCCTGGCCAGGCCATCCGCCCACAAGTTGTTGGAGCGTCTGATATGGGTGACTTTTATATCCATTTCAGTCATGATAGCCATACATTCCTCAATGAGATTAGTCAGTGGATGGTTCTGGTGGCCCTGTCTATTGAGGATATGCACGACATCCAAGCAGTCGCTACGAAGTAAACACCCAGTCCAACCCTTGATTTTTGCCAGGTTCAAACCATGAAGAATTCCCACGAATTCGGCCTGGATGGGGATGCTATCTCCGATAATCTTGCCATTGAATCCAAGGATCCACCATTGGTTGTTGCTGCTGACCTTTCCACCAAATCCACCAAGTTTGCTAAACGGATCATAGCTGCCATCTGTGAAAATCTCGTATCCTGAAAAAGTATCATCACTTAGAGAGGTGTTAGGAATATTAACCGGACTATGGTAAGTACTAGCTTTAGTAATAGTAATGCAAAGTATCTCCCTGGTGAGGGTACTAGAGCTCGTACAAACCATATTCGGGGTGATATTACTCTTATTAAAGATGCATTTATTACGCGCAGTCCAAATATGCCAAAGAGTAGAGATAAAGAGAATATTGCCATTCTGAACCGAATTTTTCCATATATTCTCTTTTAATCCAATCAACAAAATAAGTATTTTTATAATTATTCCACTCATGAGGGGAGTAGGTGGTTTCCCACACAGCAGTTGCAAGGTGACAGTTTCTGAGAACATGCTCAATATCTTCATTAAACGCACAAAACTCACATCTATTGGAATCAGATAGACGTCTTTTAAATCTCTGGCAGTTAGTAAGTAATTTTTTTATGAAAAATAATCCAGAGAAAAGTTTTGAACTTTTGGGGAATTTTAAGCTTCCAAATATATTTCCAGTTAATCAAGGAAGAAGTGTTAAGGTCAATCTTAACCAGGGATTCATAAGAGGTTTTTATAGTGAACTTCCCGTTAACAACGGGGCCCCAACTAGGACTATCAATTTTACCGGGAGTATGGGGGAGGGGAGTACTTAAAATTAACTTGGCAGTGTCATGACTGAATGTGTCTGTGATCAGATGTTCGTTCCAGGCCCCATCTTTGATCAGATCACACACACGAGACACATGGTAGTTGTTGTGTGTCTTATGGATGAGGGAGTTACCCACCCACCAATCATTGAAGATGTTAGTAGACATCCCGTCACCAATCATCCATTTGGTGTTGTTAACAATCTCATTTTTGCATTTAAGGATACCCCTCAAGATATGAGATGTTTGTGCTTTCCTGGTCCAGTTGCCGGGGTTATTATGAGTCTTGTATTTAGAGCTGAGTACCCGAACCCATAGGGAGTTTCTGTCATTGAGAATTTTCCAACCAATCTTGTAAACTATGGCACGATTATTCTCCTCACTACTCCTGATCCCCAGACCTCCCAGATCCTTGGGACGATAAACATTATTCCAATTTATAAGGTGGATCTTCTTATTGTCTTCCATGTCTCCCCAGAGGAAGTTCCTGTTAATTTTATCGAGTTTCTCGTTAATTTTCCTAGGGAAAATCGCGGTTTGCATATTGTAGACGGGGATGGTAGCGGTGACAGCCTGGATAAGAGTGGTTCTGCCGGCTAAGGATAGGAGGTTGGCTTTCCAACCCGATAGCCACTTTTGGACTTTGTCAATGATATAATTGAATTGGTTGGTAGTGACCTTCCCATGGATGATATTGGTACCAAGGTACATGCCAAGGTCGTTCGTGATGTTAATCCCGCAGCTTCTACCAATGTTACAAGCACTCAGCTTGGGGAAATTAGGGGAGACGTAGATTTTAGATTTCGAGAGGCTGAGTGTCTGTCCTGAGATATCACAAAAGTAATTAAGGGTTTTCATGACCACATCGCAACTGGTGGGGGAGGCTTCCGTAAACAGAATAAGGTCATTGGCAAAGAAGAGGTGGGAGATGGTCGGGCCATTGGACGAGGCTTTAAGACCTTTCCAAATCCTCTGGTCCACCTGAAAATTGATGGTGGCGCCCAGGTACTCCATGCACATGATAAACAAATAGGGGATAAGGGGTCACCCTTATGAAGGCCTCTATACGGTTTGAAACTAGGGAGAGGTGCCCCATTCCACAGGACAGAAGCGGACACGCTGGTGATGAAATTAAGGATGAGGCATCTCAGATTCGGGCTGACGTTGAACCATATGAGAACACGGTTCAAGAACTCCCAGCTAATCTTATCATAGGCTTTCTCAAGGTCGATTTTGAAAATGGCACCCCCTTTCTTTCCTTTCTTGATATTTAGAGAATGAATAATTTCCTGGGTAATAATAATGTTATCCGAGGTCTGACGAACAGGTAAGAAACTAGCTTGGTTAGGGCTAATAATTCTACAGAGGATTGGGAGGAGCCTATTGACAATGATCTTAGCTAGGACTTTATAAGGCACATTGCAGAGCGTGATAGGTCGAAATTGGGTGATATTTTCAGGGTTGTCAATTTTGGGGATGAGGGTGATATGACTCGAGTTGGCCTCTTCAGGGAAGGTCCGGGAGTTAAAGCAATCATCCAGGAATTTAAAGAGATTGAATTTAGTAGTCTCCCAGAAGGTGTGGTAGAACAAAGGTTGGATACCATCCGGGCCAGGGGCTTTAAGCCCATTCATGCTAAACACAGCCCTCTTAACCTCCTCCAGTGATAGGGGAGGTTTAGAATGGTGTTATCGCGATCATCAAAGCGAGGGTGATTCAAGTCGAGAAACGCCTCGTTATGGGTGGGGTTGTTGGGATTGTTGGGATTGGAGAAAAGGGATGTAAAGTAGCTATTAGTATGTAGGGCGATGATGGCACAGTTATCGACCCACTCCCCGTTGATTTTAATACGGTCAATCTTGTTGCGACGTCTCCTAATAATAGTGGTTGTGTGAAAAAAATTTGTTTTTATCCCCCTCACTAAGCCACTTAATGCGGGATTTTTGTTTCCAGAGGAGTTCTTCGTGACGCAGAATGTCATTATACTCATTTTTAAGTTGTTTTTCGAGTACATTAGGGTTGTGGGAAAACTGCTTCTCCTGGGCAATTTGAATACCATTAAGTCTTCGAA
This sequence comes from Sambucus nigra, assembly GCA_949130495.1. Classification (NCBI taxonomy): domain Eukaryota; kingdom Viridiplantae; phylum Streptophyta; class Magnoliopsida; order Dipsacales; family Adoxaceae; genus Sambucus; species Sambucus nigra. The sequence goes on along the minus strand of OX422215.1, from coordinate 92,153,172 downwards.
GAATATGTTTTTTTATTGTAGTTCATATTGCCGTAGGTAGAGTGGTTCCAGTATTTTATGATAGGGACACAGTTATCGATGTTCTGGAAGAAGGTGAGACTACTTTTCCAATTATTCAAGATAATATTATGGAAGTCAATACGCTCAAACCAGCATGCGAGTAATCTAAAGGGACGGGGTATATGAAAGGAAGAATTTTTACCTTCGAAACGGGTAAGCATGGGGCAGTGGTCGGACGCAGTACGGGGGATGTTCTCAACAACAGCGTCAGGAAATAGCAGGGGCTAAGCAGGGTTAGCCATGGTCCTATCTAGTCTAACAAGAGTATTCGCAAAACCATCCCTGCAATTGGTTCAAGTGAGGCGAGGACCCGTGCTGCAGAGGTCCGTGAGGTTGCAATTATTCACATTCTCCACAAATTTGTTGCATCTAGTATCTTTTTTATGGTTGGAGAAGCTTCTCTTCTAAGAAGAGTCAAAGTGGTCATTAAAATCGCCTGTGGCAAGCCACGGTGTGTCAAGCCCCTGGGCCAGATTTTTAAGATTGTTCCAGAGGGTTTGGTGGAGGGTATAAGACGGGCTAGCATAGATGGCGGAAAGGAGCCAGTCATCATAATTCTTAAGAGTGACAAGAAGATGAATGGCTTGGTCGATGACATTAATGGTACGAATTTGTATGGTTCATTGGTTCCATAAAACCTAGATACCCCCGGAACGGCCTCTAGTCTGGGATATTTCCCAGTTAGTAAACCCCAACCCCTCGAAAAAGTTCAAGAAGTTGTGAAACGCAGTCTGGGTCTCAATCAGGATGACGACATTGGGGTGAAAATTATGACAAAGTTCAGCGAAGGTGGGCTTGAATAGGGGTTTCCCGGCCCCTCTGCAATTCTAAGTTAGCACAGACATAGAAAACAGATTGTTGGAGATGGGAAGTTCCTCGTCGAAAAACCAGGGGAGTATATTTTTAATCCTATTGATGGACTCTTTGGTTGAGGATACTTCTAGCAGCCTCCCCTTCAATACCGTCACTTTCTCCCCGTCTTCCAGAGCTCGGAGTAGAATGCGTACTTGTGCTACATTCCATTTTATCATTGTGAAGAATACCATCTCCTCCTCTAGGTCTATAATGAACTCCTTCCTCCCTCCTAACAGCATCAGGTACTGAATAGGAAGGTTGCCTATCATAGCAATTGGGAATGGAGGGGTATTCATTTGAGAGAGAAAGGGGGTCTGGTGGTTTGTCAAGGTTGGAAGTGGGTTTCCAAGAGTTATTGTGTAGTGGGGAGGGGTTAATAGCTTTTAAAAGGGGGTGGGGGAGGGGGGTAGATGGGGGTAAACTGTGTTATGAACAATATCAGTAATATCAGTATTATTGTCTTATTAATGTTATTAGGGTTAGAAATATGGGTACGTACCTTTGCACCAGAAATGGCAGACTTACCTGTTGGCCCCGTCACCTTTAGTGGCCCAGATGTCGCGAACGTAGCCTCAGACTCTTGCTGTAACCCGCGTGGCTCAGTCCCCTCCCATGTGATGTCCATTTCATTACCAACCGCCTAAATCATCAAACTTCCAGATGTCTCATTCATTTGAGCAGTGTTTTTAATGCCACTGCTAGGCCCGGGTATAATCGTTGACCTCGTACCAACCTGTTTGAGCACAGAAGACTTACCTGTATCGCCCACCACCAGTAGAGCGGGTTCAGAACGGGACGACCCAGTTTTATCTCCTCGTACCTTAAAGTTTTGATTTTTCTGTGTCAAAATGGCAATATTGATTGTTGCGTCTTCATGTTGTTTCGTCAGTTGGGATGCCGCGTTGCTTTGGCCACTAATTCCATTTTGGTTAGTACTATTTGTGGGCCCACTGTTCCTATAGTCGCCTAGGACCATGTTGGAATTTCGTCTCTTATCCTGTGGGTAGAGATTATTACTTCTGCTTTGGTTTTTACTTTTGTGGGTAGTCTGAGTATAGGCACGTGGGTATGCAGTTGATTTGACTTGAGCTAAAGTGGAGAACCTGTTCCCATTACTACCTTTGTTGTTTTCGGCTGTAGGTGTCCTTTCAATTGCAAAGGTAGATTCTTTCGGTCCATCAGTTGTTTTCTCTGCCATCGATCCAGGGTTGTGCCCCAAAGTGGGTAAGTTACCATTGGGGCTAGAAGGGACGGGTTGTTCTCTGTTTTCGTTCCTTTCCACCGACGGGTATTGAGTCTGAATTTCGGCCGTCATTGTTTCTCCCATCGGAGGTCCTTTTACAGTGCAAAACTCTCTTTTGTGCCCAATTCGCCCGCAAGAGAAACAGAGATAAGGGAGAAATTCATATTCCACTCTGTACTTTCTTCCATCCAGTTTATAACAAGGAATTAATGGTTTGGAGATGTCCACTTCGATGCATATACGGGCGTATTTCCCTCTGGCGGAAGAAACAGAATTGAAATATGTTTTGATGGGTTTACCTAGCTTGCTCCCAATCTGGAATAGCATTTTTTCATCGAACCATTCAATGGGTAACCGCGATAGTCTTACCCAGAGAGCTGTAGAGATATTTTTGTTCTCAGTTGGGTTAAAGTTGGGTGTCCAATTCCTCACAATGAGGTAATGGCCATTGATTATCCAGGGCCCACCTGTTAGAACGTTGAAGTAATCCTCTTTCATGGTAAACTTGAATAAGAAGTGTCCCTCATCTAGATCGATTATTTCATAATCCCCCTGTAGGTTCCAGATTGTAGGCACTTTGTTTGCCAGGAGTTTGAATTCAATATTTCTCCCAAGTAGGCTCACAATGACACTCCCCTTCCATCTGTTTCTAAGTTTTTCCACATGATTTTTTGGGATGGTAACAGTAGGGCAGAGAGGATCAGAATCTATATCTGGGTCATGGTTGAGGTAGAGGTCCCCTTAAGAGTTTTGTTCAGTTTCTTCATCAGACTATGTCCCCGTGAGGTCGTCAAAATATATATCAGTGTTTTGAGATTTTTTATTTTCAACTGCTTCTTTATACGACAGTGAATTGGGTGGATGGTCAATTGTAGACTGTGGATGGTTTGCAGAGCTATGGGCTGGAAATGCATCCTCCATGATGGGTGGTGGATGGGTATCGTCACAATACATCTCCATCTCCCCATTGCAAGGCATGCCAATGGTGTCTTCATGGCGCTCCTTTTGTTTCTTCTTGCTATGGACTCGAATACCATCTTCGTCTTCTTTGGAAATGTCTTCCTCTGATAGAGACGGCCGAAAGGAAAGGCCCGCCCCTCCAATGGAGCTCATATTTTCCCAGAGTAGCTTGCAGGCAAACGAGTGAAGTCCTCACCTCTTTGCAGATTGAGTAAGTGAAGCATTTTTAGTTACTAGCTAATTTGATTTGTGTGGACAGTTTCAACTCTGTATATAAGGGAATGTTTGACAAAGATGGAACATTCAGTATTGTGATGGTACATAACTATGAATGTCAAACCATAATAGTTCACTATGTTGTGAACATTCAGTGATGTGAATATTCAGTGTTGATGGAACATTTGTTGGTTATCCTCATCTGAATGTCAAACCCCAATAGTTAACTTTGATCTGAATCCAAGCAATGTGCTTCCCGATAAAAAAAAAAAGACTGCAAGATGGAAACTTTGGGTTGGCACGATTCATATATGAAAACGAACTCGGTTTATCTATAAAGCTAACAAGCTCTGTTGGAGTAAGAAGATCTGTTGGTTATGCTGCTCTAGGTAAATAAGTTTTTAATCATTTCTGCAATAAAATTGAGTTCATGTAACATTTGAATAGGAATGGTAGCAAATAAGGAACGTTGTGTCTCACCGTACCTAAATATTTTCAGCATTCAAATGTCAGCAACTTCTTATTTTATGAGTGAAATGAAAAATCACACATAATTTGATTTTTTTTTCAATTGTTTAGTCATTTACAAACTACTAGGAATAGGTAATTAGTATATAATGGGTCGCCTTTTAATTTTGTCAATGATCTCATCTTTAGATTCTTTTTTAACGATTGGTCCGAGTGTCTAGACCAGGCCAACCATATATTCTTTTGATAACAATTGTTTTGAATCCTCATATATAAAGTTAAATATTTAATATAGATTATGCTAAAATAGACTTCATTTTAGTGCCTAATTACATGAAATACTGAGGGAAATGATACTAATTGACGCAATTTATAGGTTAGAAAAGAATCTCCATCAGTTTACTTTTGAAAGGGGGGGTTTAATGTTTTTCTCTATAACTCTCTTTGGTACATTGTTGTCCAACTTGTAGAAGAGTTATTCTTTCATATGCTTTTATATTATTTATATGGCTTTTCTTTCACATGCTTTCAAATTAAACTTTACTACTATTCTTACAAAGTGTAATTTTCAGAATATGGTATGGGAAGTGAGGTGTCAATATATGGTGATATGTATAGCACTAATGGTAATCAGAGTCAAAGATTTACAAGAAGTCACATAATTCAAAAGTGTTTAATATTGGATAATATGTATGCAAAGGCAGAAATAAAACTTTTTTATTTATAGTAATTCTGTCAACTTCAATACAATAGAACTTCTTGAATACAATTCTATTGGACTTCAAATAAATTTTGGAAACTTCAAAGCGTGATGTCACTTGCCTAAATACAGTATTTCCCCCCCCCCCCCCCCCCCCCCAAGATGATTTGGTATATAAACGGAAATCTGCAAGTCCGTACTCAAGATACAATGAAGCAATTACACTGTGTGCAAATTGTATGTTTGAAGACAGACCTTGGATGCAGCAGCGAAGAACAGACAACTTCAAGTTCTTATTTTGTTTCTTTGCACAAATAAAATAAGATTAATTTGTATCTCCTGAAAATGTAAGTGAATAATTGCTGAGGTTTAGAAAATCTGGAACTGGGTTAATCTGAATAATGTACAATTTCGAATTAGGCAGCCTTTATTTATAGATAGTGAAAGGTTTTGTCTTCAAGAGTCATGACTATTAAATTAACAATCTTAATTAATTCTGAAATGGTATGACTATTAATTACCAACAGTCTTAAGACACTTACGAACAGGTATATTTAAACCAAACCGATTTCACACAGACCACCCAAAAAGTGACCGCGCCCGTGCTACAGCGATCTGACCCAGACGAATCTCGGTAACCCGCTACCACTGCGGACACGCGACATGCGAAGTGCCAAGTGCGCCACTAGCGCCTCTATAGTCCACTGCCCCACTCGTGCGGGCGCATGCATGTGCGTACGATGCTTCGCACCGTATTAGAGCTCTCTTTAATAGCCCTCTTAAATGCTAGATGAAGTAACTCGTCATCTTCCCTTTGTACTTATTAAGTGCACACTTTCTTTATATTTTTCCAATGTGGGACAAAAGGTTTCCCACTCATTTTATAGCTTAGTGGGTATCACTTAGCTTTATTCATTTTCCAGTGTGGGACACTCTCCCTTTTATATTGGGTTTGTTTCCCACTTTTCTCCACACACTTCCAATGTAGGACAATCTTTTACTCACTTATTTTAAAAATCTCCAACAAGCCTCCACCATTTTCAAAATAAGTTTTGTAAATATTTGATTATCTGTAAGACTGTGTATAAGTACTGGTGTCTTTCGACTTGAACCAATACCATGTAAAGATTCGTTAAGGCTAACCATGAAATTATAGTTGACTTGTCTTTGAACTATCAATCCATATTGATCAGCCAAATTTGTCTACACACACAAATCTTTTAGTCACTGATTATCCATATAAACCGTCACATGTATTAGGCCTTGTGTCTATACCTTGATTTCGTGAGTGCTTTAGAGTCAGGCCCAGTTCTCATAATAAGTGGAAACACTTCCACACTTACATAGGTAGATTATCATAGGTGTCCATGTAACTAAAACACCATAAATCTATTAAGGTTAAACTCATCCTCTTTCATTATTCATTACATGTTCTAAGCACTTATCCTTGGGATGTTTGATTTTATAGTGCTTACAATCACGTTGTATGATGTACTTTAATCATTGTACTTGAGACTTGAATATGTCAAGTATCAAGTTGAGTTTCCATCAAGATTATTGTTAATGGGCTTTAGTCCCATCTCCAATGATGTCTTAGAGACACTAGTCCTCTTGCAAGACCTTTTTGTAAAAGGATCAGCTAAATTTTGACTTGATTTTACATAATCCACTGTGATTACACTATCTGTAATCATTTGTCTGACATAACTATGTCTCAGTCCAATATGTCTAGATTTTACATTGTACACTTTACTATAAGCTCTAGAAAGTGTAAATTCACTATCACAATGTATAGATATTGGAGGCATTAGTTTTGGCCAAACTGGAATTTGAATTAACAAATTCCTTAACCATTCTACCTCTTTACTAGTTGTATCTAATGCTATAAACTCAACTGCCATTGTAGAATCAGTTATACAAGTCTGTTTCTTTGATCCCTAAGAAACATCTCCTCCACGAAGAGTGAAAATCCATCCACTTGTTGAGGAATGATCCTCTCACTCAGTTATCCAACTGGCATTAGAAAAACCTTCTAATACGGAAGGATATCCACTATAATATATACCATAGTCCATAGTTCCTTTTAAATATTTTAATATTCTATTGACAGCATGCCAATGCAATAAACTTGGATTACTAGTATATCTACTTAATTTACCAACAACATATGCAATTAAACTACCAGGTACTCATGCATATTCCAATTGTGAGATAGCTCTACCAGTATTAGGGATCATCTTTAGTTGTGGCTGAAAAGGTGTACTAGCAGGTGTGTAATCAAACTGATTAAATTTCTTTAAAATTTTCTCAACATAACGAGATTGAGTGAGAATTATATTTTTATCTTTCCTTATTATTCTCATTCCTAATATGATATCAGCTACACCCATATCTTTTATATTAAATTCAGAAGACAAAAAACTCTTTGTATTATTAATGCTTTCTAAATCAGTACGAAGAATTAACTGTCATCTACATATAAATAAATGATCACACCTTTACCATTAGCAAATTTACTATAAGCATACTTATCAGATTCATGAATTATAAAATAATAAGAAATAATGACTTTATCAAATTTTGCATGCCATTGTTTAGGTGCTTGTTTTAGTCTATATAAGGACTTAACAAGTTTACATACTTTATCTTCTTTTCCAGGCTTAATAAACCCTGCAGGTTGTTCCATATAAATTTCTTCTTCAAAGTCACCATTTAAAAAGGCAGTTTTCACATCCATTTGATGAATTTTAAAATTATATATGGATGCTAGAACAATCAAAATTCTAATGGTAGATGTTTTAGCAACCGGTGCATAAGTATCAAAATAATCAATTCCTTCTTTTTATGTGAAACCTTTAGCAACCAATCTAGCCTTGAATTTATCAATTGTTCCATTTATTTTCATTTTCTTTTTAAAAATCCATCTACACTTGATAGGTTTAGATCCTGGAGGTAAATCTACTAACTTTTATGCTTTATTTCCCATGATTGAATCTATTTCATCATTTATAGATTATTTCCAAAATGTTGAATCTACAGACTTAATTGTCTCACTATAAGTTTGTGGGTCTGTCTCAACACTAAGAGTCAAAGGAAATTGATTACAAGGTGTGTCTCTAGTTCCTTAAACAAGATAGACTAAAAAGTCAGGACCAGAGCTCTTTTCTTTTCTACGTCTTTTACTTTTTCTAATCTCTTCTTATTCTACTGGTGGAGTTTCAGGTAATTATGAAGGAGTGTTTACTTCTTTTTCATTATTTATTATAGGATTAGAAGAAAACCTTTGTTCATAAAAAAATTGCATCTCTCGATTCAATTACTATATTTACCTCAACAGAATCATTAGGTTCACTAACCAAAAATCTATAGGCTTTACTATGTTGTGCATAACCTATGAAATACACTCAACACCTTTGCTTCCTAATTTCTTCCTCTTAGTTTCAGGTAGTCTTATAATAGCTCTCCAACCCCAAACTTAAGCTAACCTAAATTAGGTTTTCTATTCTTCCATAATTCGTAAGGAGTTTTCTTATTATCTTTAACAGGATTCCTATTTAGAATATGACACGCGGTTAAAAGTGCTTCTCCCCAAAATCCTTTACTTAACCAAGAATAAGAAAGCATAGCGTTAACCATTTCAGTTAGTGTCCTATTTTTTCTTTCTGCTACTCCATTTTGTTGTGGTGTATAAGGTACAGTGACTTCATGTATAATACCCATATATTCACAGAATTTAGTAAAGTGATATTCACCACCTCTATCAGATCTAAGACATTTGATTTTAGTATCACATTGATTTTTAATTTCATTTTTATATGCCTTAAATCTATTAAGCACGTCATCTTTAGAGTTTAAAAGATATACATAACAATATTTTGAAAATTCATCGATAAATGTAGCAAAATATTTACTACCACCTCTAGTAGGTGTTCCATGCAAATCACAAACATCACTATGTACTAATTGCAACAAAGATGTAGTTTTTTCTACTTTGGAAAAAGGTAATCTTGTTATTTTTGTTTGCATGCATATTTTACATTTTTCATTCATATCATCCTCATATTTAGGAATTAAATTTAAATTAACCATGAAATGCATTTTCTTTGTATTAACATGACCTAAACAAATATGCCATAATGAAAGACAATCAACAATATAAGCAAAAGAATCGTTTCATTTATGTTGACCTTAAACATGCCCTCATATAAATAACATTTGCCTACAAAAGTACCATTTTTAGTCAGAATAAATTTATCTGACTCAAATACAAGTTTAAAGCCAAATTTGTTAAGAAGACTTCCAGAAACTAAATTTTTCCTAACATCAGGAACACAAAAAACATTTGTGAGACTAAGGATTTTTCTGAAAGTGAATTCGAGATCCACTGTACCTTTGCCTTTAACCACAGCGGTTGAAGAATTTCCCATATAGAGAACATCTCCTTCCGCAGTTTTATATATAGAGAACAAACACTTGTCCTTATATACATGCCTTGTGGCACCAGAATCAATCCACAAAGAGTTACCTTCTCCAAGCATATTAGCCTCGGATATCATAGAAGCAAATTTTTTCTTTGTATCTGATGACCCTCCTTTTTCTTTTAGTTTCTTGAACTCACGACAATCCTTCGTGAAGTGACCTAGTTTATTGTAATGAAAACAATTGTCTTTTGTCTTTTTGTTTGCTTTATAATTGTTTGAAAAATTCTTCCGCTTATTATTCTTTCCATGATTGCCAAATTTTTGTTCCTTTGCTTCGTCCATCACGTTGACCTTAGAAATAAAATTTTCCTGTTCCTCTTTACCATCTAGAATTAGAGACTCTTGTTCAATTCTTAAATGAGTCTCTAATTCTTCAAGTGAAAGATCTTCCTTTTTGTGCTTAAGTTCTTTCTTATAATCTTTCCATGAAGGAGGAAGTTTTTCAATTATGGCAGAAATAATTACATTATCATCCATATTTAAATTTTTAAGTTTGTAATGATTTAAGATGCGTTGGATGTCATGAAATTGTTCTAGAATAGGCTTATTATCATGCATTTTAAAGCTTAAAAACTGACTGATAAGGAACTTCTTACTTGAAGCGCCTTCCGTAAGATATTTGGTCTCCAATGTGTCCCATAAATTTTTTACAGTCCCAACATTTTGGTACAAGTCGAACAAATTATCAGCAAGTGCATTGAGAACATGATCACGACAGAGATAATCATCATTTTCCCATTTTGTTCATTGTCTAGTCTGTTCCACGGTTTCATTTTCTTCTTCATTTGGTTTCGGTTGTAACAAGACGTACACAATCTTTAATGTTATTAGAAGAAAGTGAACCTTTTTCTGCCAATGCAGAAAATTATCACCATCAAAACTGTCCAATTTGACAAAACGTTTTGTTATTTATCGAAGTGACTTGGAAGAGTTTGCCATTTCTGGTAATACTGTATTTATATTGTTGGATAATATGTATGCAAAGGCAGAAATGAAACTCTTTTATTTATAATAATTATGCCAACTTTAATACAATAGAACTTCTTGAATACAATTATGTTGGACTTAAAATAAATTCTGGAAACTTCAAGGCGTGATGTCACTTTTGTAAACACAGTATTTTCCCCCACCAAGATGATTTGGTATACAAATGAGAATCTGCAAATACGTACTAAAGATACAATGAAGCAATTGCACTATCTGCAAATTGTATGTTTGAAGACAGCCCTTAGATGAAACAGTGAAGAACTGACAACTTCAAGTTCTTATTCTGTTTCTGTGCACAAAACTGAATAAGATAATTTTGTATCTCTTGAAAATGTAAGTGAATAACTGCTGAGATTTGGAAAATCTGGAACTGGGTTAATCTGAATAATGTACAATTTTGAATTAGGCAGCCTTTATTTATAAATAGTGAAAGGATTTATCTTCAAGAGTCATAACTATTGAACTAACAGTCTTAATTAATTCCGAAATAGTATGGTTGTTAATTACCAACAGATTTAAGCCTTTTCCGAACAGGTATAATTTTAACAAATCGGTTTCACACGGACCACCCAAAAAGTGATCGCGCTCGAGCTACCGCGATCCAACCCGGACGAATCTCGGTAACCCTCTACCACTGCATACACGCAGCATGCGAAGTGCAAAGTGCGCCACTAGTGACTCTATTGCCCACAGCCCCGCACACGTGCGTGTTCATACGGTGCTTCGCACCGTATTGGAGCTCTCTTAAATAGCCCTCTTAAATGCTAGATGAAGTAACTCTTTATCTTCCATTTGTACTTATTAAGTGAACACTTTCTTTATATTTTTTCAATGTGGGACAAAAGGTTTCCCACTCCTTTTATAGCTCAGTGGGTATCACTTAGCTTTACTCATTTTCCAATGTGGGACACTCTCCCTTTTATAATGGGTTTGTTTCCCACTTTTCTCCACACACTTCCAATGTGGGACAAGATTTTACTCCCAAAGCTTTTACTCACTTATTTTAAAAATCTACAACATTTAATTTCAATAATGAAAGTGGGAGTTGCTTGTTTAGCCAAAGTTCCTAGAGAATGAATGATAAGTAGTGACGTTGTAGTGAGTTGTAATCCATCAAATGCACTCATAATGAAACTTTAATTGAGTAAGCACTATTAAAAGAAAATAAAGTTTTCTATTTTGTAAAGTTAGTTTGATCTTAACTTCTTTCTCCTTCTAATATATGATCATTATGTGTTATGAAGGAGTAATGCATAATGTTTCCGGTATAAAAGAAATAAGTTTACTTGTGTATATAATAAGTGGATGTTACGTCTTCAAAAATTGGAAGAAACTACTTGGTAGTGTTATGCTAAATGGGATGATGCTCTGTAAAAATCCATGGGTCGATATCTGAATAGCGATGCACTAACCGTGCGCCCCAAAGTTCAACTACAAATATACTTTAGCTACCAAAAAATATGATTCATTTCTTGTTGTCCAAACATATTTTGTTATTGAACTCATTGGTGGCACATGTAATGGAAAATGACCCTTTGTCGCGGAAGTAGAACATATTACTAGATATAATGCGAGTTTAGTGAAGATACTCTTTTTATGATAACTTACATATGCACAACTTTCTATTTTTTAGCATTATGTTATTTTATAGTTTTTAGTTTTTGAACCTCTGTAATATTGGATAGGATTTTGGACAGTAGGAGTTTGAGGAATGAATTAATTCAAGAATTTGAAATTTGGTGTATGTAATTCCATATCAATGTTACAATAGTTGTACGGTACTGGATACTAAACTGATGATTGCGTAATAGCTCAAGCACTCATCGAAAATGGTCTAGGTGTTCTTCAAAATGTCTATAATGAGAATATCATTAAAATACAATACTATAAAAAACTTGCCCAGTAAGGTACATAATGTCTGGGTCGTTACTCTCATAAAGGTCAATGGGGCATTGGATAGGACCAAGGGAATTATTTTGCACTCATACAAGTCATCCTCATCTTGAAGGCGGTCTTCTACTCATATCCTCCATATCTGCCATAAATCCAACATTGAGAACACGTACGCTTATAAAGCTAGTCTAGAATTTCCATTAGTTAGTGGATGGGAAACATATACTTAATTGTGCTGTGATTTATCACACAATCGCCAATGTATATTCTCCAACTACCATTCTTAATTAGCGTGAGAGGGTAAAAACAAAGCAAGGTCATATGTTCTCTGGAGACAACCCATGGGCACACAACTCATATACATGCCTTTGCAACTCTTCATGTTTGGTCGAAAACATGCGGTAGTGCAGCATGTTAAGTAAATGAGTGCCTAACACAAAATTAAATGCATGTTAAATGTCACAAAGAGGAGTAATTCTATTCGACGAAATTACTATTAAGTAAGGGAGTTCCCGACACATCAATTGCATATATGTACCCAATAATTTTCACTAGTAGTTCAGGGCTTTTTTTAGGTGCATATTGAACATGTATTTTCATTCGATAATGCTAACTTACAACTTGTACAGATATTGGAAAACTTTCCACTTCCTAAATGAATTATTAAATTTTCCACTTCCTAGATGATTTTTCGATATGCTTAAACACCCGCCGAGCTCATGTAAATTTTCTAAATTGGGAACTTCTCCTATAAGTTCATTTTGTATCATTATAAGGAAATGGAGGTTTGACGCATTTGAAATGGAACCGAGAACGTATCTAGTGAAACAGATATCACCAATATTAAAAAATTGGAGTTTAGGAAGAGTAATGCCCATGTCTTAAGGAAGATGCCCCATAATTTGGTTAGCAGTCACACTAAACATTATGATAGAAGTGCGATTCAAAATTGAAGGAGGCATGGTAATGGAAAATCTATTAAAACTCAATGCAATTATCTGAATCTTTTCCAATCGACCAAAAGCATCAGTAATACTTCCAATAAAATTATTTTTTGCCTCTGAAAGTCTTACTAAAGAAGACAAATTCCCCAATGGAAAGAGACTCCCTGTCAAATTGTTGTCGGGAATAATTATGACATAAATTTCGGCAAGGATCCAATCTCCAGGGGACATTTCCTTCCATATTATTATAAGAAAAAGTAAACTAAAGGAGGTTAGAGCAACTAGATAGGTTGACATGAATTCCACCACTAGTTACTATTTGTATTGATTAGATGCTTATAATTGTTATAACAGTTTTTTAGCACGTAGTGCTTCGTTGTTCGTATATTCCAATTCAAAGTGTATTGGGATGGTATGTTTAATATATTGTTTTATTGTTCAAAACATCAAAGTTGATCAACTCTCCGATGATAGTTCTTTCTCTTTTATAACATGGGGTTTTACCGCAATACAACCTTGGCTCTTTTATTTTAGAGATCTAGGTGAGAAGCTTTAATAAGGTTATGCGAAGATGAAACATGATTATACTAATACTACTACGAGTAATAGTTTAAATGTCTTATAATACTCTTTAGTACATTTTGTTCCTAAGGATACCTACACACAAAACTGAAAAAGATCAAAAATATTATACATATTGGGCGCTTACAAGTATAAGGAAGAACTAGTTGTAGAAAACGTCGTTGCACCTAGTGTAACTAGGTCTAAGAGGAAGAGTACACAAGACTTCGATATATCTTATAGAATTTTTACAAATAAAAAGGACTAAAATATGAGAGATTGGAAAAATACACAATGCTAACAAGTTGACTAATTCATAGGGGACAATGGACTCCCGAAGAAGATTACAAGTTTTGTTCCTACATCGCTCAACACGGCACCCAAAACTGGTGCCTAATTCCTAAGAATGTTTTTTTGTGTTCTCCTTTTATGTGAAATATCTAATAGGGGATCAAAAGTATAATATCAAAAAACATTTACACTTGATTACTCGCACATAAAACAATAATCACGTACACGCAAAAAATGATGTCTACGGCATTACAAAAAAATATGGCACACCAAACTATTACTACCCATAAAATAATGTAAAACTATATTATACATAATATTTTTTATTACATGGATACCCAACCACGTAAGTTTTAACTGTACATTGATAGTTTATATCATTCATCAATTTAACTAAATCAAAATTGAAGTAGTCTCAATTCCACTTCATTATTAGTTTTCGATAAATATCTAAAATTGATTTTATTAAAGCATAATATAGTTGCCAAAATTAAATGTACTTAACTCTACCTTAACATAAACATATCAGTGATGCAAAAACATTTTCACATCTAGAGTATGTACATGGATAGTGAATGATATGACCAAAATGTACCCTCGTCTCTTAGGAAGATGGGCATCACATCTCGTAAGAGCCTCACATATCCTCAGCAAGGTCATCCAGATAAGAATCGGCCTCAGTAAGGTTGGCCTCAACAAGGTCGGCCACGACTTAATCCTCAGCAGGGTCATCCAGATAAGGGTCGGCCTCAGTAAGGTCGGCCTCAACAGGGTCGACCTCAATAGGGTCGGCCTCCACAGGGTCAGCCACGACTTAATCCTCAGCAGGGTCATCCAGATAAGGGTCGGCCTCAGTAAGGTCGGCCTCAACAAGGTCGGCCACGACTTAATCCTCAGCAGGGTCATCCAGATAAGGGTCGGCCTCAATAAGGTCGACCTCGACAGGGTCGGCCTCAATAAGGTCGGCCTCGACAGGGTCGGCCATGACTTAATCCTCAGCAGGGTCATCCAGATAAGGGGCGGCCTCAGTAAGGTCAGCCTCAACAAGGTCGGCCTCAACAGGGTCAGCCACGACTTAATTCTCAGCAGGGTCATCCGAATAAGGGTCGGCCTCAGTAAGGTCGGCCTCAATAGGGTCGGCCACGACTTAATCCTCAGCAGGGTCATCCAGATAAGGGTCGGCCTCAGTAAGGTCGGCCTCAATAGGGTCGGCCTCAATAGGGTCAGCCACGACTTAATCCTCAGCAGGGTCATCCAGATAAGGGTCGGCCTCAGTAAGGTCGGCCTCAATAGGGTCGGCCTCAATAAGGTTGGCCACGACTTAATTCTCAGTAGGGTCATCCAGATAAGGGTCGGCCTCAGTAAGGTCAGCCTCAACAGGGTCGGCCACAACTTAATCCTCAGCAGGGTCATCCTGATAAGGGTCGGAACAGAAGGCCTCAGCCTCAGCCTCAGCCTCAGCCTCATAACTTTCATATAGCAGCTCAGACTCGACCTCAATACTTGCCTCGGCTTCACTTAAGTCGGGACCATAATGACTCCTCTTGAATTAGACGGACAATTGGACCTTACCATTCTCGGCCTCATCCAGGCCGAGGTCAGAACGAAGAATCGAGGCCGAGCTCTTATTGGCATATGTGTGGATAAGGACACGTGGACTCAATTCAGTTATAACAAATGATTCCCCTCACGTGGGGGGAATATTTCATCTTCATTCTCTACCTGTGACAGTGACAGATGTCTTCATCAGATTGGCTAGATCAACACACACATGCTCATTGCATGCATAGGGGGTACATTACACCCCCCAGATACTATATATAGAGGTCATCCTCTACCTTGCAAAGGATCCAAGATCAGTAACCCTAGCTAAAACTCTGTTCAAATACACAGTAGAGAGAGAAAGCTTGAGAGATTGTATCCATGGCTATTAGAGCCCTCATACAGTAATACACATCATACACTTGCACAGTGGACGTAGGCCTGATTTTCTGAACCACTTATATAACTGTGTTTATCCTCTTCTCCTCATCACAATCTCTTATATATATATATATATATATATATATACATACAGTATACCCTTATGCTGCCATTATTAACATTGAACTAAGCTCATAAACACCTTGAAGGGTGGTACTGTTTCCGGCATCATCATTTTGGCGCCGTCTGTGGGAAGAGAGAAGCTATCTCTTCCTCTTTTTCTGCTTAACCTCACCGGAGATTCTGGTGGTGAACCAGGCCTCCCCCTAGCGTGGAGATGTTTCACCATTGAAAGAGGTCCTGTGAGGTACTAAGCTCATCTGCTACTTAAGCTCTATAGTGTTAACATATGGCACCAGACTTACCACCGCCTCTTCCGCCGCCCGGGGGTGGAGGGCCTAGTTCCAGTCAGGCGCCCCCATAGTCCGAAATAGCGGAGGTAGCTGCAGCCTTGAGGTCTTTAGCTGCAACGCAACAAGCTATGCAGGAGCAATTTGCACAGCTCAGCCAAACTATGATGAGGCCACCTGGAGTCTCACCGGATATGATCACTCCAGCGGCTGTTCAGCCTCATCCTGACGCCAGGGGACCACCCCAGGCACCAATGAAGGACCAGCCTGCACCCCAGCGGAGAAGGGACGTTGCTTACCCTAGGCGCTTGCGCCTGGGGAGGCAAGGAAACCCTTGCCCAGGGGACAGGTATGACGATCTAGAGGCGGAAGAATCCCCGAAAGACTGCTGGGAGCCGTATGAGGTGTCAAATAACACTGTACGGCCTCTTAGGCAAAGTCAAGGTTGTGTCGATCGAAGAGGTGAAGAGGCCCAGCAAAGAGGGTCAGCCTTTGATAGGTTAAGCAGAGGGTCGGCCTTTGAGAGGTTGGGTCCAATGAATAACCTAAGAAAGAGATTGTCAAGATCCAGGAGTGCGGCAGGCTCTCAGAGAGGAAACAGACAAGGTCGGCCAGACCAAGGCCGACACTATGAAAGAAGAGGCAGGGAACAGGAAGAGGTCAACAGCCGACATGCTGCGGCAGGGGAACCCTCGGTCCATCCCATGGAGGCGGCTGGGGATAACCTCGGCCAGGTCGAGGGCAGAAGACCATGGAATGACTCTATCCAGCGCCTTGAGGAAAAGATAGGAGACCTCATTAAAAGTAGGGATCCATTGCAGAGGGGTTACTCAGAGGGATCACCGTTTGTGGCTAGGATAGTGAGCTTCCCAACCCCAGCTAAGTATAAACCTCCTGTGGTGTCTCCCAAGTATGATGGCAGCACCAACCCGGTGCGCCACATCGAGATGTATCAATTGGCAGCAAGAATCTACTCGATACCCGATGAGATGAAGTGTAGGGCCTTCTCTGGGACCTTAAGAGGGGCAGCGCACAGTTGATTTACCTCTCTTCCGAAGAACTCAGTTGAAAACTTCAAAGGACCGACTGAATGATTCATCCACAACTTCTGCTTTGGGGTGAGACCCCAAAAGAAGACCACTCACCTGCTGTATGTCAAGAAGGGAAAGGATGAGAGCCTAAGAGACTACATAGATTGGTTCAACAAAGAGAAGTTGGAGGTCGAAGATTATGAAGAGAATATAGCCATGACCGCCCTCATAGGGGGTCTACAGAAAGGGAAGTTGTTGTGGAAACTCGCAGAAGACCCTCCCAGGTCCATGGCAGAGTTAATGGCAACTGCGGGAAAAGTCATGAATGCCGAAGAGGCAATGGCCGCCAAGTATGAGGATGACAACCGCGGTAGTAGCAGGAAGTCCTAAAGAAGGAAATATGGAAAGAAGAGGTCAGCCGATGACAAGTTCGCTCACTACACTCCTCTAATTGTGAGCTGTGAGCACATCCTCAACGAGATCAAGAATGATAGGACTCTAAGATGGCCGGAGAAACTGAAAGCCCCTCCACATAAGAGGTTAAAAAACTAAGAGACTGCAGAGGGATCAAACGTAAACATATTCCGAGATCCGGAAGAGGTTGAATCCAAAGAGACCAAGATTGATAATAACTCAGAGACTGCAGAGGGGTCAAACGTAAACATCTTTCGAGATTTGAAAGAGGTTGTATCCGAAGAGATCGAGATTGATAATAACTCAGAGACTGCAAAGGGGTCAAACGTAAACGTCTTCCGAGATTTAGAAGAGGTTGTATCCGAAGAGATCGAGATTGATAATAACTCAGAGACTGCAGAGGGGTCAAACATAAACATCTTCCGAGATCCGAAAGAGGTTGTATCTGAAGAGACCGAGATTGAGAATAACTCAGAGACTGCAGAGGGGTCAAACGTAAACGTCTTTCGAGATCCGAAAGAGGTTATATCCGAAGAGACCGAGATTGATAATAACTCAGAGACTGCAGAGGGGTCAAACGTAAACGTCTTCCGAGATCCGAAAGAGGTTGTATCCGAAGAGACCGAGATTGATAATAACTCAGAGACTGCAGAGGGGTCAAACGTAAACGTCTTACGAGATCCGGAAGAGGTTGTATCCAAAGAGACCGAGATTGATAATAACTCAGAGACTGCAGAGGGGTTAAACGTAAACATCTTCCGAGATCCGGAAGAGGTTGTATCCGAAGAGACCGAGATTGATAATAACTAAGAGACTGCAGAGGGGTCAAACGTAAACATCTTCCGAGATCCGAAATAGGTTGTATCCAAAGAGATCGAGATTGAGAATAACTAAGAGACTGCAGAGGGGTCAAACATAAACATCTTCCGAGACCTGGAAGAGGTTGAATCCAAAGAGACCAAGATTAAGAATAACTCAGAGACTACAGAGGGGTCAAACGTAAATGTCTTCCGAGATCTGGAAGAGGTCGTATCCAAGGGGACCAAGAACGAAATAGCCGATAATGAGGAAGGTCGGAACCTCTTCAAGCAAGGAATCATGTTAGAAGGGGGCTTCTCATCAGATAAAGACATCTAGAACCTCTTTATTGACGGGTCTTCTTACGATAGTGGAAGCGATGCAGGGCTAATAATACTTTCAGCTCCAGATGGTATCAACATTGAGTATGCTTTGAGGTTTAACTTTAAGGCATCTAATAACGAGTCGGAATATGAGGCCATGATCGCAGGCCTCTCCTTGGCAAAGACCCTTGGGGTAAGACGACTCCTACTTCATAGTGACTCAAGGTTAAGGATGAAAGGATGGCCAAATACATGAAGAGAGTGCGAACAATGCTGGAAGGTTTCGAAGAGGTAAAGATGAAGAGAATACCCTGATAAAATAATAGCCACGCTGATGCATTAGTAAGGTTGGCCTCGGCAACAAAGACTGATATCAGAAGAACAGTTCCAGTCGAGGTCTTACCGAGGGCGACCATCGAAGAAGAAGAAGTTAGTAACCCTTGCCTCAGATTAAACCTGGGGGACTCATGGATGAACCCCCTCATCAGATATATCAAAGAGGGAGAGCTGCCTAAATCCAAGATAGAGAGGAGGAAATTAAGTTACAGAGCTACAAAGTTCTCCATAATAGGACACGTCCTATATAAGAAGGGATTTTTATTACTTCTCCTCAGATGTGTTCATCCCACAGAGGTTCCTCGCGTCCTACAAGAGGTACACGAGGGTTCTTGCTCCATCATGGTTGATGACCTCAAACCTTAAAACATCATAATTTGGTGACGAGGTCCGAGGTAAGACATGATACTTGGATGACCTCAGACCTTAGAACATCATAATTTGGTGACGAGGTCCGAGGTAAGACATGATACTTGGATAACCTCAGACCTTAGACATCATTAATTTGGTGAAAAATTATTTATGAGGATAACATCTTAGTGGATGACCTAAGACCTTATAACATCATTAACTTGGTGGCCTCATATCTAAGACAAACATCATTAACTTGGTAGTCTCATATCTGAAACATCATTAACTTGGTGACATGAGAGTTAACATCATTAACTTGGTGGCCTTATATCTAAGACAAACATCATTAACATGGTGGTCTCATATCTGAAACATCATTAACTTGGTGACATGGGAGTTAACATCATTAACTTGGTGGCCTCATATCTGAGACAAACATCATTAACTTGGTGATCTCATATCTGAAACATCATTAACTTGGTGACATGAGAGTTAACATCATTAACTTGGTGATCTCATATCTGAAACATCATTAACTTAGTGAAATGAGAGTTAACATCATTAACTTGGTGGCCTCATATCTAAGACAAACATCATTAACTTGGTGGTCTCATATCTGAAACATCATTAACTTGGTGACATGGGAGTTAACATCATTAACTTGGTGGCCTCATATCTGAGACAAACATCATTAACTTGGTGACATGAGAGTTAACGTCATTAACTTGGTGATCTCATATCTGAAACATCATTAACTTGGTGACATGAGAGTTAACATCATTAAATTGGTGACCTCATATCTAAGATAAACATCATTAACTTGGTGGTCTCATATCTAAAACATCATTAACTTGATGACATGAGAGTTAACATCATTAACTTGGTGGCCTCATATCTGAGACAAACATCATTAACTTTGTGATCTCATATCTGAAACGTCATTAACTTGGTAACATGAGAGTTAACATCATTAACTTGGTGATCTCATATCTGAAACATCATTAACTTGGTGACATAAGAGTTAACATCATTAACTTGGTGGCCTCATATCTAAGACAAACATCATTAACTTGGTGGTCTCATGTCTGAAACATCATTAACTTGGTGACATGAGAGTTAACATCATTAACTTGGTGGCCTCATATCTAAGACAAACATCATTAACTTGGTGGTCTCATATCTGAAACATCATCAACTTGGTGACATGAGAGTTAACATCATTAACTTGGTGGCCTCATATCTAAGACAAACATCATTAACTTGGTGGTCTCATATCTAAAACATAATTAACTTGGTGACATGAGAGTTAACATCATTAACTTGGTGGCCTCATATCTGAAATATCATTAACTTGGTGATCTCATACTTGGAAAACCTTTATCTTGGTTAGAGACAAAAATCAGTGATATGCCCAAATATACTTTATCCCTTAGCCTTCTATTTACATTGAAGACTAAGGGCTAGGGGGTAATTGATATGACCAAAATGTACCCTCGTCTCTTAGGACGATGGGCATCACATCTCGTAAGAGCCTCACATATCCTCAGCAGGGTCATCGAGATAAGAATCGGCCTCAGTAAGGTCGGCCTCAACAGGGTCGGCCACGACTTAATCCTCAGCAGGGTCATCCAGATAAGGGTCGGCCTTAGTAAGGTCGGCCTCAACAGGGCCGACCTCAATAGGGTCGGCCTCAATAGGGTCAGCCACGACTTAATCCTCAACAAGGTCATCCAGATAAGGGTTGGCCTCAGTAAGGTCGGCCTCAATAGGGTCGACCACGATTTAATCCTCAGCAGGGTCGGCCTCAATAAGGTCAGCCTCGACAGGGTCGGCCTCGACAGGGTCGGCCACGACTTAATCCTCAGCAGGGTCATCCAGATAAGGGTCGGCCTCAGTAAGGTCAGCCTCAACAGGGTCAGCCTCAACAGGGTCAGCCACGACTTAATCCTCAGCATGGTCATCCAAATAAGGGTCGGCCTCAGTAAGGTCGGCCTCAAGGTCGGCCACGACTTAATCCTCAGTAGGGTCATCCAGATAAGGGTCGGCCTCAGTAAGGTCGGCCTCAACAAGATCGGCCTCAATAGGGTCGGTCTTAACAGGGTCAGCCACAACTTAATCTCAACAGGGTCGGCCACGACTTAATCCTCAGCAGGTTCATCCAGATAAGGGTCGAAACAGAAGACGTTGGCCTCAACCTCAGCCTCATAACTCTCATACAGCATCTCAGACTCGACCTCAATACTTGCCTCGGCTTCACTTAAGCCGGGACCATAATGACTCCTCTCGGATTGGACGAACAATTAGACCTTACCAGTCTCGGCCTCATCCAGGCCGAGGTCATAAAGAAGCATCGAGGCCGAGCTCTTATTGGCATATGTGTGGATAAGGACACGTGGACTCAATTCAATTATAACAAATCATTCCCCTCACGTGGGGGGAATATTTCATTTTCATTCTCTACTTGTGACAGTGACAGATGTCTTCATCAGATTGGCTAGATCAACACACACATGCTCATTGCATGCATAGGGGGTACATTACACCCCCCAGCTACTATATATAGAGGTCATCCTCTACCTTGCAAAGAATCCAAGATCAGTAACCCTAGCTAAAACTCTGTTCAAATACACAGTAGAGAGAGAAAGCTTGAGAGATTGTATCCATGGCCATTAGAGCCCTCATACAGTGATACACATCATACACTTGCACAGTGGACATAGGCTTGATTGGCTGAACCACTTATATAACTGTGTTCATCCTCTTCTCCTCATCACAATCTCTTATATATATATATATATATATATATATATCAATGTTCTAAAAAACCCGCCTAGGCACGCCTAGGCTTAAGGCTTGGGAGAAACGCCCCGCCTTACGCTTTTCACGCCTTATTCTTGGTAAAACCCTTAAGGCACACTTTTTTCTAAAAACAACAATGCTTTAGTGAAACGATGTCGCCTTTTAAAGAATTTCTTTACAAACCGGACCATTATCTCATCCAAAATAATCAAATAGTATTTTAATTTGCATATATTCAGACATATTTTTATGATATGTGCAATTTTTGTATTTTAATAGCCTTGTTATGGTTAAAAAATATTTATATATATTAAGAAGGCCTAAACGCCTTTTCACGCTTTTTTACGCCTAGGCCCGCCTAGGCTTCTAAGGCTTAAGGCTTGGCCTCCACGCCTCAATCACGCCCCGCGTTTTTTAGAACCTTGATATATATATACATACTGTATACCCTCATGCTGCCATTGTTAACATTGAACTAAGCTCATAAACACCTTGAAGGGTGGTGTTGTTTCCGGCATCATCAGTGAACATGGGTGTAGTGGTGGCAATTAGGATGAAGTTTTCTTTAATTGAACTTTAGCTTGGAATTGTAAATATTGTGTTGTGTATTTAGAGGGATAGGATCCCTCTAATAATTTTAAACCCAATTCACTCCATTTCACTTACTAAACCCATAACCCCCTTGAAGCAAGTGGCGAGCAACACAAACACGTATAAGAGTCAGTTAGTTAAACCCAACAAATAACAATTAATCGAAAGAAATTGCATCTTGACTAATACCTTAGTAATGGATGTTATGAAAGTGCAAAGTCATGATATTAGAACATAATTTGGTATTGTTTGTTTACAACATAATGTTTTTCCATTGGAAAATGCAACATAGGAATTAATTGGGTCCATCACATGTGGGAATTAATTAGGTCCAACACTTAGTGATTCGAATGTTAAGATGCATGTGGGAATTAATTGGGTCCATCACAAATACCACAAAATAAATCGTATTCAAATATTAAATCACTTCCTTCCAAAGAACAAAAATTAGATGATTGATTATAAACAAACATTTTAATAATTCTAACTAGAATTAACACAAAGTAGTAAACAAATATTCTCATAGATTAATCTAAAAGCACTACAACAACCAATTGGCGTTTCGAGTTTTCAATTGGCTCACCCTTAACCACCTATCACCATTACAAATCATATATAATAAAACTAATGAAATATTTAACATCATTAGATGTTAAAATTTATGACAAAAGTGCATACATACCACGGGCAATAGTACACTCATCTCTGATGGAACTAGATTGATCAGTATGGCATTCGATACCTAATTCAACCCAAACACATTAATTCCCCCACAACCAAAACACAAAATCAAACTGATAAAAAAAAATTATTACAAACGCTCACAAAAATCCATAACATTATTCGAGAAAATGAGGCACTTGTTTTATCCATAAAGATATTTGCATCAGACAATCAAAGTTTAACAACTCAATTAACAAAAAACATATCATCAAAATATTTTGTGAAAATTGAATTTAGGGTTAGGGATTATAATGGAACCCAAGACCAAAGAGATTCACGGGAGGGGAGACTAGACAGTACCACTAATTCCACTTTGAAAACCTTTGATTTATGGGAAGAATGGACAACAACATTCAATGTTCACCAGAGGGGAGATCCACGTTGAGATGAATCGCCATTGAGGAAGGAAGGAGAAGGTTGAGGGAAGGAGGTACGCCGAGACAAGCATCGTCAATAAAGGAAGAAGAAGAAGGTAATATGAGGGTTAAGGTGTGTGTTTTTTTTCTTATTGAGTTTGAAGTCTATAAAGGGGCATGTGTTTCCTTACAAAATTCCCATATGAAAGTTAAAAAGCGGGAGTGAAAATTGTTAAAATGAGGGAACCAAAGTTTTAGCCGTCTCATAAGGTACACTGTTTGGGTCTCTCTCTAAAAGTCCTATAGGGTTGGGAGCCGTAGATGTCTTCTTGTTCATTTGTTCCCTCTATCTGTTTCCATAGAAGGAGATAAGAATGAGACTCTTGGTTGAAAGAAGGGCTTTTAGTCCCGCTATCAAGGTTGATTTTGACTCTTGGTAAGGGTAATAAAAAGGGTATTAAATACTAGTAGGTATTAAGACGGTTAATTTTACCCATCTCAAAAGGTGAGTTTAATGAACTTAAATTTCAGCCGTCTCAAAAGGTTGAGTCTCCAAAAGTACTTTTTTGTATTGGAAGCTAACACCGACACCCGAAACCATGGTTGTGCACTGAGGATTAACTAAAAGAGCTGAGAGATAAGAATGATATCCCCATTGGCATCTCATTAATACTGCCCAATTCTTTCGAAAGAATCTATGACCGGCCTAATAGTGATGAAACATGCTTCCCTATTTGGGCTCTCCAAGTCCATCTACCTCTTCACCTCATTATAAGGTCTATCTTAACGGGTTATGGGGTGACTCCAACCCATTCCACCAAATTCTTATAGGTCTATTCTAGGGTCAATATTCTATTGACAAGCCCACACTAGTTTTGAACTTACTGGGGATATCTTTAGATGTGCCTATAACACAAAGGATAATGTCAAGGCCAATGGGTACTACTATTCTGTCCCTCAAAAGTCTGACTTGTAAATGGTGTAAGTTGTTCAAATGAGAAACAATATCTAGAAGAATCAATTTCTATACCAAAAAGGTGACTGGGAGTTTCGTTCAAATGAGAAGAACCGCTCATGTAGTTTTCCTGATTGGTGAGGGCAAGATCATATTGGTATACATTTTTCCATTATGCTTTATAATTTTCTTTCGACTTATTATGTGTTAACACCTTGCCTTTGTTCGACCTTTCTGCAGAGAAAAGAGCTCTAAATTGCCAAAACTTCTTAAATAATTGGTGTTGAACAGGTGCACCCAAAATCCTACTGAGTTTGAGAAAATTTTCTCACTAAAAACATTTATATGGCTTGGATATTATATTCCTCCTGAATGTGTTCAACCTCAAGAAAATATGGAACCTTGGTGGTTAAGGTAACATTTATGTCGATGAGCAAGGGTAAGGTGAGTAAGAGGTAGAAGAAGTTATACATCTTTCCATTTCTATTAGTCTGTTATTGGCTTATCCTTTTGATTTTGCTGACTGATGTGCTCTTGCGCAGATTCCACTCCCACTTCATCAGCCTTCCTATTTGAGCCATCTTTTAGTATGGCCCCTCAGCATATTGGTCACGCTGTTATGAAGATTTCTAAAAATAGAAAACTTAGAGCTAAGGCCAAAAAAGAAAGTCGATGCCAAGGTTAGGGCCAAGAAGAAAGCTTATACTGAAAAAAGGGCCAAAATCGGGGTCCGAAAGAATGTTGAGTATGCCATTAAAAGTCAAACCTAAGCCAATGTTGCTATCGTTACAAAACTTAAATGCAGATGGAAAGTTATTGCCTAGACTATGTACCACCAACGTGTAATAAAAGGCCTTTGGAAGGAACCACGACCTAAATCGATCCTAAACTTTAGAGTATCAACATTCCTAGGGAAAAGGTGCAGATCGATGGACATCCAGCTCGGTGCTTGGTCTGAAGCGGGGGTAATCTTCCCCCTATGGTGGGGTGGATGCATTCTTTTTTTACCCTGAGCATCCAATCACTCTAGAACAGCTGAAAGTACTACCAGGACTACATAGAGGAGGATACCTCTAAGGAGGTTGTGATTCCTTTAGATTCGATCCCGGTTGTCAGGGAGTATTCCGATGTGTTTCAGGAGATACCAGGACTACCTCCCAATCGAGAGATATACTTTGTCATAGACTTATTACCAGATACGAGGCCTATAGCACGCGCACCGTACCGCATGGCTCCGGCAGATATGAGGGAGTTACGGGATCAGATTGAGCAGTTGTTGGGTCGGGGGTTTATACGGAGGAGTACTTCGCCGTGGGGTGCCCCTGTGTTGTTCGTGAAGAAGAGAGATGGTTTACTGAGATTGTGTGTGGATTACCGAGAGTTGAATAAGGTCACGATACGGAATAAGTATCCGTTGCCTCGAATCGATGACTTATTCGACCAGTTGAGAGGAGCTTCATTCTTCTCAAAGATTGATTTGCGATCGGGATACCATCAGTTGCGTATCAGGGAAGAGGATGTCTCGAAGACTGCGTTCTTAACGAGATATGGTTCTTACGAGTTTCGGGTTATGCCTTTTGGTTTGACCAATGCTCCAGCCGTGTTTATGGACTTGATGAATAGGGTGTTCAGGGATTTCCTAGATCAGTTTGTTATTGTCTTCATTGATGATATTCTGGTTTACTCCCAGACAGAGGAGGAGCACGCCGAGCATTTGAGGCAAGTTTTGCAGACGCTACGTCAGAACGAGCTGTATGCAAAGTATGAGAAGTGCGGGTTTTGGCTGAAGGAGGTCCAGTTTTTGGGACATATTATTTCCGACCGGGGGATATCTGTTGATCCGGGGAAGGTATCCACGGTAAGGGAGTGGGGATAGCCCATGACACCAATGGAGATCCGTAGTTTCTTGGGATTAGCAGGATACTACAGGAGGTTCATTTGGGGATTTTCGAAGATAGCGGGTCCTTTGACACATCTGACTCATAAGGGTGTGCCGTTCATCTGGAGTGATGCCTGTCAGTTGGCATTCGATGAGTTAAAGGATAAGTTGACCTCAGCACCTGTGTTAGCATTGTCGAGACCGGGAGTTGAGCATCTAGTTTACACCGATGTGTCATTGAAAGGACTTGGAGGTGTATTACAGCAGGAGAGTCAGGCCATTGCTTATGCATCCCGTAAGCTAAAGCCTCACAAGAAGAATTACCCCACTAATGACTTGGAGTTGGCGGCAGTTGTATTTGCCCTTCGTATTTGGAGACATTACCTTTTGGGGGAAAAGTTTCGATTGTTCACGGACCACAAGTCCCTATAGTACCTATTCACGCAAAAGGAGTTGAATATGCGGCAGCGAAGGTGGCTTGAGTTTGTGAAGGATTATCAGTTTGATATCCAGTATCACCCGGGGAAGGCTAACGTGGTAGCAGACGCGTTGAGCCGTAGGCCAGTAGATGAGGTGGTAGGGGTGTGGAAGGCCAAATGGAAGGAATTGGGACACCTGGATGCAGTGGCCCGATCATTCATGTCTGTGATGACCGTTACACCTCAGATTGTCACGAAGGTAGTAAGGGAATAGGCAAATGACTCGTTCTGTCAGGAGCAGATAGTTCGATTACTAGCAGAGGGAGCCGAGTCCTATACCGTTAGCTCAGACAGGGGATTACGCTTCAATGGGAGATTGGTAGTTCTGGAAGGGGAGGAATTGCGACAGGAGGTGATGGCAGAGTCGCACGACTCACGGTTCGCGGTACATCCCGGTGGGGACAAAATGTACCAAGACATGAGACGACAGTATTGGTGGAGCGGGATGAAGAGAGATATTGCCGTATTTGTTTCAAAATGCGCCACTTGTCAGCTAGTTAAAGTGGATCATCAGAGACCGGCAGGACTTCTACAGCCGTTGGAGGTCCCGATGTGGATGTAGGAGAGCATATCCATAGACTTTATCACGGGGTTGCCTACGTCACAGAGAGGTCATGACTCCATTTGGGTAATTGTGGACAGGTTGACCAAAATCGCCCATTTTCTACCCGTAAGGACAGACTACACTACGGGACAATATGCCCAGCTCTTTATTGCAGAGATGGTGAGACTTCACGGTGTGCCCCTAAATATCGTATCTGGCCGAGACAAGATATTTGTTTCACGATTTTGGGAGAGTTTTCAGGAGGCCATGGGCACCGAATTGCGGTTGAGTACGGCGTATCACCCGCAGACCGATGGGCAGACCGAGCGTACAAACCAGATGTTGGAGGACATGCTACGTATGAGTATTATTGACTTTGGGGGTGGATGGGAGCAGTATCTTCCACTGGTGGAGTTTGCTTACAACAACTCCTACCAGTTCACCATTGGCATGGCTCCATTTGAGGCGTTGTACGGTAGACCTTGTCGTTCCCAGCATGTTGGTTGGAGGTGGGGGACAACAAACTACTTGGGTCGGAAGTGATTCAGGATACTTCGGCAAGGATATAATTGATTCGGAGTCGCATTCGGGTAGCTCAGGATCGGCAGAAGAGTTATGATGATGCGAAGAGGTTCTTCAGAGAGTTCCAAGTGGGGGACCAAGTTTTGCTTAGAGTATCTCCTATGAAGGGGATTATGCATTTCGGGAAGAAAGGGAAGTTGGCACCGAGATATGTGGGACCATTTCCTATTATTGAGCGGATTGGACCGGTTGCGTATAGGCTTGGATTACCGGAGCATTTGCATCGGATTCACGATGTATTTCATATTTCCTCACTAAGGAAATATCTTAGAGACGATTTGGCTCATTCTCATATTGCCTTGGAGGACATCGATCTCCAGCCTGATAGCTCCTACGAGGAGGGGCCGATTGCTATTTTGGACCGAAGTGAGCGGAAACTGCGGTCAAAGATAGTTCCGTTAGTACGTGTTCAGTGGCGACATCATAATGTCGAGGAGTCCACATGGGAGCGCGAGGATGAGATGCGCGAACGTTATCCAGAGTTGTTCTTACCAGGTACTTTCTATTTCCGAATTTCGGGACGAAATTCAGTTATTAGGGGGAAGTATGTAATACCCCGTATTTTTGTGATATTTATTTATGGGATTAATTAAATTAAATGCGTATTAATTGGAAATTAATCCGGATTAAAATACTAGTGAGATGCGAGTTGGTATTTGATTATAATGTGCATATATGATTATATATGAATATTGAACTATGAAACTTGTCGTGAGATTGAAATACGGCAATTTAGAAATTTTGTTGGGACGCGTGTGACAGTCGCGTCAGTAATATAATTATGTTAATTAAAAAGTGAATTTTATTTCTATAAACCGTATGGTCATTTTGAGTGCGCCAACGCGTCCGGAATGGTCAAAATAGTCAGAAAACACTAGCTGGGGGTTTTGTTTGGTCCCGGGGCATTTTTAGGCCATACCGGCAACGTATAAGGGTAGTTTGGTTATTTTAGAATTTTGGGATTTTTTATTAACGAATTTTAGGAGTTTTAAATGGAAAATTAAAAGACCCAATAACCCATTACCAGCCATTAACTGATTAGAGGGCTACGGGGGTTATTAGAATTAGCCCCAAAAGTTCCTAAGACAAACCCTAGCCTCCATTGCCACCATTAGAGAAAAGCTTGGAGAGAGAGAGAGGAGGAATTCTGCAGAGAGAGAGAGAACCATTCATCAGATTCGTCATCAAATCCAGAGACACACATAAGGCAAGTGGTTTAATTTCAATTAATTGCAGAGAATGCTTCTTCCATGCGTAGGAATTTGTTATAATTGTATTTGTTTGGGAGATGGATGAAAACCCATTAAACTTGGAATTAGAATCTTGCATATTGATGAGGAATTGCATGTAGAATTGTATGTAGGTGATTATTCTTATGATAATAATATCTTGGATGAAACAAAAACGGATTTAATTAGGCCCATGAATGATTTATAAGTTTTAGGGTTCATGTTCATGTGATTTGGGAAAAATGGTGGAGATTTGATAATTTGATGTAGTTTAGGGTGATTTGAACCCACATAAATGTTGTTATTCGGTTGAAACATGTTTAGGGATGATTAGTAGCTTTGAACAATCGTTGGATTGATGTTTAGATGAGGTTAGAGGTGAAGAGAAGTTGGAAAAATGAGATTTGGAAAATCTGGGCTCGAATCTGGCCACTCGTTAGAAGACCTGCCTAGGTCGTTCGAACGAGCTCGTTCGAACGAGCTTCTAACGAGTTGAAAGTTTGGTTTCTAACGAGAGGGATGTTCGTTTGAAGACTTTCGTTCGAACGAGATCTCGTTAGAAGGCCCAGTTCGTTCGAACGAACTCTCGTTCGAACAGCCTCGTTCGAACGAGACTTCTAACGAGCTGACAGTTTAGGCTTTTTAGCCTATTTTAATCCCGAGTGTCCCGTAACCTTGGTTATATGTAGTGATAACACTTACTTGTTGATGGATTGGTATAGTAGGGACATTTGAGGTATAATGAGGAGTAAAACCTAGAAGTGTAGTTTGAACCTAAGGGGAATTACGAAGTAGGACGTGAGTGTCTATTACGATGCGACAACTATTGACGGCCTAAATTACTATATTAATCGGGAACATATAAATTGTGTAGCATTATATGTCGGTACGAGATTGAGAAGTGTACCACCAATATATTATGGTGATTACTAAGATGTGTACGTACTTAGTATATGTATTGCTTTTATGTGTATGACATACCTACCATACTTGCTATCACGGGAGGTTTGCGTTCGCTTAGGGCCCTCTAATCCTTGTGTTGCCCGGATTTAGACTGGTACCTCGATGAACATAGGTCAGAGAAGGACTTATTGGGATATTAATAAGTCTGTTGATCGTGGGAGCGTAGGTATGTACGTGACCCATGTGATGTGACTGTGTTCGCCTCCATTATTTGTGATGTTGTTATGTGAGAACGATTCCTGAGAGATTCGGAATGCGTGATCCTTATGTACGTGATGTACCGGGATGGATAGCAGAGTATGTGTGCACCGCAGCTTAGTCTCGGGGTGCTTGTAATGTATATTTATGACGTGAATAATATACACTTAATTAATGGGAACTTTCATGTGTTATTGTGTGTATAAATATGGAAACATTTTGAGAAAACATAAAGGGATAACTTGAAATGAATTGTATTGCTAATTGAGAATCTGAGTTTTAGTAAAGCCCTCTATTGATTTGATAACGCTAGAATGTAATATGGAAATCGAGTAGTAAAGGGTAGAACTTATTACGGTTTGGTTAGATATGTATGTCATTTAGATGGGTACGGTACGTTAGGAGTGCACATGTAGTCGAGAGGTGAGAATTTCATGTGAGTGCACGTCCTAACATGTATTTTGCATTTAATGTTTTAATGTTATTAAAACACTTGCTGTTTTCAAAATGATTTCCACTTTCGGGCTCTGACCTATTTGCTTTCAAATCTATTTTTGTAAAAACCACTTTAGGTGCCCAGCCACAAGGACACCATGCTTAGGATCCTCATTCAGGTGACGAGCTGTAGCTGTTTGTGGAAGTTACAGGACTTTGCTTGTGGACGCTTCATCTATATTGCCTCTATATTCAGCATTTATCAGTTGTAGGGCATGTCGCCCATTTCTTTAGAGACTTTTCATTTATTTCAGTTATTCAGACTTCGGGAATGTAATTAATTCAGGATTCAGACTTGTCTTATTATTTTCAGTTGTTAGATTGTTGTGAGGAGTTTTCCTCCGGACTCTTATATTTATTTGTTGGTTATTTCATTACTTCGTTATGGTGAATGGATTATGTTGTTATTCCATTATTCTTTTATTGCATGTTAATCAGACTTAATTAAAATTTGGCAACTTACTTTTTAAATACTAGGTGGTTAGTAATTATTAAAAATGTTTTCGACAGTGATGCTATTAACTGAACCAACTTGGCATTTTGTATTGATTTAATAAAGGAGTAGCTACCCGGTATTTAATTAGTCGGGGTGTCACAGTATACTAGAGACCTAGTGAAAAAATTTGTTTGGACTCCTCTAAGCACGCAAGTACACCTATGAGTACATCTATAAAGCTTAGAAAGGACACTTCAGGCAAGGACATTGAGAAAACCTTGTATCGGAGTATGATAGGCAGTCTTATCTATTTGACTACTAGTCGTCCCGAAATCGCCTTTAGTGTTGGAGTCTGTGCACGATATCAGGAGTCCCCTAAAGAGTCACACTTACTTTCTATTAAACGTATTATCAAATACGTGAGTGGTACTCTCTCCCATGGCATTTGGTATTCCTTTGATACCACTGATCGTTTATCCGCATACTCAGATGCTGACTAGGCTGGGGATGTAGATGGATGTAGGAGCATTTTTTATGGGTGTTTCTTCTTTTGTTATGCTCTTGTCTCTTGGTTAATCAAGAAGCAAAACTCCATCTCTTTGTCCACTATGGAGGCTGAGTACATAGCCGCCGAAAGTTGTTGCACACAACTTCTGTGGATGAAGCAGATGCTAGAGGATTATAGGATATCACAGGACACCATGACCATATCCTATGATAACATGAGCGCGTTACACATATCCTGCAATCTAGTCCAGTATTCGCGCATGGAGCACATCAGGATACGCGAGCACTTTATACGTCAGTTAGTTGAGGAGAAAGTCATATCCCTGAGTTTCGTACCCATTTACCTTCAGTTAGCCGATATTTTCACGAAGCCTTTAGATGCACTTAGATACGAGAGTCTTAGGAAGTCTTTAGGTATCTGCACAGTTGACTGAGGGGGTTGGTCTATGTCTAGGATAGGATGCATTGTCATGTTCATATCATATGATCCCTATTGCTAAGTTTTATCATTTGTATTATTTTTTTTCTTTGTATATTTTTTTTTTTTAATCCAAAAAGTTTTTTTTATAAAAGCACAAAAAGATTTTTGTATTTTGTTTACACCTCTTATAGATGAGCATTTAAGATAGCCGAGTTACATCTTCCATTTCCATTTTTCACGTGACTGTTTGATAGTGATTTGAGACTCTACATCATTGCATCCATGTGCTTTACATTGTTTGGAGTCTTTGAGATGTGATCAGTGATATCTTTTTACATATTTGGCTCCTTATCTCATTTTTTGCACACATGCATGACTTTATTTGATTATTGCACTTGTCTATCACATATTGGCTTGACTATTTCCATCTCAATTTTGTCTATACAATGTACCATATACGATAAAACTTAACAAGATTGGAATGCATGTTAAAACCAGTTGGTGAGATTGTGTGGTATTTTATCAACGGTGACGGTCTACGAAAGGTACTCACATATCCTTTGCAATTAAGCCGCCGTTTAAATTGAACCTAAAAAATTAAGGAATTTTAATTATCCGGGGTCCAAAGAGGTTAAAAGAGCCTGGAAAAATTTAAAGTCAATAAAAAGAAATTCATGTCGAATATGGAACATTAGGTTTCACCATCAATTCTCTAATGTTTGAGAATTGAGATTACCTCTAAAAGAAAATATGCATGAGGGAGTTTGGATGGAATTTAAAATGGATTTTCACGTCCTTGAGAGTCTTGAAAAAGCATCAAATAGTTTTGGACGTTATTGGTTTGGAAATCATTTTGAGCTTTGATTTGCTAATTTGATTAAGTCAATTTCTTATAATTCCATCTTTTTACACCTAAGGAAGATGTTAAGTTCATTCGTTAGCAGTATCCGATATTCATCGTGCACATATGTTATGTTTGTATGCATTGATTTTCCTATTGAATTTGCTTACACCCCTACATTTCCGCTATCACCAACTTGGTTGTTTTTGTGTTCTTTCATGGTGTAATTCTTTGTTGTATATTTTGTGTGAAAATTTTTGAAAAATTCAAAAAATATAAAGTTTATTACCTTGTGACATTCTCTATTTGCATTTTTTTGTGCTTCTCATATATGTCTATTTGGGGACAACATAAAAAGGGGGAGAATGAATTATGGGGGAGAATTGTTTTGTTGATTTATCAATGATTTGCTTAAGCTTAATTGATCTTTGATTTTTGCATGTCATTATATTTTAAACTGTTGCGTGTCACGGGTATCTACTTTTTCTCATGTGTGTAGGTACAAAATTGAGGATTATGGGATTGCACACCCTGATGAGAAAAACTGAAGATATGAAGATATTGAAGTTTGGTTGATGACATGTCAGTTAGTATTCTCAGTTTTAGGGTTTAATGGGGATATTATCTTATATGTCATTTGCTTTATAGAGATATCATAATTTGGATTTTTTATGTATGTATCGGCATAGAGGGGGAGATTTGTAAGGAAATAATTTTATAAATGTCCGGGGTAAAATCTAGGAATTTTCTATTTGTCCTAGATCACAGTATGTATGTCTGATACCGCTACATTCGACACGTCAACACGATCATCCATGACGGACTTGATCCGAATTCGTTCATCCACCATCTTCACACGTGCATCTTGCTACATGCGACGTACTGCTCAGCCGTTACCACTACTCCACGATGCGTTATTGGTAAAATGGTTTATTGGAGTTTTTAATATTTGCATAAATATTTGGGAAACATTTAAAAATATTTTTCGAAGTCTGATTTGTTTTTAAGACAAAAGCATAAATTTTTCTAAGTGTAGAAGCGGACTTTTTTTTGGTCGTCGATCTCGTTCAAACGACATCGCTCTGTCGTTCGAGACACGGCGCCGCCTCAATTTCCATATAAATAACTGTGTCCATTCTGCACGTTTTTCTAAGTCCTTTTTGTACACGTTTCTGCGATTTACAGCCCAGAAAACAAACTTCAAGTTTTTAGGGTTTCATACCTTTTTTATTCACAAAACCATTCCCATATATGTGTGTGAATCTTTAAACCTTCAAATGATCATTTTTACTCATCTGGAGTAATTTGTGGAGAAGCTGACTCTTTTCCATTGTTGCCCATCTGGAGTTCTTACGGGAGATTCCAACCGACGATATCAGAACCGACACCTGAGGGTATTTCGTATGTCACTCATGTTTTCAGTATAATCCGTGTAAACCGTTCTTTAGAAATTCTAGTTAAAATAAAAAGGTTTTGACCCTTTGGGGTATTTTTCCTAATTTTTTTGTTTATTTCTGATTGAATGTTCTTGCATCATTATATTGCCTTCAATCTCACCTAGATGCATGTTTAAGGATTTAAGTGAAAAACTGAGTTTAATTAAATAATTCCTTTGTTTGAACAAAAGTGAACTCCCAAGTTTAATCAAAACTATCAGACTTTGGATCTTTCAAATATTCACAGATCAAGAGGAAATCTTGCTATATACACAATCTAGGATCCTATGCACTTTTTTATTTGAAAATATTTACACTTATTTCACAAAATGTGAAATATAATAAAGTGCAAATCCCCAATCAAGATCTCAACTAGATCTAAGTCTGAATATTCAAAGAAACTGAAATCAGAAAAGGTTTTGTTGGTTTAGGGTTTGAAAAAAACATATAAGTTTGAAAACAACCAACAAAATAAGATTTCTCGAAAGAAGAAATCAAAAGTACGCAATATCTAAGTGAAATGTATCACAGAGATCAAATCTCAAAGTTCTATGAAAGAAAATGAGATTTAACCAACGTGATTAAGTTGGGAAAGAGATAAAGGATAGAAGAGGATAGATCTTCTTGAATCTCAAGCTATCTCACTCACAGAAAGGGTTTTTCGAAAAGATTTTACCGGAGTTTAGTTTAGGGTTTGATTTCTCTTTTTTCATTTTCTCTCTCTCTATCTCTATCTCTTCTCTCTATTTTATCTCAGAAGTGAGTTTGGCCGAAGATTGTAAATGTATAACAAATGGAAAGTATATATAGTAAGAGATGGAAGGCTCTGGAAACTTGAGGCAAATCAACGATCAGGATTGAGTTTAAAAGATCGAAGCAAATCTAAGGGTTAAGGTTGCACCGCTTCAAGGTTAACTCTCATTTATTGATCCAGATGTTACAAAGATCATCTCAGATAACATGCAGGTCATTGATTAAAGAGATCCAAGGATTCATAGTTAAGCACACGCACGGCTATAAATTGGGTTGGGTGAGTCGGGCTTGGGGTTGCTCAGGCTCGGCCCGAACTCACTTACCTATGCTCAAGCCCGAGATCGGCCCGAATTATTTTTTCCCACCTAGGCCCGAACTGGGCTCAAAAATATTACGGGCTTCGGGCCCGATTTCGGGCAAGCACGATTTCAATTTTTTTTGTTAAAAAAGTTTGAATTAATTTTTTTTCTTGTATTTCAATCATGGACAAAATTACACATTAAAATCTAATTGATATTTCATGAAATAAAATATATAATTATGAAATGTATTAAATTAAAACAAGGGAAATAAAAGTGAAAACCAACAAATACCTATTAAATTTCGTACATTTAGCAAAATTTGATCACTAAGAAATGCCTATTATGATTTGAGCAATTATTAAATCCAATACCCATAATGAGATTAACAATAATATCACAAAATTGAAAATCGCATGTAATTTAATGTTTTATGACAAATGATTTTTTTTTTTTAAATAGTAAATGAAATAAAAGAAAGAAACTTAATTAGACAATGTTAACGTAAATATATTATATTATATAAATTATTTATTTATTTATTTATAAATATGAAGTCCGGGCTTCGGCCCCAATTCGGGCTACGCATAGTTCGGCTCAAGATCGTCCCGAAATTCATTCAGGCTTGAAGTTTTGGCTCAGGCTCGGCTCAGCTCAAACTCAAATAAAGCTCGGCCCGAAAATAACGAACCGAACGGGTGGGCTTCGGGCCTCGGGCGCTCAATTTACAGGCCTAAGCACAGGTATGTGAGAGCGTAGAAACACAAATCAATCCGTTGTGGAGACAACACGGGTAAGGCTAAGATGAAATGCTAAACGCGTGTTTTTGAACTTCTAAAAATACAAATTGCACCCACAAAATTCTCAAGCGCTTTCATTTTCAACCCAAGCAGGTTTTTAACAGCTTTTGGAATTTACAAAACAACACACAACTTTATTAAAAACCAATTTTTAATTTTAAAAAAATGTTAAAAAAATCATAGAAATTATTTAAAATATCCCAAAAAGTATAGAAAATTATTTTAGAGGGATTTAACTGATACAACACCAATTAATGAATAAGGAAAGCACATATGAAACATATAAATGCATCCCAGGTGAAGTGTTGGTGTACTATCATTTGGACAATTGGAGGAACTCAATATGAAGAGTCTGAAGGTTCTTTGGTAAGAAAGGGTATGACTTAATTTTGTCACTACTTCCAAACTAGATGAGAACTTATATAATATAGACTCAAGTGAGTCAATGATATCGGGTGCTTCAAAGGGAATGTAACAAGAACCAATGCCCCACTTTTATATCAGGGCATATCTCTGGCACTTGTCACACTTTATTGCGTAGTTGCCAAAATCTTCTTTTATTACAAACCAATAATATACTTATGTGGTGACTCATTTAACCAACAACCTACTTGCTGAATGGGCTCCACATGAGCCCTTATGGACTTCTTTGATCAGGTTATGGACTTCAGTGGGATGAACACATCTGAGTAGTGATATAATAAATCCTCGTCTAAATAGTCTTCCTCCTTCGAGCATCTTTCCAGTGCTGTATCGATCTCCAAGTATGCTCAAATGGTATCCATCCAGGATGGACCCGTAAATAACTCCAATATCATCACACATTCATCTTTAATGTTATGTTGGGACAAGATCTTAACCCGCACTATTATTCGAAGTTCAGTTCGAGTAGCTAACGCCAGACGAGCAAATGCATCTGCTCGGGCATTTTTAACTCTTAGGATTACGGCCATCTGTATGGATGAGAACATTAACAATAATCTCTTCACCTTCGCTAGATATTTCACCATGGACTCCTTTCTAGCTTCATAAATTCTAAAATTTTGGTTTACTAGTAATTAAGAATCATTTTGCGCTGACAACTGTTCTCCACCCAATGACAGTGCTAAACCTAATCCTGTGACTAGGGATTTGTACTCTACCAAATTATTAGAAGCCATGCGGCTGAACTTGAGGGAATATTCAACATTTATACCATTAGATATATTGACGATAAGCCCTGATCCACTGTTGTTGTCACATGATCAATCGTCTAAAAATAGGTGCCATACGGGAGGCTCTACTTTAAACTTTACCTCAACTAAACATCCATTTTTTAACAGCTTTTCCATCTGCTCTAAGTTGCAAAACCTTTTTTCCTACTGAGATGATGACTCTGGATTCTCGTTGAACTGGTCGACTAACTTTTCTATTGAGATCTCTTTCGTAAAGTATGTTAGATGGATTTATTAGTGAGCTCTCTTCCATATGAGTATGTTTTATTGTTTTTTATGCTGAGCTCTCTTACATTGAAGTATGTTATATTGTTTTTATTGATAAACTCTCTTCCTTAGAAGTTTGCTCAGTGGTCTTCTCTTCGTAGGTAAATTATTATATGAACTCGTCCACTTCTTTGACTTTAATTATCGTTTTGGGCTCATATGTTTTGTCATACTCTCCTAATTCTACATCCCAAGCCATCAGACTGGTTGACTTATCATATTTGTGAATAGTTTGTCATAGGGGGAGGTTTGTATAAATGACAAATGTGTGTGACTATATATATGGTTTCATTATTCAAGAAGCTTCAATCAAAACTAGTTGTCACGGTATCTATTAATATAGCATGGCCAGATTCCTCATCATCCTTGTAGATTATCTTAGCAGAGAATGACATATAAGGGTAAAATGTGTTAGATGACTCAAGTTCATCATTTTCAGAGTCACTTGAGTCATACCAAGTCTTGCTTAAATAAGCCCTATTATGTTTGTGAATTTTGTCTAAGTTAACTCTACAACCACTAGCCATGTGTCCTAACTTTCCACATCTATTGCATTCAATATTTTTAAGGTCTTTCTCAGGTCTCTTATGATTTTTAGTCTGGTATTTGTCTTGTATTCTCCCATGAGGCCCGTTGTTAGATTGATTTGGATAAGTAGGTTTGCTTTGTCTTTTTGCTATTTTATTTCAAAAGCTCACAATTTTCTTAAACTGTTTAGACATTAAGTCAATTTGATTATCCAAGGTATCTAAATTACGGTCCTCATCAGAGTCTAAGTCAATGTTGGGTATGTTAAATTCAAGAGTGGTGAACTTAGATGAAAAAATAAGATTGGAGGTAGACGGTCTCTTTTGGGACTGGGTTAATTGTTTCTTAAATTCTAATTCCATTTCCACAGTTCTCAATTTTCTACTGAGGAGTTCAGGTGTAAGATTTTGATCATCTATCTCCTCAATTGCATATCTCTTATTATAAAAATTTTGTGGAAATGATATTAGTATTTTAGAGATAATTTCCTTTTTATCACAAACAATCCCATTAGCAAGCAATTTGGTCACAATGTCTATCAGTCTAATATAGAAGTCATCAAATGACTTAGTCTCAGTCATGATCAAGGAGTTATACTGCTGAATTAACATTTGTGTTTTAGCAGCTTTAACTCTGGTATCACCCTTATGTGTAGTCACTAGGGTGTCCCATGCTTCTTTTGAGTAAGAACAGAATGATGTCCTCTAAAATTTGTGTTCATTAATAGACATGAATATGGCATTTTTACCTTTATTGTTATTAAGGGAAATCCGTTTCTCTTCTTTAGTAAATTCACTTAGTAACTTTCTAATCCTCACAGTACTTCCTTCAGCGGATGGTTTAGTAGGAAAATTGTAACCCTTTTCAATAACTTCCCAAACATCATCTCCCAATGTCCCTTGGATGAATGCAACCATCCTTACCTTCTAGTAAGGATAATTGGTTCCATCAAAGATAGGGGGCCTGGACAGGTTACCTTGTCTCAAATTTATCGACCATAATTTGTTTTATGAAAACAATTTCAGAAACTCAAAATCTAAAAAAAAAATTTGAAAAACAAAGGCTCTGATACCAATTGAAAAAAAATTACCTTTTAAGTCGTTCAATTCAAGGTTAAACTATCTAACTAGCTCTGAACAGTTTGTTGAAGAAAATATTTTCTTAAAACAAATTTTAAATACAAGATGTGTAAAACAGTATGAACGAGTAATTTCAGTTATAGGTTTACCAATTTTGAAAAACAAAACTTAAGGAAATTAAACCAACACAACCTTAATAAAGGGATGAAAGGAAGAGGAAGTATACATAATAAATTTTAACGTGGTAAAACCCCACCCAATTGGGGAAACATCCACGGAGGTCTCTACACCTCAAAAGTAAAAAGTCCACTAAAATAAAGTAACAGGTTATAAATTATATAACAATCAAGATACAAAATCAGACCTGAATCTAAATTCAGAAATATACCAACTCCTCTGGATTTTCTGACTTCTCCCAAGGCTCTAATGTTATTGATGTTCTCTCAGCTTTGTAACTCCACTGCTTTTAGCTTTACGTCAACTCAAAATGTCCATGATCTCAATACCAACACCTTTTAGTGTAGTAGCGTGACAGTGTAAGTGGCGATGTGCTCTAAATCACATGCATGCAACTCACACACACTTAATTATAGACGGTATACAAAACGAATCACAAATATGCAAAGGAATTTAAAAAATTAGTTTAATCAAAGCTATCAGACTTTAGATCTTTCAAATATCCACAGATCAAGGGGGATCTTGCTATATACACAAGTTTGGATCCTATGCACTTTTTTATTTGAAAATATTTACACTTATTTCAAAAATATGAAATATAATCACGTGCAAATCCCTAATCAAGATATCAACTAGATCTAAAGTCTGAATATTCAAAGAAACTGAAATCAGAAAAGGTTTTGTTGGTTTAGGGTTTGAAAATAACATATCAATTTGAAAACAACCAACAAAATAAGATTTCTCGAAAGAAGAAATCAAAAGTACGCAATATCTAAGTGAAATGTATCACAAAGATTAAATCTCAAAGTTCTATGAAAGAAAATGAGATTTAACCAACATGATTAAGTTGGGAAAGAAATTTAAGTGTTCAAGGGCTAAAA
Organism: Sambucus nigra; assembly: GCA_949130495.1. NCBI lineage: Eukaryota > Viridiplantae > Streptophyta > Magnoliopsida > Dipsacales > Adoxaceae > Sambucus > Sambucus nigra. Next base: position 92,112,495 of record OX422215.1, on the reverse strand, counting down.
AGGGGGAATCAGCCACACTATCCCCCTCAAGACTAGGGATGGTGGGGACTCTATCAGTTTGAAGGGATAACTTCTTCTTAGCCTCAACCTTCTCTCTCTTTATCCTCTTATTTTCTTCTTTACTCCCCTCTCTCTCTCTCTCTCCATCTCTCTTCCTCTCATTTTCTTCTCTTTTATTGTCTTTATCCTTCCCTTTCTATCTCCCTTTATCAAATGGGCCATAACTTCTACAATTAGGAGAGTTTACAGTAAAAACCTTCAAGGAAGGAATCCTATCAGATAAGGATGCATGGTCATCATCACCATCATGAGGAAGCCTCAACCTTCTCTTATTGACTAAAGGAGCCTTGTCTTCTTCTTCTTCTTCTTCTTCTCCTTCTTCTTCTCTTCTAATTATTCTTCAAAAATTTCCTCCTCAATTAGAATTGGATCAGAAGGACCTACCTCCTGACACAAACTTGATAGGTTCAAAAGATTTTGTTTGTGTCTTCAAATTGGGGAAAACCCCTATTCCAGTTCAATCATCAGAATTGGTTTTAGATTCAGCAACAAATTCATCAAAACAGTTTGAATTATTTTCAAATTTTGTAAATTTTTTGAAAATAGTTGTTGTCTTTTCTTTAGTTTGTTCCAATTCTAACAATGTCCCTTTGTATTTTTTCTCCAGAGTTTCATTTGTTTCAGTCAAATTTCTGAGTTTTTGATCAAACATTTTAATTTCACTTTCATGAGTTAAACATTGGGTAGTATACTCTTCAGCATTTAGTTTGACCATCAGGCTTAGATCTTCTAGCTTCTTGGTGTGATCTTTCACAATCTTTTCTAGTCTAGTGCTTTTCTTGAGAGTTTTAGCATAGAGTGTGTGAATATCTAGGAGGTCTTCATTGTCCGAGTCACTAAGTGAAGTGTGTGAATTGACCCCTAAGGCTTCATTTCTTGGACTCACACACCCATTGACATCGTCATTATCGCTTCCCCTTTGACTCACACACCCTGAGGTAGAAATAGCAATGTTCTTAGTAATTAAAGCATCTAATCCAGTAACAACATGATTCACAATAACAGAAGTAGAATTACTAGATTCATCCTCACTAACAAACACAGGCATATCATCATTATAGATAATCTTGGCAAAGAAAGACATACAAGGGTCAAAAACATCAGATGACTCAGGTTCCTAATTTTCAGAGTCACTTGAATCATCCCATGTCTTGCAAATGTTGGCTCTAGTGTGTTTGTTTTGAGTGTTCAAGTTAACTCTACAGTCTTCTGCAATGTGTCCTAGTTTTCCACATCTAAAGCACTCAGTCTTCTTAAGGTCTCTGTTAGGTCTAGTGTGAGAATCCTTATGATATTTGTCATGACTTTTCTCATGAGGTTTATGATTAGAGTGAGTTGGATAATTGGACTTGCCTTGTTTGTTTGCCATATTATTTCTAAACTTAATGATTTTCTTGAACTGTTTTGACATTAAGGCAATCTGATTGTCCAAACTCTCTATATCGCATTCCTCGTCAGAATCATCATTAGCAATGTTGAACTCATGCTTAATCAACTAAGAAGAGAAGCTTAGATTGGAACTAGTCTGTTTCCTATGGGACTGGGTCAATTATTTCTTAAATTCTAGTACCATTTCCACAGTTCTTAATTTACTACTGAGTAATTCAGGAGTGAGATTGATATCACACATTTCCTCAATAGCATATTATTTTGTTGTCAAATTTCTGTGGTAATGATCTCAGAATTTTAGATACAATTTCATGTCTGTTATAAGTTATCCCATTAGCATGCAGTTTTGTCACAATATCAGTCAAGTTCATATAGAAGTCATCAAATGACTCAGTCTCATACATAATTAAAGAGTTATACTGTTGAATGAGCATTTGAGTTTTATCAGCCTTAACTCTAGTGTCACCTTTATGAGCAGTAGCTAAAGTGTCCCAAGCTTCCTTAGAAGTGGTACAGGATGAGATTCTTTTGAACTCATGTTCATTTTTAAACATAAAGATGGCATTCTTTCCTTTGTTATTGTTGCGAGAAACTTGTTTCTCTTCTTGTGTGAACTCACTTAATACTTTCTTAACCCTCTCATTACTTCCTTCAGTGGCTGGTCTAGTAGGAAAAATGTATCCATTTTCAATAATTTCCTAGACATCATCTCTCAGAGTTCCTTGAATGAAAGCAATCATTCTTACTTTCCAGTAAGCAAAATTGGTTCCATCAAAGATAGGAGGTTTGGTCAAGTTACCAAATCTTTCATTTCTCTCGTCCATGTTTGATTTTTAGAAAACAATTTCAGAAACACAGGATCTTTTTAAAAGAAATTTACAAAGCTCTGATACCAATTGAAAATCTGTTACTAAAGTCGTTTAATAAAATTAAACTATTTAAGTAACTCCGAACAGTTTTTTGAAGAAACTCTTTTCTTAAAAACCAAAACTATTTGAACACAAGATGTGTTTAATAAAAGTATGTACGAGATTTGTTCAAGATTTAAATAACAGGTTTAATAAAGCAGTTTAAAAACTTTAAACTCGGCACAACCAAGAATGAGATGAGGAGATGTGGAAAGATTAAGAACGAGATTTTTTACGTGGTAAAACCTCACCCAACTGAGGAAACATCCACGACTCCCTCTACGGAGTAAACAAAAAAAATCCACTAAAACAAATTTCACAGTTACAAACTATATAACAAGCATGCATACAACTCAAACCTATATAAGTTTAGGAATGTACCCTATGGTGTCCTTATAACTTCTCTGCAGTTCTGATTGTTGATGTTATTCTCCCAGTTTGCTAACTTCCAATTTGTTCAAGTTCTTTACGTCGACTCTTGTTCTCAAGATCTTATTATCAATACTTTTCGTGTGGTAGGGTGAAAGTGTTTGTGGAGGTGCTTTCTAACACATGCATGCACACACACACACTTATTATGTACAACCAGTCCTAACAAATTACATATAAGACTATATGCAGTGATTTTTCTTTTTCTCTCTTCTCTCAAAACTTAACCTTTTTGACCTTTAAAACAATCCCAGAATCCACGGCTATCTTGCTTAGAAGACGTATTAAGATCTTAATCAATCTCGGGTTTTGAAAAGATTTTTGAGATTGAAAACCACCAAGTGCGATTCCAAACTAGGTCAAAGGTCTTGTTTCAAGAGAACTAGAAACAGAAAACATTATTGTTGATTTCAAATTTAAAAACATTTACAGAAAAGAATCAACAATATATTTCTCAAGCTGAGAAACGAAATATGCAAATCTTAATGTAATATAACATGAAGAACTCAGATCTGAAATTTCTATAAGGCAGAAAATAGATCTAAGAGACAATGTTTAAGTTGGACACAAGATCTAAAGAACGAAGAGGTTACAACAACAAACCAACTAAACAAAACAACTCTCAAACACTCAAACACTCAAGGTTGTGTTTGGGATATACAGGAGTTGAAAAAGAGGTTTAGATTTGAAAATTGGTTTGGACGATTTAGGGTTAGGGCTAGGGTTTCTAACTCTTTCTCTCTCTTCTGGTTTCTCTCTTCTCTCTCTTTTCTCTCTTCTCTCTCTACTCTCTTTTTTTCTCAAAAGGACGAAATGGCAAAAGTCTCAGAAAGCTGAGTAAAGGGATCCTTTTATAGGAGGTTGAGAAGGTTCGAGAATGAGGACCAAAATCAAGGGTTCAGATGGAGTCAAGATGGATTGACTTTAATCCAAGGGTTCACGATATGCGGTGATTAAAACTCACCTGATTGGTTCAAAAGGGATTCACAGGGATTATAAAGGGGCGCATGCAGATCGTTGATCACAAACGATCCAAGGGTTGAAAACAGGCGCTGGTTTACTCTCTATAAAGAAACACACTTCCCACCAATCAGAGGGCAACAAATTGTAATACCCCGTACTTTTGGCTATATTTATTTTTGGGATTAATTAATTAAATGCGTATTAATTGGAAATTAATCCGGGTTAAAAATACTAACGAGATGCGAGTTGGTATTTGATTATGTGCATACATGTTTTATATGATTATTGAATTATGAAAAATTTGTCGTGAGATTGATATACGGCATTTTGGAAATTTTGTTGAGACGCGTGTGACCGTCGCGTCACGGTATAATATTTTGATTATAAAAGCGAATTTAAATTCTATAAACCGTATGGTCGTTTTGAGTGCGCCAACGCGTCCGGAAGGGTCGAAATAGTCAGAAAACACTAGCCGGGGGTGTAGGTTGGATTCCAGGGTATTTTTAGGCCATACCGGCAACTTAAAGGGTATTTTGGTAATTTTGTATTTTAAGGAATTAATACATCCTAAACATCATTAGATCACAAGATTCTACACTTTTCCCCAATTCTTTTCAAGAACACAAACCCTATCATTTTAAATCATGAATTAACCCAATAAAATCCGTTTTAATTTCTTCCAATCACAAATATCATGAGAATAATCCTCTACCTATCATTCTACATGCAATTCTCCTCAAGATTTTCAAGTTCTAAGTTCCAAACTACATGGGTTTTCATATTTCACCAAGAACAAACATAAATTGGAATTATCTAACATGGAAAGAACATTCTCTGAAATTTAAATGGAATTAAGTCACTTGCCTCAAGTTTATCTCTGATTTAGATGTTGGTTTGCTGGAGTTTTCTGCAGAATTTCCTCTCTCTCTCTTTCTCCAAGCTTCTTCTCCAAATGTGGCTATGGTGGCTAGGGTTTTCTTTGGGAAAGTTGGAAACCTAAATGATAACCGCCGTAGCTTAATGGGTTAATATGGGTTGGTTAGTGGGTTTAGTGGGTTAAATCCACATTAGATTAAGACTCCTAATTTTTGTCATTATTAATTCCTCAAAATACAAAATTACCAAAATACCCTTTAAGTTGCCGGTATGGCCTAAAAATACCCCGGAATCCAACCTACACCGAAAATTAGGAGTCTTAATCTGATGTGGATTTAACCCACTAAACCCACTAACCAACCCATATTAACCCATTAAGCTACGGAGGTTATCATTTAGGTTTCCAACTTTCCCAAAGAAAACCCTAGCCACCATAGCCACATTTGGAGAAAGAGAGAGAGAGGAAATTCTGCAGAAAACTCCAGCAAACCAACATCTAAATCAGAGATAAACTTGAGGCAAGTGACTTAATTCCATTTAAATTTCAGAGAATGTTCTTTCCATGTTAGATAATTCCAATTTATGTTTGTTCTTGGTGAAATATGAAAACCCATGTAGTTTGGAACTTAGAACTTGAAAATCTTGAGGAGAATTGCATGTAGAATGATAGTTAGAGGATTATTCTCATGATATTTGTGATTGGAAGAAATTAAAACGGATTTTATTGGGTTAATTCATGATTTAAAATGATAGGGTCTGTGTTCTTGAAAAGAATTGGGGAAAAGTGTAGAATCTTGTGATCTAATGATGTTTAGGATGTATTAATTCCTTAAAAGGTGTTAGAATATGACCCTAGTATGTTTTAGGATGATTGGGGACCTTAAAACATTGATTGGACGAATTTTGGTTGAGACTTGAGGTGTTAAAAATGGTGAAAAACGAGATTAGACAAATCTGGGACGAAACTGGTAGGTCGTTAGAAGCCCCTGCCCAGGTCGTTCGAACGAACTCGTTCGAACGAGCTTCTAACGAATTGACCAGTCGCTTCTAACGAAAGGGAACTTCGTTCGATAATCTCGTTCGAACGAGATATCGTTAGAAGGTACAGTTCGTTCGAACGAACTGGAATCTCGTTCGAACAGTCTCGTTCGAACGAGACTTCTAACGAGTTGACAGTGGAATCTCGTTCGAACAGTCTCGTTCGAACGAGACTTCTAACGAGTTGGCAGTCTGGGCCTTTTTGGACTGTTTTGATTTTTGGAGTCCCGTAAACTTGTTCGAGGATATAGATAACATTCCGATGATGATGTAATGATAGAATTGGGACTTTTGGGTATTTATGAGAAGGAAATTATATACGAGAGTTAAATTAAATGGACGGTTTGGGTTGAGACGTGAGTGTCTACTACGACGAGAGAATAAATTATGGCGCGTATGATTATAAACCGGAATAGTATAAATTGTGATAATTATAAGTTGGTACGAGAATGCGATATGTACTACGATTAAACTACGGGATTACTAAGACGTGTGTTTACTTAGTATTGGTATATGAATTGTGTGTATGACATACCTACCATACTTGCTATCACGGGAGGTTTGCGTTCGCTTAGGGCCCTCTAATCCTTGTGTTGCCCGGATTTAGACTGGTTACCTTGATGAACATAGGTCATAGAAAGACTTATTGGGATATTAATAAGTCCGCTGATCGTGGGAGCGTAGGTATGTGCGTGACCCATGTGATGTGACTGTGTTCGCCTCCATTATTTGTGATGTTGTTATCTGTGAACTATTCCTGAGAGATTCGGAATATGTAATCCTTATGTACGTGATGTACCGGGATGGATAGCAGAGTATGTGTGCACCGTAGCTTAGTTCTCGGGGTGCTTGTATTGTATATTTATGATGTGAATAATATACACTTAATTAATGGGAACCTTCATGTTAATGTTGTGAATATAATTACGGTATTGTTTCGAGAAATATAACGAGTTAACTGATAGTGATATATATTGCATATTGAGCATCTGAGTTACGTTAAACCCCTATTTAATTACGAGCGTTATAATGTTAATAGAACCAAGTAATAAGGGTAGGACCTATGGCAGCCTAGCTAGATATGATGTCACTTAGCTAGTGGTTTGTGTCGTTATAGATGGGTACTTACGTTAGGAGTGCACAGTTAGACGAGAGGTGAGAATATCATGTGAGTGCACGTCCTAACATGTACTTTGCATTTAATGTTTTAAATGTTTTTAAAGCACTTGCAAGTTTTTAAAATATAACTCCACATTCGGGCTCTGACCCGTTTGCTTTCAAATCTATTTTTTTGTAAAACCATTTTAGGTGCCCAGCCACAAGGACACCATGCATAGGATACTCATTCTGGTGACGAGCTGTAGCTGGTTGTGGAAGCTACAGGGATTTGCTTGTAGACGCCTCTATCACTTGGATTCCAACTTCATTATCTATCAGTTGTAGGGAATGTTGCCCATTTCTATTAGAGTTACATTTCCATTACAGTTTTCAAACTTTGGCATGTATTGTTTTAGTATTCGGTTGACTTATTTCTGTTGTGGGATTGTAGTGAGGAGTTTTTCCTCCAGACTTTATTTACTTTATGTGATGGCTATTCTATTTACTTCAGTATGGTGAATGGTGTTATTATTCTTTATTACACTTGTTGCATGTTAATCTGACTTTAAATAAAATTTGGCACTTACTTTTTAAATACTAGGTGGTTAGTAATAATATAAATGTTTTCGACAGTGATGCTATTAACTGAGCCAACTTGGCATTTTGAATTAATTTAATAAAGGAGTAGCTACCCGGTATTTAATTAGTCGGGGTGTCACACAAATGTTGGCCAATAATAAGAGATAAAACGCGCATATAAAATAATTAAAAAGACACCCTGAAGTCTCTGCCGCTTTCGCATTCTACCCAATGTAACTTTAAGCCAATATAACCATCAATGTTAAATACCAGATTGACCCCACAAACTTTTAAAACCAAGTTTTAATTAATAAAACCTTATTTTAAAATGTTTATAAAATCCCAAAAAATATTTAAAAACCAATATTTGGGATTTAAACACACTCAACATACGTACACACACTTATATGCAATATGAGATGTATATGATCTATTCTACTGTGTGTGAGTGTTGGTAATATGGTCTACATCACTTCAATCAAAGATGAAATAGCAATGCAAGCTCTGGGGTTCTTTAGATTCTAGGTTTGACATAAATTTGTCACAATTTCCAAACTAGATGAACACTTATACAATATAGACTCAAGTGAGTCAAGAGTGTAAGGTGTTTCATGGTCGTCTTAGTATAAATTCATGGTGTACGATTTTTGTAACATTTTTTTGTATAAAAAATTAGAAATAAAAAATAGTTGGTTTTTTTGCTTTCCGTGACACCACGATTTGCTTTATGTAATTTATTCTTTTCCTTATCTATTTCGGACAAATAAAAAGGGGGAGAAAGAATTATGTTATTATGGAGGAGTTTTAGTATGGGGGAGATTTGATTGTGCTAACATTGATTATGTTTATATCATTTCAAACTCAATACGTCACGAGGTTTTTTTTTTGCTTTATCTCATGTGTGTAGGTACGAAGATTTAAAATCAAATTATTGCACACCCTGATGAGAAAAACTTGGAGTTTGAAAGTTTATAGACTTGTCATTTTATCTTTCCATGATTGTCTTGGGAGGGTAGATGTGTATAGGTCATTCTTGTGATTAATAATTTAAATTTTTTATTTTGTACCGGCATAAACATAGGGGGAGATTTGTAAGGACATTGTTCGTCACAATTTATTATGTCGTATACCGCTACAAGTCAACAAAGAATCAAGGATGCTAACATCTACAATCTCCAGATCCGAACTACAAGTGCACTTTAACATTCAAGCTCCAACGAGATAATTTTGGTAAAAATATGTTTAAGTTCCACTTGTATTTTATATTTAAAGTGTTAGGATAATTTTTAAAAGGTTAGAACTTTTATTTATAAAAAACTTTTTGAATAAAAGAAGTTTTATTTAAAAATAAAAAATGGAAACAATTTTTTTTTAAATCAAAATGAGTTGGCAGTTAAATGAACACATCATTTGTTTTAGGCTTCTCGCTGCTTGTTAAAAAGTAGAAAGTGACGCAATTAGTTTTGCTATTGTCAGCGCCATTGATTGGCGAGTAAGCCACTGGCTTAAAAGAATGTCACGCCGCTTTTTTAATAATCATTGGCATAATGATTTTTTGAAAAAATCCTTGGTGAGTTTTCGTACAGAAGGATTCCAAAAGCCTTAAAGGCATTTTTGCTTTTTCTTGCCTATCAGGCAGCGGCCACGCGACTTGGTGAAGAAAAAATATGGGGCGCCGATTTTTTGTTATTTTGCCAATGATTGGCTTATGTGAAAAGGTTTCATAAAAGTTGTTTTTGAACCAAAAGAAAGTTGCGTACATGAGTTTTTTTTTTCTTAAGGCTAAACTTAACTCCTTTCTTTTAAAGACTTACGCATCTGCCTTTGTTAAAAAACCTTACGCCTCTGTCTTTTTAGATATCTGCGTGCCAACTCAATCTTTTTTATAAAAAGGCCCAACTCGTACAGTTTTAAAACCAAGAAGAAGAAAAGTTTGCAGAACACTTTCTGAAACAAAAAAATTTGTGTTCAATATTTTCCAGTATGTCTTCTGCTCACTTTTAAGGGTCCAAAACCTTTTGTCCATTTAATTCATAATCCCAACTACTTTTTATGAATTATTTTGTAGAACCCAAGACATATCTTTGCTGAAATAGAACTGAGTGTTTTTGTGGAGCTGCTGAGGTTGTTTCATTACTGATGACATCGACCGATGCCTGCGGGTATTAACTTGTCAAATTATTTCATTGTAATCTGTGTAAGTTTGAATTACAAAATTATAGTGAAATAAATGGCTTTGCCTTTCGGGGATTTTTTCCTCATTTGTGACTGTCTTGCATGCTTAGATTAATTTTTTTAATCAATCACGTTTATTTGCAAGAGTTAAAAATTATTGGGTCTGTAATTGGAATTTAATTAAATAATTAATTCATTTGAACGCATGTGCACTCTCATTAACCACCACTAGAATCATTTCCTTCTCCAAAGATAAAATTCCAAAGATCTACCCCGACCACAATTATGCCCTCAACATCTTCGTTGAAGTGATGGGAAAGACAGTCCCGCTCTCACTCGTCGGCAATGGATCCGCCCTCAATGTTTTCCCACTAGAACCTTTAATTGCTTGGGGTTGAAAATAAGTAACCTTAATCCTACTTCCGTCGTAGTGCGTGCCTATGATAATACTCATCGAGAAGTTATGGGATCCATAACACTCAGAATAGGGGTTGGTCCTATCAATCCGTCACTGAGTTTTAAATTATTGATATAGCCACGTGCTTCAACCTGTTGCTTGGTCGATCGTGGCTTAATAGCATCCGGGGTATATTTATCTTTTCTCCAAGGGACAAGTCATTACCATTTGGGGGGATGAGGATAGTACAGCAAATTACATCACCAGGCTTCAAGGTTGATCCACTTCCCCTTTCGGTGGGGGATAGTTTCAAAGACTGAGTCTGTCTAGAGCACAACCCTCACGGTAATGTCAATATGATACAAATGTTAAAGAATATGTATTTCATGCCCAGACTGGGGCTGGGGAAATGTCAGCAAGGGATACTGGATCCCATAGTTCTAAAAAAGGACTATTCCCCATGTGGCCTGGGTTATCAGCCTTCACCAAAAGAACTCAGAACACTTCGCCAACCACGACTGAAAAAGAATTTCGAAGATGCCAAGACTATTTTGAGGGACTCTCAGAACGGAAGATTCATCAAGAAGGGTGAATACATCCCCTTCTATGGCTTTTCTGAACCATAGTACAACCATGTGGGTAAGAAGATGAAGTCGGGGATGGAAATCTTATTTCAAGACAACTACTCTTCTGTCGAAGGCTTCAAGCATAAGGTATAACCTTCAACCGATAAAGCCATAGCCATTACCGAGGTCTCCAAGGAAAGTGATTCTGAAGACCCGTTCAAGCTGCAAACATTAGGGCTGACCCTCTGTATGATCCATTCAAACTTTACACCATCGGACCCATCCACTTTGATTAAGAAAATTGATGAGCCTCTCCTTAATTGGATTGCTATACCAGTCTCACCTACTGAGGTGAAACCCAACCTTGCTATTTACCCTATCTTTTCATTTATTGTTGTCCCTCCCTTTTCTAATAACAATGTAATCGAGACCTCCATTGACAAGGTTCTCAACATTATTTTTTCGAAAGTCAAATAAATGAGAATTTTAAGTATTTTTCTATGGCTTATATTAATTGTCTTGATTCTAATCAACCTCTTAATGATGATGATCTTGCAGATGAAAAATTCTGAACTGATATTAATAAGGTTAATAACAAATAACATAACCACGTTCAATTAATGATGATGAAACTATTATTATCAATCTCGGTTCTAGTAGCCAAGATGGCGAGATTAGGATAGGATCCACCCTTAACGAGCATGAGCGCACGTAATTCGAAAAGTTGTTGAAAATATTTGTGGACATCTTCGCATGATCCTATGATGACATGCCCGGCATCGATCCCAAAATAGCTCAACACAAGATATTAACTCTCCTAGAGTGCAAACCGATCAAACAGAAGCTGTGAAAGCTCCGTACTGAATGGTCACTCAAAGTAAAGGAATAGTTAATTAAGAAGTTAAATGTAGGATTCATCCAGGTGATCGAATATCCCACATGGCTCGCCAACATAGTACCCATAGCAAAATCAGGGGAAAAGTCTGCATGTGCGTCAACTATCGGGATTTGAACAAAACATCTCTGAAGGACGATTACCCATTGCCCAACATCGATATGATTGTCAAACACAGCTAGTCACCCCCTCAAGTAATTCATCAATGGATTCGTTGGATAATATCAAATCAAGATGCACCCTGACCACCAGGAGAAAACTGCCCTCATCACCCCCTGGGGAACCTTTTGTTACGCAGTCATGCCATTTAGGGTCATAAACATCGGGGCTACCTACCAAAGCCATGACCTTCTTATATGATTCGATACATAAGGAGGTCGAAGTCTATATAGATGACAAGATTATTAAGTCTAAGGCTCGGGAAGGTCATGTTCTCTCCCTCCAAACGTTCTTCGAATGACTACGGCGATACCAAATGTGATTAAACCCACAAAAGTGCATTTTCAGTGTCATAAAAGGAAAGCTTTTTGGATTCATGGTCAGTGAAAAGGGAATCGAAGCAGACCCAGCCAAGTTGAAAGTTATACTCGAAATGCTACCACCCCAAATGGAGAAGGAAATTATGAGATTCTTGGGAAAACTTCAATACATCAGTAGGTTCATCAGCCAACTGACTTCTATTTGTGAACCCATCTTCAAAGTTATTCGAATGGATCTGATAGGAAGCCTTCGACAGAATCAAGCAATACCTTACCCAAACTCCAGTACTTATGCCTCCACAACCAGGTCTTGCTCTACTCCTTTACTTTACCATAATAAATACTACAGCAAAGGATTTTATAGGCTAATATATCAAAGAATCTCGCAAGGAAAGGCCCATCTACTATGCGAGTTGGAAGTTGGACTAGTACGAAGACACTGCCTTGGAAAAAGCATGTGTTTTCCTAGTCTAGGTCACTCAAAAATTATGGCATTACATGCTTGCTTTTTCCATCAGATTTGTGTCCCGAATGGATCCTATCAAATACCTGCTTGAGAAACCTATATTGTTTAGTCGAATGGCTCGGTGGTTGATGCTACTAGATAAGTTCAATACCATGTATGTCACACAGAAATCCATGAAAGGAAGAGCCATCTCCGATTACCTTGCTAACTACCCCATGAAAGAGGTTGATGTTTGGGTCTTGAATTCTTGGATGAAGATATTTTTTGCACCTCTCAAGAGGACCTCCGATAGCAAATATTCTTTGATGGCACTGCCAACAAGAAGTGATATGATATTAGGATACTCTTAATCGCCCCTGATGACTCTCACTTTCCCACTGCTATCAAACGAGATTTTCCCTGCACCGACAATATAACCGAATACGAGGCATGCACTGTAGGCCTCAAATTCACCCTCAAGAAAGGTATCAAACACTTAGATGTCTACGGGGATTTTTCCCTTATCATCGGCCAAGTCCTTAGAAGATGTAAAGTCAAAGAAAAAAAACTCTTACCCTTCCATGACCACCTAGAATAGCTAGACTCCCAATTCCAAGATATCACCTTCCACTACTTGTCCCGTGCAAAGAACAACTTAGCTGATGCCCTTACTACCCTAGATTCCATGGTCGACATGCCCGAGGGAATAATGATGGCCCTTTCCCTAGTCCAAAATAAACTATGCCAACCCAATGCTACCACATTGAGCTCATCACAGAGGAAGATTCCAATATGGCCAAGTTTTGGTACTACGACATTTGGCACCTCCTCAAACATGATAGGTATCCCCAATACGCTAATAATAAAGACCACGCGATCCTTTGCAAATTGGTTGCCCAGTACATCAACTGCGATAAAGCATTATTCAAGAGAAACTTCGATGGAACCCATTTACATTGCATCGCAAGGGCTGACATTGAATAAATGATCTAGAATATCCACAACATGGAATGCGAACCCCACATGAATGGTCATATGCTTGCTAAAAAGATTATACATCAAGGGTATTATTGGACCACCACAATTTAATATTACACAGCCTATGTTCGAAGATGCCTCAAATGCCAGAAGTTTGCTAACCTCCAACATTTACCTCATCAGGAATTGTACAACATAACTTCTCCCTGGCCATTCTCCACTTAGAGCATTAACATCATAGGGAAAATCACACCCAAAGCTTCAAATGGGCATGAATTCATCTTAGTCGTCACTAATTACTTCACCAAATGGGTCAAAGTCGAGTCATACACAGTACTAAATGCTAAGAAAGTGGCCCAGTTTATCCAAAAGATCATCATCTGCTGATACGGGGTTCCCCACGAGCTAGTATCAGATAATGGGTTGCATTTCGAAGTCAAGGTCACCGAGCTAGTCGATGAGTATGGGATCCAGAGGCATAAATCTTATCCGTACCGGCCTCAAATCAATGGTGCAGTTGAAGCCAATAATAAAAATCTCAAAGCCATCATCAGCAAAATGACCAAGAGTTATCAAGATTGGGCCGATCAGATCCCTTATGCCCATCGAGGTTACGGCACTTTAGTCAGGATATCTACTGGGGATACCCCTTACTCTCTAGTATATGACATGGAAGCAATACTACCCGTTAAGCTAGAAATACCTTCCATACGCATTATTCTCGAGAGCAAAGTCAACAAGGAGGACTTGTATTAGAATCATTTTAACGAACTATCACTCTTGGATAAAAAGAGGTTGAAGGCTCTATACCACATGCAAGGGTACCATCGCCGAATAGCAAGATCATTCAATAAAAGATATAAGGACCATGGTGTCTATGAGGGAGACTTAACCCTCAAAGAAATCATAGAACCTGTCTGGGACCCTAGAGGGAAATTCAAGCCAAAATGGAGTAGCCCCTACATCGTAAAGAAAATTCTCTCAGGAGGTGCCGCTATGCTCGTAGAACTCGACGAAGAAGAAATAACACATCCAGTTAACCTGGACCATCTCAAGAAGTCCTACCCTTAGTTCGAAATCAAGGCATGCTGCGACTCTTCTAATCTCCCTTCTATTCTAAAAAAAATCTCTTTATTTCTCTCTACCTAGAACTATGTGGGGCTTGATCCTCTAAAAAACCTTTTACTTTCAAAATGGAACTCAAAAATTTCAAAACCCCCAGAGGTACATAGGCAACTCATACACTTTATATGGTCGCGATCCCCTTCTTTTTCATAAAATACTATTCTTTTCCAACCTATGAAAACGACGGTCAATTTTATCATTTGCATAAATAAAAGTATTATGTATGCCTTAGCGATTAGTATAAATAATTCCAATACATAACTCATCAAGAGGCACAATAATATAATTATAATATTTATTGTCTCAAATAAGGAAGTTTGGTACCATTACACGAAGTATCAACGAAGGGAGTCAAAATAACCACCCCTCTTTGTTAACCAAACTATTTCAAATAGGCCTAACCAAGCTTTACAAAATTATTCCCCAAACCCCAAATGCAAAAACATCCTAAAACATCCCAAAGTCACCAAAAGCTACACATAAAACAATCCAAACTTCATAGAAACCTATCTACAGCTGCCGAAAAACCCAGCCCCATCATTATTAACCCCCTAAGGTCCTCAAACTTTCCCTACTTGGTTGATATTCTGAATACCCTAACCATCCTAGAAAGACCACTACCCCTCCTTCTATGGTGTTAAAAAGAACAAACCACCTCTGACCGGTCTCTTTCGCCAGGATCTTCGCCACTACTCGCTTCCACAACCATTTCAAATAGTCTTCAAACACATGTCAGACCCCGCCTATAGATTGAGATGGACGGGTTGACGGCTGAAGATTCTCCCATAGATAACCTATCTCGATGCGCATGGATTCAGTTAACTCTTCCAATTTTTAATTTACGATTAAAATTTATTCGAATAAGCAATTAATCCAATTTTAATTATGCACTAATTAAACTAAAGTTGTGTATACGATTAGTCCAATTGCATCTTGGTGATATAACAAAAATAAAATAAGCAACAGCATAATGTCGCGATGTGCGAGGAAAACACACAGCATGAGAAACCTTGGACAACATAATCACACAAGTCCACTATGATATAAGTCTCATACATGGGCAAATTAGACTTACCCATAAACTCGATGCCTTTAAGCCTTGATGCTCTCTTTGCTCATTATTACCATCTTCATAGCCACCATTGGATGCCTTTCGATGACAATCACAACGCAGGTGCTTCCCAGGTCTCGGTATCCATAGATCTTACTTACTTCTTGGCTAGTCAACCGTCACAGCAAACGAAACACGATATTCACCGTACAAAATGTACTCAATAAATAATTAAAATTAAAATTATCTTGGTGCTTAAATCGAAGATCTCAAATAAAAACATTATGTAGAAACTTGGATTTCAAACTATGGGTGTAAACTAGGGTTTTGGAGGCTCTAGTTTAGTCCATGAAAAACGTCTTCACAAACCTTCGAACTCGAGAATTCTTTATTGTGCCTTATTTTATAGTTTTTCTAAAAAACACGGCGACATGAATTACGAGTCATTTTGTTCGAACAAAACTCCAAGTCGTTCGAATGAGAATGGCTACCTTGTTTGAATGAACAACAAAGTCATTCGAATGAAGCCCCTAAACTAGTTTGAACGAGGATTGAGCGAGATTCCCACGAGAACTTTCTGTGAAGCATAAATATTTCGCTCGAAGCTTGTTTAAAGCTCGTTAGAATGAAACCCTCAAACTCGTTTAAATGAAATCACAAGTCGTTTAAACGAAGTGCGTAAACTCGTTTGAACAACATCATAAGTTCGTTTGAACGAAATTAAAAACCAAATCTTATTTTTCTTTAAAAATCCTTTTTCCAAAAAATAGTCTCAGTGATTTTAAAGACATTAAACACCCAAACTAAATCCATGGATCAACAACAATACACCATCTATACCATTATAGAGATCCCATGGATGAAGATGAAACTCAACACGAAACTTGATATTGTTTTAACTTGTCTGATATGGTCTTCGATATGCATCATAGACTTGAAGGACAAACTGAACTGAAATCCTAACCTTTAACTAAAGAAATTTTGTCTAAATGGAATAAAACCAATATCACAAATTTTATAATAAACGTTATAAATTGACTCGATGTGAAATTTTTCCTTACAAATATCCTTGTTTGGCCATTCCGGGACAAAACCCAAAATAAAAACTATTAGCCCGTCAAGTTCTCTAAGACTTAACCCAATCCTAAAAGGAAAAGATACAAACTAACACTTGACCGACACGAACTTTTGAGTAGCTTTGCTCTTGTGAGACTTTGTTGCATCGTCGCTAAAACCTGCACACTTAACACACCTTTTAAAAAGAGAATATGAAAATTTTAAATTGCATATGAAAAAAAAACTTGTTAAACATATCACGAGAATACTTATCCCCCTTAGGTTATACTTCTCCCCCTTTTTGTTCGGGAATAGACAAGGTAAGGTGTATAAATAAGCAACTTCTCCCCCTTAATGTAAAACATGTAAACATAAAGAAAACAAGCATATCATGTGATGAAAAGTGAAATGGCAACAATAAAGAAGCATGACAATGCAAGCATAAATAATCCAAACAAAAACACATGATACCAATGTGATGGGAATGTCATCATATGATATCAATGTAAACAAATATGACGAATATGGACTAAATTCAACGCAAAGACTCAAAACTAACATATCATATATATAAACACACATATATCAAGCAAGCATAAATATACAGGTATAACCGCAAATGTCGCATAAAACATAGCTTTC
This sequence comes from Sambucus nigra, assembly GCA_949130495.1. Lineage (NCBI taxonomy): Eukaryota > Viridiplantae > Streptophyta > Magnoliopsida > Dipsacales > Adoxaceae > Sambucus > Sambucus nigra. The sequence continues at coordinate 92,095,346 of OX422215.1, read as the reverse complement.
CACACTCGTATGTCATAAATATGTCTAAATTAAATGTGGTACGAAGTGAAGAGGCATGAACAAAAAAATAAAATAAACATGTCCCAAACACTCAAAATAGTCGAAGGAGTTCTATTTTATCGCATTAATTTATCAAAATTAAATTTAGTCTTAAGTGAAAAATAAAGTGAATTCAGACGGACTAACGAAAAAAATGCACACTAGCCTATAAAATGTTGATGATTCTAAAATCAATAGTGTCAAATATTAAAGATTAACTAGGGCTTATTGTGCAGACCGATTGATCTTAAACTTATAACAGCTTAAAAAAAAATCATCTTTCTTTTTACTCTTTCTTTTTGAAGATATCACCTAAACCCGGCTTTAATAAATATTTTCTTTTACTTTTAACATTTTTTCTTTTACCGTTCTTTTCTTTTCAAAGGCTCTTGCCAATAGTGGTCTTTGTGCAAAAGAGATTTACTCCCTTTATAGCCCTTTCCATTGCACTCTTATTTTTTCAAATCTAAGAGCAAAACTCACGACAATGGTTCTTATATGCACAAATCCTCCATATAAAGATATGTTTTGACGAGATTGATAGGAGAACACCTCACTTAGATCATGCAACATAAGTAGTTAAAATCCAAAAGAGCTCGCGTAAGTATGTGCGGAGGCATAAACTTAGATGAATCCATTAAGCAAACCAAATTTGAACAACTCCATTCAAGCATGATTAAGAAACAATTCAAAGCATTGTAAACCATACTCTAATGTTCTAGCCACATGGAACTAATGAAATTCAAACACACCAATATGTCATACAAAATGTGTAAAATCAACTACACAAACAAACTAAAAATCTTTTTGAGTTTTAAATTTTTTTTCAAAATGACTTAAAAGTAAAAAAAAATCTTTTTGCATTTTTCTCATATAGGCTCAAAAAATTGAGAATCAAAATATAAAAGACACAAACATCATTTACCTAGTCATGATATATATTATGAATCACAAAAACTAGTGTATGCAAAACATGCAAATACAATCACTCATAAGATATAACATATGAAGAATCTTATGAAAGCATGCGAGAATCAACAAGTTTAACATTTAGTGCCTCCAAATCATATTTTCAAACCCACATAGGTGTAACGTGATGAACTTGGGTTTTGTGAACCTTGGTGACACTAGACTTAAACTCGTTAGGACCTTTTCTAAGATTATAACAAAAATTCCTAAGGTGAACTTTCGTACCCCAATGTGTGAACGTGTAGACATGACGAGGAGTGTTACCTTTGGATTGAACTTTTTAATGTCCTTAGCAATGGTTAACTCTTCAAAAAATTTAGTCTTGGCTTTAGGAGTAGAAGTATTGTGATCATCGAAGCCAGTTTCAACCTTGTCATTTTTCATTTGGGCGATGCCTAAAATCTTATCTAACTTCTTTTACCTAAATTTCAAATCAAATTTGAAACAACTCGAGTCTCTAAATTTCTCTTCAAATTTTTAAATAATTCACAAAGATTATCTCTCTTTCTTAACGTATTTGAGCTTTTCCCTAAGAGTCTTCTCACGTGTCCTCAAATCCTCAATCAATTTAGCATCATCGTTTCTTACGGCATACTCTTTCAACTTATCCTCTAACTTCAAGTTTTTCTTTTTTAACTTCAAGGACTCAGTTTACAACCTATGAAAAGCTACTTGAAGCTCACTCTCCTCCTTTCCCTCTTCTTCTTCCTCATCACTCTCTTGGGAATCACACAACTGGACTCGAAACTATCATGTATCTGAGCATCTTCATCGATGTAAGACTTACAATTAAATCCCACATGACTAGTCATGAAAGAGGTGAAGTTACGCTCCATGGGGGAATTACACTCATATTTTGACTCATCATCACTAAGGGTAACATTGTATACCTTAGGCTTCTTACCTTATTTCATTCGTCTAGTGGGACAGTCTTGTGTAAGATGCCCAAATCCTTGACATTCAAAACATTTATCCCGATCATCCACTTTCTTAGGGTTATACCTCTTCTTCTTAATAAGGTCATCAAAGTTCTTGGATTTCTTTCCAAAATTCGTGCCTTTTCTAAGCTTAAGAAACTTCGTGAATTTCCTAACAAACCTAGCGATCTATTGGGGCTCTAACTCAAACACACTATTAAAATTTGACATATCCTTCTTATGGGTTTCGAAGCTACACTTTTTTCTTTCTTTTCTTTCTTAAGAGGACATATGTTCGTCTCATATGTTTGAAAATCACATATAAGTTCTTGGGCCCTCATACTATCAACACCGTTAAGATAATCTAGGACCGTGACCTTGGCATTAAATTTTTTAGGTAATGACCTTAAGATTTTTTTAACTACTTTAGAATCGGGGATGGGCTTACCTAAGTTAAATCAGGAATTGATAATATTCGACATCTTAGTCTAAAACTCATCCAACGACTCATGCTTTAACATTTTTACCATTTAAAATTTAGTTGTTAAAATTTATAATTTACAAACCTAAACCGTATCATAGCTCTCATGTGTGGATTTTAAAATCTCCCTCGCATCCTTAGCGCTCTCACAAGTCATAATGCGTCTAAACTCTTCTGTTGTGACAATGAAAAAATAGCGTTTACTCATTTGGAATTGAAAGTCGAGCCATCCTTTTTAACCTTTGTCTAAGTGGAATACACTATAAGCAAACCATTCTCAGTAGGACAAGACCACTCATGATCAACTAAGTTCCAAATGTTTTCATCAATAGATTTTAGGAAAAAATTCATTTGCTCCTTCCGGTAGGGATAGTTTGACCCATAAAACATTAGAGGCCGATTAATAGGACTACTCTCTTGCTTAAAATCCATCTAAATAATACTAAAATGCACTAAACAGGGATCAAACACGATAAAGTAGTGTAACCTGCACCGATACCAATTTAAGAAACGTGATAGTGCCAATATAGGGTAAACGAATTATCAAGCACCAATTTTTAATTTACGATTAAATTTACTCGAATAAGAATTAATCATTTTTTAAATATGCACCAATTAAACTACAGTTGTGTAGACAATTAGTCCAATTTTATCTTGTCCTAAGCATGGATTTGGGTGATATATCAAGAATAAAATAAAGGGTCACACAACCCCGCGATGTACGAGAAAAACCTACAATGGGAAAAAATTTCGGACGACCCAGCCATACAAGTCCACTATGATATAGGTCTCATATAAGGATAAATTAGACTTACTCATAGACTTGACACCTTCAAGACTTGATGCTCTCTTTGCTCTTTGTCAACTTCTTCACAACCACCATTGGACGCCTTCCAATAGCAATCACGATGCATGCGCGTCTCACGTCTCGGTATCCATGGATCTTACTTATTTCTTGGCTAGTCAATCGTTATCACAAATGAAACACATGATCCACTACACAAAATGTACTCAAACAATAATGAAGAATAAATCGATCTTAGTGCTTAAAGTGGAGATCTTTAAAAAACATATTTATGCAGATACTTGGATTTCAAACTATAGGCGTAAACTAGGGTTTTGGGAGGCTTTAGTTTTTTGTACGAAAACCATTTTCGCAAACCCTCAAACTTTAAAGATATTTTATTATGCCTTGCCTTTGTATTTTTTTGCAAAAATATGGTGGTACGCATTATAAGGTTCATTTGAACAAAACTCGAAGTCGTTTGAACGAGAATGCCAACCTCATTTGAAAGAACAACAAAGTCGTTCAAACGAAGTCAGTAAACTCATTTAAACAAGGATCGAGTGAGCTTCCCATGAGAACTTGCTGCAAACTAAAAATATTTCATTCGAAGCTTGTTAGAATGAAACTTTAAAACTTGTTTGAACGAAATCACAAGTCATTCGAACGAAGTGCGAAACACGTTTTGTAAGGACACAAATTTCCAATTGAGTCCTTTGTAGTTTTGGCTCAATTCCGGACAAAAACGTTTAAGTCATAGGATAGAGTTCTTGACCATCCTTCAAGCCTATGACATACTAAAGTTGAAGACGTAGCGGCCACGTTCATAAATCTTCATCAAATGCCGTGTGTGTAGTGCCTTATTTTTACGTCAACAATATCTGTTCCATTTACTCATAAGGTATGAATGCATTACATATTTATATAGGAGCTTGGAATAATTCGTATTGGTGTAAGTTTTGTTTAAACTATTGTTTATTTTCAGAAATTTACTTTAAACTTTAAAATAAAGTTTCTGGGCTAAAATCGAATTTTTTAAGCTTTCTGGATTTTCGTTCGATAATGTCGTTCGAACGAGTTTTTCATTTGAATGAGAATATCGTTCGAATGAGGTTTGTCAACGATCTTACCTCGGGGACTTCGTTCGATATTCTCATTCGAACGAGTTGGTTTGTTCAAATGAGAATGTCGTTCGAATGAGTTTGGCAACGAGATTTCCCATCAGGCCACTGGAACTTCGTTAGAGGTTCGTTCGAAAGAGACTTCGTTCGAAAGAGAATCTCGTTCGAACGAGATTTCTGGCAGGAAATTAAATTGGCAGTTTTGAGCCGTTTTCCCACTTTTTCCACTACTCTTCCCCACTATCTTTTGACAGACTTATCAAGTGCGGGAACCAACTTTGGAAAACTAACTTTTTCATACCTTACCATCTCCAAGAGAGAGTTTGAGAGAAAAATTCAAAGAAGAAAAAGTTCATGCTTGAGTGTTCATTTTTTCAAAGAAAAATCTGTAAAACACTTCTGTTTTACACCCATATTTTGTTTAATCCAAGCTTCCATATAAATATCTTGCTTGGAGTGTTCGGCACAGGTTTATCTCTACACCTTGAAGAAGAGAAGTTTGGGTTTACTTTTCCATCCCTCAAAGAAGAAGTCTCATGTTTTGCTGCGGCATTCTCGTATGGTGAAAAGCACCAAGTGTGGTTGACGGTGTACCTAAAGTCTCATTGGTGAATTCCAAAATTTTGGTGAAGCACCAGGGTTGTCGACTAAGCGAAGGTGTTTACAAGAAGATGCGTCAAGGCTTGAAAGGGGTCTAGTCGAGGAAGAAAGTAATATATCTTAAGGCTAGGGTCGTCCGAAGTTTTTTCCGTTGTGGGTTTTTCCTCGTATATCGCAGCGTAATAGTTTATTTATTTATTTTATCTTTTGCAAAATTCACCTAGAACGCATTCTTAGGTAAAAAGATAAAATTCGATTTATATCACTACTTGTTTAATTTGATGCTAAATTAATTTGGGTAATGTTTATGTTAATTTAATTCAAGTCATCTCTTAATTTGATAAAATTGGTTTGGCCTAATTTGGTAATATTGAGAATATGACTTAGGCAAATTTCTAGGACTGGACTTGGGTTAAATTGGTTTAAGTGAAAAATGTATTTTCGTTTAATCTAATTTCACTTTTTTTAATTTTAATTTGAGAAGAAATTAAAATTAGTTAATTTGTTTAATTGAACCATCTCGCTTCCGCATCATAAAAAAGAAAATTACTTTTTGTGTACTAAGAATTTAAAAATTGGGGGCCTCGCGCTCCAACAAGTGGTATCAGAGCCGGAGCGCTAATTAATCGCGTCAAAGATCCGTTTTTCGGCTTTTACAATTTTTGTGCTCCTTGCATTTTTAGGTGGTTCATTTTTTTTACTCACTCTCATTTTTGTTTTGTATCTCTCGATGGGACGTCTTAATGATAATTTGTCCATTTCTAATGATAATGAACTTTTTGCGATTCGAGAGGAATTTAATGGGCTTAATAAGTGTAATAAAAAATTAAGAGAATTAAATTTGAGATTTGCAAAAAGAATTAAATTTCTTGAAAATGAAAATTCTTGTTTTAAAGCTAAAGTTGAACTTTTGCAAACCTCGCTATCTAAAAAAGATATTTTTCATGAAAAGCTCATGGACATAAATTGCAATTTTAATATTTTAGAAAAGTCCAAGAAAGAGAGTGATTGTAGAGAAAAGACTCTTAGGGACAAGTTTGGTCACATTGAGGGGGAGCGTGATAACCTTCTAGGAGTTATAAAAAATTTAAAGAAGGAGTCCCGTAATATCGAGGAGTCTAATTTATTACTTGAGTCCAAAATTTTAAAAATGAAAAATGATTTACAAGACTCGATTAGTAGTTGTAATGGTTCTAGCTCATCTAGTTCAAATATTTCTGTTGCTAAAGCTAAAATCATTTATTGTTTTAGAGGGTCGACTTTATCCAAGGAATATAGAAAAAGTCACACCGTAGGTATCATTCCTCGTGTTTTCACATGCTTGCATTGTGGTAGGAAAGGTCACCTTAGGTCATTTTGTTTTTATCTTAAAATAAGTCATAGGAACTCTATGTCTAGCATCTCATTAGTTCCCAAATCCCATCATTTTAAATATACATCTATATGCGTTAGGAAATCATTTTTAGACGCGCTCGATATTAGATTTGTTGATTTTCATTTGCTTTCATATGAAACCTCACTTGCTAAATCTAAAGGTTGAATGTGTTAGTTATTTTCATACTTTAGCTTTTGTGTTTCATGTTATATTATCATGCTAATAGTATTCTTCTTAATCATTTTCTAGTCTACGCTCCATGCTTAATCACATGCTAGAATTATGATTTTTGTTTATCTTTTGTATTATACTTCTTTCATTTTAGTTTGCATTAAATGAAAAATACAAAAATATTTTTGTTTATCATTTGTGTTTTTATCTTTTTAGTAATTTAAGATAAATGAAAAATACAAATGATTTTTGTGTATCTTTTGAGTAAATATTTTTATTTTTGGTTAAAAATTGTCAAAAACTCAAAAAGATTTTTTTGTTTGAGTTTTAGTTTGACATACTCTATGTGGCATGCACTTGTATTAGAATTCCTTCTTTTTCGCTTCCATGTGGATAGAACATTTGGTTTAGATTGTCAATCCCTATTATGTTCTTTACCATGCTTACATGGAGTAGTTGGATTTTGTGTTGATTTAAATGGATTCTATTTTTATATGCATCTATTCACACACGCACGAGCTCTTTTGAAATTTAATCTTCACATGTTATATTTGAGCTTTGTGAGGTGTTCTCCTACCAATCTTGTCATCTAAATATTTGTGACCTAGGAGGACTAGTGCATGTCAAAATCCATTGCACGTGAGATATAAAAAAATTATATATATAAATGTGTACGGGGAAGGGCGCCGAAAGGAACTATTATCCTTTGCGAATAGTAAGCCACCGTTTATTTGGACTTAGAAGAAATACGTGGTCCAAAGTCCTAAAAATAGAATTATGGCATTAAAAAGAAAAATAATTGACAAGGCCTATTTTTGTTTGATATATTCATTCCAATATATATGCTTATTGAGAGAGATTGGATGGTATATCAACGGTTTGCACAATGTCCGTTTATCCTAGTTGTGCTTTAAATGTCATGACTCTATTGGATTGTAGAATCATCAAAAGTCTAGGTTTGAATGCATTATGTACGTTTGTTCATTGAGTTCAATCTATATTGTCACATGAGGTTATATTCAATTATGATGAAGTTTGCAATCAAATGAGAACTCCGTGAACATATTTTAAGTGATTGGGTCTAAATTTAATTGTTGCTAGTTCACACCCTAACACTTCCGTTTCCATATGACACATTATTGCCATTCGAGTGTGAAAAGCTTATCTTATTTTGTGTCATTTATGTGTTTATATCTATATATATGTGCGTGTGCATCTTTGGTATATCTAGAGTATGTATATATATGATATTTCTTGTCTTTGCCTCGCGTTCTAGTCGATCTATGCTTTAATTCAAAATTGGTATCTATCTTATTGCATTCTTTGTTGATATCACATGCTTAATACTTTATGTATCATACTGGTATCATTTTCTTACATCTTAGTTGGTATCCGTTATTATTTGTTGGAGTAGTTATGATTTTGTTGCCCATGTGCTTTATTGTTCTCATCACTTTATGCGCTATTGCATCTTTAGCTTGTTATCCCATTCTTTTCATCCCTTGTTTAGTTTAGGGGGAGTATATGCTTTAATTGGGGGGGATAAGTTATGTTTTGATTCTTTAGCCTTTGTCTATTCCTGAACGAAAAGGGGGAGAATGATAGGGGAAGAAATGGTTTATAATCCTATTGTAATCTTATCTTAGTTTGGGAGATTTAACTTAGCGAGTGACGTCTTTCTAAGTAGATCACTTGATAATGGGGAGAATTAATTTCAGGGGGGGTAATTATCTTAATTAATTGCATTTAACATTCTTAATATTCCCTATGCGTTTGATAGTTTTCTTAAGTGTGTAGGAATTATTCTACATATGGCAACTTTCATCATCGGCAAAGATAATGGTCCTTGGGTTATTTTGAGCCAAGCTGTGTATTTTTTATTTTGGGTGGGATTTGTTTTAAGTCTAGTAGAGCTTGACGGCCCTTTAAGATTTTTGTTGGTTTTTATCCCGGAATAGCCAAAGGGGGAGATTTGTAACGATATAAATTTCCAATTGAGTCCTTTGTAGTTTTGGCTCAATTATGGATAAAAACGTTTGAGTCATAGGATAGAGTTATTGACCATCCTTCAAGCCTATGGCATACTAAAGTTGAAGACGTAGGGGCCAAGTTTATAAATTTTCATCAAATGCCGTGTGTGTAGTGCCTAGTTTCTACGTCAACAACATATGTTCCGTTTACAACTAAGGTATGAATGCATTACATATTTATATACGAGCTTGGAACAATTTGTAGTGGGTGTAAGTTTTGTGTAAACTGTTGTTTATTTTCAGAAAGTTACTTTAAAACTTTAAAATAAAGTTTTTGGGCTAAAATCGAATTTTTTAAGCTTTCTCGATTTTCGTTCGACAATGTCGTTCGAACGAGTTTTTGGTTCGAACGAGGTTTTTCAACGTTCTTGCCTCTGGAACTTCGTTCGAACGAGTTGATTTGTTAAAACGAGAATGTCGTTCGAACGAGTTTGGTAATGAGATTTCCCATCAAGCCACTGAAACTTCGTTAGAAGGGTCGTTCGAACGAGACTTCGTTCGAACAAAAATCTCGTTCGAACGAGATTTCTGGTGAGAAATTAAATTAGCAGTTTTGAGCAGTTTTTCATTTTTTTTTCCACTACTCTTCCGCACTATCTTTTGACAGACTTATCAAGTGAGGGAGTAAACTTTGGAAAACTAACTTTTTGATACCTTACCATCTCCAAGAGAGAGTTTGAGAGAAAAATTCAAAGAATAAAAAGTTCATGTTTGAGTGTTCATTTTTTCAAAGAAAAATCTTTAAAACACTTATGTTTTACACCCATAGTTTGTTTAATCCAAGCTTCCATATAAATATCTTGCTTGGAGTGTTTGACACCTGTTTATCTCTACACCTTAAAGAAGAGAAGTTTGGGTTTACTTCTACATCCCTCAAAGAAGAAGTCTCCTGTTTTGCTTCGACATTCTCACATGTGGAAGGCACCATGTGTGGTTGACGGTGTACCTAAAGTCTCATTGGTGAATTCCAAGATTTCGGTGAAGCTCCGGGGTTGTCGACTAGGCAGAGGTGTTTACAAGAAGACGCGTCAAGGCTTGGAAGGGGTCAAATCGAGGAAGTAAGTCATCTGTCTTGTAATTATAAAACCATACTTAGTGGACTTAAGGCTAGGGTCGTCTGAGATTTTTTTCCGTTCTGGGCTTTTCCTCGTACATCGCGACGTAGTAGTTTATTTGTTTATTTTATCTTTTGCACAATTCACCTAGAACACATGCTTAGGTAAAAAGATAAAATTTGATTTATATCGCTACTTGTTTAATTTGGTGCTAAATTAATTTGGGTAATGTTTATGTTAATTTAATTCAAGTCATCACTTAATTTGATAAAATTGGTTTGGCCTAATTTGGTAATATTGAAAATATGACTTAGGCAAATTTCTAGGACTGGACTTGGGTTAAATTGGTTTAAGTGAAAAATGTATTTTCGTTTCATCTAATTTCACTTTGTTTAATTTTAATTTGAAAAGAAATTAAAATTAGTTAATTTGTTTAATTGAACCATCTCGCTTCCGCGTCATAAAAGGAAATTACTTTTGTTGTAGTAAGAATTTAAAAATTGGGGGCCTCGCGCTCCAACAAGTGGTATCAGAGCCGTAGAGCTAATTTATCGTGTCAAAGATTCGTTTTTCGGCTTTTACAATTTTTGTGCTCCTTGCATTTTTAGGTGGTTCATTTTTTTACTCACTCTCATTTTTGTTTTGTATCTCTCGATGGGACGTCTTAATGATAATGTGTCCATTTCTAATGATAATGAAGTTTTGGCTATTCGCGAGGAATTTACTTGGTTTAATAAGTGTAATGAAAAATTAAAAGAATTAAATTTGAGATTTGCAAAAATAATTAAATTTCTTGAAAATGAAAATTCTTGTTTTAAAGCTAAAGTTAAACTTTTGCAAACCTCGCTATCTCAAAAAGATATTTTTCGTGAAAAGCTCATGGACATAAATTGCAATTTTAATATTTTAGAAAAGTCCAAGAAAGAGAGTGATTGTCGAGAAAAGACTCTTAGGGACAAGTTTGCTCACATTGAGGGGGAGCGTGATAACCTTCTAAGAGTTATAGAAAATATAAAGAAGGAGTCCCGTAATATTGAGGAGTCTAATTTATTACTTAAGTCCAAAATTTTAAAAATGAAAAATAATTTACAAGACTCGAGTAGTAGTTGTAATGGTTCTAGCTCATCTAGTTCAAATATTTTTGTTGCTAAAGCTAAAACCATTGTTCGTTTTAGAGGGTCGACTTTCTCCAAGGACTTTAGAAAAGGTCACACCATAGGTATCATTCCTCGTGTTTTCACATGCTTGCATTGTGGTAGGAAAGGTCACCTTAGGTCATTTTGTTTTGATCTTAAAAGAAGTCATAGGAAGTCTATGTCTAGCATCTCATTAGTTCCCAAATTCCATAATTTTAAATATACATCTATATGGGTTATGAAATCATTTTTAGATGCGATAGATATTAGATTTGTTGATTCTTATTTGCTTTCAAATGAAACCTCGCTTGCTAAATCTAAAGGTTGAATGTGTTAGTTGTTTGCATACTTTAGCTTTTGTGCTTCATGCTATATTATCATGCTAATAGTATGCTTTTTAATCATTTTCTAGTCTATGCTCCATGCTTAATCACATGCTAGAATTATGATTTTTGTTAATCTTTTGTATTATACTTCTTTCATTTTAGTTTTCATTAAATGAAAAATATAAAAAGATTTTTGTTTATCATTTGTGTTTTTATCTTTTTAGTAATTTAAGATAAATAAAAAAATACAAATGATTTTTGTGTGTCTTTTGAGTAAATATTTTTATATTTTTGGTTAAAAATTATCAAAAACTCAAAAAGATTTTTTTTTGTATTTTAGTTTGACACACTCTATGTGGCATACACTTGTGTTAGAATTCCTTCTTTTTCTCTTCCATATGGCTAGAACTTTTAGTTTAGATTGTCAATCATTATTATGTTCTTTACCATGCTTACATGGAGTAGTTGGATTTTTTGTTGATTTAAATGGATTATATTTTTATATGCCTCTATTCACACATGCACGAGCTCTTTTGAAATTTAATCGTCACATGTTATATTTGAGCTTTGTGAGGTGTTCTCCTACCAATCTTGTCATCTACATATTTGTGACCTAGGAGGACTAGTGCATGCCAAAATCCGTTGCAAGTGAGATACAAAGAAATTATATATATAAATGTGCATGGAGAAGGGCTCCGAAAGGAATTATTATCATTTGCGAATAGTAAGCCATCGTTTGTTTGGACCTAGAAGAAATACGTGGTCCAAAGGCCTAAAAATATAATTATGGCCTTAAAAAGAAAAATAATTGCCAAGGCATATTTTTGTTTGATATATTCATTCAAATATATATGCTTATTGAGGGAGATTGGGTGGTATATCAATGGTTTGTACAATGTCCGTTTATCGTAGTTGTGCTTTAAATGTCATGACTCTATTGGTTTATAGAATCATAAAAAGTCTAGGCTTGTATGCATGGTGTATGTTTGTTCATTGAGTTCAATCTATATTGTCACATGAGGTTATATTTAATTGTGATGAAGTTTGCAATCAAATGAGAACTCCGTGAACATGTTTTAAGTGACTGGGTCTAAATTTAATTGATGCTAGTTCACACCCCAACACTTCCGTTTTCATAAGACACATTTTTGCCATTCGAGTGTGAAAAGCTTATCTTATTTTGTGTCATTTATGTGTTTATATATATATATATATATATATATATATATATATATATATATATATATATGTGTGTGTGTGTGTGTGTGTGTGTGTGTGTGTGTGCATCTTTGGTATATCTAGAGTATGTATATATATATATGATATTTTTTTTGTCTTTGCCTTGCTTTCTAGTCCATCTATGCTTTAATTCATAATTGATATTTATCTTGTTGCATTCTTTGTTGATATCACATGCTTAATACTTTATGTATCATATTGGTATCATTTTCTTCCATCTTAGTTGGTATCCGTTATTATTTGTTGGATTAGTTATGATTTTGTTGCCCATGTGCTTTAATGTTCTCTTTACTTTATGCGTTATTGCATCTTTAGCTTGTTATCCCATTCTTATCATCCCTTGTTTAGTTTAGGGGGAGTATATGCTTTAATTGGGGGAGATAAGTTATGTTTTGATTCTTTAGCCTTTGTCTATTCCTGAACAAAAAAGGGGGAGAATGATAGGGGAGAAATGGTATCTAATCCTATTGTAATCTTATCTTAGTTTGGGAGATTTAACTTAGCGAGAGACGTCTTTCTAAGTAGATAATTTGATAATGGGGAGAATTAATTTCGGGGGGAGTAATTATCTTAATTGCATTTAATATTCTTGATATTCCCTATGCATTTGATAGTTTTCTTAAGTGTGCAGGAAGTCTTCTAAATATGGCAACTTTCATCGTCGGCAAAGATAATGATCCTTGGGTTGTTTTGAGTCAAGCTATGTATTTTTTATTTTGGGTAGGATTTATTTTAAGTCTAGTAGAGCTTGACGGCCCTTTAGGATTTTTGTTGATTTTTGTCCCGGAATAGCCAAAGGGGGAGATCTATAAGGACATAAATTTTCAATTAAGTCCTTTGTAGTTTTGGCTCAATTCCGGACAAAAACGTTTGAGTCATAGGATAGAGTTCTTGACCATCCTTCAAGCCTATGACATACTAAAGTTGAAGACGTAGCGGTCAAGTTCATAAAGCTTCATCAAATGTCGTGTGTGTAGTGCCTCGTTTCTACGTCAACAACATCTGTTCCGTTTACTCCTAAGGTATGAATGCATTACATATTTAGCTTGGAACAATTTGTATTGGGTGTAAGTTTTGTTTAAATTGTTGTTTATTTTCAGAAAGTTACTTTAAAACTTTAAAATAAAGTTTCTGGGCTAAAGTCGAATTTTTTAAACTTTCTGGATTTTCATTCGATAATGTCATTCGAACGAAAATATCGTTCGAACGAGGTTTGTTAACGATCTTGCCTCTGGAACTTCGTTCGATATTGTCGTTCGAACGAGTTGGTTTGTTCAAACGAGAATGTCGATTTCCCATTAGGCCACTGGAACTTCGTCAGAAGGGTCGTTCGAACGAGACTTCGTTCGAACGAAAATCTCGTTCGAACGAGATTTCTAGCGGGAAATTAAATTGGCAGTTTTGAACAGTTTTTCCCACTTTTTCCACTACTCTTTCCCACTGTCTTTTGACATTATCAAGTGCGGGAACCAACTTTGGAAAACTAACTTTTTCATACCTTACCATCTCCAAGAGAGAGTTTTAGAGAAAAATTCAAAGAAGAAAAAGTTCATGTTTGAGTGTTCATTTTTTCAAAGAAAAATCTTTAAAACACTTTTGTTTTACACCCATAGTTTGTTTAATCCAAGCTTTCATATAAATATCTTGCTTGGAGTGTTTGGCATGGGTTAATCTCTACACCTAAAGAAGAGAAATTTGGGTTTACTTCTACATCCCTCAAAGAAGAAGTCTCCTATTTTGCTGCGGCATTCTCACATGGTGAAAGGCACTATGTGTGGTTAACGGTGTACCTAAAGTCTCATTGGTGAATTCCAAGATTTCAGTGGAGCTCCGAGGTTGTCGACTAGGCAGAGGTGTTTACAAGAAGACGCGTCAAGGCTTGAAAGGGGTCGAGTCGAGGAAGTAAGTCGTCTGTCTTGTAATTGTAAAACCATACATAGTGGACTTAAGGCTAGGGTCGTCCGAGGTTTTTTTCCGTTGTGGGTTTTTTCTCGTACATCGCGGCGTAGTGGTTTATTTGTTTATTTTATCTTTTGAAAAATTCACCTAGAACGCATGCTTAGGTAAAAAGATAAAATTTGGTTTATATCACTACTTGTTTAATTTGGTGCTAAATTAATTTGGGTAATATTTATGTTAATTTAATTCAAGTCATCACTTAATTTGATAAAATTGGTTTGGCCTAATTTAGTAATATTGAAAATATGACTTAGGCAAATTTCTAGGACTGGACTTGGGTTAAATTGGTTTAAGTAAAAAATGTATTTTCGTTTAATCTAATTTCACTTTGTTTAATTTTAATTTGAAAAAAATTAAAATTAGTTAATTTGTTTAATTGAACCATCTCGCTTCCGCATCATAAAAGGAAATTACTTTTTGTGTAGTAAGAATTTAAAAATTGGGGGCCCCGCGCTCGAACAAGTGGTATCAGAGCCGGAGCGCTAATTTATCGCGTCAAAGATCCGTTTTTCGATTTTTACAATTTTTATGCTCCTTGCATTTTTAGATGGTTCATTTTTTTACTCACTCTCATTTTTGTTCTATATCTCTCGATGGGATGTCTTATTGATAATTTGTCCGTTTCTAATGATAATGAAGTTTTTGCTATTCGAGAGGAATTTAATGGGCTTAATAAGTGTAATGAAAAATTAAAAGAATTAAATTTGAGATTTGCAAAAAGAATTAAATTTCTTGAAAATTAAAATTCTTGTTTTAAAGCTAAAGTTGAACTTTTGCAAACCTCGGTATCTCAAAAAGATATTTTTCGTGAAAAGCTCATGGACATAAATTGCAATTTTAATATTTTAGAAAAGTCCAAGAAAGAGAGTGATTGTCGAGAAAAGACTCTTAGGGACATGTTTGCTCACAATGAGGGGGAGCGTGATAACCTTCTAGGAGTTATAGAAAATTTAAAGAAGGAGTCCCATAATATTGAGGAGTCTAATTTATTGCTTGAGTCCAAAATTTTAAAAATAAAAAATGATTTATAAGACTCGAGTAGTAGTTGTAATGGTTCTAGCTCATCTAGTTCAAATATTTCCATTGCTAAAGCTAAAACCACTGTTTGTTTTAGAGGGTCGACTTTATCCAAGGAATTTAGAAAATGTCACAACGTAGGTATCATTCCTCGTGTTTTCTCATGCTTGCATTGTGGTAGGAAATATCACATTAAGCCATTTGTTTTGATCTTAAAAGAAGTCCTAGGAAGTCTATATCTAGCATCTCTTTAGTTCCCAAGTCCCATCATTTTAAATATACATCTATATGGGGTAGGAAATCATTTTTAGACGCGCTAGATATTAGATTTGTTGATTCTCACTTACTTTCACATGAAACCTCACTTGTTAAATCTAAATGTTGAATGTGTTAGTTGTTTGCATACTTTAGCTTTTGTGCTTCATGCTATATTATCATGCTAATAGTATGCTTCTTAATCATTTTCTAGTCTATGCTACATGCTCAATCACATGCCAGAATTATGATTTTTGTTTATCTTTTGTATTATACTTCTTTCATTTTAGTTTGCATTAAATGAAAAATACAAAAATATTTTTGTTTATCATTTGTGTTTTTATCTTTTTAGTAATTTAAGATAAATGAAAAATATAAATGATTTTTGTGTGTCTTTTGAGTAAATATTTTTATTTTTGGTTAAAAATTGTTAAAAACTCAAAAAGATTTTTTTTTTTGTGTATTTTAATTTGACACACTCTATGTGGCAAACACTTGTGTTAGAATTCCTTCTTTTTTGCTTCCATGTGGGTACAACTTTTGGTTTAGATTGTCAATTCCTATTATGTTCTTTACCATGCTTACATGAGTAGTTGGATTTTGTGTTGATTTAAATGGATTCTATTTTTATATGCATCTATTCACATACGCACGAGCTCTTTTGAAATTTAATCGTCACATGTTATATTTGAGCTTTATGAGGTTTTCTCCCACCAATCTTGTCATCTACATATTTGTGACCTACGAGGACTAGTGCATGTCAAAATTCGTTGCACGTGAGATATAAAAAAATTATATATAAATGTGCATGGGGAAGGGCTCCGAATGGAATTATTATCCTTTGCGAATAGTAAGCCACTGTTTGTTTGGACCTATAAGAAATACATGATCCAAAGGCCGAAAAATAGAATTATGGCATTAAAAAGAAAAATAATTGCCAAGGCCTATTTTGGTTTTATATATTCATTCCAATATATATGCTTATTGAGGGAGATTGGATGGTAAATCAACGGTTTGCACAATGTCCGTTTATCCTAGTTGCGCTTTAAATGTCATGACTCTATTGGTTTGTAGAATCATCAAAAGTCTAGGCTTGTAGGCATTGTGTATGTTTGTTCACTGAGTTCAATCTATATTATCTCATGAGGTTATATTCAATTGTGATGAAGTTTGCAATCAAATGAGAACTCCGTGAACATGTTTTAAGTGATTGAGTTTAAATTTAATTGTTGCTAGTTCACACCCCAACACTTTCGTTTCCATATGACACATTTTTGCCATTCGAGTGTGAAAAGCTTATCTTATTTTGTGTCATTTATGTGTTTATATCTATATATATGTGCGTGTTCATCTTTGGTATATATATATATATATATATATATGATATTTTTTTTGTCTTTGCCTTGCTTTCTAGTCCATCTATGCTTTAATTCATAATTGGTATCTATCTTGTTGCATTCTTTGTTGATATCACATGCTTAATACTTTATGTATCATATTGGTATCATTTTCTTGCATCTTAGTTGGTATCCGTTATTATTTGTTGGATTAGTTATGATTTTGTTGCCCATGTGCTTTAATGTTCTCTTTACTTTATGCGTTATTGCATCTTTAACTTGTTATCCCATTCTTATCATCCCTTGTTTAGTTTAGGGGGAGTATATGCTTTAATTGGGGGAGATAAGTTATGTTTTGATTCTTTAGCCTTTGTCTATTCCTGAACAAAAAGGGGGAGAATGATAGGGGGAGAAATGGTATTTAATCCTATTGTAATCGTATCTTAGTTAGGGAGATTTAACTTAGCGAGAGACGTCTTTCTAAGTAGATCATTTGATAAATGGGAGAATTAATTTAGGGGGAGCAATTATCTTAATTGCATTTAATATTCTTGATATTCTCTATGCGTTTGATAGTTTGCTGAAGTGTGCAGGAATTCTTCTAAATATGGCAACTTTCATCGTCGGCAAAGATAATGATCCTTGGGTGGTTTTGAGTCAAGCTATGTATTTTTTATTTTGGGTAGGATTTGTTTTAAGTCTAGTAGAGCTTGACGGCCCTTTTAGATTTTTGTTGGTTTTTGTCCCAGAATAGCCAAAAGGGGAGATTTGTAAGGACATAAATTTCTAATTGAGTTCTTTGTAGTTTTGACTCAATTACGGACAAAAACGTTTGAGTCGTAGGATAGAGTTCTTGACCATCCTTAAAGCCTGTGACATACTAAATTTGAAGACGTAGAGGCCAAGTTCATAAAGCTTCATCAAATGCCGTGTGTGTAGTGCCTCGTTTCTACGTCAACAACATCTGTTTCGTTTACTCCTAAGGTATGAATGCATTACATATTTATATAGGAGCTTGGAACAATTTATATTGGCTGTAAGTTTTGTTTAAACTGTTGTTTATTTTCAGAAAGTTACTTTAAAACTTTAAAATAAAGTTTCTGGGCTAAAATCGAATTTTTTAAGCTTTCTGGATTTTTGTTCGATAATGTCGTTCGAACGAGTTTTTCGTTCGAACGAGAATATTGTTCGAACGAGGTTTGCCAACGATCTTGCCTCTGGAACTTCGTTCAATATTGTTGTTCGTAAGAGTTGGTTTGTTCAAACGAGAATTTCGTTCGAACGAGTTTGGCAACGAGATTTCCCATCAGGCCACTGGAACTTCGTTAGAAGGGTCGTTCGAACGTAAATCTCATTCGAATGAGATTTCTGGCGAAAAATTAAATTGACTGTTTTGAGTAGTTTTTCTCACTTTTTCCACTACTCTTCCCCACTACCTTTTGACAAACTTATCAAGTGCAGGAACCAACTTTGAAAAACTAACTTTTTCATACCTTACCATCTCCAAGAGAGAGTTTGAGAGAAAAATTCAAAAAAGAAAAGTTCATGTTTGAGTGTTCATTTTTTCAAAGAAAAATCTTTAAAACACTTATGTTTTACACCCATAGTTTGTTTAATCCAAGCTTCCCTTTAAATATTTTGCTTGGAGTGTTTGGTACCGATTTATCTCTACACCTTGAAGAATATAAGTTTGGGTTTACTTCTACATCCCTCGAAGAAGAAGTCTCCTGTTTTGCTGCGGCATTCTCACATGGTGCAAGGCACCATGTGTGGTTGACGGTGTACCTAAAGTCTTATTGGTGAATTCCAAGATTCCGGTGGAGCTCCGAGGTTGTCGACTAGGCGGAGGTGTTTACAAGAAGACGCGTCAAGGCTTGAAAGGGGTTGAGTCGAGGAAGTAAGTCATCTGTCTTGTAATTGTAAAACCATACTTAGTGGATTTAAGGCTAGGGTCGTCCGAGGTTTTTTCCCGTTGTGGATTTTTCCTCGTACATCGCGGCGTAGTAGTTTATTTGTTTATTTTATCTTTTGCAAAATTCACCTAGAACGCATGCTTAGGTAAAAAGATAAAATTTGATTTATATCACTACTTGTTTAATTTGGTTCTAAATTAATTTGGGTAATGTTTATGTTACTTTAATTCAAGTCATCTCTTAATTTGATAAAATTGGTTTGGTCTAATTTGGTAATATTGAAAATATGACTTAGGCAAATTTTTAGGACTGGACTTGGATTAAATTGGTTTAAGTGAAAAATATATTTTCGTTTAATCTAATTTCACTTTGTTTAATTTTAATTTGAAAAGAAATTAAAATTAGTTAATTTGTTTAATTGAACCATCTCGCTTCCGCATAATAAAATGAAATTACTTTTCGTGTAGTAAGAATTTAAAAATTTGGGGCCTCGCGCTCCAACACGTCTGAACGACATTATAAGTTTGTTCAAATGAAACTAAAATAAAAACATAGTTAAAAAAACTCCTTTTCCAAAAAATAGCCTTGGCGATTTTAAAAACATTAAACACCTAAACGAAATCCAGGGATAAAAAATAATACACCAATTATACATTTGTAAATTTCCCATGGATGAAAACGAAACTTGCACAAAACTTGATGTCGCTTTAACTTGGTCACTACGGTCTTCGATGCGCATCATAGGCTTGAAGGAAAAACTGAACTTAAATCTTAATTTACAGCTCAAATAGTCTTTTCCAAAAGGAAATAAAGTAAATAAAAAATCTTACAAATTTTACAATAAATATTACAAATTAACTCAATGTGAAATTTTTTCTTGCAATAAAATCTTTGGAAAAGCCAATTAGGAGGGAATGTGATCCTAGCCTCCACCACCATAATGAAAAACATCCAATGACACTCGTGCACGTCATTATGATAAAAAAAACCCTTATTGGTAATTCTATAGTTACCGGCTAAGAGGTATACTTACTTTTAAAGTCATCAATCATTTACGCGTTTATCAAGCACACCATGATTAATAAATATAATAAGAAATCAAGAAATGAAAAGACGAGATAAACGAATCACTTATAGAGACGAGGAAGTGAGAATGGATGTAGAGGAAACTCTCAAGCATTTGAATACTCTTGCAATTGTGGATTAACTAACACTGAACTCACGATTATTTTGGTGTAAAACTTCTCAGTGCATAACCTGAATAACCCGAGGCATAAACAATCATGGACGCAAGAAATTAACGAAGATTTCAATTCCCAAGGCGATGACCTTTCAACTGCAAGGTTAAGAGACATATTTGTACCCTTGAGCAAAATAAGACTTTACATTGCAAGTATTATAAAGTCGTGGGGGAAATTGTGGGAGTTCACTTTTCGTAATAATGACTTGCGTGGGGACCACTTGGCTTGGAGCCCAAGCCTAAATTGATAATGGCGGTAAAATAATCACTAAAAAAATGTTACATTAATTTTTGGAGATAAATACGATTAATTCTAATATCATTATGTATATCATGTAAGCCTTTCACAACTACTAGATAAGTGATAAATGGAGAGTCTCTCTTTGGAGGCAGTCGTGTTCCACCCTTATAAATATATAACCTTTGTGGTAGTGGGTTAATTTCACAGGCTCCAAACCCTGCTAATTTGTATTAAAAAAAATCAATAAGAGAACTCCCCACCCTATGGACGTAGGCAATCTTGCCGAAGGTATAGTTGCGTGTCTTCTCTTTGTATGCTTGGCACCATATTTTTATTTATTGTTGAAAGTCTGTCTTGTGTGGATAGGTGACCCAACACTCATAAATTTGGTACATTTACAACTAAGACATGTGTCTTACTCATAATCCTTGTATTGCACCCTATTTTGCAAATCACTAGTATTTTTAATCTGTTTAATTTATTTATTTACTAATTAACTATTAAATAATTAATTTGAATACTAGGATGTGCGAACCCTATGGAAGTCCTTGAGTTGCAACCATTTTTTGCGGACTTGGGCATTTTTTAATTATATATATGTAATTTAAGTATTTAAGTATTTATTTATTTATTTATTTATATTTTAAGTATAAATAAAAAATTAACTAATTTAATGTGTGATCCTACGAGAAGTCTTTGATCTTTGCGAACTTAGAGTATACTTAATTGATAATTTATTAGTTAATTAATAAAGTATTTTTTTTATTAACTATGTAACTAGTTAGTTTATTATTTAAGTATTAATTAATTACTATAATGTGTGTCCCCCCAATAGTCCTCGTGCTGCACTTTCTTTTGCAGAATTAAAGTATTTTTCATGTATTAATGCCATAATTAGACTCGACCCCTTCAAAAATAAATAAATTGACCTATCCTGTGTATTAATATCATAATTATACATACCCCCACAGAGATTGACGTAGAATAATTTCCATCAGCGTTTAGGGGTTATGTCTAATTTTTCATAGTTGAGGGAGTTTATAAATATTGCCCATAAAACTCCAAAATCATCGTCAACTCAAATGTGGATGTAGATGGCGACGGTTCAATTAAACCTTAAAATGTTTTTAACGGTCGACAAATCTTACACATGTCGAACACGCTTCCTCATACAAGATGAGTTTTCAAACGCGATAATCGATGTGCCTAGTCGATTAGCGTCATGAATGTTGTAGTTAGACCCGACAATTGGGTGGTTATGGGCGGATTAGAAATGGACTGGGTAGATTTTCGACAGGTCATACACCGGTTGAGGCAATTTGCTGGTCGGATTTGGATCGGCTTTGTAGTGGGCGATTTCAGCCAAATTGTTTTTCCTTTTTTTCTCCTCCCTCGCTTTTTACTTCTTTTGGCCAGACAAACAAAGAACGACTCGGATGACCGTGAGGGAAAAAAAGAGTGGAGAGAGAGGGTAAGTAGCTTGTGCTTTTGTAACCCACAAATTGACTCGCTGAAATGAATTGTGTAACCCGTTTCTGAACCGTAAATGCCAATATGGGTATGAGCGGTTTAGTCCTTCTAAACCCAATTTGTCGTGTCTAGTTGTCGGAAACAAGCGTCGTGAAAAACGAGTTAAAATCCCGAATCACTCCTTACACACAATTCCAAATTTAAAATAGTAGTTAGATGGTGAAAAATTATTTGGGGGGAATTAAAAAGAAAACTCCCTTTACCAATTATGTCATAATACAAAAAACAGAAAAACCCTAATCGAGTGACAGAAGGTGGTCTCTTCACGGTGAGACCCAACATAGCATTCCGCCTCTCCCGAACATAAACCCTAAAAATCCTCTATTCCCTTTCAATATCAGCAATTATCAATTGTACAAAGTAAACAGAGATGCAGCACGATGAAGTTATTTGGCAAGTTATCAGGCACAATCACTGCAGTTTCATGACCAAGTAATCAAACCCACTTACTCTTCTTCATGCACCCATATTTTGTTTTTATTAGTGTTTTCATTCTAACTTTATTATCATTAATTTTTGGGTTTTAGAATTACTACTGGAAATTTCTGTCGAAACCCATATAACGTGACTGGGATTTGTAATCGAAGCTCTTGCCCTCTTGCCAACAGTCGTTATGCCACCATCCGTGACCACGATGGTACTGATTTTGTACTTAAACCCCCTCTTTTGCCTTCAATTTTCGTGTTTTATTGTCTGCATTTAGGGTGTTGTAGAAAAGATTAAAACTAAGACTTGAGTTTTCAGTTTTGCTTATCCAAGCTGGCAAAATGGGTAAAACCCATTTGGACTTTGTAAATTTTAGGACTAACCAGAAGAAGGTAACAACTAAAGAATGAATTAGATAAAGAGAGAGTGAGCAAAGATAAAGATCTGAGTGTGAGGGAATTTATATTAAATTATAAGGTGATGAATAGAAACTTAAAAAATATCTGTTGGTGGCGGGGTAATTGTATCTTTTCGTAGGACATTAAGTGTTGTGTAATTGTCGTCTATGCAGGGGACTCTTGGAGCAACTCATCCCCTTAAAGGGGTGATAATTCTCTACACGACACGTAGTAAGCCGCTTGACTTGTTAGACATGATTATTCAAATGGTTGGTGCGAATCCCTTGATTCATATGACACGAATCCACTTAAAATGACAAATACACAGCCTAAACAGGAATCTGACATGACACGAAAGGGGACTGTCCATACACAACTATAAATGCTCCGAGTATGGGTGATGCCAATCTTCACCTGAAAGTGATAAAAAACAACATGAAACTGACATGGCACGACCCGTTCCAGCCTTAGCCAATACCATAGTTGTCAAATCGCGAATCGTATCGTGAATCGTTTACCCCCGAATCGCGAATCGTGAATCGAACCGGTCGAATCGGAATCAAATGATAAAAATGAAATAAAACATACATAAATGGGATTTGACACTATAGAATTTGTAATTGAGCAAAATATGACAAAAAACTAATCGTAGCACATGATAATATACCAAAATATAGCCCAAAAATTAACCATAGCACATGTTCTCAATCGTTTTAAGCTTGAAAATGTAAAAAACAAAAATAAATCACAAAAAGTCATCATCAATGATCATTCTTCTTCATTCATCATCATCATCAAGGCCCAAATCACCATCACAGTCATCATCTTCATCCTCCCCTATGATAATTCGATCTCCCCCTTCTTCAAATTCCTCTTCATCTTCATCATCGTCCTCCTCATCATCAAGAATTTCAATATCATCATCTGCCACTTGTTTGCCTTTTCGCTTGGCATTTAAATTCCTTAGCCCTATATAACACAAAATAATTTTGACATATATTAACAATAAGATTAGCATATATATATATATATATATATATATATATTAGTAACAAATGAACGATAATTATAATAATTCCACATATTTTCACCTCGCTTCCTCTTTTTGCTAGGCCCTTCATCTTGGAAGCATTCGTGAACATCCAACCATGAATGGTCGGTGGGAAGACATGGTTCTTCTATATCCCTCTCAGTGATCCACTCATCATCGTCCTCCATATCGGATAGACAGATTGGATTGAAGTCACCACATTCTCTCCTTTGCTCTCGTCTCATTTCAAGTTGAAGATTATACTTCACAAAAACAAGAGCATTCAACCTTTGTTGCTCCAAACGATTTCTTTTCTTGGAATGCACATGATCAAATGTGCTCCAATTTCTCTCACAACCTGTCGCACTACATGTGAGACTAAGAACTCGTATATCAATCTTTTGAAGCTCCGGTACATCTTCACCAAAACTTTCCCACCAATTGGCTACATAAACAAAAGAATATAAAAAATTCAACAACATATAAATTAACATAAAAAAATCAGCAACATATAAACTCACCGGGTTGTTTTTTATCTCTCGTTAGCGTTGCCGAACGTCTACCGAACAATCCCGCACACGTTTTAAACTTATCCATTTGCTCTTGTATGGTGATAATTGTATCGGTGTCCGAACACATCCTCTCTATAGTGTCATACAAACCACACTTCACCTATCTATCGGCCTTAAAGTCACCACTGAAGTGAAATCTTCAAATATAAACAAAAAATATATTTTAGTCCTTTATATAATATAAATTAGAATATAATGGAATTTTCAAGTAAAGAATTTAATATAAATCATGTTACCTTGGGTTCAAATAGTATCCCGCGGCATGAAGTGGCCTATGAAGTTGGAGATCCCACCTCGTGTCAATTATTTTCCAAATCTTCATATATCTCCTCTCAACATGATTAAAATTAATCGCAATTTGCTCATTCGCCCGATCCATAGCTTCATATATGTAACCCAGTGCCGGTTTTGCATCTCCATCAACAAGCCTCAAAACTTTGTAAAGTGGATGTACACTTTTCAAACAATATTTAATCGCTTTCCAGAAATTTGTGTCACCCAAAATGATACCCTCTACTTTTTTTGCATCCACCTTGTTGGCAAAAGTTCCATTTATCCAATCGACCGACGTAAACATACGCCTCAATGCCCCTTTATTTTCTCTAAAACTCTTCAATGTGAGAAAGGAAGTGGCAAATCTAGTTGCTCCCGCTCTAGTAAGTTCCCTCTTATTTCAAAATCTTCTAAACAAATCAAGCACCCATGTATGCCTATAAATATACACGGTAACTTCTCTTGCCTTTGTAATTGTGTTATGAAATATAGGCAAGTTAGCAATGTCGGTAAGCATCAAATCAATCAAATGGGCGGTACATGGGTTCCAAAATAAATTCTTTCTTTTCTCTTCCAATACCCTCCCCGCGGCTACATACGCCGATGCATTGTCCGTCACCACTTGCGCAACATTTTCTTCCCCAATCTCTTCCACCATACTATCAAGCAACTCAAACAATCTCACCGCATCCTTAATGATCGAGGAGGTGTCCACGGATTTAAGAAAAACCGTCCCGCTCGGGCTATTCACTAAAAAGTTAGTGAGCGATCTTGATTTTCCATCGCTCCACCCATCCGACATTAAAGTGCACGCCGTTTTTTTCCATTCCTTTTTATACCTCTCCAACAAGCTATGCACATTTTCCACTTCCTTTTTCAAATACGTGACCCTAGCTTCATGATAGCTAGGGGGCTTCAATCCCTTGCCATAGTCTCTAACCGACACTAACATTTTTTTAAAAAGTGGACACTTCACAAGATTGAATGATAGAGTATTCTTATAGAAAAACCTCAATATATCCTTGCACACCGGCTCCCTATCCTTTAGCATTTGATGCATGGTTAGTTGTTTACCCTTCCCCCCCCCCCCCCCCCCCCCCCCCCAAAAAAAAATAAAATAACAAACCTATCCATTCCCCCTTTCGCCTTCCCCGTCGAACCTCCCTCATCATCGTTCCCCCCTTGAAAGCATTCATCATCAACATTTGCTTGACTTTGATTGCTACCAACCGTGGAAGTAGTATTTTGACACAAATACTCTTGAAAAAATAATCTAACGACCTCGGGACATTGTTCACACATACTAGTATCGCTATGAGTCCCGGCAAAATGTTGTTTCATTCGAAAAACTCCTCCCCATTTTATTGCTCCACAATGGCTACATTTCAATTGCATTCTATTGTTCTCATTCACCTTGGTGCAATGAGCCCAAGTTGGATCGTTTACTTTTCTTGCCCTTTGACTTTACCATTTTGATTTTCAAAGATCAAACAACCTACAAATCAATATCAATTTATTTAATAAACAACTCAAACAATAACTAAAAAATTAAGCAAATACATATGATTTATGCAAATACAACAAATATAACTAAAAAAAATATGGTTTTATAAAACATATGCAAATAAAACATATGGTTTGATAACTAAAAAAAAAGTTTTATATGTGGTTTTTATAACTAAAAACAAGTTTTATAACTAAAAAAAATATGATTTTATAACCAAAAAAAAACAGGTTTTATATATGGTTAACTAAAAAAAATATGGTTTTATAACTAAAAAAACAGGTTTTATATATGGTTTTGTAACTTAAAAAAAATAGGTTTTATATGTGGTTTTATAACTAAAAACAGGTTTTTTATATGGTTTTTATAACTTAAAAAATATGGTTTTATAACTAAAAAAAACAGGTTTTATAACTAAAAAAAATAAATAGGTTTTATAACTAAAAACAGGTTTTATGGTTAACTAAAAAAAATATGGTTTTATAAAAAAAACAGGTTTTAGTTATGGTTTTATAACTAAAAAAAAATATGGTTTTATAACTAAAAACTAAAAAAAAAAACAAAAAAAAAACATAAATTACTTGCGACTTTATAACAAAAAAAAGCCCAAGTATGGTTTTATAAGTAAAAAACAGCAAAATAACTAAGAAAAACAAAAAACCGTATGGTTTTATAAGAGAAAAACAAAAACGTAAGGGCCAATATGAGAGAAACAAAAACCGTATGGTTTATAACCAAAAAAAAAAAAAAAACAGCAGCCATAAGGATCGTATGAGAGAAACAGCAGCCGTAAGGGCTCATATGAGAGAAACACCAACGAAAAAATCAGATAAACAACAAAAAACAACCAACTACCTTCGATTGAGAAGAAAAGCAGCCGTAAGTGCTCGTATGGCTGAAATACAGGCTTACGGCAAGAGGGTTCGACAGAAATAGGTTTTTTTTGGTCCGTAAGGTATGTTTGGGGTTAGTTTTTGTTCTGTTTTGCAAGTTAAATGAGTTTTTTTTTTTTTAAAGAACGTGTGCTGAACACGTGGGTGAAAAGAGCCCATTTTATGAATCGGTTCAATGGACGATTCCCGATTCTGAATCGAATCGCACGATTCTGAATCGAATTGTACGGTTTTTTGTTCATTTGCGATTCTAAGGTTGATTCGAATCGTTTTAGCATGGAATCGAATCGAATCGTCCGATTCGAATCGCGAATCGGACGATTTTGACAACTATGGCAAATACCCATACTTGTGATGTCGGAATTCTATGCTATACCACGTGGCCAAGCAAAATGGAAACCTTGCTAGAGATGGTTTATGATGAAGAAAAATACATCTAAAATCTGTTATGCTGGTACATTTTTTATGACTCAACTCAACAAAATCATTTCCCTGGTTGGCTACTTTAATCATAGTTCTCCATTATGCTCTATTTGGCGCAAATTCCTTAGTCACAAGTTATTATGTCTTTTTTAACAATCTCCCACCTAGTCAATTCAGGTCTAACTCTTCCCCTAAACGTTACCATCAATATTCGCCAATTCTTCCTTACAGAGGAACTTATGAGTTGAAGTTTGCCGTGTCCAAACCATCTAATGTGATATTTGAGCTTTGGTTTCAACTTATTGTGTCCTTTACTGTCTATCCATTATTATTCATATTGATGTGTGATGTGTCTAACTGAATATGTAACAAATTATCCTGTATTCTGATTTTGGTGTTCTGCAGGTATCTTCTATTTATATATGAAGACTATAGAAAGGGCGCATAAGCCAAATGATTTGTGGGAAAGAGTTAAACTGCCAAGAAATTATGAGAAGGCCCTTGAAATCATCGACAAACATCTGGTATAGAAGAATCTAATTTATTTTACCAATTTGACGGGATTTTGAATTGGTTCTTTCTACTTTTGGAGGACACTGAAGTGCTTAATTTTCTCAATCTTTTTTCTTCTTATTTCTTATTTTTAATTTTTTAATTGACAGATGTATTGGCCAAAGTTTCTTATACACAAAACAAAGCAGCGGTTGACCAAAATGACCCAGATGCGGATCCGGATGAGAAAGCTTGCTCTGAAAACAAGGTCCACACATCTGATAATGTTTATAATTCTTTTCAGCAATAGCTGTTATAATTTTGGTTCCCCCTTCCCTTGTAGCATTGTCAATAGTGATCATGTCATTTTTTTTGCGTAGAAACACCATAGCAGATTTTGGTTCTCTTAATGTATCACCGGTGTGTGCTCTTTATAGTGATTCACAAATTTGTTCCTTATATACTTTTTTGTCTTACCCATAGTTACCGGGATCACTATACCCCCCGCGATCCATGGTCGTACAATTCGAAACATTGTGGGTTCTCGATCCGGATCTCTAAATGTGGTGTTCCCAATTTTAACATTGATGATTTTAGCTATTATTGATAATAATGGAACTTTTGACTCCAATAACATAATATATGAAAGAAAAATGACTTCTCAACTAATATAATACACGAATGGTTCATATGGATATAGAGATTATACACTGCATACATTCTTAGTGAACTCTTGTTGGTTTTCTTTTAGCATTATAATCATGTCTAGTGAAACAATTAAGCTTACCCGCCAATGTGTCGCGTACTGACTTTAGCAATGTACCTCGTACCCGTTTCATTACCGCGTACCACTACCAGATAACAATGACTCTTACCTTGCACACGTCTTAAGCTTAACACACCTTAAGGTTTTTTGAAGATAAAACACTTTTAAGGCTCACTTGGTTCATCATAATGCACAAAAACTCGCGCTTTTTTACGCTATATGCTTTTGCACAGTTTAAATGCTGTTTGTGCTTCTCCCCTTGAAAGAATAAGTAAAAATTACATAATTTTAACTAAAACTTTTGACTATTTTCTCATTTTTGCTTTCTATGAAACCTTCAAGTCCTCAAATAATAAGTAAAGGCCTTTTGAGTTAACTAGTCGCGCACACGTGAGTTGCACGTATGTCCATTGTCGACATGTTGTCATAAACAAAAAAATCATTTAAAAAGGCATCACAAGTGCCCACATCCATTACCTCTTAAAAATCAATGGAATTTTCTTTCATCAAGTCCAAATGGACCAATATTTTATATAACATATGTCCAGTTCAGTAAATAAGTCGAAAATATTGTAATCTATTCGATGTCCAACTGAATAGAATTATGTTTTTAACATGATCAATGTCCAAAAACGTACACAGTAAACAATTATTAAGAGACCAAGAAAGCACAACATAAACGAAATGCAAGATTTCATTGCACCCCCAACATTTAGGTGATTAGAAAGGTTAAATTTGTTGCTTTTGATGTTTATTACGCGAGATCATTTTAATAACTTCTTCTGTTTTATGTTGTTTTGTGCTCAACAAAACGGCCAACCTTGCGATCGAAATCCTTTATGAGTTGTATTTGATGGAGAACTTGAATAATTTTCAAATGCAAGTCTACATCCATCGATAGTACCGAGAATGAATCATACATGTGAATGGAGTTATAGGTTAGTGATGATAAGAATGCGAATTTAAAAATTTATGAATAGAAGTTAGTTAAGCGAAGACCATTTGTGAGTATGTATGATTGTACCTTGTTTTTGGAATCGAGGAAAGTTATAACTGAGCACCCTATGAATGATTTTGCCTCGTCAAAAAGTATAATAGTTGCTTGTTGGTACTCATCGTGGACTACGAGTTGAAGTAAATACCTTATGTTTAATTGAGGTATAAGTGACAAGAGGGTTAGTATATATCTTAGTAATCTAAGAGACAAATGTGGAATGTGCGAGTATGGAATGTTGGTACAATAAAGTCAATTTCGTCGAAAATTTTTATGACGTCATTTATTTGTTTATTTCACTGGTGTGTGAAAAACATGTTGCTTTGTTAATTTTTTTTCGCGTACTGGTGCCAATTATTTTTTTAAACTATAACTGGGGTTGGTTATTACTTTAGCATTATGGAGTGTGGGTGTTCGAAAAAAAATTCACATATTAGCATGGACAAGATCTACCCTAGGAATCCATGGCTGTAGCACCAGGGTGTAAAATATAGATATACTAAATAACAAAAAAAGAAAATTTTGTAATTTTGTAAAATGGAGAACTTCACTTTGCCACAATAACTAACATTAACTCATGATATAACAATATCCCTGGTGGTGCATCACAAAGATCACACAAAGTAGCTTTTCCACATCAGTGGTAAACACTATGACTACAAGATAAAAATGTTCACTTGAATATTGAACATGTTTTTAATCATATTGAGAAACATGAATAGGATCCTGTATTACCTAAATGGATTAATGACAAAAGAAATTTGAAAAGAAGAGAGAAAATAATGGTGGAGGTGAGACATATCTATATTAAACAGAGTAAAGGATAATTGTGAGCCCAGATTTGATCATTGGTTATAGAAAATGGGAAGTGATGTGAAGAAGTAATTTTCGTCACTATTTTGCGTTCAAATTAGAAAATCAGATTAATATGTAAAAAATCTACACTAAATTTTTATAAGCTGCAATCTATTTTCAACCTGATGGGGTGTTTGTGTAGACTTAAAAATGCAAGTTAAGTCTTATGAGCAGTGAATGTTCCATATTTATTAATCCACATGTAATTCATCTCATTTTTTTTATCAACATTCAAGTAATTATAGCGATTCCCGAGTGAAGTTCAACTTTACAACAAATAAAATGTCATCATCAATAACCATTACCTTTATATGAATCTGGAAGATGGTTTACTAAAAATTTTTTCCAGTAAAATTGTTGTAGGTTCACAATTATCTCTTTGGGTACTTAAGCTACTGTTACCAAATGTCTCAACTAAGATTCGTTCAATTTTTTTAAAACAGAGTTTTCTATAATCTTACTATGCAGTCCTTCGACAAAAACATGAATTTTTGAGGTGTATGGAGTTAGGTATAGAAGACTTCTCAACGTCCTTAATTAGAGTTTTGATGAAACTACTATGTTTACATTATGGGACCCATATACATGATACCTTTATCTCAAAAGTGAACAATTTCGTTCCTTTGTTCGCTGTGTTCACAAACTTCTCATTACAATTTCACTTTAATGTTGAAAGAAATTGTAGATGGAAAACAAAGGTAGAGGTGAGACAAATTTATAATAGTTAGTTATGTCATATTTATAACTTTAGCTAATATTATTACAATTTGAGAACTCTTTTAAAATTATTAAAGGGCTCTTAACATCTAAAATCATCTAACTAAGGTAACTACAAAAACTTGTAAAGCATACCTACAAATTCTATTCTATTCTATTCTTCATCCTCCATTTTCCTCACTTTTGTGAATATCTTTACAGTTTTCTTTTAGAATTTTTTTATAAATATAAGTCCACAAACATAGCATCAAATAATTCTAGCTCTTGTTTAATCAATTCGACCATTTATTTAAAAAATCTTAGAGTAACCTAATAAAATGAATTAATTAATCAAATGCTGGTGTCTTTCTACCCAACTGGAAGGCTTTGACATTAAAAAAATAAAGGAGAGGATTCATAGAAAATGAATAGATCTCAAACCATCATTTCAGAGAGAACACCGGACAAAAAGTATTGGTAACTTGAAGGGAAAGGATACGTATATCGCTGTTTCTTCTTGCCTACATCAAGAGGTGTTCACGGGAACCAAGTCACGACATACTGATCTTAAGCCACGAAATTGTCTTCTTTCGGTAAGGAGACCCAATCCAATCTTGAATTAGAACTTCATGCAGGCTTATGCTGTAAACCTAAGATGTGATCCAGAAGACCAAATACAATGTTTATCTTTTACCTGATGGATGCTTGCAGGTTGTAGCATACTCTATATACCTTAATGGTTTAACATTCCTATTTTGGATTATATAATACTTGTCAAACTATTGAGTTACACTAATAAAACCACTCATTAATAAACCTATATAGATTTGAAATGTTTTTCCATTCTTTCCATTGCGTAAGTGTTACTGGGATTAGTAACATAATTATATATATATATATAAAATTTAATATTGTGTTCACGACATTCAAGCATCTCCCTGTAGTAAAACCTAGCAAACATTAAAAACAAAAATATGAAACAATATCACCATCGGATCAACCAATCAAATAGGTCTAAAGATTTGTAATGAGTTACACTTATTTCAATTCATGTATGGGTGTTGGATAGACGCGCATGTGGATATTTGTTGATGCCCGAAATGGAGTATTAGTAATTGCAAAGGCGAGGAATAACTTGGGGTTGGAATGTGATGTTTAAATGAAGACATCTTTATTATAGTTAAATATAATTATAATTTAATCTCTGTTTTAAAAGGCCCGCCTAGGCTTGAGAAACGCATCGCCTACGCCTTATTCTTGGTAAAAGGCTCAAGGCACACTTTTTTTTTTTAAAAACAAATTATTAATTGAAAAATATTGGTTATGGAGCATAAATATGAGAAAGATAGCTACCAAACGTATGGATATATTTTTAAAATTAAAGATATTTACTATTTTATTATATTACTAGCTTTGGAATAATTAAAATAAAAAAAAAAGGAAAACCGCATTTTTACGCCTAGGCTTCGCCTAGGCTCCTAAGGCTTGACCTCTACGCCTCGATCACGCCTCGCGCCTTTTAGAACCTTGAATTTAATAATCCTAAAAACCCCAAAACAGGGAGACCACAATCGCGAAGGAAACAATATATTTTTTGATATTGTTTTGTAGTTTGTTGGTTCAAAAAACATGCCCAATAGTTAAGCATATACCTAATGTCAAATTTGAAAAATTGAAATTGAGAGTTCTTGCTCTCTTTTTGCTATAACATGTTCAAATAACCCATTATACTAGAGCAACAGAACAGAATTGGGAAAATTAAACCCCAAAAAAGATCTGAATCAAACCTTTTTCCCACTTCTATAACAACAATTTCAATTTCTGAGGAATTTGCTCAAACGAAAAATTCTCAGTAAATTTAGTAATAATCAACACATATATAAATCCACAAACATTGAGTAACTGAACACAAAATATGCACAGTGACTTGAATATGCTCAATCATCACAAATATAAATTCAAAATCTTTGAATAACAAACACACGAAATGCACACATACTTGAATTTGCTCAATATGCAGAGTGTACGACTGCAAACACTTTGGCAAAAATCCTTCTTCTTGGTTTTGATAGGATATAAAGAAAATGAGGGGCTGTTGAAATGGGTCACATTTAATGAGGAATAAATGTAAATTTAAGTTTAGAGGTGAATCACCTTATATCGTGAGGGTTTCAGACGATTTATGTGGCTCTTCAAATGGGTAAAAAATGAGTAAGTGTTGTTGACATGGAGTATAATAAAAGGTGATTGATTGTGAATCTAGGGTTTGGTGTGATTCATCTCCCACTAGAACGATTGGGACTTTTTGACTTGAACCTAGGGTTTGGATTGATTCATCATTCAATGGGTTGTTTGGGGTTGATTGCGTAGTAGTCAGTGAGGGGGACGATGGAGAGGGAGGAAGAGGAGGGAGGTTTGAGACAGATGAATATTGAGAGACACTGAATTGATGAGTTAGGGAGGATCGTGCGGGGCGTGTCCTGTGAAAGATAATTATTGATGGCAGATTTCGAAGAAACACATTATGTGAGGGTATTCTTGGCATTAAACCGTATCTATGTTTTTTTTGCTCTTTTTAAGTAGAAGAGATTGTGAAAAAAAGAGGTTAACCTTTTGTAAAGCGACCTCGTTTTCAAACACAGAAATACAACATCGTCTCCTGAGTTGAGAGCTCTTAGCCGACCCTAGAAAATCGTAGCAGCTGATGGAAGTTAAATGGAACAATATGAGAAGGAAAATCCTACAAAAGACGAATGAAAACATAGGAAAGTTAAATGGACCTTGAAGGAAGACCCAAAAAATCTCGAATCGCAACAAATCATTCCATTCTATTGTATGCTATTTCGATAATTCCTTTTTTTTGGGGGTGGTGGTTGTTTTTGTTGATGCTCTATTCTATAACCTTCTTAATGTATCTTTAATGCTTCAACTATTAATTGCAATTAAGGATCCTTGTGAAGCCCTTTTATGTCATTACAACTTTTGAAAACGTTGAGTGTTGCCGTGACTATCTAGTAGTACTGTGAACTTATAATGTTCGAATTATTGATCTTTTGGATGGTAACTAATTTTTACAAATTTATTGTGAAATGTTGCTTACTAAATTTTATTTTTACAGACGTTTTTAAATTTTTTTATTTAAAAAATTAAAATGCACAAAATGCTTACGCTTCTCTTTTTATAAGCAAAAGGTGCAAGCTTTTTTACACCTTTGTTTTTACGTTTTCACTTTTTTTGCGCCTTTTTAATGCTTTTTGTGCTTTTCCCCCTTTTGACAAAAAGTCAACTATATAATTTTAACTAAGTACATTTTATTCTGTGGTTTGCTATTTCGATACTTAGTCCTTTTGGTGGGATCTCTTCGATGCTCTGTTTTATAACTTTCTTTAATGCTTTGACTATTAAATGACCATGAAAAGTGGAAGACTTTCATTTTCTCGGGAATTTTCAATGCACTTTTCTGGCCAGGATTGATAAGTGGAAGTCATAAAAAAGAGATCTTTCTCTTCGCACCTCAACTCAAGAGGAAGGGTAGCTTGAGGCAGGGCAGGCAAGAGTGTATCGAGGAGAGTGATTTTTTATTTTATTTTATTTTATGTTATGTTGGAGGATACTTTCCAGCCTTACTCGTTTGTGGCTGCTCGTTTCATATCTTGAAGAAAGTACTCAGTGTAACATTGAGGTAAAATGCGTCCTGCCTTGAACGCATTTAGGAGTGATCTTTCCGGTGGTGATCTCACTTTCAAAACTGTCAGTTTGGTCCTACTTTTGGTTCATTTTGTTACTAAAAACGGAGGAGGAAACTCAGCCCCAAAACTATAGTCAATGGAATGTCTGTCTATCCATGAACATCTATTCGTCGATATGAGGGACTATTAGTAAGCATCTAGTATTGTGAACTTATAATGTTTAAATTATCGCTCTTTTTAGTAACCTTGGAGCAATGGCAAATGCCCTCGCCCAATCTATACGGTTGGTCTCGGGTTCGAGACTTGGGAGTGGTCTCTTCATATCATGAAACAACATGGGGGTAAGCAATGTTTAAAAAGGCGAAAGGCGAGGCGAGGCGTTTTAGTCGCGGCGAGGCGAGGCGTAAGCCTCGAGGCGCTTGAGGCGTAAGCCTCACCGAAAAGAAAAAAAAAAGAGCAAAATAATATTAAAAAAATACTAATAAAACCATAAAAATAAAATAACAAAGAAATATAAAATAAAACTACAAAAAAAACATCCTTGAGGGCTTTCTCACATAGTTTGACATTTTTTTGTTCCCCCCAATATAACTTTTTAGAAAAAGAAAATCAATTTGAACATATTGGTTATTTTAAATATGACAATAAATTAATCAATGCAAAATCGTATTGGCAAAATCATTTTTTTAGCTTCATTCACATATTGGTTCTTTTATAATATGACAATAAATTAATCAATGCAACTTAACAATCAAATTTATTAAAAAAACATTGATTTTCAAGCTAAGATTAAAAAAATAGCAACTTTATTAAAAAAATAATAAAACATATTAACCTAAGTTAAAACATATTAATATAAGTTGAAAACCAAAAAATAGAAACCTTTTAAAAAAAAGTCATATTGAAGTTAATTTTGTACATTTATTTCAAACAAACTATATATTTGTAACAAAATATAGTCTCAAACAAATTTATACACTTATTTCAAACAAATTAGTAAAGAAAAACAAAATTAAGTGCAACTTTAAAACTAAACTAAAATAAAAAAAGAATAAGAGTTAGTAGATTAAAACAACATTTTTTTAAGTTAGGTGCAATTTTAGAAAAATGAAGAATTTTAACCTATAAAAAAACAGACTTTGTAATGAAAGTTTTTTTTTTTTTTTTTTTTTTTTTCGCGCCTCAGGAAAAAGGCGTGAGGCGAGGCGTGAGGCGCATCGAGGCGTAAGCCTCGAGGCGCATTGAGGCGTAAGCCTCAAATTCAGCCCTGAGGCTTAAGCCTCGAGGCGTTTTTTCAGCGCCTCGCCTCGAGGCGCGCCTCAAGGCGTACGCCTCTTGCGCCTTTTTAAACATTGGGGGTAAGACCAGCCGACATCTACTTCTCCCAGGCCCATACCCTGCAGTGAAGCGGGAGCCTTGTGCAATGGGTACAATCTTTTTATTTATTTATTTATTTATTTATTTATTATTTATTTTTACAAACATTTCTATAGTTTTTTAATTAAAAAAATCAAATGTACAAAAGGCATACGCCTTAACGCTCTAAGGCTTACACCTCGCTTTTTGACAAGAAAATGCCTTATGCCTCGCTTTTGCCTTTTTTAAAACCTTGTAATTTTTTAATCCACTTACCTTATCTAAGGCCAAAAAGGGCTCGGTAGAATGAATGGAGCAAATGAACGGCTTCCGCCATGTAAGCTACTGAGACCCACACAGCGTGCGGAGCATGAAAGATAAAAAGGCTGGAGCAGAATTGACCAGCATTTGATTTGCCCGAGGGAGAAAAAGGGGACTGGAGTCATTGGAAAACGGATGTGTTGCCGGAAAAGAAGATGCCATAGAAGTTTAAGGAATTCGCTGCACAGAAGATGGGTGGAACAGTAAATGTGTTGCTGATGGGGACTTGCGCAAAAAAGACCTAGGCAAATGGGTTGATCATGCTGGAAATCTGTTCAATAGTTTTAAATTTGGTCAAAACAATTGGATTTACTTGAACAAATTAATGTTACATTCCAAAGAAGACAGCTAGCCCAAAAAAATTTGGCCTAAAAAAGGCTGGAGCTAGTCCTAAATATTAACCAAACTGGGCTTCAGTTTCTTTTCATACCATAAAATTTAACCGGCTCAATATTTGAATGGGCTTCATGCATTGACTTGGGCCCAAGACATAAATATAACTGGGCTGAAATAATTACATTATAGCACGAGTTGGTTCAAACATTAACAATTAAGATGAGCCCATCATAGACAAACTGAAACTGGCCCAGATCGAACCCTTCTTGCCCATTCATTCACAACTCATCGTCTTCAATTGTTAGGGTTCATTGAAACCTTACGTGCCACAGTGCAAACAAGAAAACTGAGATGACGACTGACTTCAAAGATGATGAGAGAGAGGACATCAAATACGACCGGGCAACATCAAACCTCCAGGATATCAAAAGGTCTCACAATAATACCCATCACCCCCCTCACAACAATACCAAACAGGACGTTAACCATCGCCGATCTAAAGTTGAGGCCATGGCATACAAATGATGAGCCACCGTTGGTAGTCAGACGAGTGACAATTGGGCAGCTTGCTGCGAAAGCAAGACAACCTGATGTGAATCAAGAAGCTCAAGGACATTTTCGTCATTTTTAGGATTTTATGGCATTTTTGTTATTTTCTTTATTTGGTTGTATGCCTTTTTTAGTAATCGTTTGCTTAGTATTTAGAGGTGAGAGTAGTATAGGCTCTTAGGATTATACTTGTAATTAGATCTTTTGCTTGGAGCCTAAGTTACCTGCCCCCTATAGATAATCCTATTGTAGCCTTATTTTGGGTATTCTATCATTTGAGATTTTAAAGAGAGAGAGTTGAGATGAGAGTTATCTTCATCTTATTTCCCATTTGACGTCATTTACGTCAATTGGTATCAAAGCCTCGTTGGCTCCACTCGTTGTTGGTGGTAAAAAAAAACCCACAAATATTGTAGACGACAAATGATTTTAAAAGTAGATATGCTCCCGTGGAACCTCGCATCGATCGATTCAAGGGGGTTTTGAACCACCTCCTAGCGCGACTTGACAATTTTGAGGCTCGCCTTCCTCCCACCACCACCCAAAACTCTAAACCTAACCCTAGCTACCTAAGTGCCATCCCACCCCAAAGGCATTGCCACCACCCATAGCCACCAAAAAAACCCAGGAAATCAACGCCATTCAGCCGGAAAAGCCCTAGGGCCATCCACCCCTGGGAGGGGCCACCCCACAGTAGGCTGCCCCAACCCGACTTCAAATGGGTTTGCAGGAAATGACACCTGCCCCCGCCCCTGACCGGAAAAGCCCTGTTCGACACTCAAAACCACCCCATGGTGGTCGGTCTGCTTCCAAATGCAAGCAGGCTCGCGGGAATCCCCATCGGCCAACATCTCTCTGGCCAGAACCAACAATCAGTGGCCGAACTGCTCGGAATGCAAAAAACAACACTCCCGCCTTTGAACAGGGCCGAAACAAATCCAGGGAGGTCGGAATCCACCCGGGTTCAGGCGAACACAACGGGATCCCTTCTAGCAGCATCATTCAAGGCCGGAATCATCTTTTGTGGGTTAATAATGGCCGAAAAGGGATTGGTAGAGAAGTTTGCCGTCTAAGGCGTGCTTTCGATCCAGGAGGTTCCATGAAGGGTGCTGAATGTGGAATCTTACAATGAGATTGTTTGGATGATAAAATTTTTGGGCCCTCCCTAACTTTTGCCAAAATTATTTTGGAACCCCAACATTTTTCATTGCCTCTTTGGACACATATTTTGGGAATTTTTCACTCGACTCCAATTTTGAAAGCTTGATGACGAGCTTGGTTTTAAGAGAGGGA
The DNA here is from genome assembly GCA_949130495.1 of Sambucus nigra. NCBI lineage: Eukaryota > Viridiplantae > Streptophyta > Magnoliopsida > Dipsacales > Adoxaceae > Sambucus > Sambucus nigra. Next base: position 92,056,745 of record OX422215.1, on the reverse strand, counting down.
GAATGATGTGAATCAAGAAGCTCGAGGACATTTTTGTCATTTTTAGGATTTTATGTCATTTTTGTTATTTTATTTTATATTCTTTATTTGGTTGTATTTCTTTTTTAGTAATTGTTTGCTTAGTATTTAGAGCTGGGAGTAGTAAAGGCTCTTAGGGGTAAACTTGTAATTAGATCTTTTGCTTAGAGCCGAAGTTACCTCTCCCCTATAAATACTGAGGCATTCTATCGTTTGAGATTTTAAAGAGAGAGCTGAGATGAGAGTTATCTTCATCTTATTTTCCATTTGACGTCGTTTACGTCACAAACTTTAAGAATTCAGCACTAAGATCTTATTCTTCGATACCAAGTTAGAATCGAAGATGGTGAAATAGAGGGGGAAGAAATGGAGAAACGTAATAGACAAAAGAAGTGGAGAGTATTATGTTTAAAAAGAAAATCACATAATTTTTGATTAGCACGTCTACGGATATCGCAAAATCAGAAAGGCTCGTTTAACTTGGATAGGAAATACAGTAGGTAGTCAATGACCTGCGCATCTGCCAACTACTCCTAAGAGACTTTGGGGCCGTGCCCGCTCGGTGGACCTTGCAGTTGTAGGAGACCGAGTGCGCACGATGGAATAGAGAATTCAAGGTCTCAAGATGAGGCTTCAAATGCTAAGACAAATAAGATGATATATGTAGTTCGCGTCGACTTACAAGTTTATATATAATCTCGTTTTAGTTGATTATGTTAAGCTAAACTGGCTATTATACATGTTCACCTCAATTGAAGTATCATATCACCTCATTAATAAATTTAAGAAGCATTCTCTTTTAGTTGTATTTATGGATGGCCCGCGGCTTTACATGTGAAACTCTATGTCACTATTCAATAACCATCAATGTTTAAAAAGGCGTGAGGCGGAGGCGGAGGCGGAGGCGGAGGCGGAGGCGAGGCGTTTTGTTCAAGCGATGCGAGGCGCAAGCCTCAAGGCGAATTGAGGTGTAAGCCTCAATTTAAAAAAAAGAAAATCGACAAAATTTATTAAATAAATATTAATAAAACCACAAAAATAATGTAAAATAACTTAATAAAAAAACCAAAACAATAAATAAAATATTATCACATCATCAAATAGACCTAAAATCAACATGAATAGATAATGATGTTTTTATCAAATAATTATGTAAATGAATCATTGTGTATATCATTAGAATATACAATTGGTGCTCTAATTACTTAGATTAATAAATATGTTTATTTTATGTTTGTATACAATTTGTGTATTTCTAGTTTTTATTATATTATAAAATATTTACGAATCCATAATATTCAAGGAGAATTTAATATATAAAGTTACTCGAATTCATTTATCAATGTTAAAAATTTGAAAATTTAGAAAAATAGTTGGAATTAAATTGTAACAGTTACATATGTAGGCTCAAAACAAACAAAGCCCCCCCCCCCCAAAGAAAAACATTAGAAGAGATAATTTTTTTTTGGCCTCTCCGCCTTGCCTCACATTCACCTCACCTTGAGGCTTAGCCTCTTCTTTGTCCATTGAGGCTTCAGCATCGAGGCGATTTTTTCTCGCCTCGTCTTGAGTGATTTTTTAAATATTGATAACCATTATGTCTTGTACACAAATCATATGGGGCAAAGGTTTGGTTTGAAACCTTGGGAGAAATTGGGTTGGGCCTTTACCACCCCCAAAATTGTAGCGGCACAGCTTGGCTCCTTAAAGTCTTCGAAAATTGATTTTCTTGGTACGAAATTTTGAATTTGTCCTGAATTTAGAATGGGGCAGAAGTTCAATATATTGGGCAAGAAAAGTTGATGAAAGATCAGTATTGGCCGAAATTTTAGTGGAGGAAAATTTTGAAATACTTGTTTTTGTGGCACAGGCAAATACAGTTATACTATTAATGGCCAAAACTCGTGAGCTTTCTCCAAGACAGGGAGAGTGATTTTGTTATTTATTTGTTACTTTTTTAATTTTATATTAACAATATTAGGAATATTATAGTATATTTACGAGGTTTAATTAATTGTTTCACTACCATTGCATTAATGGTCTCGATCAATCAACTCCACACTCGATCTCTAGTGTGTTTTAGCGTGGTTCAACTTTTCACTTGTTTGAAATAATTTCGTCATCTATTTTTTGTCCTACAGGGAGAAGATTATGACGACTCCTAGGAAAGAAATAAAAAGAGAGTCTAGGAGAGAGGAGAAGGCTGAAAAGGCAGCAGTTTTGGATAAGGTTATAATAACACTACTAACCATTTCTTGTCTCGTGTTGTGTTGCTCATTAACTATTTTGTTTAAAGGAATACACTCGTAGACACTATTAAAATATTTTGCAGAATATTGAAAAAGAATTGCAATGAATACGCTCATAGACACTATTAAAATATTTTGCAGAGTATTGAAAAGGAATTGCTTGAACGCCTTAAGAAAGGAGTATATGGTGACATATATAATTATCCCGTCAAAGAATACAATAAAATTCTTGATAGGGAGGGAGAGCTGGCTGTTAGTGAAGATGAAGATGAAGATGAGGAGGTTCGTTGCAATAAACTTGCACACACGCATACAAGCACACCCCGAAAATTAAAATGAAATAAGAAATTAGTATTTATGTATTGTTGTATTGTGATTTGTACAACTAGGAACATGAAGTCGAATATGTTGAGGACTATGAACATCTTGAAGAGGAGGATGATATGGAAGATTTCGGTGGTCTTTCAATTGGACAGACTGCAGCAGCAGCAGATGATGATGATGGTAAAGTTGACAAACTTTTTGCGTTGATTTTGATAAATCTCTATAGGTTGATGGTATGATGTAAAAGTTGAATGGATAGTTGTTAGAGCGTGAATCGAAAATCTGTTACCGTGGATCAAATGGTAAGATTTGGCAAAAACAAAAAGAAAAAGATAATAAATAGTGTATGAATATATCTATTAAATAAGAAAACTAATTAGGATGTAAAATCAATTTTAGGCTATGATTACATCATCTAATGCTAAAACACACGTCTTTATGACCAAAATGTTTGTTTGAATCCCCATCGTAATCCCAACCTGCAACTCATACATTATCGGTTTGTAATCATAAATTCATTCCCAACTTGCAACGTGATGAAGATGGTTGATTTACCATTGACCCAAATTATTATTGTTTTTTTTTTACTTTAATATATTACTAATCTTCAATTTTAGATTTTAATACAACTTTATCGGTTTATTAGAGTTCAGTACATTTTTTCGTCGCTAAATGCGAAAATGTCGCCACTAAAAGTGATCTTTGGTGACATAGTGCTGGAAAATGTCATTTAGCTTCGAAAAATTTCATTTAACGACGAAAAATGTATAAAAGTTTAATAAACTGATAAAGTTGTATTAAAATCTAAAATTGAAGATTAGTAATGTGTCAAAAGTAAATAAACCCTTATTTATTATTATTATTATTTTTAAATATCAAATTAATTTTTAAAACAAATATAGTAAGATAAGCTTGCACCAAAACTAAAGCACAAGGCATTAAGATTCTGTATTTGATCTGTAAAATCATCATATTTAATATGATAATATTTACTTTAGATTTCCTACACGATTCAATAGCCTATAGAACTTTTAATATAATGAAATTGAATCAAATAGTATTCGCTACGATTCGTGCTTATTTTAGATTCAAAACACACCATTCTGATCAATCATGAATAGTATGATTTTAAACTATGGTTGAATGTGATATTGTCCCAATCTTTGTTCTATAAATACCGAACTTATTTTAATTAGTAAAAGGATTACCATTAGCAGTTAATAATGCAGTTGAGGAAGATGTGGACGATGAGGAAATGACAGTTGTCATTGACCGGAAGAGATCGAGGAAAGATTCCGCTTTAGCTCTGAAAAGGCTTGATAATGGTACCAAGTCTAAAAAGAAAACAAGAGTTCTTGTTGAGGTAAGATTTTGCTACACCTCACTTTTTGTATTTTAAATATGGTAATATCGTAATCCTAAAATACGCATGCAAGATGTTCTATAGCAAAAAAAATATGAATATCGTACTTTTGATTGTAAACCCATCAAACCAATAATGGTTTTGTTTAATACACATCAAACCCATAATGGTATTGGAAAACGGTTTTGTTTTTTTTAAGGATCAATTATCAAAAAGTTATTCAAACATTTTTTAATACACATTTAGTCAAAGCCCTTTTCTTTTGTTCCAAAAATTCCCTCAAACACCAATTTAATCAATATTCTCTTATTTTTAAAGGTCCGTGCTAGTGGCACCCCCGCCCTATTTTCCCCCTGCCGGAGCTCCCGCGACCCTCACCGGAGCTTCTTCTTTTGACCGTTTTTACGTGGTGAAAGACTTTTTGGAACAAAATAGAAAGGCTTGGACTAGACATGTATTAAAATTGTTCGAGGGACTATTTAGTATATGCTCCTTTTTTTACTCGCTACTAACTACTGCATGGCAATTTTCGACATCTGATATTGTTCCTTATTTGTTAGGTTGAGCATGAAGCTACAGATGAAAGACAAAAAGCAATCATGTGAGAGTTTTATCTTGTTTCTTGATATGTAAACCAGATAGCGGCAATCCATCTTTCATTCTTTTGAGGTTAAATTTTGATCTTCTAGTTGAAAGTCTCTTTGTTTTTGTTTTTAAGGCTGTGGTCGGGTTAGAGAAATATTTTTCACTTCGACGGAACTGATACATTTTCCGGGTAGATTTTTGTACTATATAGTGTTTTGCCTCAATGATCAATGAATGATGTGAAGATCACATCTTAATTTAGAATCAGGTTTATGTATGAAAGGGCCTTTTTACATATTATGATCTTGAATCTATCCTACTGTTATCTAGTTGGCTACTTGAAGGCATATCCCAGGTACAAATGCAAATTCCTTCCCTCACCCCCTCCCTTTTTTTTTTTGATAGTGCCATAATTAGACTTGACCCCCTTTTTTCGGAAAAATTAGACTTGCCACCCCTCGTGCCTTCTAACACCGTTCTAGAAGTCTGTTAGAAGGCCATGGGGAGGGTGGGGGGATAATTCTAATTTTTCTGAAAATGGGGAGTTAAGGTCAATTATGGCATCATAAATGGGGAGTTAAGGTCAATTATGGCATCATCTCGGCGAGCAAAGTAAAAAAAAAAGGATCAATTATCAAAAAATTTCTCAAACATTTTGAGTACACATTTAGTCCAAGTTTTTTTTTATTTTGTTCCAAAACATCCCTCAAACTCTCTTATTTTTAAAGGTCCGCACTAGTGGCACTCCCATCCCACTCCCTCGATGTCGGCGCTCTGGCGACCCAGTGTGTTTATGTGGTGAAGCACTTTTTGGAACAAAATAAAAATGCTTGTACAAAACGTGTATTAAAAAATATCCGGGGGACTATTTGGTATATGCCTTACCCAAAAAACTTAGTGTTATTATTATTATCATTATTATTTTTTGGGAGTTTTGGAAAAAGGTCCTTATAATGCTTAAAGTATATAAAAATAGGACACTCCATATAATTTTATAAATTTATTCCATGTACTAAAAACATCATGAAAAATTGTGAAAAATAGTGCCCCTGGCGCGGACCAAAAAAATAAAGGCAATTGTATCATAGGGACTAGATTTATAAATGTTATTGTACTACAGGGACTAGATTTATAAACTTGAAAATCATTGTCCTAAAAATTCAAATATTAGAAGGAGCATGACCAAAATATATAAATATTAGAAGGAACCTTTACCTTAATTCTCTATTATTTTTTATATTTGTCATTTTCACCAATATCTCATATTCTTAAAATGCATTTTCCCCAAAGAATTTGTAGGCTGATTCCCCTGTAGTCTTACCATGAGGATCTTGTCTAAGGGCCTCTTTTGGGGTTTAAAAGAGCCGGTGGTTTAACCATTCAACGAAATATTATATTGAGGAAACATAAAAAATTATTATAGTTGGAAGTCCAAAATCAGTATTAAATCTGGAAGTCAAAAATCAGTCAAAGCACAGTGAATTTAATGTTACATTTGATAAAACAGTAAGCCTATATGGAAAATACTCGTTTTAGTTTATTTTTTACTTTTGTGATGCTTGATTTTAAATGCGTTCTATGATACAATACTCATAATTATAAAAAATGCCCCAGTGTTGTCAATTTTCTTGAAAAATATTTTTTAATCACTGCTTAAAGAATTCGTTTACTTGGAAACTTCCAAAGTAGGATCAAATCACACTTTTTCTTTTTCCAATCACTTGCTAATTTCTCATAAAAATATGTTGGAATTTATGGTATTAATTTAGTTCACAAAAATGTTATGTGGGTCAATTTTAGGGTCAAATTAATATAGGATACACGTCTTTAGGAACGGTTTGAAGTTGTAATGCGTTCGTTGCGAGGAGTGTAACGTGGTATACTCATATGTGTAAAATCATAAATTAATAAATGAGAAAATGTAGTTTATTCGTCGCGAGGAGTGTAACGTGGTATACTCACATGTGTAAAATCATAAATTAATAAATGAGAAAATGTAATTAAAAATGCTCACTTGAAACATGAAATTTTGTTGAACTGTTATGTTAAAACTTTTGCTCACGTAGATAAATTATGAAAAATAAGTGTAGTATATTATAATTTATTTTGGCTTTTGAGTTTGGTCCTCTTGAGGTATCTCTATTCTTTGAAGGAGGGAAGATCTACATGTGCTTGGATTGACTTTCAAGTTCATCGACGCACTGTCCCCCCCCCTCCCTGGTTCGTCTCGGCATGGGTGTGGTCGTGGGCTTTGACTTTGCCAAAGAATTAACTTTTTGGGTCAAATTTTATTTGACTTTTTATTATTTATTGAGTCCAATTTTATTTGATGTGTCTTATATTTTCTGGCACAATTTTAATCTTGGTTTATTTAACAATTTGTTAATTTTGTTTTTTTTAACAAAAAAGAACGATTTTAACTGTTTTTCAACCGTAATTTATTTTAGTATAAATTGGTGGTTTGAGTATTTGTTTTTTTAGTTGCTTTCGGACATAATTTTTGTCTTAAGTCAATCCCATTTTTGTGTATATAAAAATAGAGTTTCTTCCATTGTAGGTTTGCCAATAACTTGTAATTTGGAGTGCTACTATTGCAACTCGCTTGTATTCTCGGAGACGATTGTCATTGAGTCCGTAGAGCACTATTGCAGGGCAAATTTTGACCGTAATGTTCAACGCTTGCCTCAATCGTTAATATTTCTTCAAATTGTCACTCTACGATTGTTTGTGTCATTTCGGATTACTATGCATATAAATAGATTAATGTTTATATATTCTGTAATTTAATTAAAAAATCATTTTGGATAACAATTTTAAGGCGATTCATTATTTACTGTTATTTAGTCCAGAATGAATTTATGTGTTAATTAATTACAAAATTGTTTTGATAATAATTTGTGTTACGTAATTAATTTTCTGACTTCCAAAAATTGTTTGTGTATTTAGAAAAATCATTTTTATACTTACTACCTGTTTTGTGAATGAAAAATATTCCCGTAGAATCAAAAAATGTATTTTTAATAGTTGCATGTTTATAAAAAAAATATTTCACTTGTTGTGCCGGATCCTACAACCGAGCGGTTTTTACGACAGTAGGTAATTGGTGGGTGTGAAATTTTCAATTTGAAATGTTCAAAGTTATGTTCGATGAAATATTGATAAGTTTTTTAATGCCTATGTTTAATGCCTCTGTGTTAATAATGCCATAAATATCCATTTTTCACGACGTTAATAAAATATACCATTCTAAGTGTTGCATGTGGAAAATCTAAACCCACAATCCAACTGGCAACAAAATAAATTCTTTTTTCTTTTTTATGAGACACATCCATTTAATAAATAAGAGGCAAACTATTAAGACTTATGAATGATAATGACTTTGGTAGATCTTCATAATTTAATGAATGGAAAATTATAGGGATAAGTGCATCCTTTTGCAGAACACTGATTCAGTGCATTCATTTTTCAATTTATAACATGATTTTAAAGTGACACTATATGCGTAGTAACGTGACAATAATATATGCGATAGTGTTATTTTATTTTCGTGCCTTAAAATAAAAGGTGATGTATTTTGTGGCTGATGTTTTGACGACTTGAGTATTTTGTAAATAATGCATGGCCGAATGTTTTGATTTTGACTATTACATTGCATTTTGTGCACTAAAATAATTACCTTTTGAATTGATAGTTAATTATCTTATGTGGAACCGAAGTGTTACATCCTCAATATATTAGATATGAGCAGACTCGGTCAATGCTGACAAACTTGTGTAATGTGATTACAATCATGGTCATTGGATTTGATGAATAGATTGAAAAGTGAGCAGTTTAATGAATGCTTTAAAGATGGTAGAATCTAATCATAAATCCATAACACGGTCAAGCGTTTTGGAACCAAGGGGTTTAATGACTGCTTAAAGTTAGTATATTAGGTCATGATTAATTATGATACTATTTGTAAAGTAATTAATTTAGACGTAATACCTAAATTCAGTATTGAACTCAAACATTAAGTGTGAATATGGTATTGCCCCTGGACCAATTAGAAGATGACAATTAGACTCGTCTCTCTTAAGAAGGAGGACAGCTCAGTTACCAACCTTGTTGGACAGGGTACTTCTGGTCGGTCCCAGTATCACAGACAATGGATTAATCCCAACAAGCTCACAACATATAACACCGTTATATAACACTGTCAAAGTAGGCATGTACTATGTGATTGAGTAACGTCGGCAGCACACCCCATGTGGGGGAGATATGCAAATATTCCACTATGTGCTTTGTAACTAGCTTCATGATTATTCTCTTACTTGCATGTAACGGTGTACCTGTCTAACCTATAAAGACATGCCACCTGTCATTCTCTATTCTCTCTCTTCTAACAACCTGTAAATAACCTCGAGACATTATTTTCATACCGTCGTTACGCTGTTCATTTCTAGAGTATACTTGAGGGCTTGTCATCTTTATTCATTCATAGTGTTTGCCATCTGAATCAATATTAAACACCCGCACTTGTGGACATAGGCACCTCTTTGGGCCGAACCACGTAAATCTGGTTTCACTCTCTTTCTCTCACCTCTCTTTATTGTTTGCTCTAGATTAGAGTTTCTGTGAGCATATCTCTTTATTTTTTATTGTTTATAGTTAGTGTATATCTGCTAAGACCAAATCTATATATCAGTTTTAGATGCTAACAGATTGACTCCGTCGGTGGAAAATCGACAAGCCATTTGTTGCTTTCCACCTTAATTGATTTATGAAACTCGAGGATACCCAGTTATGAGAAAATAATGAATCCGATTCATCCGTGTTTCGTTAGATTAGAGTTAACTAATCTATAAACTTCCTTTAGATTCTTTTTAATTCCTTGAATCTACCACCAGATTTAGTTTTTTCTACTTTAAATCTGCCTTTTTTGTAACTTTTGCTGTGACAACTGTTGTACTATTACGATATTCTATTTTTTCTCTGGAAATTCTGTGAAGATGGGCGGGAATCTAGAAAGTAGTAAAGCTGCTGAGGGGGTTCCGCCCTCCACACCTATGGGAATGAATGATTCGTAGGGGAATATTACAGTGCTTGGCTAGAGGCCAAGAATCTATGTCGAAAAGTGTCAGGCAGCTGACGCAGAGTATTCTGGCAGTGTAGCCAAAGGGAACCTAGTTACCCCAACAGGTGGTGAAATCTTTGATAGAAGGCGAGAGATGCCTCATCCAGCCCCGTACAAGAACATGAGGTAGACACACCACGAGAGAGATGTGGAAAATCCTAGACGGTTGGATTTAGGTTTAAAAGAGGAATATAACAGGTTCAAATAATTTGGGTCAGATCGTGATGACAGATTTTATCGCCCAAGGACACCATCCATCATCATTTCAAGTGGATACGACGATGCACAAACTTACTCCCTATAACGCCCAAGCATTTTAAAGAGGCTCAGTAGAGGATCCCATGGGCCCAAAAGCTGCGAGGGCCCACTGGTACAAAAATCTGAGGGGACGTAGGGAGTATAGAGAATAACCAAGAAGATTTGATACCATGAGGATTGAATGCCCAGCCAGATCTAGATCGAGCGTGCGAGGGTCGGCTAAAGACGAGAAAATTTCTCAGGAAGAGATATTAAATGAAAGCCAAAACAGGAAAAACAGTGTTGGTTAAGGCCGAGAAGGAGGAACAACCATGGAAGGAGTCTATCTAATGCCTATAGGATCGTCTAGGTGAAATTATAAAGACGAAGAACCCTTTGTAGAGGGGTTTTGTTCAGGGATCACCATTTGCAGCATCAATTATGGGTTATCCAATGGCCACAAAATTCAAACTGCATGTCATCAGCCCCAAATATGATGGCAAGTCTGATTCACTATTGCATGTGGAACAGTACCAGGATGCTGCTGATATTTATTCCATCACCGATGAAATGCGCTGCAGAGCATTATCCAGTAACATCACCGGATCGACTCAAATTTCGTACAACAGCTTACCGAGAGGGAAGATCTCAAACTCCTAGCATCTGGCTAATCTATTCGTCATAATTTTTGCATTGGTACAGAGCCAAATAAGATGGTGGCTCACTTGTTAAGCGTCCATCGAATAACGATGAGATGACTAAGGAGTTTATCACACGATTTAATACCGAGAAGCTTGAGGTAATTGACTATGAAGAAAAGATAAAAATCACTGCGATCATGAGCAGTTTATTACCGGGAAAGTTATATTGGGCGCTGACCATGGAGCTGTCGAGCAAAATGTGAGAGCTTTTGCCCAAGGTTGGCAAAATCATGAATGCTGAAGAGGCGATGGAAGCAAAGGAGTTGAGCCACACTAAGTTCGACGCTGGCAATAGCTCGGAGAAGAAGAAAGAGCCCAACGATAATAAGAAAACTAATAGGCCGAAGAGGTATGATGAGTATACTCCGCTTACCATTGGTGTTCACCACATTCTCGATGAGATTCGAGAAAGCAACGACCCAAAATGGTACAGGGAAATTGAAAGCTCCACCAAATCAGATGGATTAGAGTAAATACTGTGAATTCCACAAGGATCACGACCACAACACTGACAATTCCCTAACCTTGAAGAACGATATTAAAAATCTCATCAAACGAGGCGAATTGACAAAGTATGTGTCACACCCCGCTCAATTCTGGCATCGGCCGCCACCAAAACGAAGCCGGTCGTGAATAAATAAAATACCATTCTTAGCATGAGACAAATATGAGACATATAAAATTAATCCACAAGGTAAATGACAATCAATTCCAAAAGATAAACCATTTAACTAAGCAATAAAAGATCCATCTCATGCTAAAACTCGAATAAATTCAATCTCCAATAATATAAACTGAATAAAATCCCATTATAAATATATGAGTAAAACCGTACAACTGTGGAACCGAATGGCCCACCAAAACCATAAATTGAGTCTCAATACAAATGCAAAGGAATGGAAAACTTATCTACACTACTAAACTCAACTAAAATACTTTGGTTGCGCCTCCAAGATAATATCCAAAAATCCTACAATAACTCCGACACTAAAACCTGAAAATATTAATTAACGCACGAGGCCAGAGCCCCGATCATGAATACACACTACTCCCCTCAGATAGGGTCCATGAACCCAGACAATAGCATTATCCGCAATAAATATCATAATAGAATATTTTAAATTAAACGGGATAATTAAATGCGATAAATATAAATCACTAACTACCCATAGAGATCCCCATTTTAAAAGGCACACCAATATGATTTTAAATTCTCAAGTCCCATGATGCTAATTTTATTTAATTAGCTCATTTTATTATTGTTCTCACTTTTTATTATGACGGTCCTCCCATCCCGGGTGGTAATCCACCAAAGTGTCACACTTTCCCTTGTCAATAGCCAGCCGAATCCGTTTAAACTATCGATCCCCCGCAATATGACAAGGTTCCAACTCACGACACGACATAAATTGCTCAAGCTGACCCGTTTAAACTGTCGGTTACTAACACATTATGTCTCCACCAATTTTAATACTCGATTTTATCTTTAGGCATTAATTCTCAATTTCTCAATTTATAAATTACCCCACCCTTTTAATCGATGTGAGATCCTCAAAATACCCCTTAGTCCCATACCTAAGGGTCCCCAAGTTATCAATACGTCCTACCCTATGTATAGGATGAATTTCTAACATAAACCTCAACCTAGTCTCATGCCTAGGCTATCGTAATGACGATAAAGCGATAAAAATCAGCCCACCCCCGACATAATAAAGTCGTAATAATCTACCCTCACTAGTCCCATACCTATAAGGCGTAAATCATCAAAAGGCCTACCCACTAGTTCCATACCTAGAAGGCATCCTAAAATATAGGGAGAGCAAAAATACCCAACAACTCGTCGTCACAAAAGGCAATTAAATAATACCAACAAGTCACACAACCAATCATAATTAATCAACGTATACAACTATGCATGATAGTCCAATTCAATTAAATCTTAATTTAATTATCATAACGTCAAAATACCAAGTTAATCCCATTTAATTATTTTAACTTAAATACACCGAGATTTCATCATCAATAAAATAAAATTTCAATTTCATTATCTCTACATAAATTACGTGAGTTATACGCACCCAAAAATCATTTATTTTAAAATTAGGTTTTTTCTACATGCAACCTACACCAATAAAACCCAAAATCCACTCATCAATCCTACGTATCCAAGGGTTATGAATATTATTCAGATTAAAAGATTTAATAAAAACAGTCCCATAATTAGTGTCCACTTTCTCTAATTAAGTTACTAATTGATTTTAAGAAAACATATAATTAAGTGTTTAGGCGACACTTAAAACATATAATACTAAAGGAAAAGAATATATTATTCACGCCTGAATAAAAGTTGGTTTAGAAATCTGATCTTGAATGTGTATTCCTCTAAAAAATTTGACAAAGATTCGCTCTTGATGCGTCTTGAGAAAATCCGATTAATCTTGACAAAACTTGAGTTGAAAGTTATGTATAACGGGGCTTGGGTTTGGAGGTTGAAGAAGATGAAGAAGATGAAGAAGATGAGAGGTTTCTGATTTTTGAGAAGGCTAAAATGTGTTTTAAAATACCTAAACTCGTCACTTTATGTTTATATACCAAAAAGAATTAGAGTCCTAATCAAATACAAATACTCGAAAAATCATTACGGACAATCGGATCATTAGAATCGCTTGAAATTTTTGTATGTTGTAGCGAACAGCGAGACAGGACTGCTGTGAAAAATTCAGCTCGATCGGACAGTCGGATTTCTAAAAATATTATTTTTACTAGAGAGTTTTATGTTTTGAGGACTCTTAGGGAGTTTTATATTTTGAGGGATCTTTTATATAATAAAAATTCAATTAAAAGTCCATTTTATTTCCGATTCCAATTCCATTTGAAAATTTAATTTTCAAATATAAAAGCCAACATTTTAAATTGTAAAATTTATAAAATCCAAAATTTATTTTTCTCCAATTTCCAAAATTAATTTAAAACTTCCCATTTAAAAAAATCCGGGTTGTTACAGTATGTTGATAAAAGTGTCCGATCAGGTGTGAAGAATGAGAAGAAACAAAGAAGACGATCAAAATCCCCTTTATAAAAAGGTGGATAAGGAGAAAATTTTTCAAGATGATGATTTGGAGAATGATCCAGATCTTCCCAAGAAGCCCATGGAGCCTATGTACAAAGTTAACATGATTGCTTTTGTATGTCACTTTGTAGCGGGAGGTGACGCTGGTGGTGGAGATGAGTCACCTGAGATGAAAGCCTACCTTAATGAGGATAAGGCTTGTGCTCTGTCTGGAAGATCAATCAGGCCAAAGCTGTGGATACTCGTCCTAGGAAGGTAAACAAAGATCGTCTCATTGTTGGATTTTTTAAAGATGACTTGTCAGGTGTAATTTATCTACACGATAACCCTCTGGTCATCACAATAATGGTGCATGAAAGCCGAGTAACGAGGATCCTGGTCGATAATAGAAGTTCAACCGATGTTCTATTCTACAGTTTCTTTAAGAAGTTACGATTGAGAGATAACAAGTTGGAGGCGTATCATAAGCATTTTGTCATTTTCTCGAGGGAGAAGGTGTTCCCCCTTAGGAACAATTGAGTTTGAGGTTGTGGTCAGTACATGGCTAACCTGTCAAATAGAGGCAATATGTTTCTTCGTCATGAACGCGAACGTTCACTCAACCTATAATATTATCTTCGGCAGGGTCAGTCTAAAGAAATTTGAAGCCATGCCTTCCACTGTCCATCAACACCTAAAATTCCTTACACATTATGGAGTTGGTGTGGACACGAGTAACCAAATTGAAGTGAGAGAATGCTACTATACTTTTGCAGAGCAGGAAGAGAAGAAGAGACTGACCATTACTTATCATATCGAGACTTTACACTGTCGAGATGAAGATAAGCTGGTCATAGGCGAAGTTGTGGAGCAGGTTGAATTGGTGATTCTGGATGACAAGCACCCGGATAGGATGACTCAAATTGGTTCATCACTAGATCCTACCTTTAAGAAAGAACTGGCTGATTTTCTGAGGCAGCGAAAGAGCGTGTTTGCATGGAGCCATGGAGATATGCTTAGAATATATCCAACATTCCTTTGCTACGAGCTCAATATAGTGAAGGAGGCAAAGCCTGTCAAACAAGAGTGTGGGGTGTTTAGCCAGGAGAAGAATATGAACATCTAAGAGGAGGTTGACAAATTGACAAAGGTATTTTAATAAAGACGTCAAATATCCAAAGAATCTTTCAAATGTGGTTATGGTCAAAAATAAAAATGGCTACTAGCGTATGTGCATTGACTTCACAGATTTTAACATAGCGTTCCCCAAGGACCATTATCATATGCCTAGGATTGATTAACTTGTCGATGCAACTATCGAGCACGAGCTCATTAGTTTTATGGAAGCCCCCTCAGGTTATAACTAGATAAAGATGAAGCCAGAAGACAGGGATAAAACCTTATTTATCATCAGCCGAGGTAATTATTACTACAACGTTATGCCTTTTGGGTTAAAAAAGTTTGGAACAACATATCAAAGGATAGTGAACAAACTTTTCGAAGGACAAATCGACAAAACTATGGAAGTCTAAATCAATGATATGTTGACTAAGATCAAGAAAGCTTCCGATCACATCAGCGACTTTGGGCAAACTTTTGACAATCTAGAAAAGTACCAAATGAAGATGGATTCGACAAAGTGTGTTTTCGGAGTTAAGGAAGGGAAGTTGGGCTTTATATTCAAGCGGAGGGGTATAAAGGATAATCCGAACAAGATCCAAACATTGATTAACATCCAGTCTCCCAAGAACAAAAAAGGAGATCCAAAGGTTGACATAATGAGTAGCAGCGCTTAACCATTTTGTTTCAAGAGCCACTGATAGATGTCTTCAATTCTTTAAGGTGCTCAGAAACACCTTTGAGTAGAATGAAGAGTGTGAAGTATACTTCCTAGAATTAAAGAAGTACTTGGTATCTACACCTTTGCTGTCAAGGCCAGTCGTAGGTGAGAAGCTCCATCTATACTTGGCAGTATCAGTGTCATCGTCCCGTTCTGCGTGTGTTGGACAAGAAAGTTAAGTGTGGAAGCCCGTATACTGTATTAGTTTGGCATACCATGGAATTGAAATTCGATACGCAGTTGAAGTTAACTTTTATGAAGCTTCTCAGAAAATAAAGCCGTATTTTTAAGAACGTACAATTGTGATCTATACAGACCTTCCTCTACAACAAGCTATTCATAAACCTGAGAAATCAGGAAGACTGATGGCTTAGACTATAGAACTAGGGGATTATAACATACTGTATGAACCCAAAACAACAATCAAAGGTTAGGCAGTGGCTGACTTTATAAAAATGTTTACTTACGAAGAGAAAACTGTCGAGCAGACTTTTACGAAAGAGAGCTTAGCATCAAAGACAACAGAGAAGACTTCTACGGAAGAGAGATCAGTAATAAAGCCAATCGAGCAGACTTATACGGAAGAAAACTCAACAGTTCAGCCAACCGAGCAGACTTCTACGAAATAGAGATTAATAACAAAGACAACCGACCAGATCAATATAAATTAGAGTCATCAGCTCGACAGGAAGAAAGGACCTGTGATTTCGAGCAAATGAAAAAGTTATTCAAAGATGCATGTTTAGTCGAAGGTAATTTTGAATATGAACCTCCCATGTGGCAGCTGTAGATGGTTCATCATGTGCCAATAGTAGCGGAATCATCAACAGACCTGATGGGGTAGACGTTGAGTCTGCTCTTAAGTTTAACTTTGAGTCCTCTAATAATAAGGTCGAGTATGAATCCCTAGTCACAGGGTTGGGCAAAGCAGTTGTCAGCACACAGTGATTCTCAATTGGTAGTGAACCAAGTATTAAACATTTATAAAGCCAAAAAGGAGTTTATGTCTAAGGTGAAAACACTGGCGACAAGATTCTTTGCCATACAGATTGTCAAAATTCCAAAAGCTAAAAATTCTCGAGCAGATGCACTTGCTTGTATGGTGTCAACTACTCGATGCAACATCGAAGAAGAATGTGTGATGATAATGGAGTTATATTTGGGGCCATCTTGGATGGATCCTATCCGTGCGTACTTGGAAATCGATGCAGTACCAAGGGATCCAAAAAAGGCAAGGAAACTCCGCTACAAAGTAACAAGATACATGATTAAAGGAGTAAAATTATTTAGATGAGGATTTTTAAGTCACTAATTCGATGTGCTCATCCTACCAAAGTCTATGATCTGGTCAAATAAGTCCACAAAAGCTCATATGGAGCCTACTCGATAGGCTAGTCATTGATGAAGCAAGTCACCATGTAAGGATACTATCGATCGATAATGAATGAAGATTGTACCAACTATGCAAAGAAAAATGATAAGTGTCATAGGTATGTCATGACCCATAAGAGATTGGGGGTTGCATTGTCAAAAATCACAGGGAATTGATCTGGTTGGTCCACTGCTTAAGTCAAGGGGAAGATTCAAGTGTCTGGTCATCGTGATGGATTATTTCACTATGTGGGTTGAAACGGAGCCGTTGGTTGAAATGCCTTACGAGAAGGTGTTCCATTTTGTATGGAAGAATATAATTTACCGATATGGTATGATGTATGCCTTCATCAGAGACTACGGTACACAATTTAACAATAATGAGTTTGAAGATTATTGTATACATCCGAAGAGCCATAAACTACACTCACCACCTGGTCACCCACAATACAATGGGAAGGAATGAAGAAGAGACTTGATGACGCCAAAGAGATTAGATCAATGAACTTTAGAGTGTACTATGGGCTTACAAGACCACTCCACGGACTGCGAAAGGTGAGATTTCGTTTATGCTGGTGTTTGGCATAGAGGCAATAGTGCCAACGAAGATCAGATTGCCCAGTCATCGAGTACTCAACTTTTAATCCCCGAATAGCGACTTGATGAGAAGACTAAATTTTAATTTAGTAGAAGAAGAAGTCAGGGAGCATAAAACACTTTGGGTAGAAGCATACCAGCATTGGAATACTCAATTTTTTAATAAAAGGGTAAAATCATGCAACTTACACGAAGGAGACTACATGCTCATACATACCAAAAACCAATTGAGGAGCAGAAGATGCTAACAAAAATATATAAAATATTATCAGTAAGATGATGGAGACATACAATGACTAATTAGAAAGATTACTATACACCCTTTTGGGCTATCATACGATAGAGATAAAATCCATAAGGGACACCCCCTATTAATTGGTTTATAGCATGGAAGCAGTCCTACCCATCAAACTCGAGATACCCTCTCTAAGGGTCATTCTCGAAGGATGAATAACTGAAACTAATTGGGTCTGAGCCCATTATGACGAACTAGGTCTCCTTAATGAGAGGATCTAAAATCCACGTACCATAACTAGGGATACCAACAGTGTATCGCTCAAGCATTCAATAAAAGAGTCAAGAAATAAAATATCCAAGATGGTGACCTAGTCCTAGAAAAAATCTCGATCGTTCTTGGACTCCCGGAGATAAATTTTCACCCAACTAAGGAGGACCCTATGCATTCACTAAAATAAACTCTGGAGTGGCGCCTACTTTAGTTGATCTCGACAGAGTCAAGTTTTCCTAACCCTTCAATCTTGACCAATTAAAGAAATTATTCCCTGAAGTCCGCCAGTAGTGAAAGGGAATAAACCAATTTAATGTAAAAACAATCAGTTATAACGGGAAGGGAAGACTATGCAAGCCCATACATATTCCTAACCCTATATAAAAATTCCCACTTGAGCCACTAACCTTTCTCTTGAAGTTATATAAAATGGTTTAATCCACCAACCATTTCTTTTTTATTTTAAGAAGAACTACGTAAACCTAATTCTCCGCTATATTTTTATCGTAGACATTTACACACACCCAGTTCTCTTTAAATTGATGATACGTAAGCAACCTAAGACATCACTTTGTGTCCTCTATAAATAAACATAAAAAAACCCACTTTACGAGAAAACCATGTAAATGGTTATTGTGCCTTTACTCCCAAGGAGTCCGCATGATCTAAAAAGGCTAAAACGTTAAGTAACAAAGTAGTGCTTTAAGGCATTTTAAAAACACCGCAGTGTCATCATTATTTAAACTACAAGCAATTGCTAATACCGTGAAAAAATTAAAAATATTCCTCAAAGGGGAAACTACACTATCCCTATACATTTCTCCCCAAAAAAAGAAACAACAAAACACTCCTCTACCCTTTGATCACCCTGTATCCCAGGACAATGACCATCGAAGCAGGCAGACTCCCTAAGGGCTCCCTGTAAAACGACACCCTATTTTGGGTAGAAAGATGGTACTCTAGTTCCCATACCACTCTCACTCACAAACAAGCAACAACCTTGGACAAAGACCGAGACATACAAACTTATTAAGGGTTCCCCACAAAATGTCACCCTAGTATTGGCAGGAGGACGACACTCCGACATAAAAAAAGCTACGTCTAAAGGCTCTCGCTATATCATAGACTGAAGAAAAAGAGAAATTTCCCTCTCTTGATCCGGAATTCATTCAAATAAATTGGATCGCCATAAAACAGACAAAGTGGCCCTTCTCCTCAAAAGAAAAGTCTAAAAAAGAAGGGGAACCTTCATGTCTTTCCTTTCTTGTATTAACGTCTTACTTTTATCTTTATTTCGTATTTTTTATATTTTATCCATCACCATTTTCAATAAAAAGGCTTCGTCTCGATTCTGTCTATATTCACATCATTTCATGCATTAAATAATGAAAAACCAAACACAACATATACTAAAATAGACCCTCAAAAGAGGAGGTATCCATATTTATTAACTAAATGCATGAAACTCTAATTCCCATATAAAATAAAATGTATCGGGGATTCCTTGTTTTCCTTCTAGAGGAATATACTATCTATATACCCTAGCCCAAAAAATCTAAAAACCCATAAAAACTTATTTTTGGGAGGTTACATTAAACCCCACCCAAAAGTTCCACAAAAAATACTATCACCACCCATCCATCATATATGAGGCTTCTTCCCCAGATGATCGCCAACATAACTTCCACCCTTAGCCCTCGAGTGCGACACCCTTGTGCTTGCCTCTGAAGATGAGACACCAATCGTAAGACTAAAGCTGTTCGAACAATGAGCAACGATTCTAGACAAATGCAAATAATCAGTCTAGCATCCCATGAGGACTCAGAAGTTAGTTGTCGTAATGCTAGTTGAACAGAAGACCAACGCATTAGGATTTCCCTCAGCAGGGAAACTTCAACCAATAATTTTTGGAAAAGCCAAAAAACAACAAAAAAAAACTCAATCAAACATGGAAAATAGAGGGAAACACAGGTAAAGAACAAAATAAAAGAAAACCCGCGTCATTCAAAAGAAGGGAAGGATCCAAAGTTGGTGCGAATATGCCAAAAGCTGCATCCCACTGGAGAATATGGAAAAATTGGTCCTCCCTGTGAGAAACCACTTTAAATGCTGACGAAAGGCCAAAAGAATACAATGAACCAACCTAGGATAAAATGGAGCAAAGTGACCCAACAAGAGTGATATCATATCCTCCGTAATCGCTGGAATGAGCAGTACAAAAGAAGAAGCTCGTGTGCCTACGGGAAGACTCCTAGATAAAGATAAAAGAAAAAGGACATCTGGAATCCCAAAGCTTTAATAACTCTAGTGGTCTATGATCTCGCAGGACAAGACTAACAAAGGTAGCAAGTGTAGGTGCCGAGTGGGTCTAAAGGGTGGAGATACCAGAGCAAGCGTCGTTAAAAAGGGTAGGGAGTAACTTCACCAAAATAGAAAAACTCAATTGCATTTAATAGGTTTGTCCTGTCGAAATAGTTAATTGATAGGTTAAACATTCCCAAATAGTTAACTGATTGGTTAACTGTTCAGTCCCCATCATTAATCGATCAGTTAATTACCTAGATCTTGCCAAGAATCCTCATTTACTCCCCAAAACTTTCAAACTGGCACACATAGACCACATTTTCCTCCTATAATAGGCAAACCTATTTACAGAATCCTTTCGATTTTGACGAAGAGTGTCCGCAGGCACCCACTCTTAGTCGATCTCCTTTGTGGACATCTCTATTCATAATCGAGGTTCGAGGATGCTTCGTCTTATCCCAAGTAAGCCGCGGGTATGAACCCCAGAATAACTGATAAAAATACCAAATTTTGAACACTAAAGTTCAAACTGTCAAAAAAACCAAGAACCTAAGTATATAGGACCAAAGTGAAAATAATACCAAAACCAAATAACCCATTAAAACACTGACCAACCAACCCTTTGGAATCGTTAACCGATCGATTAACTACCCCCTAAATAGTTAACCGATAGATAACTGATCAATTATCCGTCTTAGAAGTAATCATTACAAGATCATTGAAGATATAATCGTATCCTTACATGTGAAACCTAACAAAAATCAAAGGTCCTAAATGGTTAACCGATCGGTTAACAGTCTGGCCCATACCTCTATAAAAAATATTCCCACTCACCATTTTAAGTAATCCCGAAACCCAACCTTGATCCGATTTTTTCAAAATTTTCTCCCCTGAGCATCAGAGTCACTCGAGCTTATTTTAAATGTCTCGAAGAAGCTTGTACTTCAAAAAGTCTATTTCCCCTCAAAGCTCGTACTTCCACGAAGTTGCTTCTGAGTCACAATAAGAGGTTTGTACATCTGAAAAATCACCTTTGAGAAATAAATCGAGTCGAACCTCTACACCAATTCTTCAAAAGCCAATAGTTATTACAAATATCTGGTCGACTGAAAAATCACTAGAAAAGGGGACACCACCCCTATAAAAATTCGACTTTTTCCGTGAGGGTAAAGACCTCTTCACAAATTTTAGGTAAATACCCCACATATATATACTATGATAAACTGTACATATCTATTTATCTTCTTTAACTGGATCACTATTTAAGGGACCGAGTATGAAATTTATATCATTTATATTTGTATTGACATCCTCTTATGTTAATCAAATGCTAACCTGATGCCATGATTATAATACATCAACACGGAAACCTACCTTTCAAAATATGTTCTTAGGAAAGTTCATTGTGCCATGTTAGCCCAAAACTTTATAGGACAAAGTCTAAAATCCAAATACTTTCACGACTTCTATGAGAGAACTAACCCATCAAGGTGGCACCCCGAAAATGTGTTTTTAGACAAATACTTTTCAAACATCGGCATTTGATCAATGTATTTTCTTAACATATAAATATATGAATCCAAAACAATTAAAATTATATATTTAGGAGTAGTCTACATAAATAGCATTTTGTTTTACCTTGTATACCTGATACCCCGTAGTATACACCTTTGAATATACCCTGTTTTGTTGGAACTATGTGGACTTTGATCCCATGTCTTCTTTGGTATGTAGTCACTATACGGAGTCAAAATCGTGAAGCCGAAGCCTCATAATACGTCTCTTAGCTTATTATCTCCTAGGGATGTCTCCATATCTATTCTTACACCCTTACATATTATCCAAACATGTTTTGTTGGAACTATGTCAGCTTTGATCATAAGTCTTCTTAGGTACGTTGGCACTATACTGAGTCAAACTTGTGAACCAAGCCTCATAATATGACTCTTGGCATATTATTTTCTAGGGATTCTTTTGTCCCTCATTCTTAATCCCCACACCTTATCCTGGTCCACCACAATGCCAAGATGGAGTGTCCTACTCTATTTATTAGAAAAAGAACATTACATCTTTGATGTACTATTCGTGCTTCTTAGCCCAACTCCTCCCAATTCTATACCCCCAAACTACTCTGAAGGAAAAAACCTTTCAACGAATAACCATCCGACTATTAGGTTATATGCCAATATCAGACATCTTTGGACCCACTCCCAATCTAATATTCCATACACTATTCCTCCTCATCCTAAGTCAAGTACTATAATTTCACACACATCACGTTAAAACATGTATACAATCAAACTATGTAGGCTTTGATCCTAAGTCCTCTTGAGTACATAGGCACAATACCGAGTCATGAGCTCGAGCCTTGATGGTATATCTCATGATATGTTATGTCCACCAAGATACACCCATGTCTCGGGCTTTATCCATTACACCCAAGTAACTAAAATGAGATATCAAACTATCTGAATGAAGGACCTACCACACATATCCACATATACAAACGTGCAAACACGTATACCTTATTCACAATAGAGATTCTCCCATCTCTCACTTTTTTTTTTATCTCTACTCAAACCTCGAATGATATATCAAACTATCTCAAAGCTTATTGTTCTCTCACATCTACATCTATGACCATCTGTTATACAAATATAAAGCACAGAGTCATACACAAATAATCTGATGATAAGGTACCTCTCACTAATATTGTTTTCCAGCCTAAAGAACCTATATACATTTTAAGGGACCCATATGATTAGGTCTCTAAAAAGGTTCTAAAATAACTTAAAAGTAGTCAATTAATGTAAAGAGAAATTATAAGCATATAATTAAGGAAGCATACAAAATAAGTGGAACGTCTAAGACCTTCCCTAATCGTAACCCGATTCTCGAACCCACACAAGAAGAATCCACGGAGCAACCGCAGACTTCAAAATTTTCCTTAGGATTAGCCGAAACTTTTTGTTTCTTTTTATACAAAATACATTAAAGACTCTGAACACCTTACGAAACCCCTCTTTTTTGCACAAAAGCTACACCGACCAAGGGGAGTGCACTAAACCTGGACATGGCGTCGAACTACATCCAGGGGCAAAGTCACTGAGCACCCGAAACCTGGGTACAATAACCCGACCTTGTGGAGGTGTGATGGGGTGGGATATAAGCACCCCCATGCCCGTCATCAACTTCTCAATGTAGTTTTCTCCACCTGGGCACAGTGCGATCCCTCTCTCTCAGGCCTGCAATGCCACACATTGAAAAAGAATAGGATGATAATTTTTCCAATATGTTCACCAGATATTGAAAATAAAAAGAACGAAAATGAAAAATGTAAGTAGTTCAAATTTGATTTGAGTCAAAGAAGTGGGGTCAAGAAGATTGAAATACCAAATCGATGACTTGTTTTACTTGTGGAGGAAGTGGATATATGTCCCACCAATTGTAATACCCCGTATTTCCTATGAATTATTAAACTAAATATATTTTTTTGATTATGTGTGCTTGTTGTGATTGGAGATGTCACTATTTATATCTTTGTGTTATGTACATTGGACAAGAAATTGGATTTAAAACTTGGTGATTAATTAATTAAATTAATTACTCGGATTCGTACGGGGTAATTATTGAATAATTAAGTTGTTAGTTATCTATTTTGGGTATATTTGGTAATTGGGTTTTGATACTTGTAGAATGTCCATTTATACTTTAAAACGATGGTTTAAAGTCCTATTGGGTTATTATAAGGTTCGAACAAGGTTTTAAGTCATTTGGAGTAGTTTTTGGATTCTTTTAGGTGAGGCCCATTTGGGGACCAAACCCAAATTTCGAGATTAAGGGGGTTTGAAGGGATATTAGGGATCTAATTTATCACAAAACATAATTAGGAAGCACTAGAGGGACTAGAGAGAAGGGTCATGGAGAAAAAAAGAAGAAAGTGGGAGATTTAGGCTTAGTTTTCTTCTAAAATAATGAGGTAAGTTTATGTGAAATATATTATGATTGCACGTGTGTCAATATTGTCTCTATTCATTGGAAATATAAATTGAATTATGTTGTAAATATAACTTTAGATAGTTAATTAGTTAATTTTTGTAAATAACCTAATGTAGATGTTAATTAGGTTTATTTCCCCATTATATTAATTTATTTCATCATGAACTTGGATTATAACCAATATCAAATGATTTGAATCTTTTTTATGCTGGTAATCATATCAAAACCCCAGGTTTAATTAAATAATCCATGAAAATTTGTAAAATTGGATAGATCTAGGATTCTTGAATAGAAATTGAGTTTTTCTTTAAATCTTGGTGTATATTTGAAATTTGATGATGAAAATAAGTTCCAATTGCATTTATTATGTGTTTTATCATTTAATTTTTATACTTTGATGAAGTTTTTGTATTCATTAATGGAGGTTGGAGAGAGAAAAATGGAGGTTGAAGATGAAGAATATCGTCACAAGAAGATCTGGGACTGTTTTGAGTTGATCGATCGATAGTAGAAAATTTTTGCCCAGTTTAGGCTGTTGCTTGTTTGGTTGGAATTTTGGGTTTTGGGACTAAGGGTTATGTTATTTGGACTTAGGTTTTCCTATACTTATATATTGTCCTTGAGGTTATGGGAATAATTGTGAAATTATTGATTTAAAAAGGGGATTATGCTAGGTATAGAACCTTGTCTTGCAAACCCAAGAGTAGATTGGAATGATTTTGGGAATTGAGAAGTTATGGAGGAGTGGGATATTAACTGGGATGTATAGGAGACATTATGATGGTCATGTTGGGTTATATATTTGGGGTGAGATTAGGAATTCGATTAATAATCCCTAGGGAAGGGTAGTTACCACAATCGATTGTTTTATATAAAGTAGTTGTGGATTAATACCTAGACGCGATGCCTTGGGAGATTGGACTAGGGCTGATTGAAATTGAATATAGTTGATATATGGATTTTAGGGTATGGTAGGAGCGAGACTATGCCTAAATTCAAGAACTAGGGAGGTTAAAGTTAATGTATTATGGGTTGAATATAGGGTTATTGATGTGTTATACCTTTTTATGGTTGAGATGACAATATGAACCGATAGCATTGGCGTCGGTATGGGCATATGATATATCTTTACCCATTTGTGAAGGTTATATGTGTTGTCTTTAACCCGTTAGTAAGGTTATATATGTGTTTACTTTAACCCATTATTGAGGTTGTGATTATTTACTTATTTTATGGGAAATGCATACCATGTGTGAGTTCTTATTAGTAGTTGTGCTAGGAGGGATTCCATGATGGGTCACATGCGATACAAACCGCGCTGGTTTCCCCATGAGTAGACAGGCTCTTCCTTAGTCATATCTACCATTGAGTAACATGTCTAGTTACCGACAACGGAGATGGTTTATGGGATATTTCTTTCATAAAGTCTTAGGTATGGTAGTCTTTATAATCAATGGGTAGACGTTGTGATTTATCCTTTGCTGTGATGACGTCTCAGGTTTGGGACAACCTAAGATTATACTAGTACGTGCGAGAGATCCCCGAAGAGTAATATCTCACATTTTTATATAGATTTAAATAAATATAATTGCGTGCTCGTGGCATGTGATGTTTGTAGATTTGTAATTATATATATAGGTTTCATATAACAAAATTGGAAATTAAGACACAATAAAACATTAATAAATATTTAAAACGCAACTGCATATTATGGGAGACTATGGATTGGTCCTGGGCTTGATATCGAGGGTTTCCTTATTTGGATTAATGATTTTTGCCCTCGACGTCGGGTCCCAATGACTAATGAAGTAGCTAATTAAGATGTCGTGTTACATCTAAACCTATTATTTATGCTATTAATTTTTTTTAATTTAAATTGGATAATATTTTGTATGTGGAATATTTATTAATATTGATTTATAATGTTAATGATGTATGAGTTTTGGTAGCATTTAAAATAATGATTTTTAACTTAAAATAAGATATTTTGGGCCTATTGGATTAATATAATGAATTGGGGGATTTTTAGACTTGTTAAGGGTTAATTTGAGCAAGTTACTTAAGACCTATTTTAGGCACGAGCCCAATTTCATTTCTAAGAGGTAGTATTAAACCATTAGGAGGTTCATTTAAAACAAAACACATTTTGAGGATCTAAGAGCTTGAAAAGAAGAAGGAAAAATAGAGGGTTCTAGATAATAGGAGCCCTAGTTTTTCATCAAAATTTGAGGCAAGTTTAATTAGAAAATTTGTATGATTGACGTTGATTTGGATTATCCCTATCTATGTAACTCTAAACCCTAATTGTGATTAATATCTGATGTAGAAGGATTAATTATATTAAATTCGTAATTAAACCAATTAAGTAGAAATTAGTGTCATGAAAGAGCATGATTTCTATCATTTGCTCATAACTTAGGCTATATTTAGTATTTGGCATATCCCGATACCGATTGTTTCGAGCTGTCACGCAGAATCGATTTTCATCATCTCCAAATTCCAGAAGAACTTCACAAAACAAAGGTATAAAATATATTTGGATTTTAAATTTATTTACGTTTATATTTGAGAGTTATTTTTCATAAAATCGAGGCATTTTTCTAACTTTTTTGGATTTAAATATTTTCAAAATACCGTAATTATTCAAACGAGGTAGGAATCTTGTTCAAACGACTTTGTAATCTCATTTGAAGTTATCGTTTGAAGGTTCCTTCAATCGAACATTTAAGAAGGGCATACTATTTTATCATATTTGAATCTCATTCAAACGAGATTAGGATTTCATCTAATCAACTTTGTTATCGTTCAAACGAGGCTTAGTTTTTATTCAAACAAGAATTGTCGCCTCGAATTTTGTATCGACTTATAAATACTTGTTTCGTACAGAATTTTGATGAGACTTTTGCGATTTCAATTTCTAAAAACTTGCTGCAAAAGTTCTCACTTTCTTTAGGTCAAAATTCTATTTTGATTCACCATTATCACTCCTAACTATATATGTGAATCAGTTTAAAACCCTAGATAGTTCTATATCTGAGTTTATTGTGGAGAGATTCTCTTCACCGATGATCTATTGTGATTCTTGAGGGCTCACTACTGAAAGGAAAACCATGGATGATCGTTGATACCGAGGGTGGACCGCCACTCATGGAGGACTCTGGCCAGAGTCGTAATTTGTAGAGGTTTTGTAAGTTGCATCCTATAAAAACTCTATAGTGATGATAAAAGGTTCTACCTGCAAATTTTTTTTCCTCAATTTGCCGTGTCGTATGCATTCTTTAAATTTATCTGCTTTACCACCTAGTTGCTTGTTTTGGGTAATAAGATAAAATTTGGACTTATGTGTGCCAAATACTTAATTTTAGAAATTATCCATTAAGATCACAAGCGCACTCTCAAATTGGTTTAGAGCCCGTTGCACAAATTTACTATGTGATCTTTTTCGCAAAATATTTTTCTCTTGATATAAATTTTTCTAAAAATAGTTGATCTTTGAAAAATGATTTTAATAGAAAGTTTGTATAATCGAGTGACCATCTTCGATGGTACTAATTATCCATACTGGAAGGCTTGGATGAGGACTGCTTTAAAGCCAATAAATGAAAAATGGTGGACACCTCCCAGTGTCATAGTCGATAATATTGTCATCCCTAAAAATGTCTCACAGTGGACAGTGGACAATTCTAAGTTGAACAACTTTAATTCCCGCGGTTTGAGCGCCATATCGAGAGTCAAAACCCCTAATGAGTTTTGCCACATTATGACATGCAATACGTGTAAAGAAGTTATAGATACCCTCCAGTTCACTCACGAGGGTACTATTGTTGTGAAGGCTTCTAAGTTACAGAACCTCATCACACAATTTGAAATGATAACCACACTTGAATCTGAATCTTTCTACAAGTTTTATGCATAACTTTACAACATAGTTAACTCAAGTTTCAATTTAGGTGAGAGAATACCCGAGACATGTGTAGTTAAGAAAATCTTGAGATTGCTTCCTGCCTTCTTTATTCTTAAGGTTACGGTTCTTAATTCCCTAGGGATCTTAAATACTCTTAGGTTAGAAGAAATTTTAGGATATCTTAAAACATACGAAATAGATATTTTCTCGAAAATAGTTAAGGCTAAGGATAAGTAGGTATAACATAAAGCCCAATCTAGAAAGAGAGAGGAAGTGTCTAAAAAGAGAGAGGAAGCATTATCCGATTCCGAGTTTGATAATAATGTAGATGATTTGGCCCATTTTGCAAAACATTTGAAGAAATTTCTCAAAATTTAAAAACAAAATACTTCTAAATATAAGAAGAGTTTTGAGTAAGATAAAAAATTTAAAACGGACAAGAAAAATTTTAAAAACGAAAAGAAAGATTTCCCAAAGAAAAACGAGGAGATATGTTATGAATGTGAGGAAAAGGGTCATAAAGCTCATGAATGTCCAACTACGATGAAACGTCAAGGGAAAGGAAAATTTGCCCTAAACGTTGTGTCCATCCCTATATCTCCCTTTCTCTGGGGGGGGGGAGGGGAATAAGGTCTCGTTCTCTCTTACTCTAGGAGAGCTTCGTCCGTCATCGATATGGGGTGATGTAAAAATATGGAGTCGCCAGGTTATTTTGCACAAAACAGGCAAAAGAACATGTCGCTGCCTTGAGAGAGTAGCATCAAAGACAAATCGATGCTTACGAAACCAATAGGTAAGAGGTTCGGGGGCTAAGTTATGGAATATGAAGGTGTTAAGGACCCATCTCTCCCTTTCGGTCTCTCATTGGCTTGTGTTACTATTTTCCTTATGCACGGTTTTGAATGAGAGAAAGAAGTGAAGAATCCTCTTTTCAACTCTGACCCTTTCACTTCAGTCGTTGCTTTTCTTTCTGTTACTTCGAAAGTAGCAGCTTTAGCTTCAGCCACTAAATTTTTCGATATTCCTATTTCTCATCAAATGAATGGCATGTTAATTGGAAATCCTATCTATTATTAGCATGATAGTGGATAATCTCATTGCTATTACTCAAACAAGCATGAAACCTATGCTTGCATATTCGTCCATAGGTAAAATCGGATATGTAATTATTGGAATAATTGTTGGAGACTCAAATGATGGATATGCAAGCATGACAACTTATATGCTGTTCTATATCGCTATGAATCTAGGAACTTTTGCTCGAATTGTATTATTTGGTCTACGTACTAGAACTAATAACATTCGAGATTATGCAGGATTATACACGAAAGATCCTTTTTTGGCTCTCTCTTTAGCCCTTTGTATCTTATCCCTTCATGAAGGGTGTGTGCGTGTATATATAAATGGAGATCGGGTTTTCCCAACTCATATCATGGACAAGATCGAGTACGGTCATCCATAGGAATGTTCCCAAAATAATATCTAGAAAATACGATGTATGCATTTATAGAGATATTGATTGTTGTGATGAAACGATAATATATGTTAGATAAAATGCCAATATGGATCACAAATATAATATATATTAAAATAATGTATTGATGAAAAGGATGCAAATGCAAAAAATGGGAAAATTGAGAAATTGGAAAATTGGATTCAAGTCTCAAGTTTTTACCCGAAATGACTATGTAGCCTATAAAGTCATCAAAGTCCACGTAGTCCCCATGCGACATAAGGGTGGAGTTTTGTAACACCCCGTGTTTTTATTAATCAATTTAATTAATTAATTGGAATATTTGAGAAAAATAAAATTTTGGATTTAATGGTTTTTAATAATTAAACAAGTTGGTTTTTATATTTGAGTAGTAATTTTCAGCCGAAATTAAATCGGAGTTATAATAGAATGTTAGAATAATTTTTAGTATGTTTTAATAAGCATGTACGTTTTTGTTGAGTTAATGAAATTCATTCTAAGTGTAAAGGCGGAGTTTAAAACTTTTTGGGCCATTCAAACGACATAGTATGGCGTTTGAATGAAACGTGTCAGTCGTTTGAGCGACAGGTGAGGCGGCAGATTAATTAGAGTCCTAATTGTATTTTAACTCTTAAACCTCTTTAAATACCAAAACTCATACGAGGCTGGGACTTTTAAAACACTTTTCTCTCAAACTTTTCTCCAATAAGGTTCTCCAAATATATTTCCTCTCACCTCCAACCCCTAGCCCCAACTTTTAACAAGTTTTAACTCTAGAATTGAATATTCAATTGGTGTTTTCTCAAGAGGATCCAAGAACACTTCTTTGAAAATATTTCAAGAGGAATCCAACCGTCTACTCAGATTTTTATCCGACTAATTCTAATCATGAATACTCTATTCCTTTCCTTTAGTATTATGCGTTTTAAGTGTCGCCTAAACCCTTAATCATATGGTCTTGATTAAAATCAATTAGCAACTTAATTAGAGAAAGTGGACACTAAATTTTGGGATTGTTTTTATGAAAATTTTGAATATTATTTAATCCTTGAAACCCTTGGGTGCGTAAGTTAAATTACTAGGTTTTTATGGTTTTTGGGGTGTAGGTTCAAATGTAGAAGTTCTGGGATTATTTATATGTTATGTGTGATGCGAACACAATTATAAAAATTAGAAGATTTATTAAAGAGAACGATTATGTCATATTGAATAATATCGCATGTTAAATAAATTAACAAGTATTGGACGAAAATAATTGTGTTGAAAATAATGACTATATTATTAATGAAATTAAATTGAATTGTGACATTTGCGATTAAAGTGCCATGTTGTGATTATGATTTGTATTATTGTGTGAATTGTTTTTTTCACATTTGCCATTGCGGGGACGAGGGGCTTTTGGGTAGTATATTCCTCACCTTGATTATATGATGCTTACTAGGTATGGGACTAGTGGGTAGGCCTTGGTTATAATTTATGCTTGCTAGGTATGGGACTAGTTAGTGTAGATTCGTGCGGATTTTATATTTCAGGGTGGGGTAGATTTTAATGTTTTATCATCATCATGCTAGCCTAGGCATGAGACTAGGAAGAATAAATGTTGGAAATTCATCTTATACGTAGGATAGGACGTATATATACTTTGGGGACCCTTAAGTATGTGACTAAAGGGTATTTTGAGGATCTCACATCGATAAAAAGGGTGGGGTAATTTGATAACTTAATAAATGGAGAACATGAGAATTAATGCCTACGATAATAACGGGTATTAAAATTTGTGGCGACATAATGTGTCAGGGACTGATAGTTAAAATGGGTCAGCTTGAGGGATTTATGGCGTGTCGTGTGTGGAACCTTGACATATTGAGGGATCGACAGTTTAAACAGATCAGCTGGCTACTGGCAAGAGGAAGTGTTACACTTTGGTGCATTACCACCCCTGGAGGGAGGACCGCTATAATTAACATAAAAATTGAGAAAAATGATAAATTGGGTTAATTTAATTAAATTAACATTGTGGGATGTGTGGATTTAAAATCATATTGGTGTTCTTTTTGGAAATGGGAATTTCTGAGGGTAGTTAGTGATTGATATTTATTACATTTAATTATCCCGTTTTAAATAAAATATTCTATTGTGATATTTATCTCGTATAATGCTATTGTATGGATTTATGGATCCTATTTGGAGGGAGTAGTCTGTATTCATGCTCGGGGCTCTGACCTCGTGCGTTGACTAATTTTTTTAGGATAAGTTTCGAAGAGGTTGCGTAGGATTATCAGAGTTTCTCGTTTGGAGGTGCAGCTGGAGTTTAGTCATTTTATTGCTTTATTTAGTTAGACTTTCTATTCAGTCGTAATTCATTATGAGACTTAATTCAGGGTTTTTATTGGGCCATTTTGGTTCCAAAGTTGTTAAAGGATTTCAATTGGATTATTTACAGTTTATTATTATTCAGTTTTATTTATTTAAATCATTATTGGAGACTGGATTCATTAGAACTTTTCGCACATGATGGATCTTTTATCGCTCAGTTGTTATTATCATTTGGGATTGATTCAATTATTTATCTTATGGATTGATTTTTTTATGTCTCATATATGTCTCATGCTAAGAATGATATTTTATTTAGTTCACGCCCGACATACACTACACCAAAAATGCCAATCTGGCACGCTTAGGCAAGGAGATTCTGGCACTATTTAAAACCGTGCCAAATTCTGGCACGGTTTTATCATAATCTGGCACGGTTTGAAATAGTGCCAAAATTTGGCACGGTTTTTAACTGTGCCAAATATGGGTACGCTTTGTTAAAAAAATAACCCCCCAAAATTTGGAGTGGGGACCAAATTTTCAAGACATTCCAATCCCCCTCTCTCTATCTCTCTCTCTCCATCTCCCGCTCGCTCTCCCTCCCGGCTTCCTCATCGCTCTCCTTCCCGGCTCGCTCTCCCTCCTCGTATCTACTACTGCTCATCTCCTTCCTGGCTCTCTCTCCCTCCTCGTCTCTTCTACTGCTCCTCGTCGCTGCTACTGCTCATATCCGTCGCCCTCCATCGCACGCCTCCCCCTCCCCCTCTCCCTAACCCTAAACGCCTCCACTCCCCCGTTGCCCCTTACTTCTTCCCCCTCCCTCGCTACCCTCGCCAGTCTCCCTCAGATCTGAAATTTTTCACACACGCACAGCACACGCCGCCCCCACACACTCACTCACACACGGCCACATATCTGAAGATTTTTAGGTTTGTTTTTTAAAAAAAATGAATTTGGGTGTTTTTTTATTTTTAAAGATGGTTGATTTTTTTGCGTTACTCACATTATATTTTTATACGAGCTTGCAACAGGTATGTCTGAACTTGAACTTGCAACATGTATGGCTGAACTCACACAACAGGTGTGGGAGCTCAATTGAGGTTTGGTTAATTACATTTTGTTATTTTTTTTGCAATTTACATTTTTGTCTACTTTTCTTATTTTAGTTTACTACCAACAAACTTTAGGTCTCCATGAAAGAAAGGTAACAATCCATTCTTACTTGGATACTTTAACAAAATTTTGTGGATTTATAGTATAATTTTTTTTATTTCTTCTGTACATGTAATGGTAATTGTGTTTGAATTGATTAGGTCGGTAAAGCTAGTGGATATATATGGAAGTCCATGTCAAATTCTGTGAGTAATTTTTGAATTGATTGTTTAAATATAAAATTTAGGAGAAACCTCCTGATGAGTTTGGGATCCAGGGTTACACCGCATCATCAATCAGGAGAGTTGGGATGGAAAGATTACTGTCCTGTGATGTTTAGGTATTGGTTTTGTTATTTCATTGAAAAATAGGTTCTAAGATTACTGCCAAGTGATTTACATTTTCTTTTTAAGGACATTTTGTTTACCAATATCACTATAACCACAAAATGTAAGCAAACACCATGTTGTTGGAAAGAAATTTGAGCTTGACATACCGTGATACTGGATCTGCCAACAAGAAAACGGTCATTTTGTGAAGCTCTAATTTCTTTTCTTGGTTTGACATAATGCTGTTGATATGATATTAACATCGAGAAGCTGCAATGAAACTGTTGATATGATATCACTTTCTTTCTTATGCAGGGGATGAGTGCATGTGGTTATAATTGTTCTAAATCGGGCTACAAAAATTGGAACCTGGAAGCGATGGGAATCTTTTTTGTAAGTTGACATGCAAACTTTTCATTCCTTATAAGTTGTTGTATTCTTTGTATGTTAATGTTGTAATTCATTTTTAAAGTATTTTCCTTTCTTTAAATTCATTTTTAAAGTAATTTATATGTTAATGTTGTATTCTTTGAATTTTCAAATAATGTTGACATTGGTTATTCATTTTAAATTCATTTTTTTACAGGGGGCATGTTTAATTTATGCGAGTTTTTTCGTCTCACCCCATGTTTGGTTATGCGAGTTTATGCATTAAAGACCTCACATTTTCTGTTGTCTGCATCAGGGACTGCAATAAGGCCATGTTTATTTGGGCGTTCTGTAGACAACTTATGGGCAAAGCACAGTGATGTAAATGTGGGACCCCTGACATATACCTCCTACATTAGTCAGGAGGATAGTGATTGAGTTCCGGCTTGGAAGATGGTATGAACGTGGGACCCCTACTACACACCTTTTGTAAAATTAAGGAAGGTTTTGCCTTTCACCAACGCAAGTGGGAACTTAATGTTGATTTTAAAATCTCTTAAAATTTTAGAGGTTCTCTAATTAATCTTCAGATAAACATGAACAACAACTTCCACGCGATCCAGACGCTGATTTTTTTTACTCAGTCCTTACACATGGATCACATGCCCAGCAGCGAGCCTAACGATGTTAAACTCAAGCCACAAATAGGCCTAGAGGTGATAGCAACATCAAAATCTATTTGTTTCGTTTAATATACACATTCATTTTTATCATAGCCATTGATTATGTAGCCATTGATCGTTATTGATTGTGTATATTACATGTAGCTATGATAAAAATGATTTAAGAATTTCCAGAGTTTAAGCCAGGTTATTACTCGTGAGTTTAAGAATTTCATATGGAATGATTTGTGTTACAAGTAGCCTTATCAATATGAATAATTTGTTTCGCCTTACTTACAGGGGGATGTATGTATGTTGCGACCTGAGCTACAAAGAGGAAGAATTTGAAGTTGTTGACGTGCCGTTAGAGTCTCTAGGCTTTATTGAAATCGACACACTGATTCTACAGGTTTGTAAATTTCTTAATTTTTATGTTCGGTTGATTCATTTTGTGGTTATAGTTATCTGATTAAAAGAGCTAGAAAGATTAGAGAACATACATGTTTAATAAAAAAAATCATTTCCTTTTTTAGACAAATGAAAATGCTAATAATTGTAATGCAAACTTGAAAATATCTAGATTAGGCTCAAAAGCATCTCGCACGGGATCAATGTAACTTGTAGAAACTGATCGCATAGTCACAGGTCTTCCGGTTTGAGAATTAAAATCAACACTTAAACTTAAAAACAAGCAGTTAGAGGGTGAAAACCCAAATCAGCCCCCAAACGACCCCGTAGGAGGCACGAACACCTCGTACGGGACCAATGTAACTTGTAGGAACTGATCGCGTAGTCTCGGGTCTTTCGATTTGAGAATATGTCGATAATTTGCAAAAATCATGCTTAGACTTAAAAAAAAGCCGTTAAAGGGTGAAAACCCAAACCAGTCCCCAAACGACCCCATAGGAGGCAGGAACACCTCGGACGGGACCAATGTAACTTGTAGGAACTGACCGCGTAGTCTTGGGTCTCCCGGTTTGAGAATATGATGATAATTTGCAAAAATCACAGCTAAACTTAAAAACAAGCCGTTTGAGGGTGAAAACCCAAACTAACCCCCAAACGATCCCGTAGGAGGTAAGAACACCTCGCACGGGACCAATGTAACTTGTAGGAACTGACCGCATAGTCCCGGGTCTCCTCGTTTGAGAATAAAAATCAACTCTTAGACTTAAAAACAAGTCGTTAAAGGGTGAAAACCCAAACCAGCCCCCAAACGACTTCGTAGGAGGCACAAACACCTCGCACGTCACCAATATAACTTGTAGGAACTGAGCGCGTAGTCTCGGGTCTCCCGGTTTGAGAATATGACAATAATTTGCAAAATTCACACTTAAACTTAAAAACAAGCCGTTAGAGGGTGAAAACCCAAACATGCCCCCAAACGACCCCGTAGGAGGCACGAACACCTCGCACGGGACCAATGTAACTTGTAGCAACTGACTGCGTAGTCCCGGGACTCTCGATTTGAGAGTATGACCCGAATTTGCAAAAATCACACTTAGAGTTGAAAACAGGCCGTTAAGGGGTGAAAAGTCGAACCAGCCCCCAAACGACCCCGTAGGAGGTACGAACACCTCGCACGGGACTAATGTAAGTTGTAGGAACTGACCGCGTAGTCCCGGGACTCCCAGTTTGAGAGTATGACGATAATTAGCAAAAATCACACTTAGACTTAAAAATGGGCCGTTAAGGGGTGAAAACCCGAACCAACCCCCAAACGACCCCGTAAGAGGCACGAACACCTCGCACGGGACCAATGTAACTCGTAGGAACTGACCGCGTTGTCTCGAGTCTCCTTGTTTGAGAGTATGACGATAATTTGCAAAAATCACACTTAGACTTGAAAACAGGCCGTTAGGGGGTGAAAACCCAAACCAGCCCCCAAACGACCCCGTAGGAGGCACGAACACCTCGCACGGGACCAATGTGACTTGTAGGGACTGATCGCGTAGTCCCGGGACTCCCGGTTTGAGAGTATCACGATAATTTGCAAAAATCACACTTAGACTTGAAAACAGGCCGTTAAGGGATGAAAACCCCAACCAGCCCCCAAACGATCCCGTAGAAGGCACGAACACCTCGCACGGGACCAATGTAACTTGTAGGGACTGACCGCGTAGTCCAGGGACTCCCGGTTTGAGAGTATGACGATAATTTGCAAAAATCACACTTAGACTTGAAAACAAGCCGCTAAGGGGTGAAAACCCGAACCAGCCCCCAAACGACCCCGTAGGAGGCACGAACACCTCACACGGGACCAATGTAACTCGTAGGAACTGATCGCGTAGTCCCGGGACTTCCGGTTTGAGAGTATGACGATAATTTGCAAAAATCACACTTAGACTTGAAAATAGGCCGTTAAGGGATGAAAACCCCAACCAGCCCCCAAACGATCCCGTAGGAGCCACGAACACCTCGCACGGGACCAATCTAACTTGTAGGGACTGACCGCGTAGTCCCGGGACTCCCGGTTTGAGAGTATGACGATAATTTGCAAAAATCACACTTAGACTTGAAAACAGGCCGTTAAGGGGTGAAAACCTAAACCAGCCCCCAAACGACCCAGTAGGAGGCACAAACACCTCGCACGGGACCAATGTAACTCATAGGGACTGACCGCGTAGTCCCAGGACTCCCGGTTTGAGAGTATCACGATAATTTGCAAAAATCACACTTAGACTTGAAAATAGGCCGTTAAGGGATGAAAACCCCAACCATCCCCCAAACGACCCCGTAGGAGACACGAACACCTCACACGGGACCAATGTAACTTGTAGGAACTGATCGCGTAGTTCCGGGACTTCCGGTTTGAGAGTATGACGATAATTTGCAAAAATCACACATAGACTTGAAAACAGGCCGTTAAGGGGTGAAAACCAAAACCAGCCCCCAAACGACCTCGTAGGAGGCACGAACACCTCGCACGGGACCAATGTAACTTGTAGGGACTGATCGCGTAGTCCCGGGACTCCCGGTTTGAGAGTATCACGATAATTTGCAAAAATCACACTTAGACTTGAAAACAGGCCGTTAAGGGATGAAAACCCCAACCAACCCCCAAACGATCCCGTAGGAGGCACGAACACCTCGCACGGGACCAATGTAACTTGTAGGGACTGATCGCGTAGTCCCGGGACTCCCGGTTTGAGAGTATGACGATAATTTGCAAAAATCACACTTGGACTTAAAAATGGGCCGTTAAGGGGTGAAAACCCGAACCAGCCCCCAAATGACCCCGTACGAGGCACGAACACCTCGCACGGGACCAATGTAACTCGTAGGAACTGATCGCGTTGTCTCGAGTCTCCTTGTTTGAGAGTATGACGATAATTTGCAAAAATCACACTTAGACTTGAAAACAAGCCGCTAAGGGGTGAAAACCCGAACCAGCCCCTAAACGACCCCGTAGGAGGCACGAACACCTCACACGGGACCAATGTAACTCGTAGGAACTGATCGCGTAGTCCCGGGACTTCCGGTTTGAGAGTATGACGATAATTTGCAAAAATCACATTTAGACTTGAAAACAGGCCGTTAAGGGATGAAAACCCCAACCAGCCCCCAAACTATCCCGTAGGAGGCACGAACACCTCGCACGGGACCAATGTAACTTGTAGGGACTGACCGCGTAGTCCCGGGACTCCCGGTTTGAGAGTATGATGATAATTTGCAAAAATCACACTTAGACTTGAAAACAGGCCGTTAAGGGGTGAAAACCTAAACCAGCCCCCAAACGACCCAGTAGGAGGCACGAACACCTCGCACGGGACCAATGTAACTCATAGGGACTGACCGCGTAGTCCCGGGACTCCCGGTTTGAGAGTATCACGATAATTTGCAAAAATCACACTTAGACTTGAAAATATGCCGTTAAGGGATGAAAACCCCAACCATCCCCCAAACGACCCCATAGGAGGCACGAACACCTCACACGGGACCAATGTAACTTGTAGGAACTGATCGCGTAGTCCCAGGACTTCCGGTTTGAGAGTATGACGATAATCTGCAAAAATCACACTTAGACTTGAAAACAGGCCGTTAAGGGGTGAAAACCAAAACCAGCCCCCAAACGACCTCGTAGGAGGCACGAACACCTCGCACGGGACCAATGTAAATTGTAGGAATTGATCGCGTAGTCCCGGGACTTCCGGTTCGAGAGTATGACGATAATTTGCAAAAATCACACTTAGACTTGAAAACAGGCCGTTAAGGGATGAAAACCCCAACCAGCCCCCAAACGACCTCGTAGGAGGCACGAACACCTCGCACGGGACCAATCTAACTTGTAGGGACTGACCGCGTAGTCCCGGGACTCCCGGTTTGAGAGTTTGACGATAATTTGCAAAAATCACACTTGGACTTAAAAATGGGCCGTTAAGGGGTGAAAACCCGAACCAGCCCCCAAACGACCCCGTACGAGGCACGAACACCTCGCACAGGACCAATGT
Organism: Sambucus nigra; assembly: GCA_949130495.1. Lineage (NCBI taxonomy): Eukaryota > Viridiplantae > Streptophyta > Magnoliopsida > Dipsacales > Adoxaceae > Sambucus > Sambucus nigra. The sequence goes on along the minus strand of OX422215.1, from coordinate 92,017,830 downwards.
AACTCGTAGGAACTGATCGCGTAGTCCCGGGACTTTCGGTTTGAGAGTATGACGATAATTTGCAAAAATCACACTTAGACTTGAAAACAGGCCGTTAAGGGATGAAAACCCCAACCAGCCCCCAAATGATCCCGTAGGAGCCACGAACACCTCGCGCGGGACCAATCTAACTTGTAGGGATTGACCGCGTAGTCCCGGGACTCCCGGTTTGAGAGTATGACGATAATTTGCAAAAATCACACTTAGACTTGAAAACAGGCTGTTAAGGGGTGAAAACCTAAACCAGCCCCCAAACGACCCAATAGGAGGCACGAACACCTCGCACGGGACCAATGTAACTCATAGGGACTGACCGCGTAGTCCCGGGACTCCCGGTTTGAGAGTATCACGATAATTTGCAAAAATCACACTTAGACTTGAAAATAAGCCGCTAAGGGGTGAAAACCCGAACCAGCCCCCAAACGACCCCGTAGGAGGCACGAACACCTCACACGGGACTAATGTAACTCGTAGGAACTGATCGCGTAGTCCCGGGACTTCCGGTTTGAGAGTATGACGATAATTTGCAAAAATCACACTTAGACTTGAAAACAGGCCGTTAAGGGATGAAAACCCCAACCAGCCCCCAAACGATCCCGTAGGAGGCACGAACACCTCGCACGGGACCAATGTAACTTGTAGGGACTGACCGCGTAGTCCCGGGACTCCCGGTTTGAGAGTATGACGATAATTTGCAAAAATCACACTTAGACTTGAAAACAAGCCGCTAAGGTGTGAATACCCGAACCATCCCCCAAACGACCCCGTAGGAGGCACGAACACCTCACACGGGACCAATGTAACTCGTAGGAACTGATCGCATAGTCCCGGGACTTCCAGTTTGAGAGTATGACGATAATTTGCAAAAATCACACTTAGACTTGAAAACAAGCCGTTAAGGGATGAAAACCCCAACCAACCCCCAAACGATCCCGTAGGAGCCACGAACACCTCGCACGGTACCAATCTAACTTGTAGGGACTGACCGCGTAGTCCCGGGACTCCCGGTTTGAGAGTATGACGATAGTTTGCAAAAATCACACTTAGACTTGAAAACAGGCCGTTAAGGGGTGAAAACCAAAACCAACCCCCAAACGACCCAGTAGGAGGCACGAACACCTCGCACGGGACCAATGTAACTCATAGGGACTGACCGCGTAGTCCCGGGACTCCCGATTTGAGAGTATCACGATAATTTGCAAAAATCACACTTAGACTTGAAAATAGGCCATTAAGGGATGAAAACCCCATCCATCCCCCAAACGACCCCATAGGAGGCACGAACACCTCACACGGGACCAATTTAACTTGTAGGAACTGATCGTGTAGTCCCGGGACTTCCGGTTTGAGAGTATGACGATAATTTGCAAAAATCACACTTAGACTTGAAAACAGGCCGTTAAGGGGTGAAAACCAAAACCAGCCCCCAAACGACCTCGTAGGAGGCACGAACACCTCGCACGGGACCAATGTAACTTGTAGGGACTGATCGCGTAGTCCCGGGACTCCCGGTTTGAGATTATCACGATAATTTGCAAAAATCACACTTAGACTTGAAAACAGGCCGTTAAGGGATGAAAATCCCAACCAGCCCCCAAACGATCCCGTAGGAGGCACGAAGACCTCGCACGGGACCAATGTAACTTGTAGGGACTGACCGCGTAGTCCCGGGACTCCCGGTTTGAGAGTATGACGATAATTTGCAAAAGTCACACTTAGACTTGAAAACAAGCCGCTAAGGGGTGAAAACCCGAACCAGCCCCAAAACGACCCCGTAGGAGGCACGAACACCTCACACGGGACCAATGTAACTCGTAGGAACTGATCGCGTAGTCCCGGGACTTCCGGTTTGAGAGTATGACGATAATTTGCAAAAATCACACTTAGACTTGAAAACAGGCCGTTAAGGGATGAAAACCCCAACCAGCCCCCAAACGATCCCGTAGGAGCCATGAACACCTCGCACGGGACCAATCTAACTTGTAGGGACGGACCGCGTAGTCCCGGGACTCCCAATTTGAGAGTATGACGATAATTTGCAAAAATCACACTTAGACTTGAAAACAGGCCGTTAAGGGGTGAAAACCAAAACCAGCCGCCAAACGACCTCGTAGGAGGCACGAACACCTCGCACGGGACCAATGTAACTTGTAAGGACTGATCGCGTAGTCTCGGGACTCCCGGTTTGAGAGTATCACGATAATTTGCAAAAATCACACTTAGAGTTGAAAACAGGCCGTTAAGGGATGAAAACCCCAACCAGCCCCCAAACGATCCCGTAGGAGGCACGAACACCTCGCACGGGACCAATGTAACTTGTAGGGACTGACCGCGTAGTCCCGAGACTCCCGATTTGAGAGTATGATGATAATTTGCAAAAATCACACTTAGACTTGAAAACAAGCCGCTAAGGGGTGAAAACCCGAACCAGCCCCCAAACGACCCCGTAGGAGGCACGAACACCTCACACGGGACTAATGTAACTCGTAGGAACTGATCGCGTAGTCCCGGGACTTCCGGTTTGAGAGTATGATGATAATTTGCAAAAATCACACTTAGACTTGAAAACAGGCCGTTAAGGGATGAAAACCCCAACCAGCCCCCAAACGATCCCGTAAGAGCTACGAACACCTTGCACGGGACCAATCTAACTTGTAGGGACTGACTGCGTAGTCCCGGGACTCCCGATTTGAGAGTATGACGATAATTTGCAAAAATCACACTTAGACTTGAAAACAAGCCGTTAAGGGGTGAAAACCAAAACCAACCCCCAAACGACCCCGTAGGAGGCACGAACACCTCGCACGGGACTAATGTTACTTGTAGGAACTGACCGCGTAGTCCCGGGATTCCCGATTTGAGAGTATGATGAGAATTTGCAAAAATCACACTTAGACTTGAACACAGGCCGTTAAGGGGTGAAGAACTAAACCAGCCCCCAAACGACCCCGTAGGAGGCACGGACACCTCGCACGGGACCAATGTAACTCGTAGGAACTGACCGCGTAGTCCCGAGACTTTCGGTTTGAGAGTATGACGATAATTTGCAAAAATCACACTTAGACTTTAAAACAGGCCGTTAAGGGGTGAAAACCCGAACCTGCCCCCAAACGACCCCGTAAGAGGCACAAACACCTCGCACGGGATCAATGTAACTTGTAGGAACTGACCGCGTAGTTGTGTATGCAGTTTTTCTTCTTGTATATGCAATTTTTTTGCTTGAATATTTTTTTAAAAATGACTTGGTTACTAATATTGTATCTTTTTTGTGTCTTATTTTTTTTGTAGGATGACATTCAATCGTTAGCTTTTATCCACTTGGAACGCACGAGGAAGTCAATGCTTTACAACAGGGGGATTGTGTATTTAGTGTCGTTAATATTCAGGATTCTATTTTTTGTGTTATGGCCGAGCAGGCTTCCATAGTTTTATGGTTTATTTTTATGGTCGTGCTGGCTATAGTAGTTTTATTGTTGACTTTTATGGCCGTGCGGGCTTTATATGGGCAGATTTTATGTTAGCAGGTTTTGGAATGCTAAAAAAATAGAGGAAACTCTGTCCAATTTTTTTTTGATATGAGAACTATTAACTCTTGTAATTTTTTGAAGTTATTGTCGACTTTTATGGTCATGTGTTGGTTTATATTGGTATTATCTCTTGTAATTTTTTGAAGTTTGTATGCACATTAGTTCATCAACAACCTGCGATATTCATAATTTATGAATTTTCTTGATTTTGTTTTTGCAAATAATAAATATTTTTCCTACCGAATTTGGAATTTGCAAATTTTCCAGATTTGGTTCCTATTATTTTTTTTTTTAATCAACTGAAAAATCTGGCACGGTTTTAAACCGTGCCAAAACTGTGCCAATGCATAAAAATGAGAACGCTTATAAAATAATCTGGCACGCTTTATAACCGTGCCAAAAGCGTTCCAGAAAATCGATAATTTGGCACGGTTTTGGCGTGTGCCAAAAGCATGCTAGATTTAACATCTGACACTATTTAAAAGCATGCCAAAAGCGTGCCAGATTAAAAAACAGGCACAGTTTAAAAGCGTGCCAGATTGGAAAATCTGGCACGGTTTTAAACCGCGCCAGAAAATCTGGCACGGTTTTAAACCGCGCCAGAAAATCTGGCACGGTTTTGAACCGTGCCAGATTGCGTCTGGCACGGTTTTAAACCGTGCCAGTTTCCTGTTTTTGGTGTAGTGATAGTTTTGGTGGCGGCGGATGCCAAAATTACGCGGGATGTGACAGATGGTATTAGAGCATGGATTTAGGTCTCGTAGGTTATGAGTCCGTCTTAGTTTCCACGTTGCTTATATTTGGTTCCTTTTGATGATTTGTACTCTTATTCATTCCGAGTCTGATGTTGTTTTGTTCCTATCTTTTCAAATGGCGAATACAAGGAGAGCTAGGAGTAGGAGAGAGGAGTCCGTTTCTGGTCCCGCGACTCAGGGGAGGCAGCTGAATATTATTTTGGATGACGAGAAGTTATCGGCTATCATCTGTGAGTCCACGACGGCCGGTATGGATATGGAGAGACAGAGATGGGTGACTTTAGAGGCACAACTGCAGGGTGCACCCGTTTGGCTTGGGATAGGGTGAGAACCACTTTTCTTAAGGGAGATCCTCCCAGCTTCATTGGGGGATCTATCCCAATAGTTGCTTACCAATGGAGGAGGGACATGGAGAGACATTTGAGAATGGTGGACTGAACGGATGTGCAGAAGCAGATGTTAGCAACGTTTAAGCTAACTGGGGATGCATTACAATGGTGGGAGAGTGACTCCACATAGGAGGATAGAGATCAATTGGGTTATGCAGATTTTTTGATAAGGTTTAATAATAAGTACTTTTCATATGCAATTTGGAACGCGAAGAAGAGAGATTTTATGGACTTAGAACAACGTTCAAAGTTGATTATTGAGTATGAACAGGAGTTCACCAATATATCTATATTTGTACCAGAGGAGGTTAGCACTGAGGTGAAGAAAATGGAGTGTTTCATTAAGGGATTATTTTGGTTGATTAGGCAGATGGGGTTGGGAAATACAGCGTACACTACTTATGCTCAGGTGGTGGATGTCGCAATGTTACTATGGAAAGAGAAATCCAATTATGAAAATATGTTGGGAAAGAGACAAGAGTCAAATGGACAAGGTGGTGAGAATAAGGGTCGCAATGACCAAGCGTGGAAGAAGTAAAGAACAAATCAGGAACACCAAGGACAAGTATAAGAGCGAGAAAATACTAGACGCTACGATCCTTTTAAGGGTGAATAATTTATCTGTGGGAAAATAGGACATAAGGTGGATAGGTGTTTCAAGAAAGAGGGCCAACAAGGACAAGCAGTTCAGGCCCAACCGGGTCAAGTCACACAAGGACAACAAGGTCAAGGAGTACAGGGGCAGCAAGGACTGAGGCCTCCAGTCTTAGCAGTAACAGGTGTTCAAGGAGCGCCAGCAGCATCGACAGCGTCAGGTGTTCAAGGGGTACTAGCAGCACCGGCAACGTCAGGTGGTCAGGGAGTGGCCGTAGCACCAAGCCAAACTGGTTATGGGAGGTTCTATTTGCCTCAGCCTCAGGATGAGCAGGATAGATTGTGTGGCTAGAGAGGTAACACGGTACATAATTATTTCCTTAGTGTAATACCCCATATTTTTATGGCTTTTAATTATAAGGGTAATTAAATGGAATTGCTTTTAATTCTGGGATTTATTAAATTAATTTGGGATGTATTAAAATTAATTCGGATTTAAATGCTAGCTGTAAGAGGGTACTTTAGATAAGATGGAGGCATAACCCCTGTTTGAGTATGGTAAAGATAAGCTAATCCTGGCCAGAGCTTTGGGTTAATGATAGGACACACGAACACAGGCCCAATGAAGATAAACTCGGCTTAAACTCACAAAATCCTCGTGTATAACTTAGGAGATAGTAATGAACCTTAGAAGTAACTTAGCTAGAGGGAGAGAGAAGTAAGCACCCTAGATACACCTTGGTAGGCAGGTGAAAACACACCATATACCCTCAGGAATTTCTGTCAAGTATTAAAAGCTTCACAATAAATGACAATGGTGAGGGGATAAACCCTCTGGCTTGCAATAAATCTCTCTTTTTTTGATGTGTATCTCTAGTAATAACTCTAGGGTTCTCAAAAAGGTCATGCCCCTCCTCAGGGGTGGTTGGGGTCCTTAAATATTCCCCACCACATCCCCGAGGTAACTCAGTCATTAAAGACTATGAAAAGACATCCCTCATGCTTTATGTCACAACATTAAATGCCTGATGCACTAGTTGTCTTCACGTCATAAACATTAAATGTCAAGACATGCCTTTTGCCTAACCACTGTGTGTCAGGGGGCTGTTATCGCAGAGGTGGCTTACCAACTGCCTGACAGCCCCAAATACAACGGTGGTTTACTCAAGTGCATGTCTGACATTGTTTAGCTGGCTAATGACATCACCTACAGTAGATGTGACATTAAGTAGAGGGCTGTTTGGTTCATAACTCAATGCCCGATGGAACTCGACGTTGCTCCATATGAGCTTCCACGGTCAGGGTCCTTTGGTGTTTTACCAGGTGTATCTAAGATGGTCAGGACAAGCCCCAACGGTGCCTTACTTCTCAATCCTCCAAACCAGGTCCCTCTAAAGTTCCCACGATGATGTCATTCGATAGAGCATGAAAGCTCTCCCAGGCCCTGCCAAGCCTGGTCTCTCGCAAGTACCGTTTGACCTCATACAAACTCTTTTGTTAATATCGTTTCGTCATTACAACCGTTAAAGCTTCTAGTCATAAATAATGAAAATATAATATGACTAATACAACAAGCTAAAATATGAGCTGCCGCACCAAGCTGCCTCACTGAGTTGCCACGCTTGAGCTGCCTCGGTTGCTTAATCTCAAACACTGTTGCTAATTGGGGATTGGTCCCTAATCTCAGGATTACCTTCAAGCCCCCTCTACATTTGCCCCCTTGTGGAGAGATTTTTTGGAACAAGAAATGTATGCACGAAATGTCTCCAACCGATGGACCTTTCTTTGTAAAAAGATTCAGGCCTTTTCTCCTGTATTCAGAACCAGAACGTTAGAGTCTTCGGGAAAAAATAAAATTCTGCCTGATGCACCTTAGTCATGACTAATCAATCTTCTAGACTTATGACGAGGGAACATCGTAGTTTTTTGGAATCGTTGGGACATCGTCTTCGTTGGGGGTCTTATTAGATGTGTTTATCAAAAAAAATTCTTTGGCGCCAAAACTCAAGCTTGTATAGGAAGGCGACAGTTTGTGTTCCCCAGACGTCACTTCGTAAATGACGTGGCGCAGTCTTCTCAACTGTCAAAGCACTTACCAAGGTTCCACGTGTTCATTGGAAATGATTGTAGGCGGCACTGAACGTGTGATGATGGGAGACTAAAACGATAACCCTAAAATTTTCAAACGTCCATATCCAAAACACTTGGACCTTCTCTTTTGTGTTTCTTACTCTGTTACTATCTTCTTCAGACTTTCGTGTCTTTTTTAGAGAGAGAGAGAAAAAAATTGCAAAAACTCCATTGTTGCTAAAACTCCATTGTTGCTAAAACTTCTTGTTCGCCTTCTTCCCTTCTTATCCTCTAAACCTCCCTTACGTGAAGCTTTTCTGATGTATTCATCATCGTTTTCCATGGAAACCTAAAGCAACCCCGCCATCTCTGCTACTGGTGCTCCGTCTGCCACCACCACTGCTGCCTCTACCCTGGATGCTGCCCGCCAGGAATAGCTGAGATTTTATCATCGCTCTCCTATTTTTGGGGAGGGTGATGACTTTCCTGTTGCCTACAAGGCTGTGCATTTTTCTTCCAAGTTCGATGCCTTACTGTTGGGTGATGAAGACGAGGATTCTTCTGAATGGGGCTTTCTTCCCCCAGAGGGGACTCTACGATTTTGCTTGGAGCGAGGCTATGGTCCCATGTTGACTTCGAAGCGCCAGGGGGTTCTCCTGCCCACTTTGCTGCCTGGAACTCTCACATGCAAAGTGCTTATGCTAATTTTCTCACCAAGCTTGGGTTGCAACGGGCTAAGTCATTTGGTGAGTTCACTCTTTCGAAGAACAAATTGCTCTTCCTGTCCTAGTCTCTCGATGGAACGTTACTACTCATACGTTTATCGCTGCGTGAGGCGAGTTCACCATAACTCTAGAGGACATATGTGAGCTTTTGTGCCTCGATGCAACAGGTCATGAGCCCTACGATGATGAGGCTCTTGATGCCCAAGAGACTGCCGATCGTTTGTAGTTGGATCGCATATGCCGAAGCTGTATTGGTTCATCCAACAAAGCTACTTTCTCTCCCTTGATTAATTATTTCTTCAAGGGTTCTGGTGAAGGTAGTTCTTCAGCAGATGCTCCTGGTCAAGGTACACCGTTGGAACTTCCTACCTATATTCTTGTGATTCTCTCCCGTTTCCTTTTGACGGGCAAACCCAACGACCAACCCCGAAGGGACCTTATCAACCTGTCCCTTCGTTTGGCCCGAGGCATACAACTTCCACTGGCTGTAATTGCCTTGGGATCCCTCTACACCTGGCTGGATAGGACTTTGTTCGACATGGAACGCTCTCTTGGCCGTTATAACTTGGCCAATTTTGCCAACAACGTTCTTCTGACCAGCTTCCTTTACTTTCGCTTTCATGCCATAGCGGCCAAAGCCAACAGTCCTCCCTCGGGGGAAATAATTCTGCCTCTACGGTCCTTTATTTATCACAGGAGACAAAGCCGAAAGGAGTTAATATCTGTGATTGACCATTTTGAGAACTTTGTAATGAGGCCTTATCAGGAGGAAGTTTTCTTTCACACTTGTGAATTTTTTCAACGTGAAGCCAGAATGGTACAGGTGCCTTCCCCAGATATCGAGGATCCCTCGTTGACCGTGGTTATTTTCTTCTCCCCCGAATATCTTCCTTCTTACATCGAGTGGGGATATGCCAGTGAGCACTATAATCCCAACCGATGCAGCCACCAGTTTGGGTTTGATCAGGGGGCTCCACGTCCAGTGTTTCAATCATCAAACCCTAAGGTCTCCTTTAGCGAGGCGTGCTCTCTTTTTTCTTCCACCGCTGCGTGGGGGATAAGCTCCACTATGACTAGGCGAGTGACCATTACCAGTATTACTAGGTAGGGGGACGTGACCCCTTTGTTTTCCACAAAGTACTGGCCGAAGCAACTAGCTGAAATTGCTGAGTTCGTTGAGAGAGATCCGGTGTATCCTCCCGTTTCTTCATTTTCTGCCCTAAAATTAGGGCTAAAGGGAAACTCTGTACTTGGGATAGAATTCCCTCTAAGTTCAACCCCCAAAGCACCTCCCACCGAGCTTCCCCCACTTTGTCCCATGGTCCCAGTTGCGCCAAAGCCCAAAACTCCTGCACCTCCGAAGAAGGCTGCCCCTCAATCGAAGCTACTATCAACGAGGGCCTTCTCAACCACCTGCCAAGAAGGCAAAAACAGCCAAGAGTGGGACATCAAAGTCAAAATCTAAGTCCCAGAAGCCCCAAACTCCCGTGGCAGCCCTTCCCATAGCCTCCGTTCCACCTCCCATGCCTGCTGAGATGGCTGAGCGTTTAAGGAGGGAGGCCCAAGCAGAAGTAGATAAAATAAATGCTGAGTATCATCGACACTCTGTCGTTGTTCCTCCTTCCGCTACTTTTCCCACAGTGGTGGTTGATCCTTCGGAGCCAACAGCTAGAAGGAGAAAGAGCTCAAGGGTTCCTTGAGAGGTCGGTACTGGTGCAGCGGGATCGAGGAGAAAGACTCTTGGTACCAAGCCCTAGAAGACACAAAATGTTGAGGTGAATCCCACTCCTGCCCCCTCTGTCGCTGTTACTCCTCTTTCTTCGCCTGTGGTCCTGTCGTCTCGTTCCCCTTTGTAATCCGAGGTATGTACCATCAGATTCATTCGTTATCTTTTTTGCTTAAGGCAGGCTACATCTGTTTATTATATATATATTTTTTTGTTTTTGACAACTGTGGTGCATGGGATTAAAATGGAAAGGCCAAACCCCCCCAGTCCTCCCGTGAGCCCTTTTGTGGGGGGACATTTCGATGTTTCTCGTACTGATGTGACTCCTCCCCGTTCTCCCATGACGGGGCTCACTTATTCTTGTCGGTCAAGCTCCCAACATGCTAAGGAAGTTATTGTGGGAGGTGAGGCCACTGAGCCTGCGAGTGATTCCTTGCCTCCAGAGGTAACGCAACCCGAGGTAACACTATCAGTCCCCTCTAACTTACGTACTTCCCCTGAGGTTCCTCTGCCCATCGTTCTTGTGGAGGAAAGTGAGTCCGAGGTATGCTTTCCCTTATAATTTATTTGTTATAGTGTCTTTTTGGTTCCATCCTTTTTACTTATGGGTGTTGTTGAACCCTGAGATGTTTTTGTGTGCCCCAGGTTGAAATATCCTCATTGTTAGCAAACATTCTTCTTCCAACGATGCTGGTGAGGCCTCTGACCACCATTCCCCTTTTCAGCAGTATAACCAAAGTGAGTAGTACGTAGAGATACTTCTTCATGGTGTATGTACTTATTCCTTTTTTTTTCTAACACTTGCCCTCATGTCACAGTTTTTTCCTGATCTTGTACCACCTAGTTATCTTGGTGGTTCTACTGCAGTCAAGGCCCATGTTGGTGCTTCTATCAAGCATAGTGGTGCTTCTGTACCCCTTCATGTTGGGTCTTTGTTTGGGAGCCCGTCATCTTCTCTCGACGAACCCGCTATACGGGCCCTAGTGCCTTATGTAGGTGAGGGAGTTTTGCCAAGTGTTGGGGCTTATGCGAGCAGGGACCCCGTTGTGGCTTCTGAGGCAATGATCTCGCCCCCAACAGCTCCTGTCCCTATGGCTGCCACACTGACTCACGTTCTTGCCCCTGCAGCAGCTGAGGTATTTTTCTTTAAGTCTTGTTAAATTTTTTCATAAACTCCACCTTACAACGGTGACTTAACAACGAAAACGGTTTTTAAGATTTTTCATAAGCTCCGCCTTATAACGGTGACTTAACAACAAAAACGCTTGTTAAGGTTTTTCATAAACTCCACCTTATAACGGTGACTTAACAATGAAAACACTTGTTAAGATTTTTAGTAAACTCCACCTTATAACGGTGACTTAACAACGAAAACGCTTGTTAAGATTTTTAGTAAACTCCACCTTATAACGGTGACTTAACAACGAAAACGCTTGTTAAGGTTTTTCATAAACTCCACCTTATAACGGTGACTTAACAATGAAAATGGTGACTTAACAACGAAAACGCTTGTTAAGATTTTCCATAAACTCCACCTTATAATGGTGACTTAACAACGAAAACGCTTGTTAAGATTTTCATAAGCTCATCATGCCCTCTATCTCTTTTCAGGTTGCTCGGGAAAATTCTCCCCCAGTTCTTTCGCCTATGGCCCCCCCATCGGGAACCTGCTTCTTCAGAAAATTCTGGTCATGATGATCAAGGTTCCATGACTGGTGTTGCAGCGGAGAGCGAGTCTGGGTGTGAACTCCCTCTTCCTGACCTGGCTCCTCACACTTTTTGCCTGATGGTGCTTCGACAGTCTCCTCAAATGCCTGTCAACCACCGTTTGGTGATCGAACAACTGGTGAATCATCACCCTGAGACCTTCACACTGGATTGTCTGCATTCCAACATTCACGTGATGAGTCACAGACTTCAAGGCATGGCGATAGTTGTTGCTGAAATTGCCAGTACTCCTACTGCAAGCGTTACCCGATCCCTACTTAACCAATTTTTGGGTTTCCTGAGGGAGCTAGAACCTGATGGCTTCCGTTTTGACTGGCTCATAATGCATCTGAAGACTTTGAAGAACTAGCAACTGATCATCCAGAGGGAAGTGTTACGAAAGCACCAGGAGGACCAGCAAGCTGAGGAAGCTAGGTTGGTCGCATTGGCACCCCTTTTGGAAGCGGTGGATCAAGAGGTAAAGGATGCCGAAGAAGCTTTGTGTCTGGTCAAACTGAAGTGCGAGAGACTCCTCATCGAATGTACCCAAGTGCAAATGAGGCTGGAGGTTTCTATTAACGCCCAACGGTATTTCACAGCAGTTTCTTCGGGACTTCCTGGAGATTTTTTCTCTTCCTCAGATTTATCGTTTCTTTTAGAGTAGTTGCCTCTTGTATACAGATCCTCCATCTGTTCTTATCTATGTAATTCTTGGGCGATAGCTCCCAAAACAAATTTTGTAATGCTATATTATTTATGAATGAAGAATATATACTTTTCAATCCCTTCGTGTGTTGTGACTGTTGTTGTATGCTATAGAGTTCTATATTTCTGCAATTCTTTCATTATGTTCAAATTGTAACCCAAAACTTGTATATTTATAACAATAACCAGTCATAACATTGGTTCGAACTTGATTGTTTACACATGATAAACCTTCATCCATTTATTATTAATCTTAAATGGCTTGTCTTCCTCTAACTTCAAAATTAAACAATAACCTCAGTCATGAGCTTCCTTCACAACGAAAGGTCCCTCCCAGTTGGCCGCGAACTTTGGTATAAGAAGTCCCCTGATGTGCTTCACTGTCGCTTTCAATACGAGGTCTCCCTCCACGAACTTCCTTGGTCTCACCAAGTTGTCATATGCCTTGGAGAGTTGTTTCGTATATATTTGAAAGTGTTGCATCGAGTTATCTCTGTGTTCATTCAGTGCTTCCAGCTGTACGTGTCTACTATGAGGGAGCATGCTACTTCGCAAGGCATAATGAGCAGAGGGAACTTCCAACTCTACTGCAAGGATGGCCTCAGCCCCATAAATAAAAAAGAACGGCGTTTATCCTGTGGGTTTCCGCTTGGTTGTTTGATAGGCCCATAAAATAGCTGGTATCTTGTCATCCCATGCCCCTGGAAAGTCCTCCATCATCTTGGTCAAAATATTAATCAAGGTTTTGTTAGTTGCCTCGACCTGACCATTTCCCTTTGGGTATGCCACCGTTGAGGTGTGATGAACAATGGAGTACTTGTTTGTGAGCATTGTTACTTCAGAATTGATGAAGGGAGTCCCGTTATCTGAAAGAATAACCTTTGGGATCCCAAAACGGCAAATGATGTATTCTCTGATGAAGTTGCTCACTACCCCAGCCGTTGCTCTTCTGAGTGGTATCACTTCGGCCCATTTTGTAAAACACTCTGTTGCTACCAGTATCCATATCTTGCCTCTCGAAGAAGGGTGTATGGCCCCCACTAGGTTAAACGCCCAAGTATGAAATGGATAGGGTGTTGACAGAGAGTGTAAGTCCACCGATGGGGCATGGATCATATTTCCATGAAGTTGGTAAGCTTTGCATTTTCGAACGAACTCAACAGAGTCTTTCTCCATCTTTGGCCAATAATACCCCAACGTCATCAACTGATCATACAACTTGTCCCCTCCTATGTGTGCTGGATCGTGCGCTTGTTTGAGGACCTCCGCTGCTTCTTCCTTCGTGACGCAACGCAATGGCCTGTTGAAGTACCCCTTTCGATAAAGCTGCCCCTCCCGAACATAGAACCTTGGAGCCCTTTGCCTCAGGCCCATTGCATCCATTTTCTTCGTTGGGACAACCCCCTCCTGAATGAAGTCGATGTAGGGCTGCCTCCAGTCCATTTGAATTTTAATGAAATGTCACTCAGCTATCTCGAAGAATAGCTGACACTTATCGCACTTCCGTTGCAGCTCTGTCGCATCTTGCTTCATTCTAGGCCAGAAATGCCCCTCTCTTTGAATTCTCCTATATAGAGGTATCTCATTCGTTTCGCAGTGCTCCTCATGCGTTTTCCTCAATCTTTGCTCGGCTTCCTCTGGGCTGACACATCTTGACAACCATCCCCCAGCATTTTTATAGTAAAGATTCCCCTAGTTCGTAAAGTATTATGCCAACTCTCTTAATCACATAGCTCCTTCGCCAGACTCCAGTTGCTTCCTAATCTCTCCCCTCCAGTCCGCATCCTCCTCCATCGATAGTATTGACTGTACCACCGAAGGAGCTATTTTTCGTTGGATCACAACTATAGTCTCATCGTTCTTCGTGACCATTTTCTGGGCGATAGTGGCATAGGCGTCTGGATGGCAGTTCATCTTTCTGGGATATCTTCTGATCTTGGTCCGATGGAACTGGTTGAGAAGCCTTTGAATGATTGTTATATAGGGTGCTAGGCTCATGTGTTTCAACGCATATTCTCCGTTTACTTGCTGAATTACTAAGTTCGAGTCACCCTTAATGCAGAGTGAACGAATTCCCCTTCGAAGAGCCTCTAGCAGCCCCAGTACCAATGCCTCGTATTCTGCTTCGTTATTGGAACAAGGGAAATCTAGCTTGTAGGAAAGGCAAATATCTTCCATCCCTTTTGAAAGAATAACCCCTGCTCCCCCCTTCTTTTCCGCTGAAGATCCATCGAACTGCATCGTCCACTCCTCATCAGTTGTATCCAGGCAATTAGCCTACAAATCATCTCCTGGAATGTCTTCCTTAGGTGGCTCAAAGGTTCCTGAAGGGAAGATGGCCAATAGATCAACGTACGCCTGGCTTTTAATTGCGCGAGGAACCACACACTTCAAGTCATATTCAGAGAGGATAAGGAACCATCTAGCTGCCCTGCTAATCAATATAGTCCTTGCAAGCAAATACTTAATTGGGTCGCATCTAATTACAATATGAATTGTGAAAGACAGCATATAATGCCTAAGTTTTCGTGCTACAAAGACTAAGGCTAAACAATGCCTTTCTAAGCTACTATATCTAATATCTGGCCCATGTATGATTCTGCTGAGGTAGTAAATCGGTTGTTCTTGCCTGTCCACTTCTTGTGCCAGTAGCGCTCTAACGGACCTCGTGGTAGACGTGAGGTATAGCTGCAACGGTACTCCTGCCTGGGGAGGAACCATAATTTGTGGTGAAACGAGCAGTTTCTTCAGCCTGACAAGAGACTCCTGGTGAACCTCCTCCCACCTAAATTTTGTGTTCTTTCCCAACAGCTGCATTAGTGGGTGTGTTATTTCGGCCAATCCAGGCACAAACCTCCTGAGGTAGGAGACCTTGCCTAGAAAACTCTTCAGCTCTTTCGCTGTCCCAGGACATGGCATCTCTAATATCGCCCGCTGTTTATCCTGGTCCATTTGAACCCCTTGTTGATCAACCACGAAGCCTAGAAACTTCCCACTTGTTACTCCGAAGACACACTTTAACGGGTTCATCCTCAATTTATACCTCCTGCACCGAGCAAACACCTTTTTTAAATCATTCAGATGGGACTCCTCCTTCTTCGATTTGATGACCAGGTCATCCACATAGAACTCTACAAATTTGTGAAAGAAGTCATGAAAAATGGCCATCATTGTCCTCTGGTACGTAGCTCCGACATGCTTGAGTCCAAACGGCATCACCTTGTACATGAAGTTGCCCAACGGAGTTTTGAATGCCATTTTCTCTGCATCAGAGGGGTCCATCTTGATCTGGTTGTATCCCACATACCCATCCATGAAGCTATACATATCATGACCAGACGTGGCATCTATCAAACTGTCGATGGAGGGTAGGGGAAACTCATCCTTGGGGCAAGCCCTATTCAAGTCTCTGAAGTCCACGCAAATCCTTATTTGGTTTTTGTCTTTCATCCCCACTGGTACAATGCTGGATAGCTAGAGGGGATGTTGTGTTGGCTTGATAAATCCTGTTGCCAACAAGCGTTGGACCTATTCTTTAATCTTTAAGTCTAGTTCATGCTTGTAAGTCCTCATTGCCTGCTTTACCAGAATGGCTGAAGGCATCACGTTCAGTTTGTGGCAACTCACCTCTTCATCCAGCCCTTCCATTTCAGTGTACTTCCATGTGAAAACGTCTATGAACTCCCGAATTAGTTTGAACAAGGCTTCTCGTTTCCTCTCACCGAGATCTTTTGAGATAAATATAGGACTTGGATCTTCCCCTTCTCTTGCCATGTTCATCTGGTCTAATTCTTGTGCCTGGGGCCTTGGTCGATCTCCCATGTAGTCTGGTTCTTCGGTGATATCTTCTATGAATTCTTATATGTTGAAGTTGTCTATCACCATACACTTCCCCCGTCGATCCACCAAAAAACACTCATACACCGGGTCAACCTCATCTTTAGTCTCTTCGGTCGCCCGCTCACACCGTTATAAGTGGTACACTACTTTTCCTTCTTCAGTGATAGTTTTCTTGCATTGCCTGTTGGTAGCTGTTGCCACGGCCTTCCTCTTCTTCTTTCTGGAAGCCTCAGCGATTATTTTTTCTGAAAAGTGACTTAACACGCTTTGTCGTTGGACCTCGTGCTCCATTGGGTCTATTCTCGGCCTTATCCTATCTTTGAGTTGCCTCGAGACCCTTTGGAGTCGAGGGATCATCTAATGGGCTTCTTCGGTTCTTACCCCTTCGCTACTTCTGCCCTCTTTATCCTGCTCATTCAAGGTCCCCATTCTCTCTCTAATTGATGGAACCCATGGCCCCTCCATTCTCTTCGTCAGGACCCGTACATCCTCCTCCAGTTCTGTATAGAACGCCGCATCCACTAAGTGTGCTTCTTCAATAGCGAAAGGCCTCTTCGTAGCCCTGATGGTCACCTTCATTCCCTTTACGTTTGCCTTGGCACATTGATGATAAGTCGAAGGAACTAAGCCTTAGTTGTGAATCCATACTCTCCCTATTAGTAAGTGATAGGAAGTTGCACTTTCTATTACATGGAACTTGATGTGGGAACTCATATTTCCCATTGTAATCCCAATATTCACGTACCCGATAGATTTGGAGGATTGATTGTCATATCTCGAAATTACCAAAGGCATGGGGACCAGCCTTTCTTTTGGAATACCAACCGTGTGGAAGGAGTTGATTGGCATAATATTGATGGAAGCACCCCCATCCATAAGGGTCCTTGCAAAGCTAACTCCGTTGACGCTAGCGGTTACATATAGGGGTCTGTTATGAGGGAACCTCACAGCTCTATCCACATCGCTGAAGGTTACTTCTGACAGAAATTTCTTCACCAGCCTAGCCATGGGTCCCCTCCACCTTAACGAGGGGACTGCGTTCCTTTTTACAATGTCCAAAATCGCGTGAGTTATCTCCGTCCTGCTCTCCTTAGGGATCCCCACTTGATCGAAGAACCAAGTGAATTTTGGGGATTTTGAAACTGCACTACATTCTATGTCTGGGTCTGTTTCCTCATCTTCAACGCTATACACGTCTTCCACGTCCCTAACGCTTGCTTCATCATAGGCTAAAACTACATTATCCATTCCCGTGGTACAAAGTTCCAGAGCTTTTTCGAGCTCCTTCTGCTTCATCGACAACCCTCCTCCTCTTTCTGCCTCCTCATCATAGGCCATCAACAAATTGGCCCCGTGTGCCAGAAGTGGGTTGTTGTTAATGTTTTGTGGGGGAATTTGCAATGTCCATGCCTTCATGTACTTGTCGATGATCCTTCGCAGCGTGAAGCAGCTTTCTGTTGGATGCTGGATCTTTCGATGAACCTGGCAGTACTTAGGATCCGCCTTCGTTGTAGCATCAGGTTCTTCTATCGGGATGCCTTTTGGTTCATAAACCGTTCCCCCTTGGACCATCACGTTATAACAACTCACAGCCTCTTCTATCGTGCAAGGTAATGGTGGAGGGTCTTCTCTATCTTTCCCAAATTTTCTCTTCCTGTCCCTCCTTGGTGTCTTGCCCCTATCTTCTCCTCCGGCGTACCCTACCAGCGGGGGCTGAGACCTCCCCCCCGTGGGTTGCATTGGTTGCCTGAATACCATGGGTACTACCATCGGATTGGGTCGTACCACCAAAGAGATGTTCCTTGCGGCTTTCAATAATTCCGCAAAAGTCCCCTCACACGTCTCGTTGATGAGATGGCAGATGTATTCAGGAAGTAGTCCCTCAGCGCATATTTGTAATAACTTGGACTCTTTGGCCTCCTCCCTCACATCGAGGGACCTTTCCCTGAACCTTCGAACATAGGCCACCACTTTTTTCCCTGGTCTTTGCTTCTCCCTTCCCAGTTGGGTCAAGGTGAACTCGTCTTCTGCCAAAAAGAACTTTTGGACAAACAATACGTGCATCTCCTCCCACGTAGAAATGATGTTGGGAGCTAAGTGAGAGTACCAGGTGTATGCCTTATCGGTTAGGTATTTGGAAAACTCCCTCAATCTAAGATTTTTATCATTGCAATGTGCTCCCAAGTGTTCAACAAACCGCTTAATGTGCTCCTTCGGGTTCCCACCTTTCCCTGTATATTTTTCGAAGATAGGGGGAATATAGTCCTTTGGGTAAGGCTCATCGTTGTACGCTTGAGGGTAGGGTGTTCGGAAGTCGTCATAAACCAAAGCCACCTCACCGACTGATTGCGGGGAAGCCCGCATGAACTTCAACATCTCCTTCTGCATCTCTTTTCTCATTTCTTCCATAGGCAAGTCCGCAGTTGCCACCAGCAACGGGGCCATGGTCTGAGCGCCCGTTGCAACTGAAACGAACGTCACCGGTGGTACCGTTGAGGCTCCTGAGGTTCCCACTGCTGGGCTCACAACATGGGGTACGCTTGCCGGGAGCGCTCCTACAATGCCTGTACCTGGTGGGGCCGTTGGAGCTACCCCTGGTGTTACGAAAGCATTAGCCTCCAATCCTCCCAGCATAGTTGAAGCTACTGGGGTTTGCAAAAACTCATAAAATTTGCTCATGAGGAGAGTCATCTGTGCGGGTCCCAACCCCGCGCTCGTGGCAGGTTGTGCCGCCCTAGGAACGTCTGACATCGTTGGAGCCGGCGGTACCTCTACCCAAGGAGCCCCATCCCTTAGGGCCTCCTGCTCCCTCGCGGCATGTTCTTCATTATGCTGTATATCATCAAAGTTGAGTCTTCGAGTAGCATTATCTTGCGCCATACTCCCTAGCTAAGAGAATGCCTCCCCAGCGGAGTCGCCAAATGTAAGAGGGAACTTTAGATAAGATGGAGGCGTAACCCCTGTTTGAGTATGGTAAAGATAAGCTAATCCTGTCCAGAGCTTTAGGTTAATGATAGGACACACGAACACAGGCCCAATGAAGATAAACTCGGATTAAACTCACAAAACCCTCGTGTATAACTTAGGAGATAGTAATGAACCTTAAAAGTAACTTAGCTAGAGGGAGAGAGAAGTAAGCACCCTAGATACACCTTCGTAGGCAGGTAAAAACACACCATATACCCTCAGGAATTTCTGTCAAGTATTAAAAGCTTCACAATAAATGACAATGGTGAGGGGATAAACCCTCTGGCTTGCAATAAATCTCTCTTTTTTTGATGTGTATCTCTAGTGTATCTCTAGTAATAACTCCAGGGTTCTCAAAAAGGTCATGCCCCTCCTCAGGGGTGGTTGGGGTCCTTAAATATCCCCCACCACATCCTCGAGGTAACTTAGTCATTAAAGACAATGAAAAGGCATCCCTCATGCTTTATGTCACAACATTAAATGCCTGATGCACTAGTTGTCTCCACGTCATAAACATTAAATGTCAAGACATGCCTTTTGCCTAACCACTGTGTGTCAGGGGGCTGTTATCGCAGAGGTGGCTTACCAACTGACTGACAGCCCCAAATACCACGGTGGTTTACTCAAGTGCATGTCTGACATTGTTTAGTTGGATAATGACATCACCTACAGTAGATGTGACATTAAGTAGAGGGCTGTTTGGTTCATAACTCAATGCCCGATGGAACTCGACGTTGCTCCATACGAGGTTCCACGATCAGGGTCCTTTGGTGTTTTACCAGGTGTATCTAAGATGGTCAGGACAAGCCTCAACGGTGACTTAATTCTCAATCCTCCAAACCAGGTCCCTCTAAAGTTCCCACGGTGAGGTCATTCGATAGAGCATGAAAGCTCTCCCAGACCCTACCAAGCCTGGTCTCTCGCAAGTACCGTTTGACCTTATACAAACTCTTTTGTTATTATCGTTACGTCATTACAACCGTTAAAGCTTACAGTCATCAATAATGAAAATACAATATGACTAATACAACAAGATAAAATATGAGCTGCCGCACCAAGCTGCCTCGCTGAGTTGCCACGCTTGAGCTGCCTCGGTTGCTTAATCTCAAATACTGTTGCTAATTGGGGATTGGTTCCTAATCTCAGGATTACCTTCAAGCCCCCTCTAAATTAATTTGGGATGTATTAAAATTAATTCGGATTTAAATGCTAGCGAGACGAGAGTTAGTATTTGGTCATTTATATGTCATCGAATATTATTAAGTGATTATGGTAATATGTGATTATTGAATTTATTAAAAATGTCGTGAGTTAAAAATACGACAGTTTCGATAATATAGTTGGGACGCACGTGTCAGTCGCGTCAGGATTGAATTTATGTAGTTTAAAAAGTAAATTATATTTTATCAACCGAATGGTCATTTTGAGCACGCTAACGTGTCCGGAAGGGTCGAAATAGTCCGAAAATACTAGCCGGGAGTTTAGTTTGGGTCCCGGGGCATTTTTAGGCCAAACCGACAACCTAGAAGGGTAGTTTAGTAATTTTAAAAATAAGGGAATTAAAACCCACGAATTTTATAGTTTATATTTATATTTTTATAGAGGCCACTAAGGCCATTACCATCCAAAAGCATTAGAAGTGGGCTACGAGAGTTAGAGAGGAGTTATCATAGGGTTCCAAACCAAAAACACCCACCACCATCATTTTTGAAAGAGATTGTGACCATAAAGAGGGAAGAATCAACCTTGATACACCGGCAGCACATCCGAAGAACAAATCTGAGGCAAGTGATTTGATATTTTTAAGTGCATTGAATATTTCTTCCATGTTTAGTGAGTATCGGCAATTTTATTTATTTATGTGAATATTTTTCCCTGATAGTGTGGGGTTAAATTGATTTTCATCCGCGGAGGATGAATGAGTATATTGATAGTGGTATATACTTTATTGAAATTAATCATTTTATGTGTTGTGTTATACGAGTATGATATTATCCTAATTATGAATTTATAATATACTTATACCGATAGTGTGCTGGTATTACAAGTTTATCGGAGTTACTACCTTGGGGTAGAATGTTTTGATTCTGGCGAGGTCCCATCCGTGAGAGGGCCGGGCTCGCAATTGTACTTTTGTATATATGTATATATTTATATATATTGTTGTGACTGCAATAAGGTATAATAGTCTCGGATATTTAATCCCAGCATGTGTAGGGATTTAAATTGTTATGATTCATAAGCAATTGGTTTACTAGTCAGCGAAAAGGCTTAACTGGTTATTATATTAATGCTCAGGATGTCGTAATAAGAAGAGTGCATTATTTTATCACCCTTTAGAGATGTGGGAGTTTATAGCATGTCGGGGGACGGAATTTTGAGATCCCCGATTTTATTTGCATGGTGTATATGGAATGTGATTCCCATCAATGTCAAGAGAAAGTGTCTTTCGGGAAGAGTTCCTTGTTTAAGTGTAATTGTGGAAGGAGATGTAACTTTGTTGTTAAGAGACGGGAATATAGGGGTACATGTTATGGACTGAGGGTTAACGAATCCCGATGACCGACAATGTTAGGTAGTAGTGTATCGGGGGGGGGGGGGGTCCTTGTTTGGATTTCTCTTTGCGAGACATCCCATGCATGAAACTTAGCGTAAAGTAGGTAGTAGGGAGATGTTTGACCATTCGTCCATAAATTGGATACCTCGATCGTTATGGAAGTAAGTAGTTATGACTGGAAGTTAACAAGGGGTAAATTGCGATGTAAGTTTAGTAGAGCCAGTTGTTAGTAAAGAAGTACTGATAACGTTGGTTTTGTATGGCGGGTTGAAGGACGCATTGAGGTTAATAAGGATTTAGGATTTCAAATTCAGAGGTGATTTAGAACGCCCAAGTGGTATAGCCACATTGTAAATTTAGCGTCAATTAAGAGTTTGGAATACGTATGAAGCGTATATGGTTTTTAAAATAGTATGATTGGGTTATAAGGTTTGTCACAGGGTGTAGGCATCTTGGTTTACTAATGTAGTAATCGTCGAAAGAAGGGATATAGATGGGTGAAATTATTACTTATGGAGTTAAGCGTCGTAAGAGAAGGTGTTAATAAGTATACTCGTGTGTAATCAGTGTAGCACGTCTAAATTTGGTGAAAAGGGAAGAGGAAAGCCATTTAATAAAGGGATACCTCTTGAGAAGGCAAATATTTAATTATTATGGGCAATTTGGAGTAGAGTTCAGACCAATCGAGTGTTGAGGGTGACTCAAGAGTAAATAGAATGAGGATGTCAATAAGGTAAAAAGAGTCCAGATGTGCACAACGTGGTGAAAGTGTAAGGGTTGAAACTTTTAGTATACACCGAGAGAAGAAGAAGATCATTAAGTATCACTTAACATGAAGAATATGTAATACCCCGTATTTTATGGCTTTTAATTATGAGGGTAATTAAATGGAATTGCTTTTAATTCTGGGATTTATTAAATTAATTTGGGATGTATTAAAATTAATTCGGATTTAAATGCTAGCGAGACGAGAGTTAGTATTTGGTCATTTATATGTCATCGAATATTACTAAGTGATTATGGTAATATGCGATTATTAAAATTATTAAAAATGTCATGTGTTGAAAATACGACAGTTTCGGTAATATAGTTGGGACGCGTGTGTCAGTCGCGTCAGGATTGAATTTATTTAGATTAAAAATTAAATTATATTTTTATTAACTGAATGGTCATTTTGAGCGCGCCAACGTGTCCAGAAGGGTCGAAATAGTCAGAAAACACTAGTCGGGAGTTTAGTTTGGGTCCCGGGTATTTTTAGGCCAAACCGGCAACCTAGAAGGGTAGTTTAGTAATTTTAAAAATAAGGGAATTAAAACCCACGAATTTTAGAGTTTATATTTATATTTTTATAGAGGCCACTAAGGCCATTACTAGCCAAAAGCATTAGAAGTGGGCTACGAGAGTTAGAGAGGAGTTATCATAGGGTTCCAAACCAAAAACACCCACCACCATCATTTTTGAAAGAGATTGTGACCATAAAGAGAGAAGAATCAACCTTGATACACCGGCAACACATCCGAAGAACAAATCTGAGGCAAGTGATTTGATATTTTGAAGTGCATTGAATATTTCTTCCATGTTTAGTGTAGGAACTGTTTTGTCTTGAAAGTTTTGAGGAAAACATAATGAAATGGTTGTGGAAACTCTAATGTTGGGTTAGGAATTGCATGTAGAATGACTATGGACGAATTTAGTATCCAAAAAAATTAAATATGATGATTTAAAAATGGATTTATGATGAGTAATTAGGCATAATAAAATTCTGGGTTCATGTTCATAGGGTTTGGGGTAAAATTTGGGGATTAATGATAATTACATGTTGATTTGGAGGATTTGACCCCAAAAATATGTTAAGAAATGACCTAAGAGGATTTAGAGGAGTTTAAGAACATTAAAATTCTATTGGGATGATCTTAGGATGAATTTAGAGATGAGAAAAATTGAGAAAAACGAATTGGAAATTTTCTGGGCGTATTCTGCCATCTCGTTAGAAGACCTGCCCAGGTCGTTCGAACTACCTCGTTCGAACGAGACTTCTAACGAGATGACAGTACCCCTTCTAACGAGTTGGTAGTTCGTTCGAAGCCATTAGTTCGAACGACACTCGTTCGAACGAGGTTTCTAACGAGTTGACAGAATGCCTTTTTAGGCCTGATTTTATGTAAAACTTCTAGTAGACTTATATAATTGTGTGTTAATATTCCCATGTTGACCAGTGAGTATAGTTGTGAGAATTGAGTACGTTGAGGATTAAAGCTTAGAATATAGTAGTAACCCGGACGACATCTATGGGCTAGGGTATAAGTAACTAAAATTTCGACGTGAGAAGAGTTGATAACCTTAACGTATATAAATCGGGGACTTGTAAACGTGTAACATTAAATGACGGTATAGGAATGAGAAATATACCTCTATTAATATTATGGGATACCAAAGATGTATGAATGCTTGGGATATGTAGTTATTTGTGTATAACATACCTACCATACTTGCTATCAAGGGAGGTCGGCGTTTGATCAGGGCCATCTAATATTTGTGTGCCTACGGGGGGATTTAGATTGGTACCTCAAGGACATAGGTCAGAGAAGGACTTATTGAGAAGTTAATAAGTCTGCTGATCATGGGAGCGTAGGTATGTGCGTGACCCAGCTGATGTGAACTATGTTCACCTCCATTATGTGTGATTGTTATTTATTGAAAACGATTCCTGAGAGATTTGGAATACGTGGTCCTTATGTACGTGATGTACCGGGATTGGATAGCAGAGTATGTGTGCACCGCAGCTTAGTCTCGGGGTGCCAGTATTGTATATTTATGATGAAAATAATATACTGCTAAGTGAAATGAACTGTCATGAATAAATGTAAGTGTGAATAATAGCAACATTTTAGTAGAGTTAAAAATGGAAAATCTCTAGTGATTAGCATGACTAATATGGAAATAAGAAGAAAAGTAAAACTCTCTATTTAAATTAAGGTGCCGGATAATAAATCGTGAATCGTATAGTAATGTTAGATTGTGTATTGGACTAGTTAGATACGGAAATATCTAAAATGGGTACGGGTACGTTAGGAGTGCACAATTAGTTGAGAGGTGAGGAACTAATGTGAGTGCACGCACTATCATGTACTTTATATTCACTGTTTAATTATATTAAACACTTGCTGTATTTTAAACTATTTTTCACAATCGGGCTCTGACCCGTTTGCTTTCAAATCTATTTTTGTAAAAACCTTTTTAGGTGCCCAGCCACAAGGACACCAAGCGTAAGAGTTCTATTCCCGCGACGTGCTGTAGCTACTGTGGAAGTTACAGGATCTCGTTAGTAGACGCCTCCACTTTCTATCTTGACTCTACTTCAGACCTATTCATCTGTAGGGCATGTCGCCCCTTTCCTTTCAGAGACATCTTACTTACTCAGTTTTTATTTCATATTTTGGGTTGTAATTAAATTAAGGATCCAGGCTTTGTATTTGTTCATTTCAGTATTCGGATTTGTTGTGAGGTGTATTCCTCCAGATTTAGTTTATTACATCGTTATTTATTTGCGACTGTGATGTGGTTGTGGCATCAGTATTTCATAATTTAAATGGATTGTATGTTAATCGGATTATATTAAAATTGACAACTCACTTTTTAAATATTAGGTGGCTTGTAATTATAAAAAATGTTTTCGACAGTGATGCTATGAACTGAACCAACTTGACATTTGTATTAATTTGAATAAAGGAGCAGCTACCCGGTATTTAATTAGTCGGGGTGTCACACTTAGATACTTATATATGTACGTGATATATTGTATTTTAGTTTTGAGAGATTTTCGTATATGTAGGATTGAGTGTATGGGCGCCTAATTGTGGTACTCTATGGGTAGGCATATATGAGCCTTATTTTATTTCACGCGATTAAGATTTGCTAAATTTTGAGGACGAAATTCCGTTGCTTGTGGGGAAGTATATAACACCCCGTGTTTTTATTATTTAATTTAATTAATTATTTGGAATATTTGAACAAAATAAAATTTTGGATTTAATGGTTTTTAATAATTAAACAAGTTGGTTTATATATTTGAGTAGTAATTTTCAATCGGAATTAAATAGGAGTTATAATAGAATGTTAGAATGATTTTTAGTATGTTTTAACAAGCAGGTACGTTTTTATTGAGTTAATGAAATTCATTCTAAGTGAAAAGGCGGAGTTTTAAAACTTTTTGGGCTGTTCAAACGACATAGTATGTCGTTTGAATGAACTCGCATGTTGTTTGAACGACATGTGTCAGTTGTTCGAGCGGCAGGTGAGGCGGCAGATTAATTAGAGTCCTAATTGTATTCCAACTCTTAAACCCCTTTAAATACCAAAATTGATTCGAGTCTGGGACTTTTAAAACACTTTTCTCTCAAACTTTTCTCCAGTAAGGTTCTCCAAATTAACTCTAGAATTGAAGATTCAATCGGTGTTTTCTCAAGAGGATCCAAGAACATTTCTTTGATAATATTTCAAGAGGAATCCAACCGTCTACTCAGATTTTTATTCAACTAATTCCAGGCATGAATACTCTATTTCTTTCCTTTGGTATTATGCATTTTAAGTGTCTCCTAAACCCTTAATCATATGTTTTTGATTAAAATCAATTAGCAACTTAATTAGAGAAAGTGGATACTAAATTTTGGGATTGTTTTTATGAAAATTTTAAATATGATTTAATCCTTGAAACCCTTGGGTGCGTAAGTTAAATTACTGGGTTTTATGGTTTTTGGGGTGTAGGTTCGCCTGTAGAAGTTATGGGATTATTTATATGTTAAGTGGGACGCGAACATAGTTATAAAAATTAGAAGATTTATAAAAGATAACTATTATGTCATATTGAATAATATCGAATGTTAAATAAATTAACAAGTATTGGACGAAAATAATTATGTTGAAAATGAAGACTAAATTATTAGTGGAATTAAATTGAATTGTGACATTTGTGATTAAAGTGCCTTGTTGAGATTATGATTTGTGTTATTATGTGAACTGTTTTATTCACTCTTTCCATCGCGGGGACGAGGGGATTTTGGGTAGTATGGTGCTCACCTTTATTATAGGATGCTTACTAGGTATGGGACTAGTGGGTAGGCCTTGGTTATAATTTATGCTTTCTAGGTATGGGACTAATTAGTGTAGATTCGTACGGATTTCATATTTTGGAGTGGGGCAAATTTTTAATGTTTTATCGTTGTCACGCTAGCCTAGGTATGAGACTAGGACGATAAAATGATGGAAATTCATCTTATACGTAGGATAGGACGTATATGTACTTTGGGGACCCTTAGGTATGGGACTAAGGGGTATTTTGAGGATCTCACATCACTAAAAAGGGTGGGGTAATTTGATAACTTAATAAATAGAGAAGATGAGAATTAATGCCTAAGATAATAAAGGGTATTAAAATTTGTGACGACATAATGTGTCAGGGACCGACAGTTTAAACGGGTCAGCTTGGGCAATTTATATCGTGTCGAATGTGGAACCTAGTCATATTGTGGGTTCGACAGTTTAAATGGACAAGTTGGCTATTGACAAAGGGAAATGTGACACTTTGTTGGATTACCACCCGTGGCGGGAGGACCGTTATAGTTAAGATAAAAATTGAGGAAAATGATAAATTGGTGTTGATGTAAAAAACTAGATTTAATCTAATTATTTTAATCACAGATAAAAATAAATATAGAAGTATGAGACAGTTTATTTTTAAAGTGGTTCAGCCTTATCAGAATGGCATACGTCCACTATTTTTGTATTGCTGACTGTTTGCCTGGAATTCTCGATAACTAGTTTACCAAGAGATCTAGAGTCCCCCTCTAATGAGGAGGTTACAATGTATTTATATCCTTGAGGCTGTACATATGAAAGGACAATGCGCTGTTATCTAGTAGACATAGACGTCTATACGATAATAATGAGCATTTAATGCGCCGTCGTCTCTTTGATTATCCTGATTTGAGTGTTCTGTACGCTAAATAACTCGGCACGCTTGAGCTAATCGGACCACCTTCGGCATGCTTCAGCTACTCGGACCGCCTTAGTAGCTCGGCACGCTTGAGTTTCTCGGGGCCCATGAGTTGCTCGACGAACCTAAGTTGATCGATACGCTTGAGCTGTTCGAAATGTATGAGCTGCTCGTGGCGCTTGAGTAGCTCGTTGGCAGTAAGTTGATCGGTAGAAGTATTTGTAATTACCATGTTAGTTGACACATGTCTTCAAGTGATGGGTCCACGTCAGCAGATAAAATTTGGTATCAACAATTGGGTTAATTTAATTAAATTAATATCGTGGGACGTGGGGATTTAAAATCATATTGGCGTGCTTTTTAGAAATGGGAATTTCTGAGGGCAATTAGTGATTGATATTTATCACGTTTAATTATCTCGTTTTAAATAAAATATTCTATTGTGATATTTATCTCTTATAATGCTATTGGATTAACATATCCTATTTGGAGGGAGTAGTGTGTATTCATGCTCGGGGCTCTGACCTCATGTGTTGACTAATTTTTTTAGGATAAGTTTCGAAGATGCTGCATACGATTATCAGAGTTTCTTGTTTGGAGGTGCAACTGGAGTTTATTCATTTTATTGCTTTATTTAGTTAGACTTTCTATTCAGTCGTAATTCATTATGATACTTTGTTTAGGGTTTTTATTGGGCCAATTGGTTCCAAAGTTGTTAGAGGATTTTAGTTGGATTGTTCACAGTTGATTATTATTCCGTTTTTTTTATTTAAATCATTATTGGAGATTGGATTCATTAGAGGTTTTCGCATGTGATGGATCTTTTATCGCTCATTTATTATTATCATTTGGGATTGATTCAATTATTTATCTTGTGGATTGATTTATTTATGTCTCATGCTAAGAATGATGTTTTATTTAGTTCACGCCCGACATAGTTTTTGTGGCGGTCGACGCCAGAATTACGCGGGGTGTGACAAGTTTGTCCCACAGATTCAAATGGGAATTTATTATATGCGTGTGTGTAGAAAATGTATTTTTAGTTTTGAAAAATTGTATTGGATAATCCCGTTGGAGTTTATAGGTGTAACCCTCTTTTTCTTTGTTTTAAGTTTTTATAGAAAATAAAGTATGTGCGATATAACTAATAAGGGATGGGGTATTAATGTGTATGAGCTAAAGTAAAATCTAGATCAAGAATTTATGTAACAAATGCGAAAATAAAGAATTTAAAGAGAGAGAAGGATTTTTGGACCTTCTTTGGAGAATTGAGACTTGATCTTGATCCTTGATGAGCTCCCTTGAATGATGAGATGAATGTTGGATGACAGAGAATGAGAGTTTGCTAAATTTGGTATGAAAATGATGGGAATGAAGGATGGAAAGGAATTTCACACATGGAAACTTCGCTGATGGCAAGAAAATGTTGTTGGAATCACTGATAATGATGGATCTGAGGTGTGTCTTGCAAGTGAGCTCATGCCCTATATTTATAGGGTAGGGGGATACTGATAGAAATAAACCCATCCCTTCCAATTGGTAGGTAACCCTAGACACACTGCCGATAGGCAGAGAAATGGAATTATTGATCGACAGTCTCGTGCAGATTTTTCCAAAAAACGGTCGTAGAACACAATCCATAGATCCAAATCACGCATGGGGCATACCATTAGAAATGAAATTCAGAGACCTTTAATATTCCATAGGCCTCTCCCATGTTCGAGAGTTAACTTTGGGTCAAACGGGGCTCAAAAGCGCTAGTCGGTACTTTGGACAAGAGATCGTCAGACGGTAATGGATCGTTCATCCAAACTATAAGTCAGAATCATGCACGGGGTGGATTTTTGTAAATTTTACGAGAGTTAATTCAACAATCTAAAGAGCTTTGCTTGGTTCAGAGAGTTGACTTTGGTTAATTGGGCCCCAAAGCGCCTGATGACCTTTCCGAGTAAAATGGTAGTTCGTCCGTACTGTAAGGCTGATTTGTGCATGGGGTGGATCATTAGAAAGGGTATTCAATACCCTTCAAAGATTCATTTAATCTTGTTCGAGCTGAAGAGTTAACCTTGGTCAAACGAAGCTCGAGAGTGCCTGGTGGCGGTCTCCGAATCAATTTTCAAGGGAAAACAGATTGTTTGTCCAAATGGTTTTGCTATTTTATGCACAGGGTGGACCGTTGGAAAGGGGTTTCAGTGACCTTTGAAGAACCAAAGAGCTTTAAACTTGAAGATGAAGTTGATTGGGGTCAAATTGGGGAATGGGAGCGCCCGGTGGCCTCCAGATCGATTTTTGATAGTAAAATGGTCCGTTTGTTCGCACCGTTATGCCGATTCATGCACGGGGTGGACCGTTGGAAATGAGCTTAAGAGTTATTCCAAGATTAATTAAGATTTTTCTTTGACAATATAGTTGAACATAGTCAAACGGGGTTCATGAGTTCCCAATGGCGTCTATATCGGTACTCGGAGTTTAACCTAGGGTTTGTAGTGAAATGGTGATGTGCTAGGGACCTAAGGAGAGTCTTAAGGGGGTCCTATAACATGGTGTCTACAAAACTTTTCAACGGGTGAGCTTGGAATAAGTGAAAGCCATCGAATAGACACCACATGATGTTTTGCAAATAGGTCAATTTTGCGGACCTAAGGGATGAGGATGACTGATTCAGCGGGTCGAGGTCGATTCTGATGACCTTAGGTAATGCTAGGGATGGTCAATTCTGTGAGTCGATGTCGATTCTGAGTACCTAGGGTAGAAAGAAACCAATTCTGAGGGTCGAAGTCAATTTTCAGGGCTTTAAGTAAGAGCAACTAATTCTGAGGGTCGAAGTCAATTCTGAGGACCTAAGTGGAGAGTGACCAATTTTGAGGGATTTAAGTAGGAGCGGCCAATTCTGAAGGGCGAGGTCAATTATGAGGACCTTAAGTAGAAGCAACCAATTCGGAGGGTCGAAGCCAATTCTGAGGGCTAAAGTAGAAGCGACCAATTCTGAGGGTCGAGGTAAATTCTAAGGACCTTAAATAGGAGCGACCAATTCTGTAGGCTGAGGTCAATTCCGAGAACCTTAAGTAGGAGCGACCAATCCTGAGGGCCGAGGTCAATTCTGAGGACTTTAAATGGAGAGTGACCAATTTTGAGGGTCGAATCTAATTATGAGGGATTTAAGTAGAAGTGACCAATTCTGCGGGCCGAGACCAATTCTGAGGACCTTAAGTAAGAACGACCAATTCTGAGGACCTTAAGTAGGAGCCACCAATTTCGAGGGTCGAACCAATTCTGAGGACGTAATTAGAGCGACCAATTTTGAGGGTCGAAGCCAATTATGAAGGCTTAAGTGGAGAGTAACCAATTATGAGGGCTTAAGTGGAGAGTAACCAATTTTAAAAGTTGAAGACAATTCTGAGGGCTTAAGTGGAGTGACGAATTATGAGAGTCGAAGCGAATTCTAAGGGATTAAGTGGTGAGTGACCAATTCTGAGGGTCAAAGCCAATTCATGTAAGCACAAATTTCTAATCGTGTTAATTTTTTTGTAATTGGCTTAATTCTGGACAAAATAAATTGAGTGTAGACTAGTAATTAATTCGAGAATTAAATTTGAAGTCTACAAAGATTCAAGATTGAAGGAGTTGCAATTTAACGCCATGAAGAAGAAATCAATTCAAGTTGCAATTTCAAACTTTGTTTGTTAAAAGATCACACATGTATGAATAATCAAAGGAATATGTGATTCAAAATTTTTCTTAAATAGTGGATGAATTAAATGTTTTTAAATATTGGGAATTAAAATTAAAGTTTTGAAAAACGCATTAATTATATTTGAGCTAAATTATTTTTAAAAATATTCGAGGATAAAGTTTAAATGGGAAATATGTTCACCGTCATTCAAACGACACTTAAAGTCGTTCTAATGACAAGGCCTGTTGTTCAAACGACAACATTTGTCGCTCGAACGAGAGCACCGCCTCAAATTTTGTGTTTCAGTTTCCTGGACTCTGTTTTGCTTAGTTATAAAAATAACGCTGCATAGACGTTTTTCAGAGAGTTGAAGAATTTTAAAAATTCCCATTCTGTTTAATTTCATCCAAAGTTTATTCAAGATCCAATTTGCATAATTCCAAAGGTTTTTGATCTTGAACATATTTATTGGAAGTCTTTCTACACAAATTGCTGATTGAGGTCATTGGGAGTTCTTGAGGGTATTCCTTGCTGAAGATTGGATTGCGATCTTTGAGGTTCGCTGTGTGTGGGTCTTTACTAAAAATAGAACTACGTGTTCTTGAGGATTAGCTGCGGTTGTACCTTTGATGACGAAACTGACTGACACCTGCGGGTATTCGTGTGGCACTATATTTCATTGTAATCCGTGTAAGTTGCTATTTACAAATTATAGTGAAATAAAAAGGTTTTTCCCTTCGGGGATTTTTTCCTGAAATTGTTTCTTTTACCGTGTGCTTTAATTATTTGATGGATTAAATCATTTAGATGCATGTTTAGGGTTTAAGAAGATAAAATTGGAAATAATTGAATAAGTTGGTTTTACCTAATGCACTTGTTAAAGGGTCTCTTCAATTCTGAGGGCTTTGAGTAGAAGTGACCAATTATGAGGGTCGAGGTCAATTTTGAATACCTTAAGTAGAAGCGACCAATTCTGAAGGTCGAGGTTAATTCTAAGGACCTTAAGTGGATAGCGACCAATTTTGAGGATCGAAGCCAATTTTGAGGGCTTTAAGTAGAAACGACCAATTTTGAGGGCCAAGGTTGTTCTGAGGGCTTTAAGTAGAAACGACCAATTCTGAGGGTCAAAGCCAATTCTTAGGGCTTAAGTGGGGTGTGGGGTATAGTTCTCCTTGTAAAATGTGGAGAATCCTCTAGGGAAAAGATACTAATTCGAGGATTGAATGTAGGCCTGCTGGGGGAGCTTTTTGATTTCTGATGTATTCCTTGGAGACATTGCTTTAGAGATATCCGATTGGCTTAAAGTTCCACTTAGGAATTTGGATTTGAGATTCTTCCGGGGAAATAATTCTTGGATTTGGGAGTTTAAGTCGAGGGATGAAATGTGGTATTAATTTGGTTGGGGGTTTGAGAGATTAAAAAATGACTTTCTTAGTGAAAAGATGTTCTAAAATTCATTTAACAATTTTAGGAATTTTCTAGGATTTTTCGTACAAAATTTCAGGGAGGTGCCGACCGACATGGTGTAGGGGGTGCCAAACGACAGTGGAATGGTCTTTTGGACTACCTTAGATAGGTTAAGGGACAGTGCCGATCGGTTTGTGGTCGGGGACTGTCGATCGGCATGACCCTTAGCCTTGTAAAAAAAGGGGTGAGATTTCTTCATTTTTCACAGCTCTCAGATCTTCTATCATTTGCCTTTATTTTCTGTGATCTATTCTAGCATTATTTTCTTTTCCAATACTTAATAATGGTGGATTTTTCAAGTAGTACTGTCCCTATGGCATGGTTGAGTGTTGACGACTGGGTACATTTGGAGTGGCGGGCCAGGGTGGCCCTAGTGTTAGGAAATGAGAATGCCTTTGACTTGTTTGAGCCAGTTGCAGATGAGTGGAATCTTTTGCATGAGCCTGCGCACCATCGATTGTCTAGGGTAGTAACCCTAATGGTTATGTAAGTGTTAATGACCTTTGGTATTTCTCTTTTTCGTGTGTATTGCCTTATTTTTTCTGAATTTTGATAAGGGGTTTTCCTTTTACTTTGACAGACTGATATATCTACGTTGATCCTGGATTATTTGGGGACGATGGGGCTCAAGGACGTCTGGTAGAACCTTCCTCCGGTTGTGCATTGGGTGATTTCATCATCTAGTTTTGGCAGTTTGGCATCTTCATTGGATGAGACGCCTCGTTAGACGGCTGTCCTCTGTACCTAGAGAGAGAGTTGGTGGGATACTATCTAAACCATGCATTTCGGTTTTGATAAGATGACAGTGATTCCCTTTGACGTACAACAACCGATGGTGCTAGACTGTGAGGGGGCCCAGATAGAGGTGGATCGTACACTGAGGGTGACAGTGACAGTGATGGAGGCGACGATGAGTGATGTTAGGCGGATTGTATGAGGGGAATCCATCTGTCTCTCTCTTCTAAATGAGGTTTTGTTGTGTGGCCAGATTGACACGATTGAAAATGTGTCTCAGGAATGCGTTCACTCTAGGCTCAAGTGCAAGCCTGTCGCTCAAGTAATAATCCCAGTAAGTCGGGTATCGATCCTCAGGCAAAAAGGACAACAGAGTTGTAACGACGGGAAGAGACGGAGAGACCCTAACTTTGACTCTAAAAAGAAAAGGAAAACCTGATTCGTTTTTTAGATTGATTACATCTAAATGCGATAATGAAATTAAGAAGAAATGCAACTATTCTAATCTACCAAAATTAAGAATGAACGATGATTTGAAACTTTTTGTTTTAAACGATGAGAGAAATAGGACGGGAATACAATCCACCAACCCTAGTGTATTGCAATTATAATATTAATCATAAATTTATCTAATTGATCTGACCCAGAATTTAGTACTCCCAAGCGTTATGTATACGAGGTTCAAGCCCGCGTCATACCTAATCTGAGGATGAGTAAATCAGTATCGCGATAGTGACACTCAAATTGCACTCTAAATCATCACGAGTACCCAGAGGCAAACGAGATATAAAGATCTACAATTATTGGGTAACTACGCAATACAATTATAATCAATCACTAAATTCATCGGATTAATTTTATACACACACACTAACACATCAGGCTGGGTTCATGTACCCCGGCCTTGGAAAATCTAGCCTAACATGTTGAATTTAATGAAATCAATGATTGATGTGCAGGAATTCATAATTAATATAAGGAAAATGGTAATTAGATGT
Organism: Sambucus nigra; assembly: GCA_949130495.1. NCBI lineage: Eukaryota > Viridiplantae > Streptophyta > Magnoliopsida > Dipsacales > Adoxaceae > Sambucus > Sambucus nigra. Next base: position 91,983,364 of record OX422215.1, on the reverse strand, counting down.
AGAAAGGAATTGGAAATAAGAAATACTTACTAAAATTACCCAAGCAGTAAGTGTAACAATGAATGAAACTGGTACTCACAAAAATCACTGAATAAATCTTCAATCTTTGAATTAAAACTTAAATTGTTAGCTAAACTAGGGTTTCTAGAAAAGGAGAGGAAAAATCCTACTAATTCTCCATCCCAATAACAATAATAAATCGGGTTTTTATACCCTACAACAATTTCTGAGTTCAACTGCACTAGGAGTCTTTTTAGGAAGAGATGGGATTTGCAAATCTCGAAGCCCGGATCGGTCCGGGACTTAGGCGGACCGGTCTGCCTCCAAGGCGGATCGATTCTTTTTATATTGGGGCGGACCATTCCGGGGGTGGACCAGTTCCTTTTTTTTTGCCTTCTTCGGTTTTCTTGTGGTCCGAGGTCTTCTGGAGTTTGGCAAAGCGGACCGGTCTAGGGTAGGGGCGGACCGGTCCGACTATTTGACTTTTTGGCTCAACTTTGACTGCTCATAACTTTTGTTCCGGGATTCCGATTGAGGTGCCGTTTCTTCCTATGTACTCGTGAATGAGATGTCTTCAACTTCTCTTTAGGTACCTCATCTGAATTCCGAGTGGAAATCCCATTTTTTCCCTTTTGACTTTTCCTTCTTTCTTTCTTGATTCTTTCGGTTTCTTTCTTCCGTTTCTTGACATCAAATACCTGTAAAATCACTACAAAATACCAGAAACTCAGTGTACTCATTAGGATCAGTCAGTAGCAAGATTACGAGATAAAGCCAACTCAATTACGTTATTCGAGGTGCTAAAACTAACTAAATCAAGGGATAAATTAGGAAGAATTTATGCCTAATCAAACCCCCCTAACTTAGAACTTTGCGCGTCCCGAGCAATGCAAAAGAATCCTAGCAAGGCTCGACTCTTGAAAATCATTTTATTGGGATAAAATACCTTTTTCGCGGGCAAGCGATTGCATATAGCGTATGCAACAAGCCTTTAAACCCCTAGGTTACCCTAGTAGGACGAGTGTTGTCTCGTGAGGGTTTATAGAGAATATACCCACAAAATTCTACTCAAAGAAAATTCCAAATACGCAAAAATTGTGCAATTCAAACTTTTCCAGAAAATAGTCATCATCAAGCCATATTTACAAGTCTCAAACCGTAGTGTGTGTGTGCGAAGCCAGAAATATAACCGCCAATTTACACCGATTGATCATTATGTTACTTATTCGAAAATTCATTTTGATTTCATGTTCTCACGGGATGCTCTCACAAACGAATCTCTCGGATTATGGCTATTCTCTCGATATGCGTGATATAAAGAGTAAATGTTGATGGAAGCAAAATCACGCATACAATTAGAAAGACGGAATTTTTATGGTGAAAGGATCTCATCAAAGGATTACGATTTTAAAAACGGGAAAATTGCCTCTATTTCGCGCATTTAATCTCCTTTATTATCTTTTGGTGTCTTAGCTCTCCGCGCGGTAATCAATTTTCGCAATTTGGACTCGGTTAGGAATATTTCGGGTGTTTAAGATATATTGGGTAAAATGAAGGAGGTAGGGAAGGGGTTTGGAATTGGAAAAGTCATTAATGATGTCCATTTGTGCTTTTTCTGGGCTATTGCTCATTTTTTTTCTTCTTTTTCTATTTTTTTTGTTTTTCACTACTATTTTTTTCTTGCTATTTTTGTTGAGCATAACTATTTTTTTTCTTGCCCCTTTATATGCACTTTTTGGGCTAAATTCTGAATTTTTCCATTTTTCACAATTCTGGGCTATTTGGGTTTTTCGGGTTGTCAAACGAAAGGAAAAATTATTCGGCTCAAATTTGGCTTACAAAAGGGATGATTTTTTTCATAATTTTTTATGGCCAATATTTTGGGTAACAAACAATGGCCTACTTCATTGCCCAAAATACCAATTGCGTTACCATATGCGTTTAAAGATGAATTTAAGTTTAGAGATTAATTTGGCACGTTTTTCAAGGTAATATTACACACATTTTTCAAAACCCATCAAAATGAAAGGATTGAGATCCTTGACAACTTTTTAGGCGCTGAAAAGAACTTTGAGTTAACAATTAACTCAGATTGATTTAAAAACTCGCAAGAAAATGACAGGCTCGAATCTCACCGGGTTTGTTAATCTCCGCACTTATTCGTTAAGTCGTCAATTTTTGCTCAATTTCCATCTTTGGTCAATTTCGGCTTTGTGTATGTTGAATGTTTACAACTTGAGACTTTAAACCGACTTTTAATGATATTTTTGAAAAATTTGAATTCCAATTTTTATTTATTTTGAACAAAAATATTTTTGGATTTTTCAAAATTTTATGATTTGTTTGGAAATTTCTGGGCATTTTTGATAATTTGTGAAGTTTTAGAGATACGCACTTGTGACCCCCCCTAACTTAGACTTTTGCATTGTCCTCAAGCAAAAAGGACTAAAATATAAATAAGGCAAAATAATAGGTGCGATAAATAAAATAAACAAATGGAGAAAATGCAGTTTTTATTACAACAGGACTGTGTTACATGTGCAGGGAAAAACATACAACTGTGAACAGGGAAAAACAAATAAAAAGATGCCATACCATATAAAGCTTCACCAGGATGGGGGATGGGAGGAACCGGGCGCGTTGGGGTCATAGGGGTTATGGTAGTAAGAAGGCAGTGGCTCATTAGGATCCCCTATGCGGCGATACATGTCCGCTTGGAAGCGGAGAACAATGCTCATGTCGCGCTCGTAGTTGGTCTGAAATGTGTTGAAGTTTGTTTCAAGTGCCGACATACGCGCGGATAGGTTCGTTCCCGCCCACTCGAAATCAGGGTCATCCTCCTCGTCTGCCGACTCATCGTTCGCGCCGAGATCTCCCATCTCGACATCCTCACCGGCTGGCCCTGCTTCTTCCTCGCTCTCGCTCGAGTCAGCCTCTTCTTCACCATCATCACCCCGCCTAGCCCGGAGGACATCTAGCTATTTGGCGCTTTTGGTGCGGGTCCCTTGTCCGAAAGGACTGGGGATGCAAGTGTGGTCGACCGGGGGTGCTATGCCAGCATCCTTAAGGATGGAAGTGATCAAACGGGCATAGGGGAGAGTGGTGGAGCCCTTCTCATCCAAGGACGCGTTAATGATATCTGCGTATAAGGTTCGGCCCAAATGGATGGAATTTTGGGGGTTGAAGAGGTGATACGTCAAGGTGGCTTGTCGAGGCCGCATGGCGGAGTCGTTGGATGTTTGTAAAATGTTGGCGCACACAATCTGAAATGTGAGGCGTGCCTTCTCGTTGAGGCGTCCAACGGCGACGGTTTGCCCCGTCCAAGCCACATTCGGCCCAATTCGGGCCATGATTGTATCCTTGTCGACCGGGGGGACGTTATGGGGATATGTAAATTCTTGAACGTCCGGGACGTCATACTCGGCCAACTTGGCACTAAGACGGGCCAAGGAAAATGGGATGACATTCCCATCCACGAAAGCTTCGACCTCGAATTGGTCCGTCCGAAGTAGAGTGCCATAGAATGAGCGGACCTCGGTGGCCCAAACTGCCTCGTAGGGTTGGTTGAGGAATCAGCACCAGCTCCGAGCCATGAATAGGGCGGTGACGGAGTTGGGCAGCTGTTCCCATTGGACAACTCGCTCCATATAGAGTTTTCGGCCCAAACCGAAGAATTGATTGCACCATCGCTCCTCTTGGCGGGAGAGGAACTCACCATGACCGGAGGGTTGGATCTCGGTGGAGTCATATTTGGTGGGGGCAACACGGGGAGCCATGGAAACTAGAAGGATGTTTGCTAGGAAAAATGAGAGAGGGAGAAGAGAGTATTGGGGTTAAAGTTGTGAGGAGAAGGAGAGGGTTTGGGGGTGTATTTATAGTGGAAAGGGTGAGGGGAGGGGTTGGTTTTGGAGGGAAGGGGTTTGGAGGGAAAAGGGGATGGATTTTGGAGGGAAAGGTTGGGGTTGGGAAGAGGGAAAACGGATTGGAGGGAATGAATGGGATTGGGGGGAAAGGGGGGTGAATCTTGTGAAGGGGAGAAGATAGATCTGCAGAAGGCGGATCGGTCTGGGGTAGAGGCGGACCGGTCCGGACCTTTGACTTTTTAACACTCGCCAGACAGACCGGTTCCTTTTAAAATTAAAGGAACCGATCTGGGGGTGAATTGGTCCGGCCTTAAAAAGGAACCGGTCCGACCCCAGGGCTTTTGGGCTGGAATTCTACGAACTTGGTTTCGAGCTCTCTTCTCCGAAAAATTTCACTTTCACGACTTACTCTCTATCAATCTGGACTAAAACCCTCTTGATTTCACTGGTCAACACCCTTTTGACTCAAAATTCCCGAAACACACGAATGCTTCTCCCGAACGAAACCTAGTCCTAACGACTCTTGAAACACACACGACTCTCACTCACACGACTCTCACCCCATACGTGTCGGGGGTGAGACGAACTCACTTTTTCAGCTCAATCTACCCCGTAAACGGGTTCCGACAACCAGACGATGTCGACTTCTTCCGCACACGCCTCTAGATATGGCTTTAGGCGTTGTCCATTCACTTTGAACGTATTTCTCCCTTTTAAATCTTCCAATTCAACAACTCCATGGGGGAAAACATTATTCACAACGAACGGGCCAGACCATCCTGACCACAACTTGCCCGGAAAGAGGTGAAGTCGAGAGTTGTAGAGGAGAACTTTTTTCCCGGGGAGAAACTCTTTTCGTCGAATGATGCTATCATGAGCGAGTTTCATCCTCTCTTTCAAAATTTTGGCATTCTCATACGCATCATTGCGTAGTTCTTTTAACTCATTCAGTTGAAGCTTGCGGGCTTCACCGACCTTGTCCATGGAATAATTCAATTGCTTAATTTCCCAATACGCTTTGTGTTCGAGCTCAACGGGAAGATGGCAGGGTTTGCCATATACAAAGCGGAAAGGGGACATGTCGAGTTGATTCTTAAATACGGTACGATAGGCCCATAGAGAATCATTCAATCTAAGTGACCAATATTTTCGGGTAGGATTGACGGTCTTTTCGAGAATGTTCTTGATTTCTCGATTCGCTAGTTCGGCCTGTCCATTCGTTTGTGGGTGATAAGTCGTTCCCACCTTGTGAACGACACCATACTTTCTCATGAGCTTCGCGAATGGCCTATTGCAAAAGTGCGTGCCATTATCGCTAATTATTGCTTTCGATGAACCGAAGCGGGAAAGTATGTGTTCCTGCAGGAACTTTATCACCACTTTGTTATCATTAGTCTTGGTAGCTATAGCTTCCATCCATTTAGAAACGAAGTCTACCGCGACAAGGATGTATAGGAAACCAAAGGACGGGTGGAAGGGTCCCATGAAGTCAATACCCCAACAGTCGAATATCTCAATGATGAGTATGGGGGTAAGAGGCATCATGTCTCGTCGAGTAATGGCTCCCATTCGTTGGCACCTATTGCACGATTTGCAAGCATCGTTCACATCCCGGAAGATTGTGGGCCAATAGAGGCCGCATTACAGAATTTTAGCGACCGTCTTTTTTGTCGAAAAGTGGCCTCCACAAGCTTCCGCATGACAAAACTGGATGACTTTCAAGATCTTGTCATCTGGTACACATCGTCGGATGATTTGGTCGGCGCAATATTTAAAAAGGAAGGGATCATCATAGAAGAACATGCACGACCAAGTAATAAACCTCTTCATATCTTGCGGTGTCCAGTCGGGAGGGATGGCTCCCGTGACAAGATAGTTCACTATATCCGCAAACCAGGGATACGAAGAGGTAGCAAAAAGTTGCTCATCCGAAAAGTATTCGTCTATGGGTATGGGATCACTAGGTACGTCGGATGAAAGCCGAGATAAATGGTCAGTAACGACGTTTTCTACTCCTTTCTTATCTTTGATGGAGATATTGAACTCTTGTAGGAGTACGATCCACCTTATGAGGCGCGGCCTGGCATCTTTCTTTGCAAGTAGGTATTTCAAAGCCGCGTGGTCGGTGAAGACAGTAATAGGAGAACCAATGAGATATGACCGAAATTTATCAAGGGCAAAGACTACCACTAGCAAATCCTTCTCCGTGGTAGAGTAGTTGAGTTGAGGTCCGGTAAGGGTCCGGCTAGCGTAGTAGATGACATGAGCTTGCTTATCTTTTCGTTGGCCCAAAACAGCCCCAATCGCGTAATCGCTTGCATTACACATAAGTTTAAATGGTAAGGACCAATCCGGAACTTGCATGATGGGAGCGGACACAAGCATGTTTTTTAATTTTTCAAAAGAGCTTTGGCATGCTTCCGTCCACTCGAATGGGGTGTCCTTCATGAGTAGGTTGCTTAAGGGCATAGCGATGGCGCTAAAGTCTTTAATGAACCTTCGATAAAACCCCGCGTGGCCCAAGAATGAGCGCACGTCCTTCAGCAATTTTGGTGGGGGAAGATTAGCTATGACATCTATCTTTTCCCTATCAACCTCTATTCCTTTGGATGATATTATGTGGCCAAGAACTATTCCCTCGGTGACCATGAAATGGCACTTCTCCCAATTCAGCACTAAGTTCTTTTCCACACATCGGGTAAGTACTTTTTCCAGCTTTTCTAAATAATGATCGAAAGAGGTGCCAAAAATGCTGAAGTCGTCCATGAATACTTCGAGTCCTCTCTCGACCATGTCGCTAAATAAGCTCAACATGCACCTTTGAAAGGTCGCGGGTGCATTACACAAGCCAAATGGCATACGTTTGTAGGCAAACATACCAAAAGGGCAAGTGAAGGTCGTCTTCTCCTGGTTAAGTACATCTACCTCAATTTGGTTATATTTGGAATAACCATCAAGGAAGCAATAATAAGGGTGGCCCGCCACTATTTCAAGCATTTGATCAATAAATGGCAAGGGGAAATGGTCTTTCCTAGTTTCCTCATTAAGTTTTCGGTAATCAATGCAAACGCGCCACCTGGTGGTGGTACGTTGGGGGACTAGCTCTCCCTTGGCATTCTCAATCACAGTCATACCCGACTTCTTCGGGATGACTTGAATAGGGCTTACCCACTTGTTATCCGAGATTGGGTAGATGATCCCGGCATCCAACAATTTGATAATTTCGGTTCTCACAACTTCTTTCATGTTGGGATTCAGTCTTCTTTGCATTTCTCTAGAGGGTTTGACATCCTCTTCGAGATGGATCTTATGAGTGCAAATCAAAGGACTTATGCCCTTCAAATCAGCAATGCACCAACCAAAAGAACTTTGGTGCTTCCTCAGAATTTTCAATAATTTACCCTCCTGCCCTTCATCTAGGCTAGAGGAGATAACAACAGGAAATGTCTCATCCTCTCCTAGGTATGCATATTTAATATGGGTGGGGAGTTTCTTTAATTCGAGGGTTGGAAATTTTTCACTGGAGGGAACCATGTGTGTATCCCTCGGAGGTAATTCCTCGAGTCTAGAAACCCAATTAACCTCTCTCACGTCCTCGTTCGACGTACTCTCATCGAGTAGCTCTCTCAACTCCCCAACCTCCCTCTCGAAGTCGGTGTACGTCCCCTCACTCTCATATCTTGCCGCTAAACAGGACTCTAAAGCTTCGCCACAGTAATTCTCCTTAAAGTACTCCTTTACTATCTCATCTATGAGGCTCACCGCGTGAAGATCATCTTCCTCCACTGCATTTTGGGCTATGTGGAAGATGTTGGTTTCCAAGGTCATGTTCCCAAAGGTGAGTTGCATTCTCCCATTACTAGTATTGATGATTGCGTTAGCCGTAGCTAGGAAAGGGCGCCCAAGGATGATGGGAACATGATTGCTCGAGTGGAAGGAGGTCTCCGTGTTCCAAATGACAAAATCTACCGAAAAGTAGAAAGTGTCAACTTGGACGATCATGTCCTCGACTATGCCTCGTGGGATCTTCACTGTTCAATCCGCTAATTGGAGAGTGACCTTTGTGGGCTTGAGGTCTCCCAAGTCAAGTTGCCTATAGATGGAGTAAGGGAGGATACTTACGCTTGCTCCCAAGTCAAGTATGGCTTTTTCTATTTTATTCTCTCCAATGATGCAGGATATGGTGGGTGCACCGGGATCTTTGAATTTAGGCGGGAGATCATTTAGTAGAATGGAGCTCACATTCTGGGCTATAAAGACGTTCTTCTTTACCTTCATCTTCCTCTTTACTGTCAACAAATCTTTGATGACTTTGCCATAAGCTGGAATTTGCTTAATGGCATCGAGAAAGGGTAAATTCAGTTTTACTTGCTTTAGTACTTCTAGCACGCCTTCACGTGGGTTTCCTCTATGGGAGGGAATTAACCTTTGAGGAAACGGTACCGCGGAGGGTGGTTTCACTACTACCTCTGGCTCACTAGAATCTTCTTTGTCACTCTCATTCAAGGGGACATCTTCGACCTCTTTCGTGCCGGGTGAAATCTATTTGTCTTTCGTTGTGTCGTGTGGGGGAGGTGATAAATCAACGACTCTCCCACTATGAAGAGTGGTCACAGCTTGACATTGCTCCTGATGTTCAGTGGAGGTGGCGATAACACTAGTTTGACCTTGGGGAGGTCTTTGGCCTTGGGCAGGAAACTTGCCCTTCTCTTGAACGCTCAATGAGGATTGTATTTTTGACAGATTCGCATTTATGTTGCCAATCAGACGATCATATTTGGCATTGGTTGCGGTCTGGCTTGCAATGAATTGATTCATGGTATCCTCGAGAGTTCTCCGCTGTGGCGGGATATAATTTCCTTGAGGTGGTGGTGCTTGCACATGTCTTTGCATGTGTGGAGCTTGTTGAAAATGTTGTGGTGGAGGAGGGGAAACATGCGAAGGAGGGTTCATTGCGGCATGTTGTTGCCCATAGCTAAAATTGGGATGATTTTTCCATGAAGGGTTGTAGGAATTCCTGTGCGGGGCACCGAAATTACCCTTAAATCCTCCTATACCACTAACTTGCTCCTAAAGCATTACTTTGTAGGCAGGTATCATCAGACATTCCTCAGTTGAATGGCCCGCCTCACAAAAAGCACACAACTTCTCGACGGGGTTCGGTATGGATCCAGTTAATCCTCTCCTATATATCCCTCGTAGGTCTCGCATCTCTTTCTCAAGTATATCAATCCGACTGTTTGCTATAGAATTCTTTTCTACATGATATAGGCCGGACGCTGACGGAGTGGTGGTCACTTGACGATTTCTATTTTGAGCATTAGGGTTGGAGGTATCCCAGGATTGGGTAGTCTCGGCGACATACCTCAAATGAAGCTCTGCATCTTGGGCGTCTAAGTCGATAAAGGGACCACTTCCCATGGTTTCAACAAGTTGCTTGGAATTGAGATTCAGCCCATTATAGAGAAAAAAGATGATTTGCGCTGCATCAAATCCGTGATGAGGGCATGAAGTAACTAATTCATTGAAACGCTCATGACATCGATGAAATGGCTCATTTTCAGGTTGTCTGAACGCTTGAATTTGAGCCTTTATGGAAATTGTTCGATGTGGCGGGAAGAATTTCTTGAGAAATCTTGATTGTAACTCGTTCCATGATAGAATCGAGCTCGGAGGTAAAGACCATAACCAGGTCTTAGCTTTATCTTTGAGCGAGAAAGGGAAGAGTTTGTGGCAGATCACCTCTTGGGTGCAGGTTTGATCATTGAGCGTATTGCACACATCCTCAAATTCCCTAATATGGTGGTATGGCTTTTCAGAATCCATACCGTGGTAATGTGGTAGCATCTGGATCATTCCATTTTTGAAAAGGAATTGACCGACATTATACGGGAGTATAATGCATCCCGGAGTGATAGTGCGCTCGGGATATAAGAATTCTCTCAGCGGCCGGTATGGGGGCTCTTCCTCACCAGTGGGTGCATTACTGTGTTGTGACATCTCTCTCTCGCTTAACGACTCGGTTTTCTCACTGGGTGTGCTCGAAGTGTGCTCGGAGGTATGCTCGGACGTGTGCCCTAAGAAGGAAAATGGAGTGTTATTGGAGATTGAGTGTGACGGTGTGGGAGGCAGGATCCAGAACTGTGGGGCGTTTGGAGTGTGGGGACTATCTGGGTTATACTCAACTATTGGATTTTCGTGAATGCTGGTTGGAGTATTATGGGGAGTGGTATTTTTCATTAAAAGCTTGTGATAGATGGTGGTGAATCTTTTTGTGTTTTTTTTTAAATTTTTTTTATGTTTTTTGGAATTTTTGGAGATTTTTTGGTCAAAGCTTTGGATTGACTCGATCTAATCCTAAGTCTACCTAGTTCCCCGACAACGGCGCCAATAACTTGACGCGACTGAAAATGTGTCTCAGGAATGCGTTCACTCTAGGCTCAAGTGCAAGCCTGTCGCTCAAGTAATAATCCCAGTAAGTCGGGTATCGATCCTCAGGGAAAAAGGACAACAGAGTTGTGACGACGGGAAGAGACGGAGAGACCCTAACTTTGACTCTAAATAGAAAAGGAAAATTTGATTCGGTTTTTAGATTGATCACAGCTAAATGCGATAATGAAATTATGAAGAAATGCAACTATACTAATCTACCGAAATTAAGAATGAACGATGATTTTAAACTTTTTGTTTTAAACGATGAGAGAAATAGGACGAGAATACAATCCACCAACCCTGGTGTATTGCAGTTATAATATTAATCATAAATTTATCTGATTGATCTGACCCAGAATTTAGTACTCCCAAGCATTATGTATACGAGGTTCAAGCCCGCGTCATACCTAATCTGAGGATGAGTAAATCAGTATCACGATAGTGACACTCAAATTGCACTCTAAATCATCACGAGTACCCAGAGGCAAACGAGATATAAAGATCTACAATTATTGGGTAACTACGCAATACGATCATAATCAATCACTAAATTCATCGGATTAATTTTATACACACACACTAACACATCAGGCTGGGTTCATGTACCCCGGCCTTGGAAAATCTAGCCTAACATGTTGAATTTAATGAAAATAATGATTGATGTGCAGGAATTCATAATTAATCTAAGGAAAATGGTAATTAGATGTAGAAAGGAATTGGAAATAAGAAATACTTACTAAAATTACCCAAGCAGTAAGTGTAACAATGAATGAAACTGGTACTCACAAAAATCACTGAATAAATCTTCAATCTTTGAATTAAAACTGAAATTGTTAGCTAAACTAGGGTTTCTGGAAAAGGAGAGGAAGAATCCTACTAATTCTCCATCCCAATAACAATAATAAATCGGGTTTTTATACCCTACAACAATTTTTGAGTTCAGCTTCACTAGGAGTCTTTTTAGGAAGAGATAGGATTTGCAAATCTCGAAGCCCGGACCGGTCCGGGCTTTAAGCGGACCGGTCTGCCTCCAAGTCGGATCGGTTCTTTTTATTTTGGGATGGACCGGTCCGATTCCTTTTATTTTGCCTTCTTCGGTTTGCTTGTGGTCCGGGGTCTTCTGGAGTTTGGCAAAGCGGATCGGTCCGGGGTAGGGGCGGACCGGTCCGGCTATTTGACCTTTTGGCTCAACTTTGATTGCTCATAACTTTTGTTCCGGGATTCCGATTGAGGTTCCGTTTCTTCCTATGTACTCGTGAATGAGATGTCTTCAATTTCTCTTGAGGTACCTCATCTGAATTATGGGTGGAAATTCCAGTTTTGCCCTTTTGACTTTTCCTTCTTTCTTTCTTGATTCTTCCGATTTCTTCCTTCTGTTTCTTGACATTAAATACCTGTAAAATCACTACAAAATACCAAAAACTCGTTGTACTCATTAGGATCAGTCAGTAGCACGATTATGAGATAAAGCCAACTCAATTACGTTGTTCGAGGTGCTAAAAGTAACTAAATCAAGGGATAAATTAGGAAGAATTTATGCCTAATCACAGATCGATGAGACCAACGGGCTTCAGGTGCGGCAGATGGTCCCTTTATTTATTCTTTTGTTATTAGGAGAGTTTTTTGTGGCGACGAATGGCAACAACATCAACTTGTGGTTTTTGTTGGCGACGAGTGGCGACAACATCCATTTGAGGATATTTTCGAATATCAGTCTTTTTGACTGGGGGAGCCTTAATTTGGAGATGTTTTATTCATCTTTGGATGCATTCATCCAGTGCTATTGACAGACCTTTACTGGTGCCACCTATATTTTGAAGGTATTTTTCCTTTTTGCATTTTTCTTTACGCATTTCCCTTTATGCATTTTGTTTCTTTTTTTGATTCCTTGATTGCTTTCTTCTGATTGATGACCCTTGTCCTTTTGCAGACGCGGTTCTATGAAGTTAGGGGGCTTAATGCCCATTTGATAGGTTTAAAGGATGAGTCGATGGGGGACTTGTGCCGTATGTACCGGTGGCGGAAGTCCAACCAATAGTCGAGGCAGTCTCTTTCTTTGGCGATGGTGCGTCAGGTCTTAAATGGCCTGACGAGCGGTCGGGTAAATTCTTCTTTCCTCTTGAGACCATTTTTCTCCTATGTCTTTTTTTAGATATTGATTTTCCAATGGGGATCTTATTGGTGGCCTTCTATCCCTGAGGGACGGCCATCCAACACACGAGGGTGACCGGGGGGAATGCGCAGATGCGCCAGATATTGCACACGAATTCAGCTACAACTGGTATTTAGGGGAGAGTGTAGTTCAACAAGTGGTGGATTACGAGGTGATGGTTCCACCTGTGATACCTCCAAGATACATGAGGCGGGTGCGAGAGATGCTGGAAGAGGTTAGGGTGGCGACAATGGTTGGCGATCCTTACTCGTCGTATACTGACACGATGACGACATATAATTATCTGGATTGTATGTCGAGCTAGATGATGACGCCTAGCATATATGATGTTATGCCTCCTACTCTTATGATTTTAAGTGGGGGTAAGAGTAGGCCAGTGGGTTTTGTCTGCAGTGCGGGTGGTGCTTCGACAGCAGCAGTGGCGATGACATCAGAGGTTCCATTTGTGCGGTTGGCTCCTCCCTCCAATAATATCAAATGACCTAAGGGAGGATCGGTGCTTATGCTACATCGCCCCAATGCGATGTACCCGTAGGTGTTCAGGTTGATTGAGGACGTCCTTCAGCCATAGGTATTCCTTTCATTCCTTTGAATTTTGTCTTTCTGATTTCTTTCTTTACCTCAGACTGACTAATTTTCTTTTTTCTTATTTTTCCTGCAACACGTCCGAATGTCGAGTACCTGGCTGAGAGACATCCATGATTGGGTGGCTTTCGTGATGGATCATATTTGGGATTCGATCCTAGTTCCTTCCTGCTTGGTTCCATCTCCTTCATCTGAGGAGGGGTCTGGAACGGGTCGAGTGGGTTCCTCAATTCATCGTCAGGGAAAGCGTGTACACCCCAGGGATGGGGGTCTTAGAGAGAGAGAGAGAGAAGGTGAGAGAGAATGTTTTTGGGGGTTTCGGGATGAGTCTTGCTGTTTTTCCTTTTTATTTTTTATGCAAAAGAGATGTAATGACACCAATATATGCAATGGATGGGGTTTTATTTATATATTCTTTCTTTTAATGACATAATGCACTCTTTTCTTTGTTTTTCGAGAACGTAAAAAGGATTAGAATTATTATTTTGAAACAGGATAAGTTTAAAAATATAAGGAGAGGAAAGTTTCGAATTCTTTTGACATTAAAAGTTTATTGTGTTATTTGATTTTGACAAAAGAGGGAAAATGGTGTTTTCTAAAAATAAGGGGATTCCGATCGGCATACCCCTTGTCCTGCCTATCGTTAGGTTAGTCCAGTCTAATCACCTCAAGGATTGATTGCACTTTCTTCAACTACTTTGTCCTTGATGGGGTAGGGTTTCATTCGAATTTTATAGGACCTTTGTCTTTAGCCAAGTTTTTCAACTTTAAAAGGGGTAATGTGGAGGGTGTAATACCCCGTATTTTTATGCTATATTAATTTGGGGATTTATTAAATTTAATGTGAGTTAATTATTTAATAAAAATCCGGAAATTAATTATGTTATAATTATTAACGTGACGAGAGTTAGTAATTATATGAAATTTGTTGAATATTACTAATGAGCAAAGTAATATATAATATTGGTTATATTGAATGTCATGAGTGAATTAAATGACAATTTTAGAAATTTGAGTCGGGACGCGCCCGTGTCGCGTCGTGACTAATTATTGATAAATAAAAGTGAATATTTTATATGTTGTTCGTATGGTCGTTTTGAGTTCTCCAACGCGTCCGGAAGGGTCGAGATAGTCAGAAAAGTGTACCCGGGGGTTTAGTTTGGGTCTCGGGGCGTTTTTAGGCCTAATTAGTAACCCGGGAGGGCATTTTGGTCATTTTACATTTTTGGGTAATTAAACCCACGAAAATTAGAGGAGTTATATCAGATACCTAGGTTACCTTCTAGGGTTAGAAACTCTAAAAACAAGTGACGGTCATAGGAGAGGAAGGAGAGAGCTCTCAAGGCAAATTCAAGGCCCAAAACTCAACGGTTTGCACCGCTGCCACCACCAACGCGTAGATCGCGAAACGGGGAGCGCAACCATACCGAATTCGGCACCAAACCAGACCTCTGAAAATCCCAGGCAAGTGTTTATCTTGCTTATTTCGTTGATGCATCTTTGATATAAGTTTAGGAGTAATTAGGATGAGTTTTAATGGAAGAAAACCCGATTTATGATAGGAAAATCCATGTAGTATTGGTCTAATTGATAATTCTAGAAACCCTTGCCATGTAGAGGTATTTAACCACGAAATTTTGATGATTATAAGAAGGAATTTCTGGAGAAAATTTGATAGAAACCTGTGTAAGAAATTTCTAGGGTTTTTGATAATTGTATAGATCTTGGGCTGTTAATCCATGATTAAATGACAGAAATCCACATGCTTTACGTTGAAAATACCTAATATGATGATATAGGGTTAGTAGTATCAATTATGGGACGATTGGGATTAGAAAATATGGAATTTGTTGATGTTAGTAGAGGAAACCCGTAACTGCAATTCTGCAGAAATCGCAATACCTGCTTGATCGATCGATCGAGCCCAGAGCTTCGATCGATCGAAGGTTCGATCGATCGAGCACCAGACCTCGATCGATCGACCCCTCCTGGCAGACTCCTATTTCCCTTTTAAATGAGTTAAATTCAAATTATCGTGAAATAATTCTTGGGCATCCTTAATAAAATGTTTTGGGAGTTAGGGAAGACCAGTAGGACATATGAATAATTTTGGGACCTCTAATATATGACGAGAATTGTATTTTTGAGGATAATTACTTAAGGGTCGATGAATTTATGTATTAAAGGGGGAGGTACATAAAAGGGTTATGTTGAAACATAAAAAGGACACCTACTGAATTTTATACTTGGGAAGATAGAGTCCATGTGAGTTACGAAATAAGTTGAAAGAATCCTTCGAATTAAAGTGAGAGACGAACCCTTATACGCGATACTAATAATGTGAAAATGAGTATAAATGTCGTAATTATGGGAATTGAGAATATACCCATTATTGATATGGTAATATTAGTATAGTTATATGATTGTGTATGCATATACCATCTATGTGTGAAAAACATGCCCACGCTACTTGCTATCCCTGAGGTTACCGCGCTGGGACAGTCTTATCTCGATGGGACCATTATGGGGGATATTAACTTGTACCCTAGAAGATAGATATCCTTGGTACAGGCTATCGGAATGATAGTTCAGACGGTCCTAAGAGACGCGGGTATGTGCTTTCCTCTTAGAGACTTGGAATCTATGCTTCGCCTCAATATTGTTGTGTATGTGTTAATACAATTCGAGAGTGATTCCGAATGTATTCCCCTTTATATGAGTGATACGGGGCTTTGGATAGTAGAGTATGCCCGCACCATAGTTTTATTTGGGGTGCTGTTATATATATCATACGAGTAGTTAATATATATATGAAATTCTGGAATTTGGAACTACCTACTGTGATTTGGTAAGTAGGATATGGTTGGTGACTCAAATTATAAATACTTGTTTTGAGAAAGTATAATATGACGCTGGAAAAAACTTTATTGATAAAGTTCAATTGAGAACTTTGGTTACAAATTGAAATCTTACGTTTTAAATAATTATGTTGTTCAGTTTTAAATCTTACGAATAACCTAAGATAAGTTAAATCATTGGGGAGAGATAGGGTGTTATATGAAGAGATAATCCATTGGGAAGGTTAGTACGATAGACGTGCACATTAGAAGAGAGGTGAGAATTTCTCAAGAGAGGGTCGAACTAATATGTTGTTGCATTGGCCTGTATCAATTTAAATACTTGCTAAACGAATTTTAAATCAAACACACTATCGGGATCTGACCCGTTTCTATTTCTCTTTCTCTCTTGTGTATATATATGTATATATTACAGGGGCCCAGCCACATGGGCGTCTTGCTTAGGATCCCTTGAATGGAACGTGCTGCAGCTTAGGTGGGAGTTGCAGGCCACTTGCATAGACGACTTCGTTTACTTGATTCCACATCTATCATTCTCATTTATTGGGCATGTGTCGCCCTTTCCATTATTGATATGTTTTATTTGGGACATTTGTATTTCAGTTATTTCTAGTACTGTTACTATGGGATTTATTTCAGTATGGATGTTTTACTTTAATTTTTGCATGATGGGATTCGATTGACGAATGATTTTAATTAATTGGATTATGTTCCAGGATTATTGTGATGTGATTCTTACTTATTGAAATGTTGTTAATAAATAAATATTTTTAAAATAAAATTTGGAAAGAAATATTATATAAATGGTTTTGACACTTAGCTTAATTATTTAGGGTGTTTAAATTGGAAAAGTTATTTTTTGACAGTGATGCTGAGAATGAACCAACTGTTCACCTTGAATTAATTTGATAAAGGAGTGATCACCCGGTATTTAATTAGGCGGGGTGTCACAGGTGATATCAGAGCATCAGGTTCTAGTGTCCTTAGGATCTGTACGACTTATTATGCTTTCAGCGTTTCTTTCTTTGATATAGAGCCCTATTTTTTAGGATTGTTGTA
This sequence comes from Sambucus nigra, assembly GCA_949130495.1. Taxonomy (NCBI): domain Eukaryota; kingdom Viridiplantae; phylum Streptophyta; class Magnoliopsida; order Dipsacales; family Adoxaceae; genus Sambucus; species Sambucus nigra. The sequence continues at coordinate 91,966,394 of OX422215.1, read as the reverse complement.
TTTCTGCTTTTACGTTACGTCTTCAGCTATATGTGATTTGATAATGACTGTAGACTAATAAAATTCTTCACGTTTCAGATGCCTCCAAGACATGCACCGAAGAATAGGCGTGCCCAGGTCGAGCAGCCAGCAGCTCTGGCACAAGGCACTATGAATGCTAATGAAGTAGCCGCCATTGTTGCTCAGGCGGTGAATGCCGCACTAGCGGTGGTTCAGTAGGCTCCACCCCAGGTTCAGGCAGTGGCGCCAGTACCAGCACAACTTCCATCCGCATGGGAGAGGGTTAGGGATGCTTTTCAGAAAGCACATCCCCCTGAGTTCTCTGGTAGCTCCGATATTGTCACAGTCAGCCAATGGAAGAAAGACATCCAGCGGCATCTCCGTATGTATGAGTGCACCGACGTGCAAAGGCGGTTATTGGCTTCCTTTAAGCTGGTGGGGGCCGCTTTGCAGTGGTGGGAGTCCACTACCACATTGGAGGAGAGGGACACGATCCCTATTCAGTTGTTCTGGGAGCGGTTTGACCGCAAGTACTTTCCACCCACCGTGCAGACTAAGATGAGGCGGAAATTACTGAATTTGAAGCAGGAGAATTCTACCGTTGCTGAGTACGAGGAGGAGTTCACTAGACTTCTCACCATAGTGCCAGATGAGGCACCTACTGAGGGCAAAACGATTATATTGTTTTTGGACGGGTTAGCTTGGAGGATCCGTCAGCATCTTATAGGGAATTTATCTCTGAGTACTTTCACTGACATACTCAATGATGCGTTACTACATTGCCAGGATCACCGCTTTCACCTGCAGGGAAGAAAGAGAGCAGGAGAATCCAGCCAGCAGGGCAGGATCGGGGGTAATAGTGCAAATGGGGCACCATCTCATGGACAGACTCGTCAGCATAAGCAGAGTTCCCATCGGGGGACCCTGCTAAGCGATTCCGTTCAGGTGATTCTAGGCAGGGATTTGGGGGTTATAGGCAGGGTCAGCAGGGCCAGCCTAATCAGCAGGGCCAGCAAGGCCAACACAGACAGCAGGGTCAGCAGCAGGGCCAACCGGGCCAACAGCGTGTTCATCAGGGCCAACAGGGCCAGTGGCGTAATGGTAACGGCCAGCAGGGCCGTGGTCAGCAGGGTCACAGGGGAGGCAACTTCAAAGGCCGATGTTTTGGTTGTGGTAGGCATGACCATAGGCGCCAGGATTGTCCGGAGGGAGATAGGGCCCCACAGCAGTAGGGTGCACGTAATGAGCCATAGAGGCCACTTTTTCCACCTACCCTCCCAGCTCCAGCCCAGGTGCCAGCCCTACCAGCCATTCCAACAGCTCCAGTGCAGCAGGGGAAGTTACAGTATGGACGTGTCTATAACGTCCACCAGGCAGCAGCTCCACAGGCACCACCCGCGATTGAGGGTATGTTTCCTATCCATGGTACTATGGGTCAGGTTTTGTTTGATACAGGGGCGACTCATTGTTTTATAGCTACGCATTTTGCAAAGGCCTTAGGGTTGTTAGCCACATCAGAGAGCACAGTGACGTGTGTAGAATCACCACTGGGGAGTGGGTCACTTATCTTCTTTATATGCCAAGGAGTGGGGGTAGAGATTGGTAGTTTGGTATTACCTGCAGACATGTTAGTCTTAGATATGCATGAGCATGATGTTATTATTGGTATGGATTGGCTCGCAGCTTATAGAGCCATGATTGATTGCTTCGGTGGGAGCATTGTTTTTGCCGTTCCGGGGCAAGAGATGTTTGTAGTGGCGATGCCTCGCCCAGAGGGAGGTTCGACCGCTCATTTATATTATATAGAGGAGGATGCCTCTAAGGAGGTTGTGATCCCTTTAGACTCGATACCAGTCGTTCGTGAGTATTCCGATGTATTTCAGGAAATACCAGGCCTACCCCCCAGTCGAGAGATAGACTTTGTCATAGATTTATTGCCAGATACGAGACCTATAGCACACGCTCCATACCGTATGGCTCCGGCGGAGATGCGAGAGTTACGAGATCAGATAGAGCAACTGTTAGGTCAGGGCTTCATTCGCAGGAGTACCTCACCTTGTGGCGCTCCAGTCTTGTTTGTGAAGAAGAGAGATGGTTCACTGAGGTTATGTGTGACTACCAGGAGTTGAACAAGGTCACGATACAGAATAAATATCCGTTGCCTCGAATCGATGATCTGTTCGACCAGCTAAGAGGAGAAAATTTCTTTTCAAAGATAGATCTGAGGTCGAGGTACCATCAGCTACGTATTAGAGAGCAGGATGTTTCAAAGACTGCCTTTTTGACGAGATATGGGTCTCACAAGTTCAGAGTGATGCCATTTGGTCTCACAAATGCTCTAGCCGTATTCATGGACTTAATGAATCGAGTATTTAGAGAGTTCTTGGATCAGTTTGTCATTGTCTCCATAGATGATATTTTGATATATTCACACTCCGAGAAGGAGCATGCCGAGCACTTGAGGCAGGTTCTTCAGACTCTACGAGAGCATCAGTTGTATGCTAAGTACGAGAAGTGTGGATTCTGGTTGCGAGAAGTACAGTTCTTGGGGCATGTTGTTTCTGAGCAGGGGATAACAGTCGACCCGAGTAAAGTGTCAGCAGTGAGGGAGTGGGGACAACTCACGACACCGACAGAAGTGCGTAGTTTCTTGGGGTTAGCCGAATATTACAGGAGATTCATTCGGGGATTCTCCAAAATAGCGGGTCCATTGACGAACCTGACTCGCAAAGGGGTACCATATGTTTGGGATGACGCTTGTCAGTTAGCTTTCGACGAGCTGAAAGACAAGCTTACTTCAGCGCCAGTCCTTGCATTACCGAAGCCGGGTGCGGAGTACCTGGTTTACACCGATGCCTCTTTACGGGGACTTGGTGGAGTACTTCAATAGGAGGAGAAGGCTATAGCTTTTTCCTCCCACAAGCTTAAGCCGCATGAGAAGAATTACCCCACCCACAACCTGGAGTTAGCAGCGGTCATTTTTGCATTGAGGATATGGAGGCACTACTTATTTGGGGAGAAATTCTGCTTGTTCACAGACCACAAATCACTGCAATACCTGTTCATGCAGCGAGAGCTGAATATGCATCAGCGCAGATGGTTAGAGTTTGTGAAGGACTATCAGTTCGGCATACAATATCATCCGGGGAAGGCCAACGTAGTTGCTGATGAGTTGAGTCATAGACCGGTAAATGAGGTAGCGGATGTCTAGAAAGAGAAGTGAAAGGAGTTGGATAAAAGGACGCAGTAGCCCGTTCCTTCATATCTGTTATGACAGTCACACCTGAGATTGTTACAAGGGTGATACAGGCACAGACCACAGACCCATTTTGCCAGGAGCAGATTGTACGACTTTTAGCTGAGGGTGCTGAGTCCTACTCTGTTAGTTTTGATGGGGGTTTGAGGTTTAATGGGAGATTGGTGGTTACAGAAGGAGCAGAATTGCATCATGCAGTGACGACCCAGTCTCACGGGTCCCGATTTGCAGTACATCCTGGAGGAGATAAGATGTACCAGGATATGAGGAGGCAATACTGGTGGAGTGGGATGAAGAGGGACATTGACGAGTTTGTGTCCAAGTGTTCTACCTACCAGCTGGTGAAGGTGGACCATCAGAAACCGTCAGGATTAATTCAGCCATTGGAAGTACCTGCGTGGAAGTGGGAGAGTATTTCCATGGATTTTATTACGGGGTTGCCTACATCACAGCGGGGCCACGACTCCATCTGGGTGTTTATAGACCGTTTGACCAAGGTGGCTCATTTTTTACCGGTGCGGACAGATTATACCACGGGTCAGTATGCTCAGTTGTTCATTGCTGAGATTGTCAGATTACATGGGGTGCCCCTGAATATTGTGTCAGATAGAGACAAGATTTTCGTGTCGCATTTCTGGGAAACATTTCAGGAGGCTATGGGTACTGAGTTGAGGTTGAGTTCAGCTTATCACCCACAGACAGATGGACAAACAGAGCGTACTAATCAGATGTTAGAGGATATGCTACGCATGTGTGTTCTTGATTTTGGAGGAGGTTGGGAGCCACACCTTCCACTGGTAGAGTTTGCTTATAATAACTCTTATCAGTTCACGATTGGCATGGATTTGAGGCTTTGTATGGCAGGCCTTGTCGGTCTCCAACTTGTTGGCTCGAGGTGGGGGATAACAAGTTGTTAGGACCAGAGGTGATTCAGGAGACCTCCGCGAGGATTGAATTGATCAGGAGTCGCATTCGGGTAGCCCAGGACAGGCAGAAGAGCTACGCCGATGCGAAACGGTTCTTCCGAGAGTTTAATGTGGGGGACCAAGTGTTACTGTGTGTATCTCCTATGAAAGGAGTGATGAGGTTCAGGAAGAAAGGGAAATTGGCCCCGAGGTACGTGGGACCATTTCCCATTATCGAGAGGATTGGGCTGGTAGCATACAAATTGGGACTACCAGAGCATTTACATCGCATTCACGATGTATTCCACATCTCATTGTTGAGACGGTACCTTCGGGATGATATGACCCATACTCACATCGAGATAGATGAGATAGACTTACAGCCTGACAGCTCTTACGAGGAGAGACCGGTGGCTATCCTAGAATATAGTGAGAGGAGATTGAGGTCGAAGATAGTTCCACTTGTACGGGTCCAGTGGGAGCACCACAATGTGGAGGAATCCACTTGGGAGCGCGAGGTCGATATGCGCGAGAGATACCCAGATTTGTTCTTACCAGGTATGCCTTATTTTCTGAATTTCGGGACGAAATTCCGTTATTAGGGGGGAAGTATGTAATACCCCGTATTTTTATGCTATATTAATTTGGGGATTTATTAAATTTAATGTGAGTTAATTATTTAATAAAAATTCGAAAATTAATTATGTTATAATTATTAACGTGACGAGAGTTAGTAATTATATGAAATTTGTTGAATATTACTAATGAGCAAAGTAATATATAATATTGGTTATATTGAATGTCATGAGTGAATTAAATGACAATTTTGGAAATTTGAGTCGGGACGCGCCCGTGTCGCGTCGTGACTAATTATTGATAAATAAAAGTGAATATTTTATAAGTTGTTCGTATGGTCGTTTTGAGTGCGCCAACGCGTCCGTAAGGGCCGAGATAGTCAAAAAAGTGTACCCGGGGGTTTAGTTTGGGTCTCGGGGCATTTTTAGGCCTAATTAGTAACCCGGGAGGGCATTTTGGTCATTTTATATTTTTGGGTAACTAAACCCACGAAAATTAGAGGAGTTATATCAGATACCTAGGTTACCTTCTAGGGTTAGAAACTCTAAACACAAGTGACGGCCATAGGAGAGGAAGGAGAGAGCTCTCAAGGCAAATTCAAGGCCCAAAACTCAACGGTTTGCACCGCCGCCACCACCAACGCGTAGATCGCGAGACGGGGAACGCAACCATACCGAATTCGGCACCAAACCAGACCTCTGAAAATCCCAGGCAAGTGTTTATCTTGCTTATTTCGTTGATGCATCTTTGATATAAGTTTAGGAGTAATTAGGATGAGTTTTAATGGAAGAAAACCCGATTTATGATAGGAAAATCCATGTAGTATTGGTCTAATTGATAATTCTGGAAACCCTTGCCATGTAGAGGTATTTAACCACGAAATTTTGATGATTATAAGAAGGAATTTTTGGAGAAAATTTGATAGAAACCTGTTTAAGAAATTTCTAGGGTTTTTGATAATTGTATAGATCTTGGGCTGTTAATCCATGATTAAATGACAGAAATCCACATGCTTTACGTTGAAAATACCTAATATGATGATATAGGGTTAGTAGTATCAATTATGGGATGATTGGGATTAGAAAATATGGAATTTGTTGATGTTAGTAGAGGAAACCCGTAACTGCAATTCTGCAGAAATCGCAATACCTGCTTGATCGATCGATCGAGCCCAGAGCTTCGATCGATCGAAGGTTCGATCGATCGAGCACCCGACCTCGATCGATCGACCCCTCCTGGCAGACTCCTATTTCCCTTTTAAATGAGTTAAATTCAAATTATCGTGAAATAATTCTTGGGCATCCTTAATAAAATGTTTTGGGAGTTAGGGAAGACCAGTAGGACATATGAATAATTTTGGGACCTCTAATATATGACGAGAATTGTATTTTTGAGGATAATTACTTAAGGGTTGATGAATTTATGTATTAAAGGGGGAGGTACATAAGAGGGTTACGTTGAAACATAAAAAGGACACGTACTGAATTTTATACTCGGGAAGATAGAGTCCATGTGAGTTACGAAATAAGTTGAAAGAATCCTTCGAATTAAAGTGAGAGACGAACCCTTATACGCGATACTAATAATGTGAAAATGAGTATAAATGTCGTAATTATGGGAATTGAGAATATACCCATTATTGATATTGTAATATTAGTATAGTTATATGATTGTGTATGCATATACCATCTATGTGTGAAAAACATGCCCACGCTACTTGCTATCCCTGAGGTTATCGCGGTGGGACAGTCTTATCTCGATGGGACCTTTATGGGGGATATTGAATTAACCTTAGAAGATAGATATCCTTGGTACAGGCTATCAGAATGATAGTTCAGACGGTCCTAAGAGACGCGGGTATGTGCTTTCCTCTTAGAGACTTGGAATCTATGCTTCGCCTCAATATTGTTGTGTATGTGTTAATACAATTCGAGAGTGATTTTGAATGTATTCCCCTTTATGTGAGTGATACGGGGCTTTGGATAGTAGAGTATGTCTGCACCATAGTTTTATTTGGGGTGCTGTTATATATATATATATATATATCATACGAGTAGTTAATATATATATGAAATTCTGGAATTTGGAACTGCCTACTTTGATTTGGTAAGTAGGATATGGTTGGTGACTCAAATTATAAATACTTGTTTTGAGAAAGTATAATATGACGCTGGAAAAAACTTTATTGATAAAGTTAAAATGAGAACTTTGGTTACAAATTGAAATCTTACGTTTTAAATAATTATGTTGTTCAGTTTTAAATCTTATGAATAACCTAAGATAAGTTAAATCATTGGGGAGAGATAGGGTGTTATATGAAGAGATAATCCGTTGGGAAGGTTAGTACGATAGGCGTGCACATTAGAAGAGAGGTGATAATTTCTCAAGAGAGGGTCGAACTAATATGTTGTTGCATTGGCCTGTATCAATTTAAATACTTGCTAAACGAATTTTAAATCAAACACACTATCGGGATCTGAACCGTTTCTATTTCTCTTTCTCTCTTGTGTATATATATGTATATATTACAGGTGACCAGCCACAGGGGCGTCTTGCTTAGGATCCCTTGAATGGAACGTGCTGCAGCTTAGGTGGGAGTTGCAGGCCACTTGAATAGACGACTTCGTTTACTTGATTCCACATCTATCATTCTCATTTATTGGGCATTTGTCGCCCTTTCCACTATTGATATGTTTTATTTGGGACATTTGTATTTCAGTTATTTCTAGTACTGTTACTATGGGATTTATTTCAGTATGGATGTTTTACTTTAATTTTTGCATGATGGGATTCGATTGACGAATGATTTTAATTAATTGGATTATGTTCCAGGATTATTGTGATGTGATTCTTACTTATTGAAATGTTGTTAATAAATAAATATTTTTAAAATAAAATTTGGAAAGAAATGTTATATAAATGGTTTTGACACTTAGCTTAATTATTTAGGGTGTTTAAATTGGAAAAGTTATTTTTCGACAGTGATGCTAAGAATGAACCAACTGTTCACCTTGAATTAATTTGATAAAGGAGTGATCGCTCGATATTTTATTAGGCGGGGTGTCACAGAGGGTTTTTCTTCACCCATCCATATTTTTCCTTCTCTTTCTTACTTCTTGTTTGTGTTTTGTTTCCTCTAAAATGGCTCTTCCCGTAAGCGCTGAATTCGCCTCATACCTCGAGAATTTAGAGGCTATGTGCTCGTACAATGTAGATTACGATGCTTTCAACCCGCATCGGGTTTTCTTATGGCTCAACCGGCCTATTGACTAGAACATGCTGATGACGGTAGTACGATTCTGGTACCCTAAGGATCATGTCTTTTTCTTTGGCTTGGATGAAGTCTGCCTGACTTACTAGGATTTCTCTGCTATGCTGGGGTAAATCCCAATATTGCGGCGGTTATGCCTAAATCCTCGCAGTCTCCTCGGAAGCTGTTAGTAGGACTTCTCTATATCACCCTTGGTGACTCGGTCATTGGTTATGGGAGGAATTAGCTCTCTCCCAACTTTGTTGTATTCCGTGCATCTGTAGGACATTGGTGATGCGGGCTATGCTGGAGCCATCACCCTTTAATTAAATTCAAAGTTATTGTTGGTGACCGGGGACCTACGGGTGGACCCTCAACTTGCTTCCATCACTGCGTGGATGTCATATCATAACAACCCTATGGCGGTGATAGTGGCAAAGACCCTAAATGGTCTAGATGCTTGGCGGGAAGGCCATTTTGACTTTCTAAGGGGTAGCCTCATTATGCTATTCATGTGGTTATCTAGGAGATTTTGTTTGGCGGTCCCCTGAAATTCCCTTAGTAGCTGTGCCAAATTTCATCACTCACTGCTTCATCAGTTTCGGTTCGAATGTTAAGAAGTGGGAATATTAGTTTGTGGAGCATGGGGCTCGATGTCTGTGCTGGTCGGTACCCTAGTGGGGGGAGTTGCAGCCCATTCTAGGACAGGGGGAATACCAGTACGTTCGATTGGTTGGCCTCTGACATACCTCTTTCTACTTTCCCTAGCAGCTCCTGCCCCAATTTGGATGGGAACATATCATGCATTCTCATGTTGTGGACTTCATTCCTGTGGAGGATTTGACAGAAGGCATGCGCATGTAGTTGGGCTCTGTGGGAGAATCGACAGCCGTCGACCTATCCTTACCACTATGTTGGTAGAGTTTAGTATATTTCTAAGGACTTCATGAAATGGTTATGGAGGAGGGTAGTGGCTAAGATGTTGGTCGAGGAGACTGGGAAGAGGTGGCTTGCCATGTTTTACACCATAGAGGGGTGTTGTGGTTTTCCCTAGGATGGTCCGAGCTTACCATTCCATGGAGTGCCTTTGGTATTCCATCCAAGTAGGGGAAGTTTGGGGACCCTAATATGTAGATGGTGATAGGTATGGTTCTTCTGGAAGCTATGGGTAGGGACTTATTGTGAAGGTGGTGTTTTTTTGTGAAGCTTTTGTGTGATTGGGTTATGTATTTGGTTATTTTGGGATGGTTGTTTAGGAGTAGTTTGGATTGTTTTTGTTTTTAGGATAGTAAGGTTGGCGAGGGAAGTTGTATAACTCCCTACGTTGATATTTCGTGTCATCATATCAGATTTTCTCATTAATGGAATAAAGAAGATTTTAATTATATTATTGTGCCTCTTGATGAGTTTTTGCATTTGAATTATCTATACCAATCGATAAGGCATACACAATCCTTGTGTTCATGTACATGAAAAAATGAACCGTCATTCTCGGAGACAAGAAAAGAATAGCATTTTGTGAAAAAGAAAGAGGAGGTGCTTATGTAAAGCGTATGAGCTGCCTACGTACCTCTGGGGGTTTTGAATTTTTTTTGAGTTTCATTTTTTAAAGTAAAAAGGTTTTTAGAGGATATGGCCCCACGTAGTTCTGAGTAGAGGGAAATGAAGTATTTTTTAGAATAAAAGGGACGTAAGCAAAGTCGTAGCGCACCGAGATTTCAGACTAAGGGTAGAATTGAAATGGTCCAGGTTGACTGGACGGGCCATCTCTTCCCCATCGAGGTCGGTTAGCATAGAGGTGCCTCCGAACGGGATCTTCTTCGCATTGTAGGGGCCGCTCCAATTGGACTTGAATTTCCCTCTGGGGTACCAAACGGGTTCCACAATTGTTTTAGGGACTAAATCCCCTTCTCAAACACCACGATCCTTGAATCTCTTATTGAATGATCGTGCTATTCGGCGATGTTACCCTTGTATATGATATGGAGATTTCAGTCTCCTTTCGATCAAGAGTGACAACTTGTCAAGACGGCTTCGATGTCAGTCTTCTTCGCTGACTTTATTTCAAGCATAATGCGTAATGAAGGTATTTCTATCTCGATGGGTATGGCTACTTCCATACTGTATACCAAAGAGTAAAGGGTAGCCCAGTAGATGCTCGAACTGAAGTACAGGAACCTCAGAGGGAGTAAAAGATTCGATCGTCCCAATCTCGACAACTCTCGGTCATTTTTCTTATGATTGCTTTGAGGTTATTATTGGCGGCTTCGACTGCACCGTTGGTTTGAGGTCGGAAGGGAGAATAATTTTATCTTTAAATCCCATACTCGTCGGCCAATTCCATGACTTTTACTTCGAAATGCAACCGGTTTTCTGATATTAGCTCATATAGGACCCTATATTGGCATATGATATTTTTTTGGATGAATTTGGCCGCCTTTTTGGTATTTAATACTACACATAACTCTTCTTCGACTTATTTGGTGAAGTAATTGATGGCAACCAAGATGAATTCATTTCCTTTGGAGGCCTTGGATGTAACTTTTCCTATGATATTGATGCCCCATGTGGAAAATGGCTTGGGAGAGGTCATGTTGTATAATTCTCATGGAGGTAAGTTTTGGAGGTTGGAAAGCTACTGGCATTTAAGACATCTTCAAACATAGGCGGTTAAGTCCTGAACCATGGTAGTCCAATAGTAACCCTATCAGATGATTTTTTTGGCAAGCATATGGCCACTCATGTGGGGTCTTCCGCATTCCCCGTCGTGGATTTTTCTGCATCACCTCTTTAATGTTAGCCCCTACGATGTAGTGTAAATGGGTTCCATCAAATTTTCTCTTGAATAATTCTTGATCGCAGACAATGTACTGGGAAACCAATTTATGAAGGGTTGATTGGTCTTTATTATTAGAATCTTGAGGATACCTACCATGCTAGAGGAGGCGCTAAATATCATGGTACCAACAATTAGTTATATCAAGATCTTCTTTGGGTACTAGCTCAATGTGGTAGCGTAGTGGGTTGGTTTAGTTTATGTTTGGACCAAGAAGGGGGTCATCATTGATCCTTCAAGTATGTCGACCATAGAGGCCAAGGTAGCAAGGGCATCGATTCAACTGTTCCTTGCTTAGGGCAAGTGGTGGAAGGTGATATCTTAAAACTGGGAGGCCAGTTCTTCTAGGTGATCGTGGAAGGGTAAAAGTTTCTCATCCTTAACTTTCCATTTTCTGAAGACTTGGACGATGATGAGGGATGAATCCCCGTAGACATCTAGGCATCGAATTCCTTTCTTGAGAGCGACCTTGAGGCCTACCGTGCATGCCTCGTATTTTGTCATGCTATCGGCACAGGGAAAATCTAACTTGATGGAAATCGGATTATGAGAGTCATCAGGGGAGATTAGGAGTATACAAATGCCATATCCTTTATTGTTGGTTTTATCATCAAAGAAAATTTACCAACGGAGGTCTTCTTAGTAAGTGCAAAGGATATCCTCATCTGAGAATTCAGAAATCCAAACATTGGCTTCTTCTATAGGGTGGTCAACAAGGTAATCAGATATGGCTCTTCCTTTCATGGATTTCTGCGTGACAGGCATAATATTAAATTCAGCTAACATCATCAACCATCGGTCCATTCGGCTAGATAAGGCAGGTTTCTCGAGAAGGTATTTGATAGGACCGATTAGGGATACAAGTCTAATGGGAAAAGATAGCATGTAGTGTCGTAATTTTTGGGTGACCAGACGAGGGCGACTTATGCTTTCTCTAAGGCAGTGTAGTTAACTTCGTACCTGACCACCTTATGACTGGCATAGTAGATGTCTCTCTCTTTGCGGGACTCTTCAAGGTATTGGGCCAACAAAGCCCCAACTGCGATGTCTGTTACAGTCAGGTATATGAGTAGGGGTAGACTAGGTTGCGATGGCATGAGTACCGGAGGTCGGGTTAGATATTTCTTTATTCAGTTAAAGGCCTCTTGGCCAGATTTGTCCCAAACCTTCGTAGAATCCTTACGGAGGAGTTTGAATATAGTTTCATAATTGTAAGTCAAATGACTGATGAATCGACTGTCGTATTATAATTTTCCCAAGAATCCTCTAACTTCCTTTTCCATTCGGGGTGCTGGTATTTTGAGTATGGATTTCAGTTTGGCAGGATCAACTTCAATCCCTTTCTCGCTAACCATGAATCCCAAAATATTTCCTTTAGTAATTCCAAAAACACATTTCTATGGGTTAAGTCACATCTGGTATCGCCGTAGTCGCTCGAAGAACTTCCGAAGAGCGAGAACATGACCTTCCCGAGTTTTATACTTGATGATTATAGAGTCAACGTAGACCTCGATTTCTTTGTGTATCAGATCATGAAATATATTTATGGTAGCCCTCTGGTAGGTATCCCCTACATTTTTAAGACTAAATGACATAACTGTGTAACAGAAGATTCCCCAAGGGGTGATGAATGTGGTTTTGTCTTGATGACCTGGGTGCATCTTGATCTGATTGTATCCTTTAAAACCGTCAACGAATGACTTGGGAGCATGACTAGATGTATTGTCTACAATCATTTCTATATTGGGTAGTGGATAATTATGCTTTGGAGAGGACTTGTTCAAATATCTATAATCAATGAACATGCAAACCTTTCCTCTAGATTTCGACACGGGTACAATGTTGGTCAGTGATTAAGCGTGAAAAGTAATGTGTGTCAAAACGCTGATCGTTGTTTTATGTTCACCGCCTTAATAGAAAAACCTAAACTTATGACTACACTCAATAGGTGAGTATAGCGGCCAAGTTCGGGTATCGAAAATCCACAGAGACGAGTTGCTAGATTTTAATTAGTTTAGTACTCCTAAAATAAAATTGTAAAATATAAATTACAATAAAAAGAAAAAGATTCAGAAAAGGGAAAATATTAATCTAGGCGTGTATTTAAACTAGACTAATAAAAGCGATAAAAACTATAGGTTGCGTCGAATATCCCTCACCCGAGTTAATTAGTATAAAATGGTTACATGGGTCGACGAGTTATTAAGATTGCATCTCATTTAGACAGTTAATTAAATCAAGAGTTATCACACCCATAAATTCGAATAAAAGTCTAATAAGATTTTGGTGTCAACAAATACCCTAGAAATTATGCACGCAAGGTCGTAAGCACGGAGCATACATGATATATCCCATCAAATCTTCTAGGCATAATAAATAGGACAACGTACTCGAAATAGACCTGTAAACTCCATCACCAAACAAGGCAACATGTCAACCTAAAGTGAGTTCAATCCGACACAACCTAGACTAAATTAGCTAGAAAGCATGATAAAAAAGCGGTAAAGGAAAACAGTAAATAAACATGATAAATATACACTAGAAATAACGGAAAGAAAGCACGTAAATAAAGAGGTAAATAAAGGAATACAAACTATATTAATGGAGAGGGAAATGAATAGTCAACTTACAAACCCAAATGGGTGTCAAATCAAGAAGAAATGAAGATAAACTCTCCAAACCCCCAAAACCTAAACTAAACTATCTAAAACTATCTATATCTAATTATTACACAAAAATCCTTTAGGTAGTAAGTTGGAATTAAAATAGAAAAGAAAAGGAAAAAGAAAAGGTAAGGACAAATTTCGTGGAAAATAGAGGATCGATCGATCGACCCCTTTGGTCGATCGACCGATCAGTCAGATATTTGTCCACTTCCTTTATTCAAAGAGTGAAAATTAAAGGGTCAATCGTTCGACCCTTTTGGTCGATCGATCGATCAAGCAGGTCTCAACCTTCTGCGCCTTTTTCCTTCTCCCCTGCTTTGGTTTCTTTATTTTTCTCTTCCGCTAGAATCGCCATAACTTTTTTGTTCGGACTCAGAATGATGCGCCGTTTGCGGCCATGCTAAGCTTGTGAGGAGGGATACAACTTCCGTGAAGATGTTGGGTTAGTTGCTCAATATGTAAAAAGACTAAATTGCTCTTGAACGTGCAGAAATGTACGAAACTTAGCCGGAATGCATCCAAACTCTGTACTTAGTACCTAAATACCTACAAAAGACCAATTATAACTAATATAGCATTTTAACAATATAAATTCGAGGTTATCTAGTTAACGGGCTTAAATATAGAGATTAAGTCACCCGAGGGGGCTAAAATGCATAGGTTCGAGGGACGAAATACTCAATATTTGCGTATTATCAGTTAGCGTTGTGGGATATTTAATCATCCGGATTTAGCCTACGTTTAACTATTTGACCACTTCTTCCTTAACCTTGTGTGATAATTAGGTGTGGAGCTTACACAAGTTTTGCTTTACTGGTTTTCATTTTGGGAGCATTGGAATCTGGTGCTAGGAGATCCCGGGGTCAATGTCGGGCATGTCATCATAAGACCATGTAAATACATCCATAAATTCCTTTAGTACTTCCTCGAGTTGCGCACGCTTTTACTCATCAAGGGTATACCCTATCCCATCTCGCACAGTTGGCTACTTGAACCAACATCAATAAAAACACTTTCATCTTCATTAATTTGAACGCAATCATGATGTTTATCATTAACCTTATTAAGACCAGTTAAGAATTATTCATTTACAAAATCATCATCATCAAGAGTTTGATTAGAATCAAGACAATTAATGCAAGGCACAACAAAATACTCAAAATTTTCGTTTATTTCATTGTTTGGAAAAATAACGTTGAGAACCTTATCGAAGGAGGTCTCGATTAAATTGTGATCAGAATAAGGAGGAACAATGAAGGAAGAGGAAATGGCATAAACATCTGGATTTGGCTGTACTTCAATGGGTGAAACTGGCACAATATTCCAGTTGAGGAGAGGGGCATCTGTAGTTTTGATTATGCAGGATGGATCCGATGATGTGTCACTTGAGTGGATCATGCAGAGTGTCAGCCCCAGTGTATGCAAGTTGATTGAATCTTCATAGTCACCTTCCTCAAAATCTCCGATGGCATATTTAGCCTTCTCAATCAGCGGTTGCACATGATGTTGGGAACTTTCGGCCCATGAGTAGCTGTTTTGGAAAAATATATCCATTCCTGGCTTCATGTTCTTTTCCACATGATCATACCACGGTTCGAGAAAATCGCAAAAGGGTAAATCTTCACCCTCTTTGATAAATCTTCCATTTAAGGAATCTCCTGAGACAGTCTTGGCACTTTCTAATCTTCTCTTCATCCGAGGTTGGAGGAGCATCTTGAGTTCCTCTGTTGATGGTTGATAACTCATGCCATATGAGGAAAGGCTTTTTTCAACACTATGGGTTTTAGTATTCCTTATTGTCATCTGCCTAGTCCTAGTCTGGGCCTGAAGTGTATGTTTTTGAACATTTGTATCACATTGACATTGCCACGGGGGTTGTGTTCTGGACAAACTCTATCTTTGAAATCATCTGGAGCGGAAGTGGTGTGACTCAAAAACCTAACATAAGCATATCGTTCGCCCCATGTTGTATCTCTAGTACCAAATTACTGGTGCTTGCATTCTTAGTATTATCATTGCCACCCAAGATGGTGATGACCTAGCCATTTGCGAAGAACTTTAGTTTCTGATGGAGGGAAAAAGACACACCCTTGATACTATGGAGATATGGTCTTCTGAGTAACAGGTTGAAATAAGATGGGATGTCGATGACTTGGAATTTAATAACGGGATTTATAGGGCCAACCCCTTTTGTAAGCTTTAAAAATCCCATTATTTCCCGACGAGTATTATCATAAGCACGCACCACGACAGAGGTTGGAGCAAGGTCCCTTACTTTCAATCCTAAGAAATTAAGGGTTATCAATGGGCAAACATTAAGAGATGCTCCATTATTGACAAGCGAAAGTGGGATGATCTTTCCCCTGACTTCAATAGAGATGTTTAAAGCATAGTTGGGATTTGGACCATACTTAAGGATTTGTTCTTTGAAGAAGGAGAGCATTCTAGTAGAGGTTAGAGATCTGACCAAATTCACTTATTCTTCTGGCGTGGTGGAAGGAGGGACTATGGACCTGGTAAGTAGTTTAATTAAGGCATTTAGGTTTAGTTGAGAAGACATAAAGAGTCCCCACAGAGTGATGTTAACCTGATTTTTTCTTCAATTGATCAAGGATCTTGCTCTCTTTGAGGGTCATTTCTAGCATATGAAGTTTCTCGACACCTTTTACCTTATCTATCATTGCTGATTGCGGGTTCAAAACCTGGTAATGCCTCCCTGATCTAGTCATATGATTTATAGAAGAGGGGAAAAATAGAAACCCCTTTCCTCATCTACCTCGGGTTGTTAGGCCACTTTGTTGATTTTTCCTAGCAACTCCTTAAATGATATCATTCCACATATACTGACTATTAGGCTAGTCTTTTTTGGATTTGCTCTTTATCTGAACTATCGAATTCATCCCCCCATCCACTGACAACGACATCATCCTTTTATGAGAAGTCAATACACTCCACAACATCAACTACCTCTTCGTATAAATCCTCCCACTCAATGGGGAGATGTAGAAGCAAAAGGACCAGCCGCCCTTATAGTTTCAAATTATCAAGTAGATCGGACATACCATAAATTTCATCGGTCTGTCGGAATAAGTCCGCCAAGATCTGGACGACATCATATAAACTAACTTCATCGGTAGGTACCACCCAACTATTTGACTCTCGATCCCACTTTCGAGCTTCCAAGAATAATGTGCTGAATCTCTGGCCGTCAATGGTCATTTCTAAGGGCCATTTTGGCCCAAACTCTAGAAGATGGTTCAATACTACTAATAATTCCATATCTTAATGGGTACGAACAACAATGCATGCTCTAGTAAGGAGTGATAGAGCTTGATCGGTAAAATAGGTAGGACCTAGGATAAAGTATGGGCAAACTTTGAGGGGTTTAGGAGAATATATGGGTGTGATGAGCGATTTACTGGGTACAATATGAGTAGGTTGATCAAATTCTAGGTTTTCTTCTAGGAAGATGGTATTTGTATGATTTGGGAGTGGGGTATGGGTAGTGTTTGGTTTAGGATTCGCTGGTGGGGCGATGATACCCCGGTCAATCAGACCATGGATTATATTTTAAAGATGGAAACACTGATCGGTGGTATAGCCGACATTTTGGTGAAATCGCAACGATCATCAGGTTTGAATTTTTTGGGAAATGGGTTTGGGTAATGAACGAGGGTCCAATGGATTAATAAGATTTTGGATGAAAAGGGTTTAATAAACTTTAGAGAGGGGAGCATGAAGCTCGGTGCATTCTTTTTTGACTGGGTTAGGGTGGCTTTCAGGTGCCCACGAAGTGGCATGCCGAGAGATGTTATTGGTGATTGAAACTGTGGTATTAGTAGGCTTCTGATACTTCCTAAGAATGAACTGTCTAGATACTTTCTTCGGATCAAATTCTATCTTGGAAAGTCTTTATTCAATCTCCACTCCTGCTTCCCGAAGTGCTCGGAAATGAGGGTAGTACTGTCCATCCATCATCACTCGAACAGGGGGTAAAAAGTTCTTCATAATACTGACTTGTTCCTTTTCGAAAGGCTGGTCGGTCATGGTTGCCACTTTCTCTCTCCATATTTCTATGAAATTACTAATAGTTTCCCCAGGAATTTTTTCGAGAAGTTCTAAATCATGGGGGTAACCTCCAATTCCTCATTGTACTTGTACAGTGACATGAATTCAAGGGCAACATCCTTCCAAACTGCGAATACTGGACTCCTCGAGAGATAAAAACCAACAAAGAGCGTTGTCCTTCAAAGTCTATTGGAACATTTGGGCCATTATTTCCTCATAGGCACCTAGGAGAGTCATGGCTCGGTGGTAACTTTGAAGGTAAATAATTGAGGGCCCACTACCCTCGAACTTCTCAATACTAGGCATTTTGAACTTTTTCGACAGCCTTGGTTTAGGATAGGGAGGCATATAGGTGTAATCCATGTAGTTTCCAGAGATTCGGGCTCGGTAAAATTTCTTATTCAATAGCTTAAGGTCCCCCTTGACCTTGTTCAAATCTTTTTCCTTCAGATCAATGGTCATAGGTAGGTTAGCCCATGGCTGGGCAATATTTGTCATAGGGAGCTGAGCTGGCGATGGCCTATTGGCAGGAGGGGCATGTGGATCGTGCTAATATTATTCCAGGACCCAAATTGGCTCAAGTGCGGGCAAACCCATAGCGCGAGGGAAGAGGATATCGGGCTCTTAGGGAATAAGGATTCGATTTTGTTGCATCTCATGAACCTCGATTTGAAGGTTGTCAATTTTGGTAGTGGGTTGGTCTAGAACCATCATCAAATCAGACTGCACATTTGGTACTTGGTCGTTAATCTCCATGGAAAGCAGGTGAAGGGGAATTTCGGACTCAAAGGAAGTAGTGAGAGAACTGACGTAGCTTCGGGGCGATTCGGCGGACGACTGAAGCCAATATGGAGCTAGGCCAAGGGTCTAGTATGCGATCGACCTGAGAAGGAGAAATGATTCGAATTTATTTTTGAAAGATAAGAAGGAAAGTATTTTATTATAGGAGGAAAATGTTTTTGACATTTTTAGAAAAGAGGAAGACAAAATGTTTTTGGGTAAATATGAGGAAAAAAGGTTTTTGACATTTATGATAAAAGGAAGGAAAATGCTTATGGTATTTTGATAAAAGAGGGAAAAAATGTTTTTGACACTTTTTCTAAAGAAAGAGAAAAAGCGAGAAAAGGGTCTCAGCATGATTATTATTATTATTACTAGCATGCAACCCGCGCGATGCGCGGGCGCATTATTATTAACTACAAAAAATTTCGACACATCAAATGTTAAATATGCAACAATATATTAACTTTAAAATATTATTCAATCAATTATGTATTGGATCACACATGGGAATATTATTACATCCCGGTTTTATTATGTAAACCATATTGAATTTGTTTTGGTTAAATTTTTTTTACTGATCATTGACTTTGGATTTGTGCAAAGAGAGTGTGTGTGTATAGTTAAAAAACAAAAAAAACAAAAACAAATTAATACCTCCAAAAGAGAAATAAAGACAATAAGAACACAAAAATAGTACATATGACATCTTAACCACCAAAAATTCAAACCCAAAACAAATTTCCTGAAATAATTAGGCTAACGGGCCATTACATATATGTTATATACTGTAATACGTAACACATAACACAATAAATGATCTATATCAGAAATCAAGTTTGCTAAAGTAGTCATAATAATTTTACACTTGATTTTATGAAAATATTTATAAAACACAAATGAAACTAATTAACTTTAATTGGTTTCATTTCCAATATAACATCACTATAAATAACATTACTAATATAACAATCATCTCATCTTATTTCAATACATATAATGACAACAAAAAGCATATAAATCTATCCATATAATGTTGGAAGCACAAAGCAACCATGTGTCTTTCAGTACTTAACAAAGTGAAATGAGTGTATTTAACATCTTTCCAACTGAATCAGGATCCAAGATATAATTTAAAATGGGAAAATTTCTTAAAAATCGTTTATAAGAATAAGGGAAAACAGGTAACTCAAAATCCACAAATATATAAATTTGTAAATAATAGCAAATCAAACTTTTATCTTTAGATTATTTCCTAAAATAAATTTTAACCATGGTTTCAAAACTATCAATAAAATAACTCACTATTACTATTTACAAAAAGTACGTCATACAACACCCAATTAACAAAAGAAAAAAAACCTAGTCAACTACTATTAGCCTGTAGAGCAGATCACATATGACTTCTCTTAGTTAGAAACCTTCTTCCTATTAAAACCCCAATTCTAAAAGTTTGCTAAGAATGTGATGCTATTATAAAGCCTTAATTTTAACAGCTGTATAAACTTTCATGGCCATATCAGTCCCTCTTTGTTGATGAGTAAGATTTTTTTGGTTCCTTCCCTGCATATAGTAAAAGACTTTTTTTAATTTTTTGGTAATCCATCAATAAATATTTAACCCATTTATCCAAGCCCCATATCTCAAAACCCTTTATTTACCATATCTGAGATTGTTTAAAAAACACTTATTCCCCAGCCTCCTTCCTTCAACAGATTGGTAGTGAAATCTCCTCCCTGGCACGTGAATCCAGGGACCCCCTGCAGTACAAAGGCTTATCCTTCCTGTTGGTGCCCTTCTCGCCGGTGTAAAGTGCTTGAAATTTTTTGATGGTTTGGTGGTGGTGTTGGCATAAACCTCCCTCATGATTCAGTCGGCAAAGTGAACTACAAATTTCTATGTCAGTTCCCTTCTCTCGGTGCAAAGTGAACTGCAGATTACCATATCAAAGAAGACTTCCGATTGCCCATGTATTTGCGATTTTGTCAAACACGATACATATCTTATTCCTCCTACTTTGATACATATATATGCGTCGAAAGAAAGATGGAAGAGAAATGGGTCCAACATTTTGAGAGAAAGAGGGAGATAAATGGTTCTGTCATGGAGGGAGAGATGGCATTTCTTGCAGAGCGACTATTGCTATGGCTTTAAACTGTTGGACGATCATTATTGCATAGAAGAAAAATGGATACCACGTGGCACGTTATATGGATTTAAAAATTTATTACAGGGTTTCGTTTTAGAGTATTACAATAGATGAACCAATCGATTAATGTATGGGTCATACAGTATGGCTTTTGAAGTTCATATAAATCATATAAATGGGGATGGGAAAATCAGACGGTTTGTATAACCAAGTAATGGTAAAGAGCCCCTTCATCTTTTGGTGAGTAAAGGACATATGCAGTGGGTGTTTGGAGTTGTTTAGCATTTAAAGAACATTTAAACCTCTAATACGATCGTATTAGAGGTATTTAATAAATTATTATTATTATTATTATTATTATTATTATTATTATTATTATTATTATTATTATTATTATTATTATTATGTTCTCACTTGTATTAGGTTTACCTAAATGTAGAAAGAAATTTCGAACAGGACCCGACTTGGGAAAATTGGGTTTGAAAAATATGTAAAATATGGTTGGACTCGTTGCTAGGCTCATAGACAGGGTCCCGTTTTGAAAAGGACGAAATTGCGCAAAAATTTGGGCGGCATGCCAACCCATCGTTTTGGGAGAGTTTCGAGTAGTAACTGACAAACTAAATATGAGTGCCCTAGGTTTGCCGCCTATATGAGGGTATGCAGTTGTTGGGTTAATTGGAAGGGTTTCCCCCTTTGGCATGACTTCCACGATATAAGTCTTACTTTTGAGGGCAATCGGTACGTATGGACAAGATATTTGATATACCTGAGTGTATATGAATTGCCTCACTATATACCTCATGGGGACAGTACGTGTGAGAGAGAATTTGATATACTCGACGTACGTGAACGAGTTCCCTGCGATATACCTCCCGTCATGACTTTGGTCAAGAAGTACGATGCAAGGGGAACCGTTTGATATACGTCTAAGGTAATTGGCCAATGGAAGGTGAGAGTCATATTGGTTAGACTAACTGCCAGCTGCCGGACTAGCACCCATCACAAAGTGACCCCCTAGTTACGAGACAAAATTTGGTCAATGACCGTGCTATTTGGTGATGTAGTGCTTAAAGTGCAAGATTCTCGATTAGTATATTATGAAGAGAGTATTTTATTTATCTTGATCAGCACTATAATAATAAGGAAGAATGTACAAGTATAAAAAGTAAATCTATCATAGAGCATGAAGATTATACTAAGCATGGATATGTAAGACTGAGTGATGTGTGAATATCTATAAGTGAGTATGTGGTAGTGAACCTAAACATGGATCAACTACACGTGTTGTGTGACAAGTGTGAGTGAGCATGAATATATACAAGTGTAATTAGTGGAGGTGTGTGTTTGTGAAACCTAAGAAGGGATATTCTAAGTGGTGTGGTAAACATGTTGATATAAGTGATTCTACGTGTAACTAGTGTGAAGTGTACATGGAGAGTATCTACAAGTGTGTGAGTGAGTAGGGATATAAGCATGAGGATATATGTACAAGAAATAATAGAGGATAAAAAGGAACATAAAGGTAGGTGCATAAGCATAAAAGCAGAAAACAATAACACCCATGCAAACAAAGTCTATCCCTCTTAAGAAGTCCCTAATGAAGTCGCCACTATGTCCATCCCTATATCTTACTTTCCGAGGGGGAGGGGGGGAGGGGGAGAAGGTCTTGAGCCCTTTTACTCTAGGAGCTTTTTGATCGTCGTCTATGTGGGGTGATGTAAAAAAATGGAGTCGCTAGCCTATTTTACACAAAACAAGCAAAAGAACATGTCGCTTTCTCGAGACAGCGGCATCAAAAGACAAACTGATGCTCACAAAACCAATAGTTCAGAGGTTTGGGGACTAAGTTACGGAATGGAAAGGTGTTAGGAACCCATCCCGCCCTTTTGTTCTCTCATGAACTTTTGTTACTATTTTCCTTAATTTCTCCGAGAAGTGTGTTCGCGTGTATATATAAATGGAGATCGAAATCGCCCAACTCATATCATGGAGAAGATAAAGTGAGGTCATCCATATGAATGTTCCCATAATAAGATCTAGAAAATACAATGTGTGCATTTATTGAGATATTGGTCTTTATGATGAAACGATAATATATGTTAGATAATGCCAATATGGATCACAAATATAATATATATTAAAATAATGTATAGATGAAAAGGATGAAAATGCGAAAAATGGGAAAATTGAAAAATTGAAAAATCAAACAATTAGAAAATTAAAAAATTGGACTCGAGTCTCAGGTTTTAACCCGAAATTCCAACGTAGCCTATAAAGTCATCAAAGTCCACATGTGACATAAGGGTGAGGTTTATCCCATAGATTCGAACGAGAATTTATTATATGCGTGTGTGTAGAAAATGTATTTTTAGTTTTGAGAAATTGTGGTGGATAATCCCGTTGGAATATATAGGTGTAACACTCTTTTTATTTGTTTTGTTTTTTTTGTATTGAAAATAAAGTATGTGAAGTATAACTAATAAAGGATGAGCTATTAATGCGTATGAGCTAAAGTAAAAGATAGATTAAGAATTTATGTAACTAATGCGAAAATTAATAATTTAAATCCAGAGAAGGATTTTTGGACCTTCTTTGGAGAATTGAGGCTTGATCTTGATCCTTGATAAGATACCTTGAATGTTGAATGAGAGATAATGAGATTTTTCTAATTGGGTATGAAAATTATGGGAATGAAATAATGAAAGATAGAAAGGAATTTCACACAAGGAAACTTCGCTGATTGCAAGAAAATGTTGTTGAGATCAATGATATTGATGTATCTGAGGTGTGTCTTGAGAGTGAGCGCATGATCTCTATTTATAGGGTAGGGGTTTCCGATCGGCATAAACCTAGTCGTTCCAATCGACAGGTAACCCTATACACACTACCGATAGGTAGGGAAATTGACCCGCCAATTGGTGGTCTCGTGCATATTTTTCTGAAAAACGGTCATAGAACTCAATCCATAGGTCCAAATAGCACATAGGACATACCATTAAAAAGTTAATTCAAAGACCTTCAAGAGTCCTCGGGCCGCTCCCAGGTCCGAGAGCTTACTTTGAGTCAAACGGGGCTCAAAAGCACTCGTCGGTCCTTTGAATGGAAGATTGTCAGACGGTAATGGATGGTTCGTCCAAACCGTAAGTCACAACCGTGGACAGACTGTTGGAAAGGTTATGTGAAGTACTTAGACATTCCAAAGACCTTTGATCGATTTGGAGAGTTGAATTTTGTCAACCGAGGCCCGGAAGCCCTGTGACCTTTCAGAGTAAAATGGGTCATTTGTTCGTACTATAAGGCTAATTCGTACACGGACCAATGGAAAGGGTATTAAGTGCCCTTTGAAGATTCATTAAGTCTTGTTCGATCTGAAGAGTTGAATTTGGTCAAACGGAGCCCGGGAGAGCCTGGTGGCCTCCATATCAATTTTTAGGGGGAAACGGATCGTTCGTTTGAACGGTTATGCCGTTTTGAACATGGGGTAGACCGTTGTAAAGGGGTTTCAGTACCCTTTGAAGATCCAATGAGATTTTTCTCTGATGATGAAGTTGATTGGGGTCAAATCGAGGTCCGGGAGCACCCAGTCACTTCAGATCAATTTTTAGTAGTAAAATGGTTCGTTCGTCCGAACCGTTATGCTGATTCGTGCACATGACAGACCATTGGAAAGGGGATTCAGAGAACTTTGAATATTCATTAAGATTTCTCTTTAATGATAGAGTTGACTGGAGTCAAACGGGGCTCAAGTGTGCCCGATGGCCTCTAGATCAGTACTCGGAGTATGACCTAGGGTTTGTAGTGAAATGTGGAGGTGTTAGGGACTTAAGGGGGTCTTAAAATGTGGTGTTTACAAATGTAACACTTAGTGATAGTGAGATCGAGTCGGTGAGATCAAGAGAAGAATCACCGCATGGATGTAACTTCACCGCATTTATGGCTAGTCATGCTAGTACATCTAATGCAACTCACGACGATGAGGATGCTAGTAAACATGGACACCTCGATAGTGAGTCTAGCCGTTCTGAGGAGATTGAGGGAGAGAATGCTTTAAGTGAGAATGAGAATGACCTTCAACGTGCCTATGATGAGTCCTTTGAAATGAAAAAATAGAATATAGGTTTAGTGATGAGAGTTTTAGCGCTAGAGAAAGAGTTGCGTGAGGGAAGAGAGAGTGAATCATAAATGATAGAAGCTTTGGGAGAGAGAGTTATTTTGGTTGGGATAAAAAATGGGGACTTGACCAACAAGTTGGATAGTTTTATGAGATATCTCCAAGCATTCATGGAGACTCATGAGGAACTTGAAACCCTTGTATCCCAACTCGAGAAAGACCTCAAACATGCCCGGGATGTCAAGGTAACTATCGGACACATTGAAGAAGGTTGGTAAGATTATCCTTGGCCCCCCTTAAGAAACATCGAGAGGCAAGGAATAGCTACGATGGTGCATCCACTTCCCACATCGTATCCGAGTCGGTTCTCGAGTTCGTGATGGACCATTATGGACCTCGATAGAATCCACTTATGAGGCCTAATCTCCCTAGAAGATTTCCCATAGAAAAAAAACCTATATAGACCAATCTGTCTATGTTTGCACCTATTTCAAAAGGAGAGATCACCTTAGAGCTTATTGCTATAAATTAGGTGGGAGTAATCATACAAATACTTCCGTACACCACTTTAGCAACTTATCTAGTCTTAGGGAGAAAGTTGAATTTCTAGTTGTGATTTCCCATAGTTTAATTGAAGACTTTTAATAAATGTCTTTTCCATTTGAGAACACTTCCAAAATTTTGACTAGAGTCAACAACGATAAGTGGAAACAAAAGGTTACCGCCACTAGGGTACCTAAAAGAAACAATAAAGATCTTGTTCATGTTGATCTCAAGGATCAAAATACTTCCCAATGGTATTTTAATAGTTGGTATTCTAAGAACATGACAGGTGACATCTCATTTTTTACCCACCTTGAGGATCGCAAGGAACGTAAAGTCACCTTTAGAGATGGGAGTAGATCTAGTATTTTAGGAGATAGCAGTGTTGAGATACCTAGATTTCCTAAGCTAGATTATGTGTTGTATGTAAAGGGGATGAAAGAAAACTTTATTAACATAAACCAACTGTGCGACCCAAACTTTGCGATAAAGTTAGGTCGGTCCGAATGCAATGTTTATGATCAATTCTGTAAACTTTTATGAAAAGTTGTGAGGACAAAAGATAATTATTATAAGATTGTGACCAAGTCCTCTTTTGTGTGAAACTGTGCCATGGTATCCAGTATGGACCTTTGACATCAACGGCTAGGCAACATGAACTTTAGAGATCCTGAGAAGTTAGTGAAGAAAGACCAAGTTTGTGGCTTACCATCACTCGGGACATCAACTTCCTCGTTTATGGACCTTGTTAACGAGGTAAATAAATTCTAAGTCCCCATAGAAAGTTGAATACCATTACCACCAACCATGTTTTGGAGTTAATTCACATGGATCTTATGGGTCCTATTCCCTCGAAGAGATTAGGTGGCAAGAGATATATTCTTGTGATGGTCGATGACATTTTGAGATACTTGATTGTTAGATTCCATCGAGAAAAGTCCAATCCAGTTGAGTTCCTAACAACCAAGTGCCATGTCCTACAAAACCAACATGGTGTCACTATTAATCGGATGCATAGTGACAACGACACTGAATTTAAATAAGCGAAAGTGGATAGCTATTATGATGAAATGGGCTTAAAGCTTGAGTGTTCTGCCATTCGTACTCCTCAGCAAAATGGGATTGTTGAGAGGAAGAACCGAACGATACAAGATATGTCTAGATCCATGATTCTTGGGAAAAATATGCCTAAACGTTTTTAAGCAGAGGCGGTGAGCATCGCATGCTATATGGTGAATAGGGTATATCTTTATCCAGGCACGCTTCACACACTTTATGAGTTTTAGATAGGGAAAAAGCCCAACCTATCATATTTTCATGTATTTGGGAGTACATGCTACATCTTGCGAGATAGAATGCCCTTAGGAAAGTTTGACCCTCGGAGCGACGAGGGGATATTTTTAGGATATTTATTGACGAATAACACTTATTAAGTTTATAGAGGTTATGGAGTTAATAAACATCATGATTAGAGATGATGAGCCACCGATTTTTATTGCTCCTAAATCGCAATGTGAGGATAATGCACCCCTGGTGATGATCCCATCCTTCCTCATACTACCATGATGGACCCCGTTCCTATTTTTAGGGAGACACCAGCTTGGTCTTGAAAGTATCATGATCCTTTATCTATACTTGGTGGTCCTACACTAGGTGTCAAGACTCATGCTTAACTCAAAAATGTTGTTAGCTGTCTTTTCTACACATCTTTAGCTAGGCCTAAGAATGTGAAAGAAGTACTCAAGGATGGGCATTGGATATTGGCCATGAAATAAGAGTTGCTTCATTTTAGAAAGAACGATGTCTGGGAGTTGGTCCCCCAACCTAGCAATACTAACGTGATAGGTACCAAGTGGATTTTTAAGAATAAGGTGAATGAAAATGGTACCATAGTTAGCAATAAGGCTAGGCCGGTAGCTTAAGGATACACACAGATCAGGGGTGTAAACTTTAGGGAGACATTCGCTCCTATTGCTAGGTTGGATCCCATTCTCTTACTACTCGCTATAGCATGTCATATGTGCTTTAAGTTATATCAGATGAATGTCAAGAGTGCCTTTCTGAATGGAATTATATATGAGGAGGTTTATGTGGAATAATCAAAAGGGTTTGAAGACCTAATCACCCAGGACATGTCTACTATCTTAGGAAAGCCTTGTATGGTTTGAATTAAGCACCTCATTCTTGGTACAAGAGGCTTACTTCCTATCTCTTAGCTCACGACTTCAAGAGAGGGTGATTAGATAAGAAGTTGTTGGTGAGGAAGTGGTTTTATTTTGGCTGCTCATGTTTATATGGACAACATAGTCTTTGGATCCACGTGCTCCCTCCATGCCCACACTTTTGAGGAGGAGATGAAGAGTGAGTTTGAGATGAGCTTGGTAGGTGAGCTTACATTCTTCCTAGGTCTCCAAGTTCGTTAGCTTGAGGATGGTATATTCATATCTCAATCCAAATATGCAAGAGACCTTGCGAAGAAATTTGGTCTAGACTCCTCTAAGAACTTTCACACCCCTATGAGTTCATGGACAAAGCTTAGCAAAGACTCTTTAGGCAATGACATATAGTAGACTTTATATCGTATCATGATAGGTAGTCTTTTTTACCTTATCGCTAATTGACCCTATATTTCCTTTAGTGTTGGAGTCTGTGCTCAATACCAGGTGTCCCCAAAAGAGTCACACTTACATGCTCTTAAATGTATTATCAAACACATGAGTGGGACACTATTTTATGGTATTTGGTATTCCTTTGATACCGATGACCATTTGTTCTCCTATTCGGATGCTGATTGGGCTGGGGATGTCGATGGGTGTAGGAGCACTTCGGGTGGGTGTTTCTACTTTGGGAGTGATCTTATCTCATGGATGAGCATGAAACAACACTCCATATCATTATCCATGACGGGGACTGAGTATATATCCGCTGGGAGTTATTGCACGCTACTCTTGTGGATGGAGCAAATATTGGAGGATTATGGCATTTCACAAAGCACGATGACTATTTCCTATGATAATACGTGTTCCATTCACATTTCATCTAGTACACTATTCATGCACAAAGAACATTAGGATATGTGAGAACTTTGTTCGAGACCTAGTTGAGGAGAAGTTCGTGTCCTTGAGCTTTGTGAGCACCAATCATCAGTTAGCCAATATTTTCATGAAATCTTTAGACGCACTTCGATTCGAGGTTCTTATAAAGTCTTTAGGTATTTGCACCATTGACGAAGATTGGATATGTTATCTAGTATAGGATGTTCTTCATGCTTTTTCATATTTATTCATATTGCTAGATTGTACTATCGTTGTATTATCATTGTATTTATATTTTTTCATTTTGATATATTTTTCTAAAAATCCAAAAAGCTTTTTGTTTTTTTTCAAAAAAATTGAAAAATATAAAAAATATATTTATTTCTCTTTAAAAAAAGTGAAAAAGATTTTATTTTTGATAAATTTTTTGAAAAATCCAAAAGGGTTATGTTTTTTTTACATCATATGTGGATGAAAATTAAAGATGTTCGAGTCACCCATTCATTCCATATCCACTTGGCTCTTTTGTAGTGTTTTGAGACGTGACATAATTTCAATTTGTGCTTTATAATGTGCGAAGTATTTAAGATGTGATATGATGACTTCTTGCTATATGTTTGACTCCTTCTCACCTTTAATGCACACGTACATGGGCTTATTTGAGTATTGAACTTACCTTACACGTGTTGGTTGTAATATTTTCAACTCAATCATGCTTTTAAAAACAAACCAAATGTGAAAAACGAGATAATGAAAGTAGTGCTTGTAAGAACCATTTCTCGGATTGGAAATATTGAAAATCATGTCGCCGGTAAATGTGGTTTATATTTTAAAGCAATGGAATCAGGCTGCGAAAGACATGTTGACTTTGCGTGAATAACCACCATTTGGAAAAATAAAAGGGCCTAAAAGATTAAAGCCACATAAAAAGAAAAAAATAAGCGTCACGCCAATTTCGAAGAATATTGATACTTTGCTACATATGAGCATTAATTTCTTCAAAAAGATTTGAGAGAAAAAATTCAGCCCATGAGTTTTGAGGTAGTTAAGTCAAAGATCAATGGATTTTCACGTCCTAAAAAATCGCATAAACATTACGTAGTTTTGGGCGTTATTGGTGTGAAAATGACTCACGATCTTGATTAGTTGAATAGGTTGAGTCGATTTCACACGTGTTCACCATTTTTATACCTACGGTGGATTTTGAGATCTTGCATTAGTGGTGTCTCATTCTTTCGTGCACATATATTATGTTTGTCTACGCTAATTAACCTATAGAATGTGTTCATGCCCCTACTCCGTTTCCATGATTGGGTTATTTTTGTTTTTCTCCATGGTGTTTTTTTTTTATAAAATTATTTTTTATTGAAAAATTTTAAATAATAAAAAATAGTTTGTGATTTCCTTTAAGATTATCATTACTTGATTAATCATTCATATCTTTTTGTGATGATATCTTATTATTCTTGGTGATGTTCCCTATATTTTTTTCATGGTTAATTTCAACTCCTTGTCTATTTTGGACAAAATAAAACGGAGAGAACAAATTATGGGAGAGTTTAATTTATGGGGGAGATTTTCTTATCTTTATGCATTTATTTGATATATTTCAAACTCAAAGCATCACAGGGTATTTGCTTTGTTTCATGTGTGTATGTACTTTGGAAGATCATATTTTGACTACACTCAATGAAGACAAAGAAAAAGTGAAGATTTTAAGACTTTGTTTAGAAGACAACTCTATCTTTGTACCTATCAATTTAAGGGTTTGGGAGGGTATTGGGATATTGTATTTGTCTTAGGGGATTATGTGTAATTTGTATTTTGGTTTTATATTTGTATCGGAATAGACAAAAAAGGGTGAGATTTGTAAGAGCATTATTTATATCATTTGCTCATAGCTTAGGCTACATTTAATTTTTGGCATATTCCGCTACCGATTGTTTCGAGCCATCACAAAGAACCAATTTTCATCATCTCTAAATTGAAGAAGATCTTCACAAAACAAAGGTATAAAATAATTTGGGATTTTAAATTTATTTACGTTTTAATTTGGGAGTTATTTTTCTTAAAATCAAGGAATTTTTCTAACATTTTTTTGGATTTAGATTTTTTAAAAATACGCGCATATCGTTCAAACGAGATGGGAATCTCGTTCAAAGTTATCATTTGAAGGTTGCTTCAAACGAATATTTAACAAGAGTGTAATGTTTTATCACGTTTGAATCTCCTTCAAACGTGATTAGAATTTCGTTCAAGCGACCTTGTTTTTATTCAAACGAGAGTCTTTACTCGTTCAAACAAGGCTTAGTTTTTGTTCGAATAAGGATCGTCGCCTCAAATTTTGTATCGACTTATAAATACTTGTTCCATATAAAATTTTGATGAGACTTTTGCAAATTCTATTTCTGAAAACCTGTTGCAAAAGTTCTCACTTTTTTTAGGTCAAAAACCTATTTTGACTCACCATCATCATTCCATACTCTATATGTGAATCAATTTAAAACCCTAGATTGTTCTACATCTGAGTTTCTTGTGGAGAGAATCTCTTTACGGATAACCCATTTTCATTCTCGAGGGGATCACTATTGAAAGGAAGACCAAAGATGATAGGTGGATACTGAGGTTGGACCGCCACCTGTAGATGACTTTGGACATGGCCATAGTCTCTAGACGTTTTGCAAGTTGCGTCTTGTAAAAACTCTATAGTGTTGATAAGATGTTTTATTCGCAAGGGGTTTTTCCTCAATTGGCCTTGTTGTGTTTCCATGCTTTAAATTTTATTTTCTTTATCACCTAGTTACTTATTTTGGGTAATAAGATAAAATTTGGACTTATGTGTGCCGGACAGTTAATTATAGAAATTTCCATTAAGATTACAATCGCACTCTCATGTCAATTTACTTTGGTTTGGTTGATTTCTATTTGAATATAAGTTAAAATCATTATATTATATATAGGTATTGACTCTACTATGAATCCTTCATAAAATCGTTGAAGATACGCATAAATCTATGTATATTTAGAATCAAATCGATGGAGATTGAATTTCTAGGGTTCTTTATAGAGAATTAGGTTTTATGAATGAATCTTGAATTGATATTGGATTTTTAGTGTTGTAATATGAGAGTAAGCTTGTAGATATCCTTCCCAAGACCGCTCAAAGCACCTCCTTAGGCCCCTAGAACTCAGTCATCCATCACAAACCCTAGGCCATACTCCAAGTGACGATTTAGAGGCCAATGGATGCTTCCTGGACCTATTTGACTCTGGTAAACTTTCTCATCAGAGAAAAAGCTCAATGCATCTTCTAAGGGCTCTAAATCCCCTTTCCAATGATTCTCCCCATGCGCAAATCGGACTTACAATTAGGACAAACCTTTTACTATCAAAAACTAATTTGAAGGCCATCGGGCACACTCAGGCCTCGTTTTGACCCCAATCAACTTTCTCACCTAAGTGGACTCTCAATCAATCTTTGAAGGGCTCTGATCCCCTTTCCAATGGTTCTCCCCGTGAGCGAATTGGCCTTATAGTTCGAACGAATGATCCATTTTTCTTTAAAAACTGATACGAAGGCCATCTGGCATTCCCGAGCTCCGTCTGAATCCTGTAAACTCTTTATCTCAAATGAGACTGGATGAGTCAAAGGGTCCTAAATTCCCTTCCAAACGGTCCACCCCATCCGTGAATCAGCCTTACGGTATAGACGAACGATCCATTTTACTCCAAAGGGTCACTAGGAATTTTTAGGCGTTGCTTGACCAATGTAAACTCTCCAAATTGAAAGAGACTAAATGAATATTTTAAACGATCTGAATACCCTTTCCAACGGTTCGATCTGTGTATGATTCTGACTCACAATTTGGATGAACGATCCATTTTCCTCTGATAATTTCTTGTCTAGTGACCAATGGGCACTTTCGGGCTCTGTTTGATTTCTGTAAACTCTTAAAACTGAGAGTGGATCAATGGATTATTAAAGGGCTCTAGATATAATTTCCAACGGTCTTCCCCGTGCGCGATTCTAACTTACGGTTCGCATTTTATGATCATTTTTAAAAAAAACCTACCATAGACTGTCGAATGGCAACCCCATGACTCTGGCTATCGGTAGTGTGTCTAGGGTTATATGTCAATAGGAAGGTCTAGGTCTATGCCGATCGGCACCCCATTGTCCCTATAAATAGAGGCCATGACCTCACTTTGAAAAGCACCCCCGAACATCTCTCTCAATAATTCAGAGAGAATTCCCTTGAATTCAGAGTTGTTCTTTCCTAAATATCCCATATCCTTCTTTCCTTCCATCATTTTCATACTCTTTTGAGTAAATTCCCACCCACTTCCTCAAACCACCATCACTTCATGTTTAGATAAGCGCATCTACAAGCATGATCTACTTCAAGTCTTCATAAGGAGTTCCATTTCTTCCTCTTTGTCTTTAAATTCTCTTAATTTTGCATTTGTTACTTCATTTTTGCTTTAGTAATTTACTTCATTACATCACACATCTTAATTCTAAATTTTTATTACTAGTATTTGTACATACTTTATTTTCATAGACAAACCCCAAAATAAGAAAAATAGGGTTCACTTGTAAATTCCAAACGGGAATTTCTCATCACACTTTCTCACACTAAAACACCTTTTCCCACACACACATATAATAAAGCCCCGGTTGGATTTATGGGTTGAACTCCACCTTTTATTATATTCAAACTACATGGACTTTGATGACCCCGATCTACATAGCCGTCTTGGGTGAATCCCTCGACTCAAGTCTTCCCACCTACATTTGTTATTTTATTCTCACATGTTCATGATATATACATTTTATATGCTTGTTTGCTTTTGTGTTTTTCGATATATGAAATCGTTCCTTCATAATGATTTGTGAATTGATAAACACTTACATCATATATATTATTACTATTTAGGGAACACTCCTAAGGATGACCTCGCTCCGCGTTTATCCATGACACGAATCGAGTGATTCCATCCTCCATTTGTATTATGCACATAAGCATACACATCACAGAGTTCTACATGAGAAGATTAACACATGCCCATGAGAGATCGAAAGGGTGGGATGGATGCCTAATACCTTCCCATTCCGTAACATAATCCTCGGAGTTTTGAACTACTTGGTTTCTTAAGCATCAGTATTCTCCTTGATGCCGTTTCTCAAGGCAACAACATTTTTTTCCCATTTTATGAAAAATAGGATGGTGACTCAATCACTACATATCACCCCACATCGACGACGACCGAGCACCCCTATAAAGGAAGCAACCCCGTGCACACGTCGAAAAAGGAAGGGGTAAGGAATGAGGGATCCACCTAAGGAGACCCTGACCCCCCAACATCAGGATGACGACCGTACTATCTCGATCTTAATGGATAATTTTTATAATTAACTGTCCAGCACACCCAAGTTCAAAATTTATCTTATTACCTAAGAAATCAACTAGGTGAGAAGGCGAATAAAATGACCCATGCATGACAAATATGAAAATTGAAGGAAAAATAATCTTTCGGATAAAACCTTTTTCATTCAGCACTTTAGAGAGTTTACAAGACTATCGACTTACAAACTAATTTATAACCACCACAAGTACAATGTGAAGTGCCTAGAAAATATCTAAAGAATAGGACCCAGTCTAGAGACGTCCACACACGGTCTTACACACTCGGTCTTACACACTCGGTACCCACTGGTTAGCCTTTGTCATCAGTAGTGAACTCCCTCAAGAATCACAAGATCAACGG
Source organism: Sambucus nigra (assembly GCA_949130495.1). Lineage (NCBI taxonomy): Eukaryota > Viridiplantae > Streptophyta > Magnoliopsida > Dipsacales > Adoxaceae > Sambucus > Sambucus nigra. Next base: position 91,932,447 of record OX422215.1, on the reverse strand, counting down.
TGAAGAACTCTCTCCATAAGAGTTATATGCAATATATAAGCTTTAGTGTTTAAACTTCATTCACTTAAATATATTATTGGGATAATGATTATTGAATCAAAGAGGTTTTCTCAAAACAAAAGGTCAAAAACTTTTGCAAAGGATATGCAGAAACAGTTCTGGCAAAAGTCTTAGCGAAATAACACAAGAAATAGGTATTTATAAGACAAACACAAATTTTGAAGAGGAAACGTCGTTCGAATAAAATCATAGCCTCGTTTGATTGAGAAATGAACAACATTTGAGGGTTGTTTGAATGACATCCATATCTCATTTTAACAAGCTTCAAACGGGCTAAAATAGTACGCCCTCGTGAGATGTTCGATCAAAGAAACCTCTAATGAACAATTCTAACGAGATACCAATCTCATTTAATAAAGATTACTATCTTGTTTGAATGAGATGCACGAACAAAAAATATTCTTAAATGAAGATAAACTTCCTTGACTTTTCAATAAAAAAATCTTGTTTCTAGTTTTAATAAAAATGAGCATCCCAAAATAAATTCAAGGAAAAAAATTTAAACTAAATAACATTATTCCTTAAAAGTATGGAGAAGCTTGAGTGTCGGAGATATTGGATCTTTGGACTTCGACTCAACTCGAATCAATTGGTAGCGGGATATGCCAAAAACTAATTTAAACCTAAGCTATTTGAGCAATGAGTGAAAATATGCTCTTACAAATCTCCCACTTTTTCTCTATTCCAGTACAAACAGAAAACTGAAATAAAAATTACAAAATAATCCCCTAAGATGAATAAAATATCCTAATACCCTCGCAAACCCTAAAATGGATAGGAACAAAGATAAAGTTGTGTTTAAAACAAAGTCCATAAATATCCATATCTTCTTGGTCTTCTCTTGGGTACTTTGTCTTCATCGAGTGTAATCCATATATGATCTTCCAAATACGTACACACGTGAAACAAAGAAAATACCCCGTGATGCATTGAGTTTGAAATATATCAAATAAATGCATACAGATATGAAAATCTCACCCATAGATCAAACTCGGCCCCGTAATTTGTTCTCCCCCTTTTATTTTGTCCGAAATAGACAAGGAGTAAAAACTAATCATGAAAAATTATTGGGAACATCACTAAGAATAAAAATATATCATCACAATAAAATATGAATGAATAATCATGCAATGATAATATCAAAAGTTATCATGAACTATTTTTGATTTTTCAAAATTTTCAAGAATTTTTTTTACAAAAACAGCACACCATGGATAAACAAAAAAATAATCGATTCATGGAAACGGAATGTATGAGTGTGAACAAATTGCAGAGGTAAATCAACGTAGACAACCATAGCATATGTGCACGAAGGAATGAGACATCACTAATGCCGAATCTCAGAGTCCACCTTAATGTATAAAAATGGTGAACTCAAGTGAAATTGACGCAACCTATTCAACTAATCAAGATCGTGAGTGGTTATCACACCAATAATGCCCAAAACTATGAATGCTTTTACGAGAACTTTTCGAGACATGCAAACCCATTGATCTTTGACTAAACTCCCTAAAAACTCACGTATTGAATTTTTCCTCTCAAATCCTTTTGTTTTGAAGAAATAAATACTCATATCTAGTAAAGCATTAATGTTATTGGGAATTAGCCTAGAACTTTATATTTTTTCCTTTTATGTGGCTTTAATCTTCTAGGTTCTTTTTTTGTGTGCAAATGGTGGCTATTCACGCAAAGACAACAAGTCTTTTGCAACCGATTCCATTGTTTTAAATACAACACATTTATCGGATATATGGTTTTCAATTTTTCCAATACGGGAAATGGATCTTACAATCACTACTTTTATTATCTCATTTTATCTCATTTGGTTTGTTTTAAAAGCAGGATTGAGATGAAAACAATACAATCGACAGGTGAAAGGTAAGTGTAATTATCAAATAAGTTCATGATCGTGTGCATTAAATGTGATAAGGAGTCAAACATGTAGCAATTAGTCATCATATCACATATTAATGACTCCACACATTATTAAGCACAAAACGGACAAATGTCCCATCTCAAAACACAACAAAATAGCCACGTGGATATGGAATAAATGGGTGACTCGAACATCTTTAATGTTCATCCACATATGGTGTAAAAAAACAAAACTCTTTTTGGATTTTTCAAATTTTTTATCAAAAATAAAATCTTTATGGAATTTTCAATTTCTCTAAAAAGAAACTGAAAATCTTTTTGTATTTTTCTAGATTTTTACAATAAAAATAAAAATCTTTTTGGATTTTTCAAAAAATATATCCAAATGGGAAAGGATAAATACAATAATAATACAATGGTAGTACAATCTAGAAATAGGCATGTAATATATGAACATGAAAAGCATCCTATGCTAGAATTAAGTCTCAACCTCAATCATTAGGTCTGGAGGAGTGCTCAATGGGAGACGACATCATATTGAAAACATCCATCAAATCATGTGAAGTTTTGATAAAATACTCAACTTGCTCCCGAAAACTCTTAAAATCTCTCATGTGATGTTCGGGAGCATGTGGAGTAATATGTGTGGGAATTCTTGAAGGAATACGTGTGGTGTCATAACGTGGAAGATACCTATGAGACACCCTATCCAACTTAAAACGAAATTACCTTAGGTGACCTCTTTGCTTGAAATAAGAACAAACATAAAAGGGCTTAGGTCCACCTCTCTCAAAATGTCTAGGATGCGCTCTCCAACATGGAATCAGATGCCTAGGTGGGTTAGGTTGAGAGCCATATGGATCTAACACAAACTTGAGAAACGACTCGGATGCAGAAGTGGATGCACCGTCATGACCTATTCCTAGCTTCTCAACATTACCCAAAGCGGGATCGAGGAAAATCTTTCCAACCTTATTAGATGTGCCCTCTAAAATGGATTTAACCTCCCAGGCACGTTCGAGATCTCTCTCGAGTTGGGATATACGGTCTTAAAGTTTCTCACGAGTATCCAATGAATATTGAAAATCTCCCATAAGACTAGCCACGATGTTGGTCAATTCACTATTTTCCCATTCTAAGACGATCAACTGTTCACAGAAAGAAATCTTCACCTTCTTTAGTTGACTCATCGATGCCTCACACACCCTCAAAGATTTCACCTCTCTCTAAATATAACACCCTAAGACTCAAATATTTGTTTATTTTTTGGTTCTCAACATCTTCATGTAGAAATCCCTAAACGCTTTTTTGTGATCCCCCTCTCCCTCACTTGAAATCTAATCCTCACACTCGCTAGAATGGCTCGAAACATCATAAGTCTATCACGTTTACATGTGTCCACATCTTCATGGGATAAACTAGAAGTAATCACATGACTATCTATGGCCATCCTGATCTTGGGGGCCTCAGAGAGGTCTCGTGTCCTGCTCGGGGGCACTTCGACCGTCATCCGTGTGGGGTAAATGTAAGGAGATAGAGTCACCAATTTTTTTGATCAAAATAGACAAAAAAACATGTCGTCGCCTCGAGAGGACGCCATCAAAGACTAACTGATGCATACAAAACTAATAGTTCAGAGGCCCAATGGCTATGTTACGAAATGGGAAGGTGTCGCCGCCTCATGGGCTAGTGTTGTTTGATGATACGAGAAATCATCCACTTGTCGTTCTCGTACCAGCAAGTCAAGAGTAAAGTATATAATAAATAAACAAAGCAAGTAAATTGAGAGAAAATAACATATAGAGTGGTTCAGGCCCTAAAATAGGCCTACATCCACTGTGTTGCTCCGTTCTCATTATACACGTTGTATTTTACAATATAATCATGCCTAAAGAGGCGTACAAGTATGAGAATAAAGGAGAGTACATAACAGTATTAAGGATTCCGGTGTGCCGAAGAGGGGGCGGCGATGTAGACGAGTAACCCCAAGCTGTATATTGAGGTTGTGTAGAGAGAATCTGTATTATAGAACCTGCCCCGAGCGTGTGAAATTGATCCAACCTTGTTTATTTCAAGGTATGGTCCTCTATTTATAGGAGATCTCCCCACGTGCTTTAAGAACATGACGTATATAAAGTCAGGAGTTGCTATAATAAAGAGGGATGCGACCTGTAAGGCAAACAATGTGAGTGCTGCATCCTGTAACAGGCTAAAGATAAATGTGCCGCACCCTGTATTGGGTGGTTCTGCGGCATGTTGAGGGGGGTCACGCCCTGTGACGCGGAGGGCCGTGCCCCTTATTCGATAGGGTTGCACCTTGAGTTTAGTAGGGGCCATGCCCTATGTTGAGATGGGACGTGGCATGTAAGCCTATGCAATGCATAATACCATCTGCGGCAGGGTGCTATATTTGCACTATCAATAAGCCCCTAAGCCGTAGTGCCAAGGGAGTTCGATTGGTACTTCGACTTAGTTCAATCTTCTTAGGTGCTGCGGTACTTCCAAGGCGATGATTCATCTTCCGCGCTCTCTTATATACATTGTTCAGGTCGTGGACTTCATTATGTTTCCAAAACTTTGAGAGAAAATCGAAAGTCGAACTCTGTTCGTCCGTTCTCTTACATTTTTCGGCGATCCTTCAAGGCTGTGTATGGTGGTTCAAGGCGGTTTAAGGCTGAGCATTGTCATCTTCTTCATTTCCAGGTAATTTTTCAACCAACATTCTTTTTACTAGCTTTTATAGTTCTCTTTTCTTCTTTAACAGTCCAACACATGAACTTTTGCATTGCTTGATAGGAATTTAGGGTTTCGTTTGAGTAATCTGTCAACTTCCAATAATCGAACATATATCTATGATAAATAATTGTAATTGTTATTAGAATTCCTTGAATCTACCTTCATAATATGAAATCAAATAACTGTTCTTCCATTGCCTAGATCATATTGAAATCAAACTGTTCTTTGATGTTCTTTAAGCACACACTTCACATTCTGGGTCTTTGATCCTTAACTGAATCAATATTTAGACACTAAACTGTTTGAGTGAGAGTCCACGGCATGGTAAATAAACCTTTAGTAATTTTGGTGATGGTTGTGGCCTGTAGACTCTGTAATCCCTTAGGTTTCAATTCATACTCTACGGCAGTTAAACCCGTAGATTCATGACTGCTTCAATTTACAAAGAAAGTAAAGGTCGCTGCATTTAATCCCTCAAATATTTCGACTTGAACCCTAGTCGCGGCTTGTGATGATCGATGGCTGCGGCTCCTTAGGTTCTGAGATTTAGACTCTGCGGCGCTTTAGCCCATAGCTATCAATGAGTGAGTAGCCGCGGCACTTGTAAAACCAATCTAATCAATGTTTCGCAGTGATGTTTGTCTTTTGGAGCCCTTAAACCCAACACTTCTCATTTAACCAGTCTTTTCAATCATTTTTATTCACTATTTATATAATTAATCTTGTTGCGACTTCTTAAAGTCTTTTTCGAACCATACTGGCTGCGACGCCTAACTGCGGACTCTGCTTTTCAAGTACAGCTGCAGCCATAAGAACTTTGACCTAGATGAATTTTTTAGAGGTTTTTGGGTAAAATACTTCGGAGTTTCTCCCCCTGAACTTACTTTCGTGCCTCCTTTGAAGTCAATAAGGCCTTTCCAATTGAAGGATTGTCCCAACTGTGTTGTACTAGACTCGGACTCTACGGACTCTTCCTACAAGAAGGATTTTAAGTCCATGCTAATGGAAGAGGAATCCAATTCAAGTAATCATCCATTGGGTGTAGGAGATGATGCATCAGAAGTTAGGGATAACCTAGCTGGTCCATCTGGGAGGGGTGAAAGACTCCTAGCTGCGCTCGATATCTGCAGCATCATGACCCAAGACTGGGTTGACCAGGCAGCTGAGGCCTTCGAGTTTCAAGAAAACTTGATATGCTCAGCACATGCCGCTGACCAACGATCGTGCACGGTACTTTCCGATGATGGGGTCTGCTTTCCATTGCATGCCTTTATTTATGGGCTGCGGCTGCCAGTTCCTGTTCCCATTAGACGTATTTTTCAAACCATGAAACTAGCACTAGCCCAGTTAGATCGTAATGGATGGAGGGCCATCCTTGCCGTGCCGTGCTTTGGGAGAATCAATTCAAAAAGGAAATTACTCCTGCGAAGTTTTTACACTTCTACCGCTCGAAGGAAAACTCTGTGAAGTTTGCTGGGTACTACTACTTCTCCGACCGCGGTAGGGATGAGACCCTTTACTCTGGGAGGCCGACCAGCATAAAGAACCGGAAGGGGAAGTATTTCTACACCTCCGGAGAAGGCTAGGAGATTCACCAAGAGGAAAACGAAAGGGAGTGGTCGTTTAGGATGCCGCGATAATGGGGGTCTCCCTCTAAGCTAGGTATTTGGATTATAGATGCGTCCCTTCTTCATAGTTGCTTATTAATCTCTACTAACCTTCGAAATGTTATTCTGTACTTCTTATAAACTTGCAACTGAGCAAAAGGCAAGAGAAAAGAGTTGCTAAGGCCGCGACCATTCCTGCTGAAGAAAAGAAATTCAGTGTCCTTGTAACATCTGCAACTATATTCGAGGTAGGTTTCTTTCCCAGTAAGTCCATTCCAAAAGATGTGGCCGCGGAAGGTAATAATCTGATACACAATTTTAATCCGCGATAACTTATGTTTCGCAGCAAGACCATTTCAAATATTTACTTTTACCATTTCTCTTTTAGGTGAGGAATATGATAGGGAGCTGTTGGTTGCCCAGCTAGCCAAAATGGATGAGGACGCAACCGTTCTTCATAACACTGCAAGGAGCAGAAAAAGGAAGAGGTCCAAGACCAAGTCACTAGTCGTGGACCCTTCTAGCGATCAGAATCCTCCTATCGTGACCCCAAATCTGGCCGTAAAAAAAACTAACCTTGCTGCTCCTGAACCCTAATTTGAGTTTGATGATGATATAGGAGCCAATTTAGCCACGGTAGGTTTGATTTCCACGTCTGATGCTCCCATCCATTTAGCTTCTCCATCGCCGCCCCCTGTTATCGCGGTTAATGCAAACCTTGCACCTCCTCAGTGCCGCACCGGAGCTGGCCCTAATGGTAGACTGTAACCACAGCTAAGATAACCTAACCCTGAGTCTTCATGGGATACTACTATGAAGGATGCGCGAAGGATGAAAAGGTATCTTGATGCCGCAGACCTTGATAGGTTGGTGGAAGAATACCACGATGATCTGGAGGATTGTGGCCTCCATAGCCTTTTGAGGGTAAGTGCAAGTGCTCTCTTAGTTTTAGTTTTGCATTCTATACTTTTTTCCCAACTTTTTGATTTCAGGCAGCAGATGTCATGGTGGCCCAGAAGAGGAAGTATGAGGCCCTTTATAAACTAAAAGAGGTCGCGGAGAGGGTGCACGTCGCTGATTTGGAGGCTACACAAAATTCATCTTTTCAAGCTGGGAAGCTGTCTGCTGTCGTGGCTCTTCAGGCAGCCCAGATGAACCTGGAAGCTATAATCAAGGCCAAAGAGAAAGCAGAGGAAAACTTTAATCAGGCCACAAAATCCCTTAAGGTCTCCCAGTCTTAGACCATGGAAGCCGCACAACCCGCGAAGTCTTCCAATAACAAGCTGCGACTCCTGCAAGGGAGGTATGAGGAGTTGGAAGCAAAGGCTGTGCATGATGCCGAAGCCCATGCCGCGGTAATGAAGAAAATGAAGGCAGATCATGGCGAAGCCCTTCAGCTTTCCATTGATTGTACCATGGAGTCATTCAAGGGTTCTAGGGACTTTTATCGCATCAATAACAGAGCCTACCTACTCGGCTACCAAGAACTTCGACACTGAATCATAAAGAACTAATTGAGACTAAAGAGAAGGTTCTTTACTGGGGACTTGGTGATGCTGATCATCATGAATGCATAGATAAGCTCAATGCCGCGGCTAAAGAGAAAGCCAGATTAAGAGCAGAGGCTGAGGCAATGACAGCTGATGAGGAAACTGAGACCACCGCGGATGATGATAAGGGAGAGGAGCATGATGATGCAGCTTCCTAAACTATTTGTAATTTTTGAACTCATTGATACAGGGCTGCATCCCTTCTATTACTTTGTCTCTTGTAGTGGCTGCGGCCTATTTGTATGTTAACTGATATTATCAAGGCTACGGCCACCTTTGATTGATTATTTTTACCTCATTTTCTTCTAGCTTTTTGTTTATCAACTTTGCTTACTTCAATGCTTTTTCTGTACATCTTTGATTTCTTGAACGCAACTGCTTTTATATTTGAAAATGCTTTCTTAATTGAATGAACTTGTAGAACTAATAGACTAAGTCCGCGGCACCGTAGCATATGTGGTTTCTTCACATTGGCTGCACTTCTTGAACATCCGTGGCACCTTTGAGTGTGAATCATCTAATCTATTAATAGCCATGTCCACATAAATAATGCTACGGCACCATCAAACGTACATGTCATAGACTGCGGCTGTAATGCATATGGCTTCTGTACATGGGCCGCGACAGTTTGAGAATTCTTCCTTTCGCATCTTCTGAATGAATCCACTTAATGACCGCAGCCATATTGACACGGATGTGTCACTTTCGAATATTTGAATTCCCTCTGTTGTAGATTTAATTAGATCCAAATCCATGTCATTACCGCATCAACTCTTAGTCGCTTTAACGGTGGCAGATGTATTGACAGGGCTACTGCACTCTTTTAGCCCTTTCATCTGAACATGGGCCTTTGTAGGTATACATGATGCTTTCAAGCCTCCCCAGGATGGGTTATGTTATTAATCCACCCACAACTAACATATAGGATACTTTCAAGCCTCCCTAGGCTGGGTTATATTATTAAGCCACCCACAACTGACATATAGGATATTTTCAAGCCTCCCCAGGCTGGGTTATATTATTAAGCCACCCACAACTGACATATAGGATATTTTCAAGCCTCCCCAGGCCGGGTTATATTATTAATCCATCCACAGCTGACATATAGGATACTTTGCCTCCCCAGGCTGGGTTATATTATTAAGCCACCCACAGCTGACATACATGATACTTTCAAGCCTCCCCAAGCTGGGTTATATTATTAAGCCACCCACAGCTATGGATATATATAAAGACATCCCTGACTAGATATTTCAAGTTTCTCGACTTATTGACGCATCCCGAAAGCTAAGAACGGGCATTGGAAGCCCTTGTAGTGATGTTGTAGTCCAATTTGAATAACTGCTTTTAATATTTGCTTTCGCCATTTTCAATTATCTTCAGCTCTTGGACAATTAGGCATCTTATCGGGCGTTGTGTCCCATTTAGATATTATCATTCCCAATATAACATGTTATCTCGAATCGAGATGTGTTTAAGACAAAAAATGGTCTTTATAAGATAACATTTCATGGAAATGAGAATTAAAATATGGCACTATAAAAGTGAACTTGATTCCATGCATCTATTCATATATATGTATATGTATATGACTTAGGGAAGCCAATACAAAGTTTAATTTAAAACAACATAAGAAGAGTTGTCACTGTAAAGTAGAGACAGATAAAATATAAGAGATAAGCTTGAAAAATGAGCATGCGGTCTGTAAGACTAGACTGCATCCCCTAAACATCTTTGAGGAACCTCCACAGCATCCCTTGCCCAATCATCCTCGTAATTTCATCCTTTAGACATAGCATTGCTCATTGTCATGGCCATGGTCCTGACGGAATCTGCACCAAGTAGCTTTGTTCCTCATGTGGGGTGGAGCCCTCAGCTTTTCTGGCCACTTCAACAACTTGTCCTCTCTAATGAATTCAAATATCTCTTCAATTGGGAAGGCCAACGGAGTGTAGGCCTCAGATTTCTTCTCTGCCTTCTCCATTCTCCTTTTCTGGCACTTGCCGACTGCTTCCAAGTCCGGATCCTCTTGAACTACCGTGGCAGCAAAGGCTATTGAAGCAATGTTCCTTGGTGCTACGCCCACATTGGGTGAGGCCACGACCTCTAGCATTAGGACCCTCTGAGTCAAATAGTTGACCTAGGTCTGGAGTGAGGCCTGACTATCGTAGAGGTGGTTGAGGTGATTGTGCACCTACACAATCTCATCTTTGATTTCTGTGCTCTGGCTGGATTATCCTTCCATTTTTTTCTTTTATTAGTCTTTACAAAGTATATTTAATCCGAGACAAAACTAGCAGGAGTGAGTAATCTCAGGAATATTGGAGTAACCAAGTAGGAAATGGGGATGCAGTGTTTGCACTGCTAGATGGTATTGCTGCTGAGATCGCGGCCAGTATGGCACATAAGTGCACTGCCGTGGCCTTTGTATGATATTTACTAAGGTTGAGTAGGAGACCACCTGAGTCTGTTCCTTGATGTTTTGAAGCTTCTATAACACACCTTGCCCAGTAGAGGCCGCGGTATGTAAGGTAGTTAAACTACCATGCCGCATCCCTACCTAGGTAGTGAGAGAAAATCCTAAAAATGAACCTCAGAAACTGGGTTTTTCTCCCAAAACTCATGGAGAGCATACCTACTAGGGTTTGTCAATGAGAGAATATCCTCATGGTGCCCTAAAAGGCACCGTATCAATGATGAAACCCCCGATCATATGCCAAGAAAAACAAAGAATAAGCACAATCCTTCCCTAATCATTCACCTTTTCGGGGCTAAAGCCCATCATGCTTTTCAACATTATCTAGATGGAATGATATCACAAGGGGTATGTAGAATAGATCTAAGGTCATAAAATGGAGACCCAAGATCAGATCTGAATATGCGAAATACCCATTTAAGGGTGCAAATATAAAATAGAGCTCAATAACAAGAATTTACCCGTGAAACGATGATCCAAAGGATCCCCACGAATAAAATAAGGTGTTTAAGAACTCAAAACTTAGAGAAACAAGAGTGAAAATATCTCATTTTCCACAGACGGTGCCAATTTGATGGTACGAGAAATTGTCCACTTGTTGTTCTCGTACCAACAAGTCAAAAGTAAAGTATATAATAAATAAACAAAGCAAGTAAATAGAGAGAAAATAAGATATAGAGTGGTTCAGCCCCTAAAATAGGCCTACGTCCACTGTGTTGATCCGTTCTCACTATACGCGTTGTATTGTATAATATAATCATGCCTAAAGAGGCGTAAAAGTATGAGAATAAAGAAGAGTATATGGCAGTATTGAGGATTTCGGTGTGTCGGAGAGGTGGCAACGATGTAGACGAGTAACCCCAAGCTGTATGTTTAGGTTGTGTAGAGAGAATATGTATTGTAGAACCTGCCACGGGAGTGTGGAATTGGTCTAACCTCGTTCATTTCGAGGTATGGTCCTCTATTTATGGGAGATCTCCCCACGTGATCTGAGCACGTGACGTATATAAAGTCTAGAGTTGCTATAATAGAGAGGGATGCGGCCTGTAAGGCAAACAATGTGAGTGCTGCATCCTATAACAGGCTAGAGATAACGGTGCCGCACCCTGTATTGGGTGGTTCCACGGCGTGTTGAGGGGGTCGCGCCATGTGATGCGTAGGGCCGCTCCCCTTATTTGGTAGGGCTGCACCCCGAGTTCAGCAGGGGGCTGCGCCCTATGTTGAGATGGTCCGCGACATGTAAGCCTATGCAATGCAGAATACCATTCGTGGAATGTACCTATAATGGAGATCAGAATCGTTCAACTTACACCATGGGAAAGGTAGAGTGAGGTCATCCATAGGAATGTACCAAAATAATATATATAGAAAATATAATTTGTGCGTTTATCGCGATATTGATCATTATTATAAAATGACAATATGTGTTAGATGAGACGCTAATGAACATAATACGTATATTAATGATATAATATGATAAAAATTATAATACCTCGTGTTTTTATTAATTAATTAAATTAATTAATTAGAATATTCGAGAAAAAATAAATTTTTAGATTTAATAATTTTTATCAGTTAAATATGCTGGTTTTAATATTAGAACAATATAACTTCAAGAGGAATTGAATTCGGAATTAAAATGGAGTTTTTATAAAGTTTTTATTATTTTTGCCTTATAGGCATTTTGTGGGGGAACTGTCACCAGACCTGTAGGGTCGATCGATCGACCCTGGGAGTCGATCGATCGACTAAGCCCAGATTTTGAGTCGATGAGTAAATTTTTTAGAATTTGAGTTAGTTTAGGATTCTTAATTGGTATGTAAGACTAATAATTCGTGGGGGGACTTCTCATAATCACTTTTTCCCAAGTTTTTCACCAGAAAACTCTTTCAAAAGTTTTTCCTCTCCTCTCTAATCATCTACCTCATACATAATCAAGTTTTTGTCACAAGTTTTGGAAGGCTTAATTGGGGTTTAATCAAGTTTGTTAAAGGACACTTCTTTGTTAATTTTTCTAGGGGAATCCAACCATACTACTAGTTTTTATTCAACTTAATCTCAGGCATGAATACTCTATTCTTTTCCTTTAGTATTATGCATTTTAAGTGTCGCCTAAACCCATTAATCATGTGTTTTTGATTAAAATCAATTAGTAACTTAATTAGAGAAAGTTGACACTAATATTGTGACTAATTTTTATTAAATATTTTAATCTAAATGGTGCGTAGGATTGATGAGTGGATTTTGGGTTTTATTAGTATAGGTTGCATGTAGAAAAACCTTGGTTTTGAATTAAATGAATTTTGGGGGCGTACAACTCTTGTAAATTGTGTAGAGATAATGAAATTTGGAATATGATGTATTAATAATGAAATCTCGGTGTATTTAATTTAAATTAATTAAATAGGATTAATTGGGTGTTTATGACGATGTGATAATTAAATTAAGATTTAATTGAATTGGACTATTACGCGTAGTTTTATACGTTGATTAATTATGTTTGTTTGTGTGACTTGTTGGTATTATTAAATCGACATTGTGAAGAACGGGTTGTTGGGTATTTTTTCTCTCCCTATATTTTAGGATGCCTTCTAGGTATGGAACTAGTGGGTAGGCCATTTGATGATTTACGTCTTTTAGGTATGGGACTAGTGAGAGTAGATTATTACAACTTTATTATGTCGGGGGTGGGCTGATTTTTGATACTCTATCATCGGTACGCTAGCCTAGGCATGAGACTAGGTCGAGATTTATGTTAGAAATTCATCCTATGCATAGGGTAGGACGTATTATTGACTTGGGGACCCTTAGGTGTGGGACTAAGGAATATTTTGAGGATCTCACATTGATTAAAAGGGTGGGGTAAATTTGTTAATTGTGAAATTGAGGAAATGAGAATTAATGCCTAAGATAAAAATGGTTATTATAATTTGTGGCGACATAATGTGCGGGGGATGACAGTTTAAATGGTCCGGCTCGCGATTTATGTCGTGTCGTGTGTGGAACCTTGGCAAATTACGGGAGATCAACAGTTTAAACGGATTCGGCTGGCGTTTTGGCAAGGTGAAGTGTGACACTTTGGTGAAAATTACCACCCGGGGTGGGAGGACCGCCATAATAAAAAGTGAGAATAATAATAAAATTTGGGTAAATTTAATTAAATTAACATCATGGGACTTAGGAATTTAAAATCATATTGGTATGCTTTTTGTAATAGAAATTTCTGAGGGTAGTTATTGATTTATATTTATCGTGTTTAATTATCTCATTTAATTAAAATATTCTATTGTGATATTTATTGCGTATAATGCTACTGTCTGGGTTCAGGGACCCTATTTGAGGGGAGTAGTGTGTATTCATGCTCAAGACTCTGATCTCATGCATTGACTAACTTTTGCAGGATAAATTTTGAAGAAGCTTCATAGGATTATCGAAGTTTATCGTTTGGAGGTGCAGTTGGCGTTATTCATTTTATTGCTTTATTTAGTTAGACTTTCTTTTCAAGTCGTATTTCATTATGAGACTTCATTTGGGTTTTCATTGGGCCATTCGGTTCCAAAGTTGTTAGATGATTTTAGTTGGATTATTCACAGTTGATTTTTATTCAGTTTTTAATTAAATCATTATTGGAGATTGGATTTATTCTAAGTTTTAGCATGTGATGGATCTTTTATCGCATAGTTGGTTATTATCTTTTGGGATTGATTCAATTATTTATCTCATGGATTAATTTATTTGTGTCTCATATTCGTCTCATGTTAAGAATGATATTTTATTTAGTTCACGCCTGGCATAGTTTTGGTGGTGGCGGACGCCAGAATTACGCGCGGTGTGATAAAAATGAGGAATTTTGGAAAGTTAGAAAATTGGACTCGAGTCTTGAGTTTTAATTCGGAATGCCTACGTAGCCTATAAAGGCATCAAAGTACACGTAGTTCGGATACGGCATGGGGGTGAGGTTTATCCCATAGATCGTAACTGGATTTTATTATATGTGTGTGAGTAGAAAATGTGTTTTTAGTTTTGAAAAAGTGTGATGGATAATCCCGTTCGGAATTTATGGGCGTAACCCTCTTTTCGTTTATTTTGGATTTTATTTTATAGAGAATAAAAGTATGTGCAATATACTAATAAAAATGTAGATATAAATGGATATGAACAAAATTAGGAAATAGATTATGAATCTAAAGAAATTTATGCAAAAATAAGGAATTTAAAGAAAGAGGGAAGGAATTGGACCTTCTTTGAAGCTTGATCTTTGATCTTGTGCGAACTCACTTGAATGTGAGATGGATGTTGGATGAGAGAGAATGTGATTTATGAAATTAGGTATGAAAAGGATGAGAATGTAAACTTGAATGGAACTTCACATGGAGGAACTTCGCTAATTTTGAGAGAATGTTGTTGAGATCACAAATTCTGATGGATTTGAGGTCTTGGTGTGTTTGGTAGTGAGGTCATGCCCTCCTTCTATAGGTCAGGGGATTGCCAATCAGTACATCCCTTCTCCTGCCAATTGGCAAGTGTCCCTAGATGCATTATCGATAGGCAGGGATCTGAACCTGCTAATTGGTAGTCTCGTGCAGATTTTCCAAAAAAACGATCGTAGAACATAATCCATTGATCCAAATTATGCTCGGGGAATATAGTTAGAAAGGTAATTCAGAGACCTTTAAGAGTTATTTTGACCACTCCGGGGTCCAGGAGTTGACTTTAGGCCAAATGTAGCTCAGAAGTGCACGTCGGTCCTTTGGACGGGAGATCGCCGTACGAAAACGGATAATTCGTATGAATGGTAAGTCTGAATCGTGCATGGGGTAGACCGTTGGAAAGTTTAGGAGATTTACTTTGACATTACAAAGAGTTTCTCTCGGTTCAGATAGTTGAACTTGGTCAACGGGCCCCGAAATCCCCCAATGAGCTCTAAGAGTAAAACGGATCGTTCATCCATACCATAAGTCAGAATCATGCACGGGGTGGACAATTTGAAAGGGTATTCAGCGCCCTTAGTATATTCATTCAATCTCATTTGAGATAAAGAGTTGACTTAGGTCAAACGGAGCCCGGGAGCACCCGATGTCCTCTAGATCAATTTTTTGAGGAAAACTAATCATTCGTCCGAACGGTTATGACGTTTCGCACACGGGGTGGACCATTGGAAATGGGTTTTAGTTCCCTTCAAAGATTCAAAGAGATTTTTCTCTGACGATAGAGTTGATTGGGGTCAAATCGGGTACCAAGAGCACCTAATGTCCTTTAGATCGGTACTCAGAGTGCGACCTAGGGTTTATAGTGAAATAAAGAGGTGTTAGGGACCTAAGGAGAAACTTAGGGAGTCCTAAGTTGTGGTGTATACAGAGCCCCTAGACGGGTGAGCTTGAACAAGTGAAAGCCGCCTAATAGACACCACATGCTGTTTTTGGGAAGAGGTCGACTCTGTGGACCTAAGGGACGAGAATGATCAGTTCAAAGGGTCGAGGTTGATTCTGAGAACGTAAGGGGATGCTGGGGATGGAAGATTCTGAGGACCTAATAGGGGGTGATGACTGAGGGAAAAGGTAAGGAGTGACCAATTTTGTGGGTTGAGGTCAATTCAGAGGACCTAAGTTGTAGCAACCAGTTCTGTGGGTCAAAGCCAATTATGTGGTCTTAAGAGATGACCGATTCTGAGGGTCGAATCCAATTCTGTGGGATTAATAGGAGGCAACCAATTCTGAGGGTCGAAGCTAATTCTGAGGGCTTATGTAAAAGCGACCGATTCTGCGGGTCGAAGCCAATTCTGAGGGCTTAAGTAGAAGAGACCAATTCCGTGGGTCGAAACCAATTTTGAGGGCTTAAGTAAAAGCAAGCAATTATGCGAGTCAAAGCCAATTCTGAGGGATTAAGTAGAAGGGTGACCAATTATGCAGGTCGAAGCCAATTCTGAGGACTTAAGTAGAAGTGACCAATTCTGAGGGTCGAAGCCAATTCTGCGGGCTTAAGTAAAGGTGACCAATTCTGAGAGTCGAAGCCAATTCTGCAGGCTTAAGTAGGAGTTACGAATTCTGAGGGTCGAAGCTAATTCTATAGGCTTAAGTAAAGGTGACCAATTCTGCGGGTCAAAGATAATTATGCGGGCTGAAGGTAGGGATGACAAATTCTGAGGGTCAAATTCAATTCTGAGGGCTTAAGATAGAGATGACCAATTCTGAGGGTCAAAGCCAATTTTAAGGGCATAAGTAGAGGTGACCAATTTTGTGGGTCGAAGCCAATTCTGAGGGCTTAAGTAGAAACGATCAAATCTGCGGGTCGAAGCCAATTATGCGGGCTTAAGTAGGAGTGACCAATTTTGGGGGTCAAATCCAATTCTGCGGGATTAAGTAAAGGTGACCAATTCAATGGGCCAAAGCCAATTCGAAGGGCTTAAGTAGAAGCGACCAATTCTGCGGGTCGAAGCCAATTCTGTGCACTTAAGTAGAAGCGACCAATTCTGAGGGTCGAAGTCAATTATCATGGCTTAAGCAGAAGAGATCAACTATTAGGGCTTAAGGTAGGGGTGAAAAATTATGAGGGTCAAAGCCATTCTAAGGGCTTAAGTAGAAGCAACCAATTCTGAGGATCGAAGCCAATTCTACGGGCTTAAGTAGAAGCGAACAATTCTGAGCGTCGAAGCGAATTCTACGGTCTTAAGTAGAAGCAACCAATTCTGAGGGTCGAAGCCAATTCTTGAGGGCCTAAGGTAGGGGTGACCAATTCTGAGGGTCCAAGCCAATTCTGCGGGCTTAAGTTTTCTTGGGGAAATTTAGAGACTCCACTGGGAATATGAATTTTGTAGTTTTGCTGGGGATTTGGGGAAGCATTTGATTTTAGGTTTCGCTGGGGAAGAGGGAATGATTTGAGGGTCGAACGTTTCTCAGCTGGGGAATTTATGGCGTCCTTTGGAGACGTTACTGGGGAGATATGAAATTAGTTTTGGGAATTCCACTGGTATTTGCCGTTAACTTTTTACCCAACCAACTTACGACTGGCGTAGTAGATGGCTCTCTCTCTTTGCAATTTTTTAAGGTATTGGGATAACAAAGCCCCAACTACGGTATTTGTTACGGTTACATAAAGGAGTAGGGGAAGACCATGCTGCGGTGGCATAAGTACCTAAGTTCAGGTTATGTATTGCTTTATTTGGTCAAAGGATTTTTGGAAAACTTCATTCCAGACTTTGGTCGAATCCTTTCAGTGGAGTTTAAATATGGACTCACAGATGGAAGTTAGCTAGATGATGAATCGGCTGATATACTGTAATTCTCCAAGGAATCCCCGAATTTCCTTCTCCGTTTGGGGTGGTGGCTTCTCGAGTTTTGCTTTCAACTTGGCAGAATCTGCTTCTATCCCTTTCTCGCTAATCATTAATCCCAAGAGTTTTCCTTTTGTAATGTCAAATATGCATTTTTGGAGGTTGAGCCACATCTGATATCGTCACAGTCACTCGAAGAACTTCCGGAGAGAGGGAACATGACCTTACCTAGTCTTGGACTTGATAATCATATCATCCACATAGACCTCAACTTCTTTGTGTATCAGATCATGCAAAATGGTTGTGGCATCCCTCTGGTAGGTAGCCCCTATGTTTTTAAGACCGAATGGCATGACTATGTAGCAAAAGGTTCCCTAAGAGGTGATGAATGCGATTTTCTCTTGATGATCTGGGTGCATCTTGATATGATTATATCCAAAAAATCCATCAACAAATGACTTGAGAGCGTGGCTGGTCGTGTTATCCACAATCACGTCGATATTGGGTAGCGGGTAATCGTCCTTGGGAGGGGCCTTATTCAAGTCTTGGTAGTCGAACCACATGCGAACCTTCCCTCTTGGTTTTGTCATGGGTATGATATTTGCTAGTCGTGTGGGATATTCGATCACACAAATGAAACCCATGGTAAACTGTTTGATCACTTATTCTTTAACTTTGAGTGACCATTCGGTGCAGAGCTTTCGTAGTTTTCGTTTGACTGGTTTGCATTTTGGGAGAGTGGGAATCTCATGCTAAGCTATCTCAGGGTCGATATCGGGCATATCGTCGTAGGACCATGCGAACACATCCATAAATTCCTTTACTAATTCCTCGAGTTGCGCGTGCTCATTCTCGTCAAGGGTGGCCCCTATCCTAATCTCGTACAGTTGGCAACTAGAACCGAGAGTAATAAAAACAATTTCATCTTCATTAACTTGAATTCGGTTATGTAGTTTGTTATTAACCTTATTTAGATAAGTTGAGAATTGTTCATTTGTAAAATTATCATCATCAAGAGTTTGATTAGAATCAAGACAATTAATGGAAGGCACACTAAGTTACTCAAAATCTTCGTTTTTTTCATTGATAGGAAAAAGAACATTGATAACCTCGTCAAAGGAGGTTTTGATTACATTAGAGTTAGTAGGAACAACTAATGAAGGGAAAAGGGGATAAAAATCAGGGTTAGCTTGAATATCAGCAGGTGGCACAGGTGCAGCATGCCAGGTGAGGAGAGGTGCATCAGTAACTTTGATCAGACGGGATGGATCTAATGACGTATCCCCTGAGTGGATCATGCAGAGTGTTAGCCCTAGTGTCTGCAAATTGAATGAATCCTCGGAGTCACTTCCCTTGAAATCTCTAGTATCAACTATGATCTTTTTGAAACGACCTAACGGTTACTAAAAAGGACCAAAGGGTACTCGCAAATGCGTATTAGGTTATTTAAAAACTCTTTGATAAAATCTATTATAAATTAAAAATGAGAAAACACTCACGCACACTAGTAAGTAAAAGGTGGTGATGCTAGATATAAAAAATAATTCCCTTTAAGAATGATTTGAAAAATTAGAAGGTGACACAAAATTTGTTCTCGAGGAACTCACCGTAGTGGTAAACACCGTGTCCTTAGTCCCAGGACAACTCACACACCCAACTCCACTATTACCAATTACAAGTTACAGATTACAATCCCCAAGTACACAATGTAATTTAAACTAAGAAACTACAATCCCGTATACCCAGCTTAGTCTAAATACAATCCAACTTGACTGACATTCAGTCAACCCAATAACACCCCGATAATAATGACTATCACTCACTCACAATACACGCAACACTAATACCAATATTTAGATAAAGAATTCAGCAACCCAGTGTAAATGAAATAGTTAGGCCAATACAAAACCAGTACACCCAGGCAAAAACTAAACAATCCCACAATACTAAATCTTACTAAACAACCAAGGTAGTGAAAGCGTGAGACACACACACAACTACACACTCAAACTCGAGACCCCATGTTGATGTGCAAAATAGATTTAATAATAAAGATTGTTTTAATGAAAACACTAAAATAATCTTGTTTATAAAAAGAGACTAAACACAAACTAGGTTAAGTCTATTTTAATTGAAAAGAAAAAAATTACCAATTAGTGACTAAGTGAAAGGTAAGAAAATATTGAATTAATCGATACTAAAAAGAATTATTAAATATTAAGTCACAATACCCGAGTAAGGTCTTCCTTAAAAATAAATATTCAAGTAAAGATTAATCCTAAAAATATTTAGTTGGCGCAAATGACCACAAATAAAATAGGAAATAAAATTCCAATCATTGTGTCGCGCAACTAAAATAAAAAAAAAATTAACTTAACACCAAATAGAATATGAATCAATTTAAAGAGGGGTCATGTTATAATATTAAGTCGAAGTAAAATGAGAAAAAGATAAATATGTGAAACACATAGCTCATACAAATTAGGACTTAATTAAAGTTACCACAAGATAGATACTAATATATTAGTTAAGTCCAAAATGTAAAAAAATGTGTAACACATAAAATAATCACAAATATTAAATTCCAAATTTTAGTTCAAGCCAATACTATAACAAGGTTTAGATAAAAAACTCATACACACACAAACACCACCTAAGTATAAAAGAATACAACAAAAAGTACTCAACTTAGGCAATAAAAAGTGTAGGAGTCAATTGATACGATGCAAGTCAAATTGAGTACGAAATAAAAAGTGTAGCACTTAACTCAATAAAATAGGATGGGTTTAACTAAAATAAAATTTAAATAAATAAATATGTGATTTAAAGTCCACACACTAATTACACCCAACTAAATAAAGTGAACACAAAAAAGCTCAACTTTGAGGGTATAACTAGTTAGAAGCACAAACCAAATATCTTTAAACCCAAATAAATATTTAAATTAAATCAGATTTAAAATAAAAATTATTTTAATAAAAAGAATGTGTTACACACAAAAAAAACTTCAGTCCAATTTAAGTTTCAACAGTTAAGTCCAAATTTTAACAAGTGCACACAAACTCTAAAATCGGTGTAAATACAATCTAAACACCAAACACTCAAAAACAGATTTAGTCTAAAAGAGGCCAAATTAATTTTAGTCCATATAAATTTTTAGTCCAAATATGTTTAGTTCAAAAAAAATTTTTAGTAACACAAAGATTAAAGTCCAAACAATAGGAAACAAAACACAACACACTACACAGTTAAGTTTCATAAAGAGTCTTCAAAAGTTTTAGCCAAAAAAAACTTTCTACAACAAAGATACAAAAAAAAAATCTTCAAAAGTTTTAGCCAAACAAAAACTTTCGATAGCAAAGATATAAAGAGTGTATATATAACATGTAAAGTATACATAAATGTATGTACATATTGAGAGAGAGAGTGTAATAGGTGATACCACAAAAAAAATGAACGAAAGAAGACTCCTCAACGGAAGACCATACCACCGAAAAAATCAGCCACCGAAAATATCGCTACCAAGGAAACAACCACCGCCGAAAACCAAACCCCGAAAATATCCAAATTCGAAACCCATGAAAATCGAAACTGCCAAACAAAACACCACCTGGAAAAACTCGAGGTCCACCGATAATCAATCGAAAACTCTTACCATTGGAAATACCTCCGAAAATAAACAGATTCGAAAACTCGAGCCTGGTACAAAGATCTTCGAAACTAAACCTAATCTCACAAAACCCCAATACCTCAAAAATCCGCACAATCGGCAAAACAAGGTCGCCGAAAAAGAGAAATGGCGCTGGAAAAAAACACGCTAGACTGGGAAGCTCCAAAACCAGTAGGCCCAAAAAAACTCAAAATCAGATCTCTAAAAATGCGTATGTATTTCGTTTAAAAAATGGTAAAAGAAAACGAGAGAGAGAGAGAAGAGCTGAAGAAAGTTTGGAGAAAAAAAAAGGAAATGTTGGCAGTGTTCTCTTGAGAGAGAGAGAAACAAAATATAAAGCCCTAGACATAAAAACAACGGATAGAAAAAAAACAGTACACACAATCTATGAAAAACAGAGGGAAAAGAATGGTCAAGGTCAGTTGAAACAAACACGCCACCTCAGGCCTCGAGCCATACAAACTTGAAATGATAAATGGTTTTGAACCAAAACCAACAACACAAAACAAACAGTAGGCTGCCAATTAATTTTGGGTTTCTTTTAATAAATTAAGTGAACATTAACTTAAGTTTAATTAATGTTTTCAACCCATAAAAAAATTCCGAAAATAAAAAATAAAATGATACTCCAAAATTTATGTAACTCAAAAATACAACTCGAATATTTTTGAAGAAAATTTATCCAACAAGTCAAAATAGGATAATAAAAAAAATATAGATACCCCAAAAAATAAACTCAAATATGAGAGAATAATAAAAAAACTCTTTAACATAAAAAATACAAATGAAATTTTATTTTGACCAAAACAAATTGTACACTTCACAAAATTTATTTTTATCAAAAAATAAATTTATATATTAAATAAATTTAGGAAAATATGATTTAAGGTATAAAAATAGATTTTAATAAAAAATAAATGCGGGAGCAAGGCACGAGCATAAAAAAATATTTGTCTCAAAATTGAGCCAACATGAAGAAATGAGATTTTCAATCTTCCCCTTTGGCTAATTTTGAGACAAACAAAATCGAGACTCAAAAAATAAACGACACAAATTACATAACTCAACTATACACATGAGTCTTAAAGAAAATAAAAGAGTACATAACTCAACTAACAACAAGGATTCCTAAAATAAATAGAAGAGTACAGAACTCAACTAACAATAAGAAATCCTAAACGACTAAAGGAAATTGTAAAATACAATACTAAAAGAGTCTCGAATTCTCTCCCTGTTTGTCTCAAAGGGACAAACGGTAGGGAAGAATCCTACAAAAGAGACTTAGTACAACATAAATATGCAAAATAAAGAATACTAACAGACAAACTAAAAATAAATTAGTTTGGAATTTTGACACCTTGCCTAATAAAATACCGGGCGATCACTCTTATATCAATTTAAAACAAGAGTCTCGTATAGTTCATTCTTAGCATCACTATCGAAAACAAATTTAATTACTAATATCCTATTAGGCCGGCGTCCAATTTTTTTATTTATCTTTTTAACCAAACCTTTCAAATAAAACAATTACAACAGTTTATATGCAATAACAGAAATGAAATAAATTAACCGAACACTCGGTACAAAATAGAATAACCAAATCGAATGCGGCATAAAAGGCGGTAAAAGAATAAATGAATACAGTTGGGCCATCAGCCCGAATGTTTCTACAATACCTCCTATCTAGATCTCAATGATAGAAGCGACTATAATAAACCTGCTTGCATCCACAGCTTCTGCAGCAAACGTCTGACTCGAAGAAATTATCATCCAAGCGTCCCGGTGTCTGGACACCTATATATATAGAGTAAGAGAGGGAAAAAAATAGAGAAATGGGTTAGAGCCCGAGTTTTTAAAATATTTTAGCATGTACTTAAAATTCATATTTTAAAATATGATATTTTTCATATTTAAACTGGTATCACACTCTCGAGAGATACACCTCACCCCTCTTCTAATAGTGCACAACTATCGCATATCTTTTAATCAACCTAGTTAAGCTACCTTGCCTAACTAATGTATTTGCCCATCTCCTAATAATTCATAATAATTGGAGTCCTAATTCATAATAATTAGAGTACCTATCCCGTATATATATTTATTTCTCATTAGAACCTATTATTCATAATCACATAAATCTAGATATTCATTTACCGGAAGTAGTATCACACTTTATTCATTCTTTTACCTTTTTATACAAGGATACGTTATATGATATATTATCTCATATATAATCAATATACTATACGCAACAAGTATAATAATCCATCCACCGAGCTATAATATAACTAGCTTAGTCATTGTCATTTACTAAGCAACCGTGGATTATCGCAAGTACACATATATGTTAATCTCAATACATATATCCATATCTGGCACCCATAGGCTAAACTGCGGTGCACACATACTCTGCTATAAAATCCAAGTACATACCGTACTGAAGGATCATGCGTTCCACATCACTCAGGAATCGTATCAATATAAATCACACATATTGGAGGCGAACATAGTTTCAAGCCTATGGCTACGTACATACCTACGCACCCATATGACCGTCATCACTATCATTCTCTCAAATAGCCTGTACCTAGGTTCTATGTTCTGAGGTACCAAATCAAAATCCCCCCAAAGGCAACACATGATAAGATTGTCCTCTTTCGAATGCCAACCTCCCATGATAGCAAGTATGGTAGGTATGTCATACACATAATAAACAATAATATAGGTACACACTCCACCTATATAAATATAACCTCAACGAGGTATTCACACAACCATATAATAATGATAGGTATTTATCTCACCTTTACATAATTCCCCATAGGTAATTATTTAACCCATGTATATAATATCATCAGGGAATACGCACAACCCATATAATAAATCCCATACGTAGTATTTTTTTTATGTCTCAAATATCCTACACATTTATTGATTTTTAATCAATCCTTAATATATCATTTCCTAGATTTTCTCACTGCACGATGATAATACCAACAACACCGATGTATTTATTCGTCTCATATTATATATACTTTAACGACATTGTATATATAATATATATCACTTTCCTAACATGCTATGGTTATAATTTCCAAACTCTTATAGCGATAGCCAATAGCCTTGAATATTTCCATTCGTAATACTATAAGCAGTCACAGACTTAAAATACTACCCCAATACGTACTCTCTTATTTAATATTCAAATCACCCCTAAATCTCTTCATAAGGATTTTCATATTAAATTCCCAATATACCAATTCGTAATAATTAAATAGCCTATGCACTACTTATCTTTATTCCGTAGGTATCTCATCACCTATAATAATCGCCGTCCATAGACATATAGGATAATTGCTCAATTCTCTGTATTACGTATCCTAAACTTCATCCTAGTCACTTCGTAGGATTTTACTTAACCAAGGTCGGTATATAAATACCTTTTCTACGCGCACAATTACTTATATAAAATTTCCCACCTAAATACCTCTTTAAGTATTATTCCTCACGAACACCCCTATTTGGGTAAATCTTGGATTTTACTTTCAACTAACCCAAGGTACATGCCTAATTCAAAAAAATTATTTAGAAGTCCCCACACTATTTTTTCAGGAACCCCAAATATTTATCTCCAAACAATTCTAGCCTTTATTTTTTTTTCAATTTCCAGTTTGATTTCCGAGCTAATGACAACTTCAGAACAGTTTTCTTAGAAAAATCATAACAATTTGAAAAAAAATCAGAAAAATACCCGGTTGGTGCCCATGCGACCGTATCAAAAATATATACAACTGCTATGTTTTGACCAAGAGCCGAATCGGCTCTCTTCCTAGCCGAAACAGTTTGGAAGTGACGCTGGTTACTATTTACCCTCTTCTTCAAAAATCCAAACCTCCATTAAAGCACCTCCAAGCTTTTTATCTCCTCTCTCATCATCATCCAACCTCAAACAACCATAAATACACACATAAAAAGGGTTCTAATCATCCTAGAACCCATAACCAACCATTAATTTCAATTAATTCTTAAGTTTCTCAAATTGGGTGTAAACCGAGTTTTATCCGTTTTATCTTCCCAAAAAAACCCGTTTGATTTACGAAAATTCAACCCAAAAATCTTTATAGTTTTACACCAACTATAATATGAGAAATAAATACACTAAATCATAAAGCAAGTTAAAAACTTGCCTCGTGGATTAAGTTCGACGACCCCGAGTTGAATCCTACGAATTTTGGCCAGAAATCCCTTTTCTTCCTTCTTCTCTTCTCTTCTTTCTCTTATCTTCCTTCTCTATTCTCTTTCTCTCTCTTAGATCTTATTTTAGGGAAGAAATGAGGGCTGCCTTCTTAATAATCCCAAAATTGGGTATATACCCAATTGTAAAATGACTCGTGTACTCAATTACGAGTTCCTACTAGTCCAAAAATCCTCGGAACCGAAACACTACCCCCGGGTACTCTATTTTGACTATCTAGGCCATTCTGAACCCAACGACGCAGTCGAAATCTCCATCTGAGTCACTTAACTAAAATTCACTAATTAAACCCAACACGTTCAATACGCGTGTTTTCCAATTTAAAATATTTCCCTTTGTCGCTTTACCTAACAGCGACATTTAATAAAAATAATCTACTCATATACTTAGTCTTGTAAAAAAATATAATCCATGTAAATATTAATTCTACACTTGAAAACTAATATTTACTATTCACTTTATAATATCAAATTTATTTAATTTCACTCATAATTTCCAGAATTATTATTCACAGTAATTTCTCAAATTACCAATTTACATCCACAATGTAATTTAAATATCTTTAAAAGTACGGGGTATTACATACTCCCCCCCTTACAATAAAATTTCGTCCTTGAAATTCAGATATAGCCTGTACCACTACTCTAGGATCGGTATATACACTACGTCACAGTTTAACCAAATTTAGACATAGCCTAACAAAATGGTCTCCCACTATATTCCACCTATCTCAAGGCGTATGCTCTAGCACACTAGCTTAACCAAATCTATAAACGTTACAACACTACCTTGGGCGCAGGGTTGACTCTAACGTCATATCGCACCTAATGCTTCTTTAAGTGCATATAGAGAAAATGAGTCTATAACTGTTGCTCTAACTTATTGGTCCCATCGGAGATCCATTACACTAAGTATTCACTCATTTACGTCAGGACATCTAATTTCCCCCAAAAAGGAAACTACATTAGCGCTCGACTATTCACGTCAGTCGTTTCACTTATCCTAAGTGTGCCAACTCGTATTACACAAATATAATTAGATCATTGCATACTACCTACGACGTTCCATCCAATCCATTTATAACTGTCCTGTAGCATAATCTCTAACTTTATATACTACGTCCCTTCTATTTCAGGCGGTATATAAAATCAACTTACCAAGGTTCCCATACACCTTTTAACTTGTGCCTATCTCCACAACTATTATAAACGTCTAATACGTAACACTCTTTCTAAATAATGGGCCTTATTTCGTCGGCCTGGTACTAACACCTGGGTACCCTTTACCCGAATAATTTCAAAATTTAATTCTCCTGATACCTAGAAATTCAATCCTTCTCAAGATTATCCCATCGATCTTCTTGTGGTTAGCTCACGATAGTCTTCCTATATCAGTGCCGATAGTCTTATTTCACTTACTTCTTGGTAGTCCTAAGTTCAAGGTGTTTCTAACACACGTAATATGAGTACTATTCTAACTATATCCTTAGTGCCCAAGTCCTCTATCGACTTCCGACATTTGTTCGGTTTTGTGCGTGGGACGTCTCGCAAAGCGAAATCCAAACAAGGAACCTTTCCGTTACACTACTCCCTCGCTTAGTCGGTCATCAAGATATAAAGGTCTAAGGGACACCAACGGTACGCTCTAAATCCTATTCGTTAGCCTATTAATGTACTTTTACCACAAAATCCTTCCATCTTGTCCAAATGGAAAGTCCAAGTAATTAGGGCACCTACTCTCTACAAAAGTGCTACGAACATTATACCCACAACATATTTCCTCTGAATTTGCCTTCTCTTCAAGGCCTGGCTATAAGCCTCAAATCAATTTCCTTCACATTGCCTCACCCACATACTTGCGATGAGAGAAACATTTTTAGTGCTTTACCACATCACATCTAATTTTCATTAGCCCCTAATCATCACATGACTCTTGGATAATTTCATCAAACCAACATCCTAGCATACAGTAACATCTCTCCACTCCCAACGTCGTTAAGGTTCATATGTGGAGTGTCTTGTTAGCTTCAAATATGCAACCGGGATAATCCCATCCCATCTACCAACAAAATATGGTCAGAACTCTTAATTCTGTCAAGTGGCCATACCACAAGCGCTTGCACTAACACTAAGTCCTTCGTGCGAACAACAACAAGCTTAAACTCCCATCTTAACTATAAATCCTGCATACCTTAGCACTCAAATCATGGTAATGAAACATCTCCTCATCGAAGTTCCATCTAAACATATAATCAAGGCGAGCTCATCCAGAATTTATCTCGCATTCCATTCTTTATTATGTCCGTATATATATGTTTCACATCTCATATAAATATATATACAATATACTATACACATCAAGTATATCCATACTTATATATCATACACTATATAAGTATTAATAACCATCCCTCAGAGCTATAACTCAATGGATGAAATCTCTCAATGCTATCATCTTCTATGGGAATTAATTACACATCATCCTGGGTACCACTGGTCGGACTATCACACTGACTCGGTAAAAACCAAATCATATAAGTATACCAATTACACACATATATATTTATTAACATATCACATATATACGTCTCAATATGTCCGTATATATATACATATATTATAATATAATCCGGCTAATCGTGCATATTCTTCGCTCACTTATAAATTTTAAGTTACTCGACATTCGTATAGGCTTAACACTCATTAAAATAAGCCTACGAGAAGTTCGAAATAAAAATCAGGCCTTTAGAGTCATTCTAGAATCTCGTTAGAAAACCCAAAAATTCTCGTTCGAACGAGTGTCATTCGAACGAATTGCTTTGAACGAACTACCAACTCATTAGAAAGGCCACTGGAACCTCTTTAGAAGTCTCATTCGAACGATGTCGTTCGAACGACCTGGGCTAGACTTCTAATTAAAATTCTGCAGTTGCACACTTCATCTTCAAGGTTTCTTTTTCTAACTTTTCTCTTCTTCAAATTCAACCTAAACTCATTCCAACCCAAGTACAAGGTTTCCAAACTACTCTAAGTCACCCTAGAACACTTTTTAGTATAGTTTTGGGATCAAATCCTTCCAATCTTTAAGAAAATCCAGCAAATCCCTAAATTTTCCCATGAGTTATATTAACATAAACCCAAAATTATTCATCTATAAAAACTCCATTTTTTTTATTTCATGATTAACATTTAATTCACCAAATTTCACATTCTTATTAAGGGAAAAATCCATCTGTAAGATTAATTTATGAGCAATACATCATGCCCCCCCAAATATGGTGACCATCGTCCCCACCATTTCAACATTACTCTTATGAGTAAAAAAATTTTTCTCAAATTTTCACATATGGGTATTTCCATACCCAACTATAAGCAAGAGCTTCTAAGCCTTCTACTTAGTAATTCAAGTTTAGCACCATTCTCAAGTACAACGATTCTTGATAATTTCAACTACTATATTTTAGTAGTCGTTGCATCAATCCTTAACAATGCCACAAGGAAAGTGACCTCTACCGCGGTCCTCATTTCAAACATTAATTTATAGCTCTAATTAAGCCCCACATCCTGCTGCCCTCACAACGGAATTCCCTGGTCGCCCTTCGTCGATCAACACATGAATCTCGAACGAGCGCACAAAGATTTGCGATAATTTAACATAATGGCGGGAGAACGAAATCTCACATGAGTATATCAACAATCCTAATCATAAGGCTCTATATCAAATCAAAAACAATGCTGAAAGCGTAGTACGTCCGCACAGATTTCTAAGGACACCAGAACCTGATGCTCTGATACCACCTATGATACCCCGCCTAATAAAATACCGAGCGATCACTCCTATATCAAATTAAAACAGGAGTCTCGCATGGTTCATTCTTAGCATCACTGTCAATAACCAATTTAATTACTAATATCCTATTAGGCCGATGTCAATTTTTTATTTATTTATCTTTTTAACCAAATCATTCAAATAAAATAATTACAACAGTTTATATGCAATAACTAAAATGAAATAAATTAACTGAACACTAGGTATAAAATAGTACAACCAAATTGAATGCCGCACAAAAGGCGGTAAAAGAATAAATGAGTACAGTTGGGCCATCAGCCCGAATGTTTCTACAATACCTCCTATCTAGATCTCAATGATAGAAGCGTCTAAAATAAACTTGCTTGAATCCACAGCTACTGCTGCAGCAAATGTCTGACTTGAAGGAATTATCATCCAGGCATCCTTGTGTCTGGACACCTATATATATATATATATATATATATATATATATATATATATATATATATATATATATATATATATATATATATATATAGCAAGAGAGGGAAAAAATAGAGAAACGGGTAAGAGCCCGAGTTTTGAAAATATTTTAGCAAAGTACTTAAAATCCATATTTTAAAATATGATATTTCTCATATTTAAACTGGTATCGCACTCTCATGAGATACACCTCACCCCTCTTCTAATAGTGCACAACTATCGCAAATCTTTTAAACAACCTAGTTAAGCTACCCTGCCTAACTAATGTATTTGCCCATCTCCTAATAATTCATAATAATTGGAGTCCTAATTCATAATAATTAGAGTACCTATCCCGTATATATATTTAGTTCTCATTAGAACCTATTATTCATAATCACATAAATCTGAATATTCATTTACCAGAAGTAGTATCACACTTTATTCATTCTTTTACCTTTTTATACAAGGTTATGTTATATGATATCTTATCTCATATATAATCAATTTACTATACGCAACAAGTATAATAATCCATCCACCGAGCTATAATATAAGTAGCTTAGTCATTGTCATTTACTAAGCAACCGTGGATTATTGCAAGTACACATATATGTTAATCTCAATACATATATCCATATCTGGCACCCATAGGCTAAACTGTGGTGCACATATACTTTGCTATAAAATCCAAGTACATCCCGTACTGAAGGATCACGCGTTCCACATCACTCAGGAACCGTATCAATACAAATCACACATATTGGAGGTGAACATAGTTTCAAGCCTATGTCTACGCACATACCTACGCACCCATATGACCGTCATCACTATCATTCTCTCAGATAGCCCGTACCTAGGTTCTATGTTCTGAGGTACCAAATCTAAATCCCCCCGAAGGCAACACAGGATAAGATTGTCCTCTTTCGAACGCCAACCTCCCGTGATAGTAAGTATGGTAGGTATGTCATACACATAATAAACAATAATATAGGTACACACTCCACCTATATAAATATAACCTCAACGAGGTATTCACACAACCATATAATAACGATAGGTATTTATCTCACCTATACATAACTCCCCATAGGTAATTTTTTAACCCATGTATATAATATCATCAGGGAATACGCACAACCCATATAATAAATCCCATACGTATTTTTTTTATGTCTCGAATATCCTACTCATTTATTGATTTTTAATCAATCCTTAATATATCATTTCCTAGCTTTCTCACTGCACGATGATAATACCAACAACACCGATGTATTTATTCATCTCATATTATATATACTTTAAGGACATCGTATATATAATATATATCTCTTCTCAACATGTTATGGCTTTAATTTCCAAACTCTTATAGCAATAGCCAATAGCCTTGAATATTTCCATTCGTAATACTATAAGTAGTTACACACTTAAAATACTACCCCAATACGTACTCTCTTATTTAATATTCAAATCACCCCTAAATCTCTTCATAAGGATTTGCATATTAAATTCCCAATATACCAATTCGTAACAATTAAATAGCCTATGCACTACTTATCTTTATTCCGTAGGTATCTCATCACCTATAATAATTATCGTCCATAGACGTATAGGATAATTGCTCAATTCTCTGTATTACGTATCCTAAACTTCATCCTAGTCACTTCGTAGGATTTTATTTAACCAAGGTTGGTATATAAATACCTTTTCTATGCCATAATTACTTATATAAAATTTCCCACCTAAATATCTCTTTAAGTATTATTCCTCACGAACACCCCTATTTGGGTAAATCTTGGATTTTACTTTCAACTAACCCAAGGTACACTCCTAACTCAAAAAAATTATTTGGAAGTACCCACACTATTTCTTTTAGGAACCCCAAATATTTATCTCCAAACAATTCTAGCCTTTATTTTTTTTTTCAATTTGCGATTTGATTTCCGAGCTAATGATCAACCTTAGAACTATTTTCTTAGAAAAATCATAACAATTCAAAAAAAATTAGAAAAATATGCGATTGACGCCCACGCGACCGTATTGAAAAGATATACAACCGTAATGTTTTGACCAAGAGCCGAATCAGCACTCTTCCTAGCCGAAACAGTTCGGAAGTGACGCTAGTTACTATTCACCTTCTTCAAAAATCCAAACCTTCATTAAAGCACCTCCAAGCTTTTTATCTCCTCTCTCATCATCATATAACCTCAAACAACCATAAATACACACATAAAAAGGATTCTAATCATCCTAGAACCCATAACCAACCATTATTTTCAATTAATTCTTAAGTTTCTCAAATTGGGTGTAAACCGAGTTTTATCCGTTTAATCTTCCAAAAAAAACCCGTTTGATTTATAAAAATTCAACCCAAAAATCTTTATAGTTTTACACCAACTATTATATGAGAAATAAACACACTAAATCATAAAGAAAGTTAAACACTTGCCTCGGGGATTAAATTCGACGACCCTGAGTCGAATCCCGCGAATTTTGGCCAGAAATCCCTTTTCTTCCTTCTTCTCTTCTCTTTCTCTCTCTTAGATCTGATTTTGGGAAAGAAATGAGGGCTGCCTTCTTTATAAATCCAAAATTGGGTATATACCCAGTTGTAAAATGACTCGTGTACTCAATTACGGTTACTAAAAAGGACCAAAGGGTACTCACTAATGCGTATTAGGTTATTTAAAAACTCTTTTAAACTCTATTATAAATTAAAAATGAGAAAACACTCAAGCACACTAGTAAGTAAAAGGTGGTGATGCTAGATATAAAAAATAATTCCCTCAAGAATGAGATGAGGAAATGTATAAGGTGACATGAAATTTGTGTAATACCCCGTATTTTTATGCTTTCTAAATTTGGGGATTTATTAAATTTAATGTGAGATATTAATTTAATATAAATCTGGAAATTAATTATTTTTATAATTACTAACGTGACGAGAGTTAATAATCTTTGGAAACTTGTTGAATATTACTAATGATTAAAGTAATATATGATATTGGTTCTATTAAATGTCACGAGTGAATAAAATGACAATTTTGGAAATTTAAATCGGGACGCGCTTGTGTTGTGTCGGGACTAAATGTTGATTAATAAAAGTGAATAAGTTATAAATCACCCATATGGTCATTTTGAGTGCGCCAAAGTGTCCGGAAGGGTAGAGATAGTCAAAATAATGTACTCGGGGGTTTAGTTTGGGTCTCGGGGCGTTTTTAGGCCTAATTGACACCCCGGGAGGGCATTTTGGACATTTTATATTTTTAGGCTTGAAAACCCACGAAAATTTTAGATTTATATCAGATGCTTAGGGTTGCCTTCTAGGGTTAACTCAACCAAAAACAAGAAATGACCATTGGAGAAGGAAGGAGAGAGATTGCCCTAGAGTTCTAGGCCAAGAACCCCTCCGTTTGCGCCGCCGTCGCCGTCAAACGTTAGATCGCATAACAACGATCACCACCACACCGATTTCATCCACAAATCAGAAACAAAAATCCCCAGGAAAGTATTTATCTTGCTTAATTTCGTTAATGCTTCATTCATATTAGTTTAGGGTTGGTTAGGATGAGTTTCTATTAAAGAAAACCCATGTTAGAGATTAGAAATTGCATGTTGTAGTGATATAAATGATAATCTGGAAATCTCCTTCACGTGTAGAGGTTGAACCACGGATTTATGATGGACTAGAAGCAAAAATTCTGGAAAAAGAATGATTTGAATTAAGTTAACGAAAATTTTAGGGTTCATGAGAATTGTATAAATTTTGGCACTTTAATCCATGATTCTTGATGAAAACTCACATGCCTTACGTTGAATATTGTCCATTTGAGTTTAGAACGCTTGTGGTATAAATTTCTGGGAGTTTGGGAGTTAAAAGTTTGGATTTTGATGATGTTGGATGATAGAACCCGTAACTGGTATTCTGCAGATTCGCCATACCTGTTTGATCGATCGATCGAACCAGGAGTATCGATCGATCGAGCTCCTGCCATCGATCGATCGACCCCTCCTGGCAAACTTATATTTCCCCTTCTAAATAGTTGAACTCAATTTAAAAGAGTAATAATCCTTGGACATCCTTATTAAAATATTTTGGGAGATAAAAGAAGACCAGTAGGACTTATTAAAAATATGAAACCTTTAATGTAAGACGAAATTTACATTTTTCGGGGATGTTTACATATAAGGGATGATGGAACTATGTATTAAAGTGGGGAGAAGCGTAGGGTAGTTATGTTGAAAAATAAATAAGTACCTACTGAAATTCCACTTTGGAAAGATAAAAACCCATGAGTGTTACGTAGTAAATTGGAATAATCCCTCAAATTAAAGTAAGAAATGAACCGTTATACGTGATAACTAAATAATGATAAATAAGGATAAATATTATAATTATGGGTTATGAGATGTACCTAAATTTGATATGGTAATAGTAGTATATTTATATGACTGCGTTTATGCATATACTATATACGTGTGAAAATCATGCCCGCACTACTTGCTATCCCTGAGGTTACCGCACTGGGACAGTCTTATCTCGATGGGCCTTTATGGGGGATATTGACTCGTACCCTAGAAGATAGAAATGCTTTGGTACAGGCTATCGGATTGATAGTCAGACGGTCCTAAAAGACGTGGGGGCATGTGCTGACCTCTTAGAGACTTGGAATCTATGCTTCGCCTCAATATTGTTTGTGTTTGTGTTAATACAGTTCGAGAGTGATTCCGAACTTGTATTTCCCTTAGTACGAGTGATACGGGGACTAGATAGCAGAGTATGCCCGCACCATAATTATTATATGGGGTGCTGTTAGAATATATATATATATATATATATATATATATATATATATATATATATATATATATATATATATATATTATACAAGTATTTAATATATATATTTAAACCGGGGATTTGGGAACTACCTGTTGTATCTATGGTAAGTAAGAATGGAATAATTATTTCATTTGGGGAATAAGTGTTTGAAAAGTATAATATGTTACTGAGAAACTTTATTAGTAAATAAGGTTTAAATGAGAACTTTGATGTCATATAAAATTTACCTCTTAAACAATTCAATTTGTCAATTTTAATCTTACGAGCAACCTAAGATGAGATAAGTTAAACCGTTGTGAAGGTTAGTTCGATAGGCGTGCACATTAGAAGAGAGGTGAGAATTTCTCAAGGGAGTGTCGCGCTAATATGTTGTTGCATTGGCCAGTAAACAATTTAAATACTTGCTAAACAAATTTTAAATCGTTTTTACAATTGGGCTCTGACCCGTTTCCATTTTCTTTTCTCTCTTGTATATATATGTATATAATACAGGTGCCCAGCCACAGGGGCGCCTTGCATAGGATCCTTTGGAAGGAACGCGTTGCAGCTTAGGTGGGAGTTGAAGGCCTTTTGTTTAGACGACCTCATTTGTTGATTCCACTTCTAGCACTATTTATCCAGTTGAGCATGTGTCGCCCTTTTTCATTATTCAGTTGCTTATCGGATATTGTGATCTATTGATTTCCCGTATTTGTACTTTTGGATTTATTACTGTCAGGATGCTTTCCTTTAAGTTTTAATGTTGGGATTACTTAGTTGGTATTTAATTAATTGGATTGTTTGTTCCAGTACATTTGTTAGTTGATCCTTAAATTATGAATTAAGTAAAGTTTTAAATTAATGTTTTAAAATAAAATTTGGAAAGTAATGTCTAAAATGGTTTTGACACTTAGCTTAATTATTTAGGTTGTTTAAATTGGAAAAGTTATTTTACGACAGTGATGCTAAGAATGAACCGACCGTTCACCTTGATTATAATTAAATAAAGGACTGATCACCCGGTATTTAATTAGGCGGGGTGTCACAATTTGTTATCTAGGAACACAACGTGGTGGTAAACCCCGTGTCCCTAGTCCCAGGACAACTCACACACCCAAGTCCACTATTACCAATTACAAGTTACAGATTATAGTCCCCAAGTACACAATGTAATTTAAACTAAGCAAATACAATTCCGTACACCCAGCCTAGTCTAAATACAACCCAACTTGACTGACAATCAGTCAACCCAATAACACCCCGATAATAGTGACTATCACTCACTCACAACACACGCAACACTAATACCAATGTTTAGATAAAGAATTCAGCAACCCAGTGTAAGTGAAATAGTTAGGCCAATACAAAACCAGTACACCCAGACACAAACTAAACAACCCCACAATACTGAATCTTACTAAACCACCAAGGTAGTGAAAGAGTGAGACACACACACAACTACACACTCAAACCCGAGATCCCGTGTTGATGTGCAAAACAGATTTAATAATAAATATTGTTTTAATCAAAACAAAAAAATAATCTTGTTTATAAAAAGAGACTAAACATAAACCAGGCTAAGTCTATTTTAATTGACAAGAAAAAATTATCAATGAGTGATTAAGTGAAAGGTAAGAAAATATTGAATTAATCGATACTAAAAAGAATGATTAAATATTAAATCGTAAGACACAAGTAAGGTCTTACTTAATAATAAATATTCAAGTAAATATTAATCCTAAAACATTTTAGTTGACTCAAATGATAATAAATAAAATAGGAAATAAAATTTCAACAATTGTGTCGGGCAACTAAAATAAAAATATTAACTTAACACCAAATAGAATATGAATCAATTTACAGAGATGTTATGTTAAAATATTAAATCCAAGTAAAATGAGCAAAAGATAAATATGTGTAGCACTTAGATCATACAAATTAGAACTTAATTAAAGTTACCACAAGATAGATACTAATATCTTAGTTAAGTCCAAAATGCAAAAAAATGTGTAACACAAAAAATAATCACAAAGATTCAATTTCAAATTTTATTTCAAGCCAATACTATAACTAGGTTTGGATAAAAAAACTCATACACACACAAACACCACCTAAGTATAAAAGAATACAACAAAAAATATTTAACTTAGGCAATTAAAAGTGAAGGAGTCAATATAACAACCCGAATTTTCTAAATGGGAATTTTAAAATTAATTTTGGAAATCGGAGAAAAATGAAATTTTTGATTTTATAAATTTTAAAATTTAAAATGTTGGTTTTTATATTTGAGAAATAAATTTTCAAACGGAATTTGAATCGGAATTAAAATGGAGTTTTAATTGAAATTTAATTAGATAGAAGAGTCCTCAAAACATAAAACTATCAACAAAAAAAATATTAAAAAATATTAGACCGTCCCATCGAGCTGAAATTTATTTTGCATCTTCCTCTCGTCTTCACCTAATTCTCCTCCAAATTCAATCTAATTTCAATCGTCCGATCTTATGGAATAAAGTTTTTAGTATTTCTATCTAATTAAAACTCTTTTCTTAATCAAACTCTTAATCGTTTATATATCATAACTAATTTGTGGATGGACTTTTTAAATCACTTTTTCTCAACTTTTCAACCAGAAGACCTCTCCAAAATTACTCCCTTTCATCTACAAACCATAGACCCAAACTTATTCAAGATTTTAACCTTAGATTAGAAGGCGTATTTGGTGTTTTCTCGAGTTTGAGCTAGAACAAGATTTGATTATTTTCGCGAGAAGAACGTTATGATGTGATAAGATTTTGAGGCTGAAATTATGTAAGGATTCATGCGATGATTTTGAGGTACCGGACTTACACAATATGCTCCTAAATTCTCTCGAGAGTATTCCATTTTGATTTAAGTGTCGATTGCACTCATATTGAATTGTGATTCATTTGAAAAATGAAATAATTGTTGGAATCTATTATTTGATTCATTGAGATATATATTCTTGTGATTCGAGCATAGTGTCATGAGATTTTTATATGGCACGGAGAATGGGCACCCGCTAAAAGTCCAAAATCCGGATATGCTTAAAAATGCATAGGCGCGGTGAGGCCTGGTGATTCATTGATGTGTTGTTGAGTAATAAATATTGATATAATTCTTGAGTATTGCATTTGATTTGTATATGCGATTCGTATTTTTGCGATTTATTCCTCATACTAATTATTTTTGAGCATCTATTCCTGTCATATTGTGTACTTCCCCCTATTTTCTTTTAGTGGCAGGCTAGCGTGGATTGGGACGCTATGGACTATTTTTGAGAATTATTTTAGAGATTGGATTGGAAGATTTATTTTTGATGTGTAAATTAGTGGTGTAATTATACTTGGAAAATTGTGTATTTTGAGAGAACCATTATTGTAATCATTATTGTGGAAGTGTACGATTTATGAATTCGTTATATTTAAATTATGGAATTTAGATGCTCTATACTTATTTTGGACGGTTTTAGCTTTTTTATCACAGTAGCACGCCGCGTGTCTCTTTTCGGGGGTGCGGGGTGTTACAGATGGTATCAGAGCCAGGTTATACAATAACCCTCGAGTCTTGGGTTTTGGGTCTTGCATGCGGATTAGACATATTATTTTGGAGATAAAAAATTTTGGTGATAAGTCGTGTTAGGCATCGACGTTAGATGTGAGGTATTTAAAGTTGATTTTTGGAGACGAGATTTATTTTTGGAGATTATTGGTGTGGCTTGATTTTTGAGTGTTAGGCTTCGTTGAACTTCGAGGGTGAAATTCCTCGTTAGTGGGGAACTATGTAACGACCCACATTTTTTAAATGGGAATTTTAAAATTAATTTTGGAAATCGGAGAAAAATAAAATTTTGAATTTTGTAAATTTATAATTCAAAATGTTGGTTTTTATATTTGAGAAATGAATTTTCAAACGGAATTGGAATAGGAATTAAAATTGAGTTTTAATTGAATTTTTATTATCTAGAAGAATCCTCAAAACATAAAACTCTCTACAAAATAAAATATTTTAAAATATTTGACCATCCGATCGAGCTAAAAATTTTTGTGCAGCTTCTTCTCGTCTTCAGCTAATTCTCCGCCAAATTTTATTGAATTCCAACACTCTGATCGTTCAAAATAATTTTTTTAGTGTTTGTATCTGATTAGAACACTTTTCTTAATAAAATTCTTAATCCTTTATATATCACAACTGAACTCTTAACCATTTAGAGAGGTGTGTTTAAGTAAATTAATCTTTACCAAATTAAATCTCATCATCATTTCCATTAATCACATGTGTGTTTCATTTTATTTGAAACCATAATCCCTGAATATTTTCATTAATATTCATTATGTGTTATGTCCCAAATTATCATCCAAATAATCACCAAAATCTTACAAGTCCCAAGGTTTTATATATCTCCATAGAATCTCCAAGTATGGGTTTATAACTCTTAATTCCTAATAACTTGCGAGAAGAAAAGTAATGCCTAAACATCACTTTTTGTACCCATGGAATGAACCCCAAGTGAACCCATTCAGCTCTAGGGTAACGACCAAACTCCACTAAAACTCTAGGACTCTAAGTTTACTTCGTACAAGAAGGTTTCTAGTCCCTAATTAAAAAGTAGAAAACTAAGAAACAAAAATAAAATTTAAGGGTGGAAAATAGGGGACCGGTCGACCGGTCCCGAGACTGCGATCGACCGCGTCTCAAAGTTTGGCCAACGAAGAAAATAAAAAAGTCCAGTTTGAAGGAACCGGTCGATCGGTCAAAGGAACGCGGTCGACCGCACACCAAAAATTATGCCCTTGTGGGAAAGCAGTGTGCCCTCCCCCGAAGGCCCGATCGACCGGTCATAGTATACCTAGACCCTTTTCTCCTTCTAACAACAAAACCCCTTATCATTTATAGCTACCCAATGATCATAAAGGATTCCAACAACATTAATCTACATCAACAAATATCCAAATCTCTTCCAAAGATTTCAAAGCCCATAAATCCAATAAAAACCCTAACATTATGAAACCAAAACTAATACAAAACTATCATACTAATTATCCACCTTAAATCACATAATAGCAAGTAGAAAACTTGCCTCAAGCTTGAAAATTCAGATTTGATGAAGTTGTAGGCAAGATCAATCTTCAAATCATCAATCTCTCTCTTTGTCCATAAGTTCTCTTCTTCTCTCTCTCACTCTAGGATAACAATTGGGCTTAAGAGAAATAAAAGGGATTAACAAGACTAAAATGTAGCATTAGTCTAAAGTCTACAACTTAAGTGGTTAATACCACAATAAAATAATTTCACATACGCAATATACTAAAACCAGTCAAAAGTGCCCAAACATCAAAATACAATACGGCACACATTTTGACTATCTCGCACCTCCCGGAACTAATTACACCCTCTGGGGTATCATTTGGAAATTTTACAACTCATTTTAAGTTCCGGTCTCATTTTAAACCAAAATGTCATTTTAAATCTTATGACACATTAAAACACATCATGGTGATATTCACCCACACATAAGGCAAATATGCAACATTTTAGAAAATATTAACTTTTCTTCCTTGAATAATACTTATTCCACATTCCAACATTTTATATCTAATTATTGTATCTAGAAAATGGATATAAAATAGGTTCTCAAAAGCGAGGGTTGTTACAGATTCTTGAGTATTGCATTTGATTTATATATGCGATTCGTATTGTTGCGATTTATTCCTCGTGCTAATTATTTTTGAGCATCTATTCCTGTCATATTGTGTACTTCCCCGTATTTTCTTTTAGTGGCAGGCTAGCGTGGATTGGGATGCTATGGACTATTTTGGAGAATTATTTTAGAGCTTGGATTGGAAGATTTATTTTTGATGTGTAAATTAGTGGTGTAATTATAGTTGAAAAATTGTGTATTTTGAGAGAACCATTATTGTAATCATTATTGTGGAAGTGTACGATTTATGAATTCGTTATATTTAAATTATGGAATTTAGATGATCTATACTTATTTTGGATGGTTTTAACTTAGCTTTTATCGCAGTAGCACGCCGCGTGTCCCTTTTCGGGGGTACAAGGTGTTACAAATGGTATCAGAGCCAGGTTATACGATAGCCCTCGAGTGTTGGGATTTGGGTCTAGCATGCAGGTTAGACATGTCTTTTTGGAGAGAGAAATTTTTGGTGATAAGTCATGTTAGGCATCGAGGTTAGATGTGAGGTATTTAAAGTTGATTTGTGGAGACGAGATTTATTTTTGGAGATTGTTGGTGTGGCTTGATTTTTGAGTGTTAGGCTTCGTTGAATTTCGAGGGTCAAATTCCTCGTTAGTGGGGAACTATGTAATGACCCGAATTTTTTAAATTAATTTTGGAAATCGGAGAAGAATGAAATTTTGGATTTTATAATTTAAAATGTTGGTTTTTATAATTGAGAAATAAATTTTCAAACGGAATTGGAATCGGAATCAAAATGGAGTTTTAATTATATTTTTATTATATAGAAGAATCCTCAAAACATAAAACTCTCTAAGAGTCCTCATAACATAAAACTCTCTACAACACAAAATATTTTAAATGTTGGACCGTCCGATCGAGATGAAAATTTTTGTACAGTTTCTTCTCGTCTTCAGCTAATTCTCCCCCAAATTTCATTGAATTCCAAAAGTCTGATCCTTCAAAATAAATTTTTTAGTGTTTGTATCTGATTAGAACTCTTTTCTTAATCAAACTCTTAATCCTTTATAAATCACAACTAATTTGTGGATGGACTTTTTAAATCACTTTTTCTCAAACTTTTCAACCAGAAGACCTCTCCAAACTTACTCCCTTTTATCTACAAACCATAGCCCCAAACTTATTCAAGATTTCAACCTTAGATTATAAGGCTTATTCGGTGTTTTCTCGAGTTTGGGCTAGAACAAGATTTGATTATTTTCGCCAGAAGAAAGTTAATGTATGATTAGATTTTGAGGCTGAAATTATGTGATGATTTTGAGATACTGGACTTACACAATATGCTCCTAAATTCTCTCGAGAGTATTCCGTTTTGATTTATGTGTCGATTGCACTCATATTGAATTGTGATTCATTTGAAATATGAAATAATTGTTGGAATCTACTATTTTATTCATTGAGATATATATTCTTATGATTCGAGCATAGTGTCATGAGATTTTTATATGGCACGGAGAATGGGCACCCGCTAAAAGTCCAAAATTCGGATATGCTTAAAAATGCATAGGCGCGGTGAGGTGAGGCCTGGTGATTCATTGATGTGTTGTTGAGAAATTAATATTGATATAATTCTTGAGTATTGCATTTGATTTGTATATGGGATTCGTATTGTTGCGATATATTCCTCGTGCTAATTATTTTTGAGCGTATATTCCTGTCATATTGTGTACTTCCCCGTATTTTCTTTTAGTGGCAGGCTAGCGTGGATTGGGACGCTATGGACTGTTTTGGAGAATTATTTTAGAGCTTGGATTGGAATATTTATTTTTGATGTGTAAATTAGTGGTGTAATTATAGTTGGAAAATTGTGTATTTTGAGAGAACCATTATTGTAATCATTATTGTGGAAGTGTAAGATTTATGGATTCGTTATATATAAATTGAGGAAATTAGATGCTCTGTACTTATTTTGGATGGTTTTAGCTTAATGTTTATCTTAGTAGCACGCCGCGTGTCTCTTTTCGGGGGGTGTTAAGGATGGTATCAGAGCCAGGTTATACGATAACCTTCGAGTCTTAGATTTTGGATCTAGCATGCAGGTTAGACATATTTTTATGGAGAAGGAAATTTTTGGTGATAAGTCGTGTTAGGCATCGAGGTTAGATGTGAGGTATTTAAAGTTGATTTTTGAAGACGAGATTTATTTTTGGAAATTATTGGTGTGGCCTGATTTTTGAATGTTAGGCTTCGTTGAATTTCGAGGGTGAAATTCATTGTTAGTGGGGAACTATATAACGACCCGAATTTTTTAAATGGGAATTTTTAAATTAATTTTGGAAATCGGAGAAAAATAAAATTTTGATTTTATAAATTTATAATTTAAAATGTTGGTTTTTATATTTGAGAAATAAATTTTCAAACGAAATTGGAATCGGAATTAAATTATAGTTTTAATTAAAAATTTATTATCTAGAAGAATCCTCAAAACATAAAACTCTCTAAGAGTCTTAATAACATAAAACTCTCTACAAAATAAAATATTTTAAACTATTCGACCGTCCGATTGAGCTGAAATTTTTTGTAGAGCTTCTTCTCATCTTCAACTAATTCTCCCCCAAATTTCATTAAATTCCAAAAGTCTGATCGTTCGATATAAATTTTTTAGTGTTTGTATTTGATTAGAACACTTTTCTTAATCAAACTCTTAATCCTTTATATATCACAACTAATTCATGGATGGACTTTTTAAATCACTTTTTTCTCAAACTTTTCAACCAGAAGACCTCTCCAAAATTACTCCCTTTTATCTACAAACCATAGCTCCAAACTTATTCAAGATTTCAACCTTAGATTAGAAGGCTTAGTTGGTGTTTTCTCGAGTTTGGGCAAGAACAAGATTTGATTATTTTTGTGAGAAGAACGTTATGGTGTGATTAGATTTTGAGGCTAAAATTATGTGATGATTTTGAGGTACCAAACTTACACAATATACTCCTACATTCTCTCGAGAGTATTCCGTTTTGATTTATGTGTCGATTGCACTCATATTGAATTGTGATTCATTTGAAATATGAAATAATTGTTGGAATCTACTATTTGATTCATTGAGATATATATTCTTGTGATTCGAGCATAGTGTCATGAGATTTTTATATGGCACGGATAATGGGCACCCGATGAAAGTCCAAAATCCGGATATGTTTAAAAATGCATAGGCGCGGTGAGGTGAGGCCTGGTGATTCATTGATGTGTTGTTGAGTAATAAATATTGATATAATTCTTGAGTATTGCATTTGATTTGTATATGCGATTCGTATTGTTGTGATTTATTCCTCGTGCTAATTATTTTTGAGCATCTATTCCTGTCATATTATGTAGTTCCCCGTATTTTCTTTTAGTGGCAGGGTAGCGTGGATTGGGACGCTATGGATTGGAAGATTTATTTTTGATGTGTAAATTAGTGGTGTAATTATACTTGGAAAATTGTGTATTTTGAGAGAACCATTATTGTAATCATTATTGTGAAAGTTTATGATTTATGATTTCGTTATATTTAAATTATATAA
The DNA here is from genome assembly GCA_949130495.1 of Sambucus nigra. Lineage (NCBI taxonomy): Eukaryota > Viridiplantae > Streptophyta > Magnoliopsida > Dipsacales > Adoxaceae > Sambucus > Sambucus nigra. Next base: position 91,888,629 of record OX422215.1, on the reverse strand, counting down.
GTATAGATGCTCTATACTTATTTTGGATGGTTTTAGCTTAGTTTTTATCGCAGTGTCACGTCGCGTGTCTCTTTTAGGGGGTGCGGGGTGTTACAGATGGTATCAGAGCCAGGTTATACGATAACCCTCGAGTCTTGTGTTTTGGGTCTTGCATGCGGGTTAGACTTATTATGTTGGAGATAGAAATTTTTGGTGATAAGTCGTGTTAGGCATCGTCGTTAGATGCGAGGTATTTAAAGTTGATTTTTGGAGACGAGATTTATTTTTGAAGATTATTGGTGTGGCTTGATTTTTGAGTGTTAGGCTTCGTTGAATTTCGAGGGTGAAATTCCTCGTTAGTGGGGAATTATATAACGACCCGAATTTTTTAAATGGGAATTTTTAAATTAATTTTGGAAATTGGAGAAAAATTAAATTTTGAATTTTATAAGTTTATAATTTAAAATGTTGGTTTTATATTTGAGAAATAAATTTTCAAACGAAATTGGAATCGAAATTAAAATGGAGTTTTAATTAAATTTTTATTATCTAGAAGAATCCTCAAAACATAAAACTCTCTAAGAGTCCTCATAACATAAAACTCTCTACAAAATAAAATATTTTAAAATATTGGACCATCCGATCGAGCTGAAATTTTTTGTACAGCTTCTTCTCGTCCTCAGCTAATTCTCCCCCAAATTTGATAGAATTCCAACACTCTAATCGTTCAAAATAATTTTTTTAGTGTTTGTATCTTATTAGAACTCTTTTATTAATCAAACTCTTAATCTTTTATATATCATAACTAATTCGTGGATGGACTTTTTAAATCACTTTTTCTCAAACTTTTAAACCAGAAGACCTCTCCAAAATTACTACCTTTTATCTACAAACCATAGCCCCAAACTTATTCAAGATTTTAACCTTAGATTAGAAGGCTTATTTGGTGTTTTCTCGAGTTTGAGCTAGAACAAGATTTGATTATTTTTGCGAGCAGAATGTTATGGTGTGATTAGATTTTGAGGCTGAAATTATGTGATGATTTTGAGGTACTGGATTTACACAATATGCTCCTAAATTCTCTCGAGAGTATTCCGTTTTGATTTATGTATCGATTGCACTCATATTGAATTGTGATTCATTTGAAATATGAAATTATTGTTGGAATCTATTATTTGATTCATTGAGATATGTATTCTTGTGATTAGAGCATAGTGTCATGAGATTTTTATATGGCACGGAGAATGGGCACCCGCTAAAAGTCCAAAATTCGGATATGCTTAAAAATGCATAGTCGCGGTGAGGTGAGGCCTGGTGATTCATTGATGTGTTGTTGAGTAATAAATATTGATATAATTCTTGAGTATTGAATTTGATTTGTATATGCGAGTCGTATTGTTGCGATTTATTCCTCGTGCTGATTATTTTTGAGCATCTATTCCTGTCATATTGTGTGGTTCCCCGTATTTTCTTTTAGTGACAGGCTAGCGTGGATTGGGACGCTATGGAGTATTTTGGAGAATTATTTTAGAGCTTGGATTGGAAGATTTATATTTGATGTGTAAATTAGTGGTGTAATTATAGTTGGAAAATTGTGTATTTTGAGAGAACCATTATTGTAATCATTATTGTGGAAGTGTACGATTTATGAATTCGTTGTATTTAAATTATGGAATTTGGACGCTCTATACTAATTTTGGATGGTTTTAGCTTTGTTTTTATCGTAGTAGCACGCCGTGTGTCTCTTTTCGGGGGTGCGGGGTGTTACAGATGGTTTCAGAGCTAGGTTATATGATAACCCTCGAGTCTTGGCTTTTGGGTCTAGCATGCGGGTTAGACATATTTTTTTGGACATAGAAATTTTTGGTGATAAGTCGTGTTAGGCATCGAGGTTAGATGCGAGGTATTTAAAGCTGATTTTTGGAGACGATATTTATTTTTGGAGATTGTTGGTGTGGCCTGATTTTTGAATGTTAGGCTTCGTTGAATTTTGAGGGTGAAATTCCTCGATAGTGGGGAACTATGTATCGACCCGAATTTTTTAGATGGGAATTTTAAAATTAATTTTGAAAATCGGAGAAAAATAAAAAAATTTATTTTATAAATTTATAATTTAAAATGTTGATTTTTATATTTGAGAAATAAAATTTCAAACGGAATTTGAATCGGAATTAAAATGGAGTTTTAATAGAATTTTTATTATATAGTAGAATCCTCAAAACATCTAACTCTCTAAGAGTTCTCATAACATAAAACTCTCTAAAAAATAAAATATTTTATAATATTGGACCGTCCGATCGAGCAGAAATTTTTGTATAGCTTCTTCTCGTCTTCAACTAATTCGTTCCAAAATTTCATTAAATTCCAACTGTGGGATCGTTCGAAATAAATTTTTTAGTGTTTGTATCTGATTAGAACTCTTTTCTTAATCAAACTCTTAATCCTTTATATATCACAACTAATTCGTGGATGGAATTTTTAAATCACTTTTTCTCAAACTTTTCAACCAGAAGACCTCTCCAAAATTACTCCCTTTTATCTACAAACCATACCCCAAACTTATTCAAGATTTCAACCTTAGATTATAAGGCTTATTTTGTATTTTCTCGAGTTTGGGCTTGAACAAGATTTGATTATTTTCGTGAGAAGAACGTTATGGTGTGATTAGATTTTGAGGCTGAAATTATGTGATGATTCATGTGATGATTTTGAGGTACCGGACATACACAATATGCTCCCAAATTCGCTCGAGAGTATTCCGTTTTGATTTATGTGTCGATTGCACTCATATTGAATTGTGATTCATTTGAAATATGAAATAATTGTTGGAATTTACTATTTGATTCATTGAGATATATATTCTTGTGATTCGAGCATAGTCTCATGAGATTTTTATATGGCACGGAGAATGGGCACCCGCTAAAAGTCCAAAATCCGGATATGCTTAAAAATGAATAGGCGCGGTGAGGTGAGGCATGGTGATTCATTGATGTGTTGTTGAGAAATTAATATTGATATAATTCTTGAGTATTGCATTTGATTTGTATATGCAATTCGTATTGTTGCGATATATTCCTCGTGCTAATTATTTTTAAGCATCTATTCCTGTCATATTGTGTACTTCCCCGTATTTTCTTTTAGTGGCAGGGTAGCGTTGATTAGAACGCTATGGACTATTTTGGAGAATTATTTTAGAGCTTGGATTGGAAGATTTATTTTTGATGTGTAAATTAGTGGTGTAATTATAGTTGGAAAATTGTGTATTTTGAGAGAACCATTATTGTTATCATTATTGTGGAAGTGTACGATTTATGAATTCGTTACATTTAAATTATGGAATTTAGATGCTCTATACTTATTTTGGATGGTTTTAGCATAGTTTTTATCGCAGTAGCACGTCGTGTGTCTCTTTTCGGGGGTACGAGGTGTTACAGATGGTATTAGAGCCAGGTTATACGATAACCTTCGAGTCTTGGGATTTGGGTCTAGCATGCGGGTTAGACATGTCTTTTTGGAGATAGAAATTTTTGGTGATAAGTTCTGTTAGGAATCAAGGTTACATGTGAGGTATTTAAAGTTGATTATTGGAGACGAGATTTATTTTTGGAGATTGTTGGTGTGGCTTGATTTTTGAGTGTTAGGCTTCGTTGAATTTTGAGGGTGAAATTCCTCGTTAGTGGGGAACTATGTAATGACCCGAATTTTTCAAATTAATTTTGTAAATCGGAGAAAAATGAAATTTGGGCTTTTATAAATTTATAATTTAAAATGTTTGTTTTTATATTTGAGAAATAAATTTTCAAAACGAAATTGGAATCGGAATTAAAATGGAGTTTTAATTGAATTTTTATTATATAAAAGAATCCTCAAAGCATAATACTCTCTAAGAGTCCTCATAAATAAAACTCTCTACAAAACAAAATATTTTAAAATATTAGACTGTCCGTTCGAGCTGAAATTTTTTGTATAGTTTTTTCTCGTCTTCAGCTAATTTTCTCCCAAATTTCATTGAATTCCAACAGTCTGATCGTTCGAAATAAATTTTTTAGTGTTTGTATCTGATTAGAACTCTTTTCTTAATCAAACTCTTAATCCTTTATACATCATAACTAATTCGTGTATGGACTTTTTAAATCACTTTTTCTCAAACTTTTCAACCAGAAGACCTCTCCAAAATTACTCCCTTTTATCTATAAACCATAGCCCCAAAGTTATTCAAGATTTCAACCTTAGATTAGAAGGCTGATTTGGTGTTTTCTCGCGTTTAGGCTAGAACAAGATTTGATTATTTTCGCGAGAAGAAAGTTAATGTATGATTAGATTTTGAGGCTGAAATTATGTGATGATTTTGAGATACTGGACTTACACAATATGCTCCTAAATTCTCTCGAGAGTATTCCGTTTTGATTTATGTGTCGATTGCACTCATATCAAATTGTGATTCATTTGAAATATGAAATAATTGTTGGAATCTATTATTTGATTCATAGAGATATATATTCTTGTGATTCGAGCATAGTGTCATGAGATTTTTATATGGCACGGAGAATGGGCACCCGCTAAAAGTCCAAAATTCGGATATGCTTAAAAATGCATAGGCGCGGTGAGGTGAGGCCTGGTGATTCATTGATGTGTTGTTGAGAAATTAATATTGATATAATTCTTGAGTATTGCATTTGATTTGTACATGCGATTCGTATTTTTGCGATTTATTCCTCGTGCTAATTATTTTTGAGCATCGATTCCTGTAATAGTGTGTACTTCCCCGTATTTTCTTTTAGTGGCAGGCTAGCGTGGATTGGGACGCTATGGACTATTTTGGAGAATTATTTTAGAGCTTGGATTGGAAGATTTATTTTTGATGTGTAAATTAGTGGTGTAATTATAGTTGGAAAATTGTGTATTTTGAGAGAACCATTATTGTAATCATTATTGTGGAAGTGTAAGATTTATGGATTCGTTATATTTAAATTGTGGAGATTAGATGCTCTATACCTATTTTGGATGGTTTTAGCTTAGTTTTTATTGTAGTAGCACGTCGTGTGTCTCTTTTCGGGTGCACGGGCTGTTACAGTCAATTGATACAATCCAAGTCAAATTGAATACAAGATAAATAGTGTAGCACTCAACTCAATAAAATAGGATCGATTTAACTAAAATAAAATTTAAATAAATAAATATGTGATTTAAAGTCCACACACTAATTAGACCCAACTAAATAAAGTGAACACACAAAAGTTCAACTTAGAGGATATGACTAGTTAGAAGTACAAACCAATTATCTTTAAACCCAAATAAATATTTCAATTAAATCAGATTTAAAATAAAGTATATTTTAATAAAAAGAATGTGTGACACACAAAAAAACTTAAGTCCAATTAAAGCTTCAACACTTAAGTCCAAATTTTAACAAATGCACACAAACTCTAAAATTGGTGTAAATACAATCTAAATACCAAACACTCAAAAACAGATTTAGTCTAAAAGAGGCCAAAATAATTTTAGTCCAAATAAATTTTTAGTCCAAATATGTTTATAGTTCAAAAACAAATTTTAGTAACACAAATATTAAAGTCCAAACAGTAGGAAACAGAACACAACACACTACACAGTTAAGTTTCACAAAGAATCTTCAAAAATTTTAGCCCCAAAAAAACTTTCTATAGTAAAGATACAAAAAAAATCTTCAAAAGTTTTAGCCAAACAAAAAATTCATACAACAAGGATCTAAGAGTATATATATATAATAGGTAAATTATATATAAATGTATGTACATATTGAGAGAGAGAGTGTAAGAGGTGATACCACAAAGAAAATGAACGGAAGAAGACTCCTCACCGAAAGACCGTACCGTCAGAAAAATCAGCCACCGGAAATATCGCTACCAAGGAAACAGCCACCGCCGAAAACCAAACCCCGGAAAGATCCAAAACCAGAACCTGTGAAAATCGAAACCTCCAAACAAAACACCACCTGGAAAAACTCAAGGTCCACCGAAAATCAATCGAAAACTCGCACCACCGAAAATACCACTGGAAATAAACAGATCCGAAAACTAGAGCCAAGTACAAAGATCTATGAAACCAAACCCGATGTCACAAAATCCCAACACCTCAAAAATCCGTACCACTGACAAAATAACGTCGCCAGAAAAGAAAAATGGCGTCGAAAAAACATGCCGGTCTGGGATGCTCCAAAACTAGTAGTCCCGAAAAAAAACTCAAACTCAGATCTATAAAAATGCATATATATTTCATTTAAAAAATGATAAAAGAAAACGAGAGAGAGGGAAGAGATGGAGAAAGTTTGGAGAAAAAAAATGAAATGTTGGCAGTGTTCTCTTGACAGAGAGAGAAACAAAATATAAAACCCCAGACATCCAAAAAAATGGATAGAAAAAAAATAATACACACAATCTCCGAAAAACAAAGGAAAAAAATGGTCAAGGTCAGTTGAAACAAACACGCCACCCAAAGCGTCGAGCCGCACAAACATGAAACCATAAATGGTTTTGAATCAAAACCAACGACACAAAACAAACAATGGGCTGCCAATTAATTTTGGGTTTCTTTAAATAAATTAATTAAACATTAACTTAAGTTTAATTTATGTTTTCAACCCATAAAAAAATTCCGAAAATAAAAAATAAAATGATACTCCAAAATTTATGTAACTGAAAGATACATCTCGAATATTTTTAAAGAAAATTTATCCAACAAGTCAAAATAGGATAATAAAAAAATATAGATACCCAAAAACATAAAATCAAATTTGAGAGAATAATAAAAATCTCTTAACATAAAAAGTACAAATGAAATCGTATTTTGATTAAAACAAATTGTACACTTCACAAAAATTATTTTTATCAAAAAATAAATTTATATATTAATTCAATTCAGGAAAATATGATTTAAGGTATGAAAAATAGAGTTAGTAAAAAAAAATGCGGGAGCATAAAAAATATTTGTCTCAAAATTGAGCCAACACGAAGAAATGAGATTTTCACTTTTCCATGAGTGGTTGCACTTGATGATGGGAACCTTAAGCCCATGAGTAGCTATCCTGGAAAAATATTTCCATTCCTGGTTTCATCTTGTTATCCACATGATCATACCATGGTTCTGGAAAGCCACAAAAGGGGAAATCCTCACATTCTCTGATGAATCTTCTGTTCAAGGAATGACAATTATGGAACTTTCTAGCCTTCTCTTCAATTGAGGCTAACTAATCATTCTGAGTTATTCTTCTGATGGTTGATAGCACAAGTCACAGGGAGGAAAGGCCTTCTTCAACACAATTGGTTCAAGTATCCCCTGTTGTCGTCATCCTAACCCCAGTTCGGGCATGAAGTGCATGTTCGTGAACATCTAGATTACATTGACGTTGCCATGAGGGTTATATTCTAGGAAAACCCTATCTTTGAAATCGTCCCCCTGTTGGGAGTAGAAGTGGTTCAACCCAGAAACCTGACAGAAGCATATCATTTATCCCATGTTGTATTTTTAAGTACTGGATTACTAGTGCTTGCATTCTTGGCATTATCGTCGTCGCCCAAGACGGTGATGACCCACCCATTGGTGAAGAACTTTAGTTTCTGATAAAGGGACGAAGACACCCCCTTGATCCTATGGAGCCACGATCGTTCGAGCAGCAAATTAAAATTGGCTGGGATATCGATGACTTGGAATTCAACAATCGAATTTATGAAGCCAGCCCCCATTGCAAGCTTTATAGATCCCATTATTTCTCGACGGGTATTATCGTAGGCACGTATTGCGACAGAGGTTGGAGCAAGGTTGCTCACTTTCAATCCCAAAAAATTGAGGGTCCACAACTGGAAAACATTAAGAGCTGGGCAGTCTTTCCCATGACTTCGATAGAGATGATGAGAGCATAATTGTGGTTTGATCCAATCTTGGGGATTTCTTCTTCGGAGAAGGAGAGAATTCTAGTAGAGGTCAGGGATCCGCCTAGATTCATTGCTTCTTTTGGCGTGGTTGAGGGATGAACTACGCGTCCTATGAGTAGCTTGATCAGGGCATTTCGATGCAACTAGGAAGACATAAAAAGTCCCCATAGAGTGATGTTAACATGGGTTTTCTTTAACTGATTGAGGATCTTGTTCTCCTCGAGGGTCGTGTCTGGCATAAGAAGATTCTCAATGCCTTTTCCTTTGTCGCTTGCTAATGGTAGTAGGCTTAGGTTTTGGTAATGCCTCCCTGACATGGTAATATGGTTCATAGAAGAGGGGAAAAATAGAAACCCTATTTCTTCGTCGATCTCGGGTTATTTAGCCACCTTGTTGATTTCTCCTAGCAGCTACTCAAATGATATCATCCCACATATGTTGACTATCAGACTAACCTTTTGTGAATCATCTAAGTCGTCACCCACCCGGTGGAAACGATATCTTCTTTTCATGAAAAGTCAATGCACTCCACAAATTCAACGACCTCTTCGTAGACGTCCTCCCATCTGATGGGGAGATGTAAAAGCGAAGGGACTAGGCGCCCTTGTAGTTTCAGAGCATCAAGTAACTCGAATATACTACAAATATTACCGGTCTGTCAGAATAAATCCACTGTTATCTGGACCATATCATCTAAACTGACTTCATTGGTCGGTACCACCTAATTGTCTGACTCTCGGGCCTATTTTTGAGCTTCTAAAAATAACACACTGAATCTCTGACAGTCGACAGTCATTTGGGGCCAATTTTAGCCGAAAATCTAGGAGTTGGTTCAACACTTCTATCAATTCCATATCTTTACCTCCAGAACAGGTGCGGATAGCGATGCATGCTCTGGTAAGGAGTGATAGTGCCTGATCAGTGAAGCTGGTAGAGTGTAGGAGAAAGTATGGGCATTTTTGGAGAGGTTTAGAAAAATATATGGGTATGATTGGTGGTTTTCTTGGTATGATCTTGGTATATGGGTCAAATTATGGGTTTTATTCTAGGAAGATGGCATTTGTATGATTAGGGAGGGGATTATGAGTAGTTTTTGGTTTAGGATTGGCTGGTGGGGGATTACACCTTGGTCAATTAGGCCTGAGATCAAATTCAGAGGTGGAAGCACTAGTCCGTGGTATGGCCAGCAGTTTGGTGATAGTGACAATGGGCATGTGTCTTGAAATTTTTAGGAAGTGAGTTTGGTGATGGACGAGGGTCCAATGGTTTGATAAGGTTTTGGATCAAGAGGGCCTGGAAAACTTTAGAGAGAGTAGCATGAAGCCCGGTGTATTCCTTTAGGACTGCGTTAGGGTGAATTTATGGTGCCCATGAAGTGTCAGGCTGAGATATGTTAATGATGGTTGAAATGTTGGTATTGATTGGCTTTTCAAACTTTCTGGGAGCGAATTGTCCAGATACTTTCTTCGGTTCAAATTATCTCCTGGAAAGGCCTTCTTTGATCTCCATTCCTGCTTTTTGGAAGGCTTAGAAATTAGGGTAGTACTATCCTCCCATAGTTTCTAAAAAAATGGGTAAGAAGTTTTTCTTTATAATGCTAAATTTCTCCTCATCGAAAGGTCAGTTGGTCATAGTGGCTGCTTTCTCTCTCCACCTTGCTATGAAGTTACTGATTGACTCCTCAGGATTCTTCTTGAGCAACTCTAAATCATGGTGGGTAACCTCTAACTCCTCATTATACTTGTACCGTGACATGAACTCACATACAACATCTTCCCAACTGCGGATTTTGGACTCTTCGAGAGATAAGAACCAATGGAGAGCGCTATCCTTTAAGTTCTGTTAGAACATTTGGGGCACCTAGGAGAGTCATGGCTCAGTGATAGTTGAGTAGATGAGCAATTAGAGGTCCACCACCCCAAACTTCTTGATGTTGGGCATCTTGAACTTTTTTGGTAACCTAGCTTTAGGATATATAGACACGTGGGTGTAGTTTATGTAATTCCCATAGAGTCTAACTTGGTCGAAATTCTTGGTCAACATATTAAGGTCATCCTTGACATTATTTAATTCTTCCTCCTTCGAATCAATGGTTACGAGTAAGTTAGCCCCTGGCTGGGTAAGATTCAACATAGGAAGCTGGGCTGGTGGCGGCCCATTAGAAGGAGGAGCACATGGAGCATGCTGCTATTTCTCGGGAACACAAATAGGCTTGGGTGCACGTGGACCCATAGCAGGAGGGAAGAGGTCCTCGGCCTCTTAGATAAAAGGGACCCATTTTTGTTGCATCTTATGAACCTTGGTTTGAAAGTTGTTAATCTTGGCGATAAGTTGGGCTAGGACCGTCAACAAATTCGGCTTCACATTTCGCATCTAGTTTGTGTTTTTCAAGAAAAGTGGATGAATTCAAGACTTGGAGGAAGTGAGGGGACTGACGGAGCTTCGGGGCGGTTCGACTGAAGACCGAAGATAATAGGGAGCAAGGCCAAGGGCATGCGACCGACCTGCGAAGTAGAAAAACTGGGATTTATTTTTAGAAAAGAGAAAGGGAAAACTATTATTTTGAAAAGGAGGGAAAATGTTTTTGACATTTTGGAAAAGATGAAGGTGAAATGTTTTGGACATAGGGAAGGAAAAATAGTTTTGGTACAAAAAAGGGGAAAATATTTTTGGTATTTTTGATAAAAAATGTTTTCGGACACTTTTTGGAAAAAGAAAGAAGGAAAAGATGAGAGACGGGTCTCAATATGATTAGTATTATGTTTATTAGGTTCTCACTTATTAGATTTACCTAAATGCAAACAGAGAAACGCTGGATGGGACCCGAGCCTGGAAAAAATTGGGGTTGAAAAATATGTAAAAACTATGGTTGGACTTGTTACCAGGCTCATGGGCAGGGTCCCGTTTTAAAAATTGCACAAAATTTTGGGTGGCATGCCGACCTGGCATTTAGTCAGAGTTTTAGGTTGAAATTAAAAAACTAAATATGCATGCCATAGGTTTAACACCTATATGTATGCAGTTGTTGGGTTAACTGGAAGGTGTTCCCCCATTTGGCATGGATTCCATGATATACGTCTTGCTTTTGAGGGTAATCGATACATGTGGATAAGCCATTTGATATACCTGAGTGTACGTAAATTGTCTCACTATATACCTCGTGGGGACAATACATATGAGAGAAAATTCAATATATTCGACGTACGTGAATGAGTTCCCTGCGATATATCTCCTGTAATGACTTCGGTCAAGCGGTACAATGTGGGGGAAACTGTTCGATATACGTCGAAGGTACTTGGCCAGTGGAAGGTGAGAGTCATATCACTTAGATTAACTGCGCACTGCTGGACCAGCGCCCATCACGAAGTGACTCCCTAGTTACAGGATAAAATTTGGTCAATATTAATGCTCTTTGGTGGTGTAGTGTGTAACATGCATGAGTCTTGATTAGTATCTTATAGAGACAGTATCTTAATTGGTGAGCATCGCGCCAAGCTAGGGGATGATGTACAAGTATGGAAAATAAATCTAGACTAAGAATGGATATGTTAGAGTGAGTGGTGTGTAATTATCTACATGTGTGTGCATGGTAGTGAACCTAAGAATGGATCAATTGCAAGTGGTGTGTGATAACTGTGAGTGATCATGGATATACACAAGTGTGGAGGTGTGTGTTAGTGACACCTAAGCACGAATTTCTAGTGGTGTGTGCAACATGGGGATAAGTGATCCTAGGTGCATGTGGTGTGAAGTGTACATGGAGAATTTATAAAAGTGTGTGAGTGAGTAGTGATACAAGTATGATGTATATGTGTAATAATGGAGGAGAGAAAGGGTACATACAGGTAGGTGTATACGCACACAAGAAAATAAAATACCCATGCAAACAGAGTCTAATCCTCGTATGAAAAAGTCCCCAGCAGAGTCGCCACTATGGCCATCCCGATTTGAGCTTGGGGTGGGGGGATCGGAGAGGTCTTGCATCCCACTCGGGGCGCTTCGGTTGTCGTCAGTGTGGGGTAAATGTAATGAGATAGAGTCGCCAGTCTATTTTTCTCAAAACAAACAAAAGAACATATTGCCGCCTCAAGAGGACGTCATCAAAGACTAACTAATGCATACGAAACCAATAATTCGGAGGTTCGATGGGAAAGTTATGAAATAGGAAGGTGTTAGGCACCCAACCCGCCTTTTCAGTCTCTCATGGGCTAGTGTTGTTGTTTTATTTTATTTCTCCATGAAGTGTGTGTGCGCGTGTATATATAATGGAGATTATAATCGTTCAACTCACACCATGGGAAAGGTAGAGCGAGGTCATTCCTAGGAATGTACCCAAAATAATATATATAGAAAATATGATTTGTGCATTTATGGTGATATTAATCATTATTATAAAATGACAATATGCGTTGGATGAGACTTAATGAACATAATACGCATATTAATGCAATAATATGATAAAAATGAGGAATTTAGGAAAGTTAAAATATTGGACTCGAGTCACGAGTTTTAATCTGGAATGCCTAAATAGCCTACAAAGGCATCAAAGTCCACGTAGTTCAGATGCGGCTTGGGGTGGGGGGGTTATCCCATAGATCCGAATGGGATTTTACTTTATGTGTGTGTGTAGAAAAATGTGTTTTTAGTTTTGAAAAAGTGCGATGGATAATCCTGTTCGGAATTTATGGGTGTAATCCTTTTTTTTTATTGAAAATAAAAGTATGTGCAATATAGTAATAAAAATGTAGATATAAATGGGTATGAACAAAATTAAGAACTATATTATGAATCTAATGAAATTTATGCAAAAAACAAGGAATTTAAAGAGAAGGGTAAGGAATAGGACCTTCTTTGAAGTTTAATCTTTGATCTTGTGTGAACTCCCTTGAATGTGAGATGGATGTTGGATGAGAGAGAATGTGATTTACTAAATTGGGTATGAAAAGGATGGGAATGTAAACTTGAATGGAACTTCACATGGAGGAACTTCGCTGATTTCGAGAGAATGTTGCTGAGATCACTGATGCCGATGGATCTGAGGTCTTGGTGCATTTGGTAGTGAGGTCATGACCTAATTTTATAGGGTAAGGGGATTGACAATTGACACAACCCTTGTTCTACCAATCGGCGGGTGACCTTAGACACACTGCCGATAGGAAAGGATATGGACCTGCGAATTAGTAGTTTCGTGCAGATTTTCCTGGAAAAAATGGTCGTAGAACATAATTTGTTGGTAAGAATTGTGTATGGGGCATATTGTTAGAAAGGTAATTCAGATACCTTAAAGAGTTATTTGGACCTCTCTCGGGTTCGGGATTTGACTTTGGGTCAAATGTGGCTCGAAAGCGTACGTCGATCCTTTGGATGGGAGATCGACGGACGGAAACGGATCATTTGTCTGAATGGTAAGTCAGAATCACGCACGGGGTGGACCATTGGAAAGTTTAGGAGATTTAATTCAACATTACAAAGAGTTTCACTCGATTCGAACAGTTGACCTTGGTCAACTGGGGCCCGAAAGCGCCCAGTGACCTCTCAGAGTAAAATGGATTGTTCGTCCGTACCGTAAGTCAGAATCGCGCACAGGGCGGATCGTTGTAAAGGGTATTCAGTTCCCTTAGGATATTCATTTAGTCTCATTTGAGCTGAAGAGTTGACTTTGGTCAAACGAAGCCCGGGAGCGCCTGGTGGCCTCCAAATCGATTTTTTGTGGAAAACTGATCGTTCGTCCGAATGATTATGCCATATCACGAATAGGGTGGACCGTTGGAAAGGGGTTTCAGTTAACTTAGAAGATTCAAAGAGCTTTTGCTCTGACATTACAGTTGATTGGGGTCAAATTGGGGCACGAGAGCGCCCGATGGCCTCTAGTTCGGTAATCGGAGTGCGACCTAGGGGTTGTAGTGAAATGAAGAGGTGCTAGGGACCTAAGGAGAAACATAGGGGTAGTAGAATGTGGTACCTACACTATCCATGAAAGGAATTCACTTTTCATGTTTTGATTCTCCCCCTGATTCAATGACTCGATGTCACTTTCGCTAAGAGTGGATTTATTTGAAATCTCCTTGCCCTTTCTCTTTTGCCTAGTGGGACACTCATAAGACTTGTGCCATTTTCCCTTGCACTCACAACACCTTATTTATTCCTTTTTATCACAGTTGTCTTTGACCTTATCTTTCCTTTTATTTTTCTCAAAAGTAGTTTTTTTGAAAGAATTATTTTTGGAAAGTTTGAGAATTTTTTTTAAATTTTGGCAAACAAGGCAAAGTCATCAACGTCAAAATCTCCCTCACATTCAGACTCACAAACTCTATCTTTTTTATTCTTCTTAGCTTGAGTCTTTAAAGCTACCCCTATATCCTTAGGTTTAATGATTTTAGGGAACATATCTATCTCATAAGTTTGAAGGTCTCGAAGGAGTTCTTCTAATCTAAGAGTATCTAAAATCCCTAAAGAGTTAAGCACGGTGACCTTAGGAATAAATCAGGAAGGGTGTGATCTCAAAATATTTTTAATGAACCTCGTCTCCAAAATTTTGTCACCCAAATTAAAACTAGTGTTTACGATGTACGACAGCCTAGCATAAAATTCATCAAAACTCTCAGACTCTATATTAGTGATGGTCTCAAATTATGTGGTCAAATTTTAAATCTTAGACACCTTGACAGCGTTGGTACCCTCATGTGTCAACTGGAGGATAGTCCATACTTCCTTAGACATAGTGCATATCATGATACGTTGGAACTCGTCAGGGGTAACGACTCCAAAAATATCACCAGTGCTATGGGAGTTGTAGGTACTCAGCTTAAACCCATCATCAGTCTAGGAAGCCATTAACATCGGAGGAGTCCACCCTCTTTCACAAATTAATTAGACTCGCTCATTTATATCTTTCAAGACAGACCTCACCTTAGCCTTATAGAATGCATAATTAATACCATCAAAGGTGGGCACTCGATTGTACAAATTATCCATTAAAATCAAAATTTTCAAAGATCAACAATTTAAAAAAAATGGTTTCAAGAGGAAAATATTTTGTGGAAAATATCACACAGTAAACTTATGCAACATTATTTGATACCAATTTGAGAGTGCTCTATTTCGATCTTAATGGATAATTTCCATAACTAAGTGTCTAGCACACTCAAGTCCAAATGTTATCTTGTTACCCTAAGCTACCAATAAGGTGACAAGGCAAATAAAATTAAGCATTCATGACAAACAAGTCAATTTAAGGGAAAAAACCCTTTAGGGTAAAACTTTTTTCATTGAGCACTTTACAGAGTTTACATGACTATCGACTTACAGACTAATTGAGAAGTATAATGCGCAGTGCCTAACAAATCTCTAAATAATACGGATCCATCCTGAGTAGTCCATATATGGTCTTCCACGCTTGGTATTCAACGGTCAACCTTTGTCGTCAGCAGTGAATTCCCTCGAGAATCATAAGATCATCCGTGAAGAAATCTCTCCACAAGAGTTGTATACAAGGTACAAGCTTTAAGGTTTAAACTTGATTCACTCAAATATATTCTGGGGATGATGATTTGTAAATCAAAGAGGTTTTCTCAAAACAAAAGGTTGAAAACGTTTGCAAAGGATATGCAAAAATAGTTCTCACAAAAGTCTTAGAAAAATCAAATATGAAACAAGTATTTATAATACGAACACAAATTTCAAGGTGGCAGCATCGTGAGAATGAAATGAAAACCTCGTTTGAATGAGAAATGAACCTCGTTTGAATGACACTAGGGTCGTTTGGACAACATCCGAATCCTGTTTGAACGAGCTTCAAGCGGACATCGAACGAGCCAAAACAGTACGTCCTTGTGACATGTTTGATCGAAGAAACTTCTAACGCACACTTCTAATGAGATACCAATCTCGTTTGATCGATATTACCATCTTGTTTGAATGAGGTGCACGAATAAAAAATATTTTTAAATAAAGAAAAATTGCCTCGATTTTTTAATAAAAAATCCTATTTCCATTTTTAATAAAAATGAGCATCCCAAAATAAATTCAAGGAACACATTTAAACTAAATAACATTATACCTTAAAAGTATGGAGATGCTTGAACGTTGGAGATGTTGGATCTTCGAACTTCAACTCGGCTTGAATTAATTAGTAGCGGGATATGCCAAAAACTAATGTAAGCCTAAACTAATGAGGGCCGTACTTTTTTTATTTTTTTAAACGACTGATGATTATTGTGAGAGTACTTATTACAACTTTGATTTATTAATGAAAATTTCTACTAATTAATATAATTTGCTTGTATCCTTCATCATGATAGCTTAATTTGTCTATTAGGATAATGGTGAAGTTTATAATACTTTGCTAATAATGTCATATTAATTTAATTGTTGTTTGTTGCCTACTCTTTTTAATTATTATAAAAATTTTGCTATTCATTTTAAAACGACATGAGCGCGTGTTTTAAAACCTTCAAAATTGTTTTGTGAAATCAAGTCTTGAGATTTAAAAATAGTAATTTTACACGGATTATGCTTGCACTTTGATTGTTTTGATAGCCCATTCTTAAATACATTTGCGAACTTTAAAAATTGTATTTTCTAGGGGAATAGGAATTTTATCCATCTATTAGAGACGTTAAAAATATTTTAAACATAATATTCTTAATTTTTTAATTAAACGCGACGAGAGTTAGTTTAATTTGAGTTATAAAAAGGGAACGACAATGTTAAATTAATGTGCAATATTAGTTACGTGATAAATGGACCATGAATCCTCATTATTTCCATATTGTTTACAACTATTGTGTGTTGCTCTCTTGATTCGTAGTTGATTTTATTCAGTTTAGTGCATAATTATTCTCTACCCCATTTAATCTAGTCGGATAACTGTAATTCTTTTAAAAGTTCAAATTGAGAAATATCTGTGGGTTTGACCATTACTTAAACTATCTATTTTATAATAGCCCGTGTACTAGCGGTATTTTATAAATTGACAAATAGGGAATATGAAGTCCATGGTGGAATTTTTGGGCATACCTTAAGAGGGTAGTCGATCGGTATAATTGACCAATCGAGCAACAATAACAACTAATTAGTGTTTTAGCTTTGGGATTAATGGTTTGGATCTTTGGGGTGGGTGGGGGGGGGGGGTAATTTAGGTTTTCTTTTGGATTTAATTAACCTAAGTAAACCGTAAACCCTGTTACTAGGGTGGTTCATAGGTTTATAATATGTGATGAATTCATTATTTTACCTAATTTTTAAAGATACTAAAGTGAATAATTTCTAAATTTTATTTATGTTTCCATGTGTTATGAGAATCTCTTTTGTTATGTTACATGTGTAAAATGCATACCATATGTGTACTCATGGATATCATACCAAGGGGGATTCCATTATGGGGGCACGTACGACACGAACTATGATGGTGACTCGGTGAGTAGATGAATAAGACTTGGTCATATAACTCCTGAGTCTCACGTCTAGATACCTTTGTCCGAAATGGATTAACGGAGAGATTTCATCATATAGCCTTGGATATGATAGACTATATGAGTACTGGTTAAATGTGGCGATTGATCCCTTGCTCATGTTAAGACTTTATGTTTGAGATGACCTAAGACTATACATGGTACGCATGAATGATCCCTGAGGGAAATAGGGATTGACCTAAAAAAAGCCTTACTAAGTTGTTTAACAAGGTTAAAACAGTTAAGTAGTATAGTAACACAAGATGTGTTTTAAAAACTATGAACGAGTTATTTTAGAACTTTAGGAAATAGGTTTTAGTTATTAAGCCTAAGTTTAATGTGCAACAGTAGTTATGAAAGTAGTAAAAAACAATAACATGAGATAAGATTTTTTAACGTAGTAAAACCCTAAAGTAAGGGAAACATCCACGGTGATCTCTACGCCAAAAAATTAAAAGTCCACTAAAATCAAACAGAAATGACAAGATTACAAGCACCTAAGCATGCATTCCAAGATCCTAAGTCTAAGTTAGAAATGTACCAACTAGATTCCACCTCACTAAAGTAATTCTGAACTGGCTTGATCTTTCTGGAAGCTACACGACTTTACTCCTTGTATATGTTTGTAGTGGATCAACCAACTCAATATCTCTCAAAAGAATCACACTAAACTATGTGTTCATGTGAGAGTGAAAGTGCTCGTGAAGTGATTATAATTGCATGCACATATGCAACTCACTTCTCCTAATGATTAATAGAAATTAATCCTAACAAATTATATACAGTCTACATGACATGTAACATTTTTTAAATGTCCTTTGAAAATAAGACTTTATGACTTTTCAAACCTGAAAGAAAACCTTTCTGAAAAATAGATTTTCTTGCTTCAAAACTTATTTATACACAAGAAAAGTTCACAAACCGTGAAACTTCGATTTGTTGAAACAAATGTTTCAAATTCGAGACTTTATACAATTAAAAGTGTCTTTTTTAAAGTTACTTGAAATAGAGAGTGGATCTTTACATAATATACAATAAATACAAAATATCCAAACAGAAAAGAATAAGGAAACCCTAAATCTTGTGTGAAATGTTTCTTCAAGTAAATCTCACACTATCTATGAAGAAAAGTGAGATTTACAGTGATAGTGGTTCCCTAAGAGGGATCTAGGTTGTAGAGTGTCTTCAATCCTCCAAACCACACACCAAAACTCATTGGAAATACCCTACAAACCCTCATTCTCAAAAACAAGTATTCTGGTATGAAAAATCTTTGAAGGGAGGTGTTTGGTTTCTGAGAAAACAAAGGTTTAAACCTATGAATAGGTTTTCTCTCTCTCTCTCTCTCTCTCTCTCTCTCTCTCTCTCTCTCTCTAATATTTCTCCCTGATCTCTCTACTCTTTTTTTTCTCTCTCTCAATCTCACGATATGCAAAAGTATTCAAATGGCTAACCTTAAGTCCTTTTTTATACTGAGCAAGGAACATTATGGATGATCGATGTAAAATCAAGGGTTGAGATGCATTTGACTATTAGACTTATAATCTAAAGGCTAATGAACGACCATTTAAAAGCTTACTCTCATTGGCCAAGCTCACCTTCACAAGGATTGAATCAGAAGAAATGCATACCATTGATTAAATTGATCCAAGGTTGAAAGTGAGCCTTAGTTTGAAGACACACAGAAAACATAGATCGGGCTATTATTAGTGCAACACGTGTAAGAATGATATTACTTAAAAAATGCATGTTTTGTACTTTTGAAAATACAATATGCACACACACAAGTCTATGCCGATTTCGAATTCTACCCAACCATAGTTTTTAGGAATAAAAATATTTCCACTTAAGCCCAAAACATTTTTAAAAGACATTTTTAATTATTTCAAAAATCATCTTAAATGATTTAAAAATGTTTTAAATAATTCCTAAAATCATGCAAACACTTGGGAACACTTATAACAACCTATATACATAAAATGTGTCCTATAATGTGTTCAAGAGTACCGAAATATTTCCCTTTTTGGTAGATGATCAGGGTTCTTTAGCTGGATGATGTTGTTGATGTATCTTGAATACTTAGGAGAGGAAACTCAAGAAATCTAATCCTATTTTTCACTATATCCAAACTAGTTGGAACTCATATATGGTACATTCTCAAGTGAGTCAACCAAATAGTGTGTTCTCAATCTTTTCATTTGGATATTGGAGACAAAATTTACTTGAGTAACCTGTACTTGTGGGTAAAAAAAAACTCCTATTTTTCCTATACAAAAGATCTATCTACCCATTCCCATCCTAGAACTGAAAATAAGAGAAAGAAAATACACAACTCAACTATCATACATACCATTACACTAAATTGATGATATCTACACAAATGGTTTCTGAATTGCCTGAAATAAAACACTTAAAATGGCACATTCGTTGAGTTGGGAGAGGTAAGATATAACAAGTTACTCAAGTTCTTCTCCCCTAATTTTTCTCATATATACAAAGGGTATAAAACTGATAAAGAATCATAATAAGCAATCTAGCAACCTATAATAATAGGTGATATATAATTATTCAAGAGTGACCATTCCAATAGATTTTCTTAGGGATTTGAATCTCAAGTTATTTAGAGGCTTAGTAAATGAGTCAGCTAATTGGAGTTATATGGGTAAATAATTGATTTCCAATTCTTTAGATTCAACTAATTCGCGTATAAAGAAAAGACTTATCTTTATGTGTTTCGTTCGTGAATTTTGAACTGGATTTTTGGTAATATTATTCGCACTTTGATTATCCCAATAGAGATGTAGTTTTTCTTCATGAATGCCATAGTCGCTTAGCATTTGCTTAATCCACATTAGCTAAGCGCAACAACTACCAACCGTTATGTATTCAGACTCAACTGTGGAAAGTGATGTGCAATTTTTCTTTTTATTATTCCATCCTATAAGATTATTACCTATGTAGGAACAGGCACCAGAAGTGATTTTACTATCATCTGAACACCCCGCCCAATCGGCATCGGTGCATCCTATAATTTTTCTAGTGATGTCGGTTGTGAGCCTTATTCCTAGGTTAATTGTCCCTTTAACATCTTTAATAATACGTTTGACATATAAAAAGTGACTTTCCTTAATAGTACTTTAGTAGTGTGCACACACACACACACACATCATACATTATATCAGGACGAGAGGCTATGTGGTATAACAGGCTTCCTATCATACTTTTATATAGGGTAGGATCTACAAGTTTCCCATATTCATATTTAGAAAGTTCAGTTGAGGTACTCAAGGGAGTCCTAGTGACCTTAGCACTATCTAGTTTAAACTTTTTTACTAAATCTAGAGCGTATTTGGATTGCAAAATGAATAGCCCATTAGATTTTTGCTTGACTTGAAGTCCTAAAAAGTACTGAAGCTCCCCCATAAGAGACATTTTAGAACTCCCCGTGCATAATTTTAGAAAATTCTTTAACCTCAGACGGGGAGGTAAAACCAAAAATGATATCATTTACATAGACCTGGGCAATTACGACTTGATTGTTAAAATTTTTAACAAACAATGTCTACCCATATCCACCTCTTCGAAAACCTTTATTGATAAGAAAGGTCGACAAGCGCTCATACCAGGCCCGGGGGGTTCGCTTTAAACCATATAAATCCTTTTTCAATCGATATACATGATTTGGGTAATGAGGGTCAATGAAGACTTTTGGCTGTTCAACATAGGTTTCCTCTATCAAGATACCACTTAAAAAAGATGATTTACATCCAGTTGATAAGGTGTGAGTTGCAAGTGACAGGCTACAACTAAGAGTAATTGAACAGACGAGGCAAGTGACTGGAGCAAATGTTTCCTCGAAATCTATCCCTTCAACTTTAGAATATCCTTGTGAAACTAATCTGGCTTTATTTATAATTATCATCCCATATTCATCTGCTTTATTTTTAAAATCTATCGAGTCCTGATAACCCTTTTCTTTTCTAGCCGCGGTACATGATACCACACGTCATGACTTTTAAATTGGATGAGCTATTCTTTCATATCACCTATCCAAAATGAGTCATTGACTCTACTAGAGAAACAAAGCATGCAAAATGAGCAACATTGCGTAATTGGGATCGTGTACGTACTGGCTCATCAGGGTTACCAATTATTTTATCTAAAGGATGATCCTTAGAAACCCAGTTAGGTACTTCAGGAGTCTCTGTTGGTAAACAATCAACTATCTCAGGAGAGTCATAATTATAAAAGTTTTCAGACTCATCCACTATAGTTGGCCCTTGATTTTTTCTCTCAATGTTAGTGTTACTAACTATCATGTTTATCGCTTCCATTATAACTTTGGTACGCAAATTATAAACGCGATAAGCTCGACTATTAGGGGAGTAACCCAAAAAGATAGCTTTGTCTCCACATGTTTCAAATTTTGATAGGTTCTCTATGTCTTTGCAAACATAGCACGTACTCCCATATGTTCGAAAATATTTTAAGTTGGGTTTTTTGCCATACCAAAGTTCATAAGGTGTTTGTTTAGTATTTTTCCTGAGGTAAACCCTATTGATTATATGACAACTGCCTCAACCCAAAAGTATTTTGGCAAATTCTTTGCATGAATCATTACCCTAGCCATTTCTTGGATTGTGTGATTTTATGCTCGACTATACCATTTTGCTGGGGTGTTTTAGGAGAATTGAATTCATGTTGGTAACCATTACAGTTATAATTTTCTGTTATGCCTAAGTCTTTAAATTCACCTCCTCTATCGCTACGAATTCGATTTACTTGGGTATCCTTTTCATTTTCAATACGTAAAAGGATTTTCAAACATTCACGAAATGTATCGGATTTTTGTTTTAGGAAATCTACCCAAATAAATTGAGTGAAATCATCCACTATTAATATAATGTAACTATTACCACAAAGGCTTATAGTTCGAGAGGGACCCATTAGGTCCATGTGGATCATCTTAGAGGTTTTGTTGTTAAAGTATCTTTATCTTTCTTATGAGCAATTTTAACTATTTTCCCTTCCTTACAAGGCCCACAAACAACGTTAGAAATAGATTTTATTTTAGGCAGGCCTCTAACTATTTCTTGGGAGATCAATTTTCCAAGGCTATCGTAATTTACGTGACCCAACCTATTATGCCATATTTAATTATCATCCATTCTGGCAATATTACAAATCTCAGTACCAGGATTTACTGTGTAACAATTATCCAGAGTACGAAGACCTATAATATTGTGATCTCCATTCTTGTTTAAAATTTTGCGGTTTGTTTTTGAGAATGTGACTGTATGGTTGGAGTCACAAAATTGCGATATACTTAGCAAATTATCTTTAAGACCTTTAACTAAAAGGACATCTTGAAGGATAAGTAGTCCCTTTTATTGGAGTGTCCCTTTGCCTATGATCTGAGTTGATACTCCGTCCCTAAATAACACATTTCCTCCTGAGAAGTAGTTTTGTCGGTTAATTTAGTATTTTCTCCCGTCATATGTTTAGAACAACCATAGTCTAAGTACCAATCAGAAGTAGTATGTTCGTCTTTTAAAGCACTAATCACAATGTTACTCTACAACTGGGTTATTAGATAGTCCTTTCTAACCCATATAATTATAATTTTTAAAGGTTTGTGAGCTTTTGGTTTAGACATAGATCTTAGACTCTTCTTCTTAGATTTCTTTTTAGAGTTTGATCTTTTCTTCCTATTTCTATAGTCAGAGTTCTTATTGGGATGTCTAGGAAGTATATAGTTACTCCTGTTCTGTCTGGAATAGACAAATTTTTCAAAAAATAGGTGAATAAAAGATAGGCTTATACAAGTGTTTTTGAAAACATTCTTCTAAACAGTGTCCATACACATCACAATAAGAATATCATAGGTGGCTATATGGTTTCTTTACATTTTGAAAACCTTTGAAAATAGGTTTGTCCATTGGTTGGACTTTGGTCTTATTTCTAACTCCAATAGTTTAAAACGAGGAATCTCCTTGCCTTATAGGGGGCAGACGTACTTAGCCTTAGGTTTAACAGGTTTCTTAGGACATTGTTTCAGCAAAATGTCTGACTCATTTTTTTTTATCAAAATCAACCTATATAGCTTGAAAATTCGGACATAGGTCAATAGGCCTTTTTTCGGTAGACACAAATTTCACATTTTGAACAGTTTTTGATTGTGTCTTATCTTTTTGTTCAAAACCTATGTCGATTTTATCTTCAAAATTGATTTTACTAGAGGCAACACAATTTTCAAAACAGTTAGAATTGTTTTAAAATTTTGAATTTTTTTTTAATACTGTTGAAATTTTTTCTTTGGATTGCTCCCATTCTAACATGGTTGCCTTATATTTCTTTTCCAAAACTTCATTTGATTATAAAAGCTCTTTTATTTTTTAAGAAAGGACTTAGTTTTGTTTTCATAAGCCAGACATTCAGTGGTATATTCCTCAGCACTCTATTTTACCATAAGACTTAGGGCTTCTATTTTTTTAGTGAGGTCCTTAACAGTTTTTTCAAGTCTTGGACTCTTCCTAAGGGTTTGGTTGTAAAGTGTGTGAATGTCAAGAAGGTCGTCATTATCGGAATCATTAAGTTCAGTGTGTGAATTGTCCTCTAACGGTTCATTTATTATACTCATACTCCCATTCAATTCATCAATGGCACGTTCACTTTGACTCACACACCACATTGATGAACTACTAGCAGTATTAATATTTTATAGCATTCTCTAGGAAAAGAGCAGATAAACCAGTAATAGGCAAGATATCATTAGACGTAGAAGTATTAGGCATTCTAACATCAAGTTCAACATGATTTGTAGGTTTATCATCAGTATACACAATCTTTGTGAAAAAAGACATACAAGGGTCAAAGACATTGGATGATTCAGTCTCTTCTTCATTAGAGTCGCTTGAATCATCCCATGTTTTACAAAGATTGAACTTATTATTATTCTTGTTCAATTTAACTCTACATTTACTGGCATAATGACCTAATTTACCACATCTAAACATTCAGTATTTTTGAGGTCTTTGTCAGGTCTACTATTGGTGTCAGTATGATGTTTATCTTGTTTTCTCTCATGAGGTCCGTTATTAGAATAATTGGGATATGCACCCTTCCCTTGCTTAGTAGCAACATTGTTTTAGAATTTCAAATTTTCTTAAAATGTTTAGACATGAGGGCTATCTGATTATCCAAATTATTTAAGTCATATTCTTTATCAGAGTCCAAGTCAATGTTGGGAACAACAAACTGAGGCGTGGTCATCCTAGACTGGAAGACAAAACTAGGGCTGTTGAGTTTCTTTTGATTATTAGACAGATGTTTCTTAAATTCTAATTCTATTTCCACAGTTCTAAGTTTGCTACCAAAGAGTTATGGAGTTATATTATGATCGTCCATCTCCTCAATTGCATAGCGTTTGTTGTCAATTTTTGGTGGAAGCAATCATAGAATTTTAGAAACTCTTTTTCCAATCATATATAATACCATTAGCATGCAATTTGGTAATCACATCAGTCAACTTAATGTAAAATTCATCGAATGTCTCAGTCTTAATCATAACAAGTGTGTTATACTGTTGAATCAACATTTGGGTATTGGCAGCCTTAACACGGGTGTCACCTTCATGGGCAGTTACCAATGTGTCCTAGGCTTCCTTAGATATTGAATGGAATGATATTCATTTAAACTCATTTTCATTTACAGAAATAAATATGGAATTCTTTCCCTTAATATTTCTAAGGGAGGAAAAATTTTCTTCCTTGGGTGAACTCGCTGAGTAGTTTTTTAATTCTTTCATTACTAACTTATGCAGCAGGTTTTGTTGGATGACTATATCCATTTTCAATGGAATCCCAGTCATCATCTCCCAAGGTCCCTTGCATGAAGCAATCATCCTTACTTTACTGTAAGTAAAATTTGTCCCATCGAAGAGGGGAGGCCTGGAAAAATTTCCTAGTCTCTCAAATTTCTCGTCTACTTGGATAAAGTTTTGAAAACAGTTTCAAAGCACAAGATCTTAACAGAAGTTTTTGAAAACTAAGAACCCACTCTGATACCAATTAAAAAAAACCTTACTAGGTTGTTTAACGTCGTTAAAATAGTTAAGTAGGTTCCGATTTTTTTTTTGAGGAAACTCATTTAGAAAATAGTATAGTAACACAAGATGTGTTTTAAAAACTATAAATGAGTTATTTCAGAACTTTAGGAAATAGGTTTTAGTTATTAAAACTAAGTTTAATGTGCAACAGTAATTATGAAAGAAGTAAAAAACAATCACGCGAGATAAGATTTTTTAATGTGGTAAAACCCTAAAGTAAGGGAAACATCTACGGTGACCTCTACCCCAAAAAATTAAAAGTGCACTAAAACCAAAAAAAAATTACAAGATTACATGCACCTAAGAATGCATTACAAGATCCTAAGTCTAAGTTAAAAATGTACCTACTAGAGTCCCCCTTAATAAGGTAATGCTTAATTGGTTTGATCTTTATGGCAGCTACAGGACTTTCCTCCTTGTATATGTTTGCAGTGGCTCAACCAAGTCAATATCTCTCAAAAGAATCACACTAAACTATATGTTCACATGAGAGTGAAAGTGCTCGTGAAATGATTATAACAACATGCACATATGCAGCTCACTTCTCTCAATGATTAATACAAATTAATCTTAACAAATTACATACAGTCTATAAGATATGCAACACTATTCAAATGTCCTTTGAAAATCAGACTTTATGACTTATCAGATCTGAAAGACAATCTTTCTAAAAAATAGATTTTCTTATTTCAAAACTTATTTATACACAAGAAAAGTTCACAAACTGTGAAACTTCAATTTGTTGAAAAAAATGTTGTCAGATCTGAGACTTTATACAACTGAAAGTCACTTTTTCAAAGTTGCTTGAAAAAGAGAATGGATCTTTACAAAATATACAATGAATACAAAATATCCAAACATAAAAGAATAAGGAAACCCTAAATCTTGTGTGAAATGTTTCTCGAAGTAAGTATCACACTTTCTATGAAGAAAGGTGAGATTTACACTGAGAGTTGTTCCCTAAAAGAGTTGTAAGTTGAAGAGTGTCTTCAATCCTCCAAACCACACACACCAAAACTCACTGGAAATACCCTAGTTACCCTAACTCTCAAAAACAAGATTTCTGGTATGTAAAATCTTCGAAGGAAGGTGTTTGGTTTATGAGAAAACAAAGGTTCAAATATATAAACTTGTTTACTCTCTCCCCCTCTCTCTACTATTTCTCCTTTCTCTTTTTACTCTCTTTTTTCTCTCTCAATCTCACGATTGGCAAAAGTCTTTAAATGGTTAACCCTAAGCTTTTATACTAAGCAAGGAACATTCTGGATGATCGATGTAAAATCAAGGGTTGAGATGCATTTGACTGTTAGAATTCTAATCTAATGGCTGACGAACGACCTCTTAAAAGCTTACTCTCATTGGCCAAGCTCACCCTCACAAGATTGAATCAGAAGTCATGCAGACCATTCATTAAATTGATCCAAGGGATGAAAGTGAGACTCAGTTTTAAAACACATAGAAAGCACATATATGAGCGTTATTAGTGCAACACATGTAAGGATGAGATTACTTAAAAGTGCATGTTTTTGTACTTTTGAAAATACAATATGCACCCCCACAAGTCTATGCCGATTTCGGATTCTACCCAACCATAGTTTTTAGGAATAAAAATATTTCCATTTAAGCCCAAAACATTTTTAAAACACATTTTTAATTATTTCAAAAATCATTTAAAATGATTGAAAAATGTTTGAAAATGTTGTAAGAGATTACTAAAATCATGGAAACACTTGTGCACACTTATAAAAACCTATATACATGAAATGTGTCCTATAGTGTGTTCAAGAGTATAGAAATACTTCCCTTTTTGGTAAATGATCAGGATTCTTTGTCTGGATGATGTTGTTGATGTAGCTTGAATATTAGTTTTAAGACACATAGAAAACATAGATGTGACCGTTATTAGTGCAACACGTGTAAGGATGAGATTACTTAAAAGTGCTTGTTTTTTTTGTAAATACAGTATGCACCCCCACAAGTCTATGCCGGTTTCGGATTCTACCTAACCATAGTTTTTAGGAATAAAAATATTTCCATTTAAGCCCAAAGCATTTTTAAAACACATTTTTAATTATTTCAAAAATCATTTTAAGTGATTTAAATATGTTTGAAAATGTTTTATAAAATTCCTAAAATCATGGAAACACTTGTGAACACTTATAAAAACATATATCCATGAAATGTGTCCTATAGTGTGTTCAAGAGTATGTAAATACTTCCCTTTTTGGTAGATGATCAGGATTCTTTGTCTAAATGATGTTGTTGATGTAGCTTAAATACTTAGTAGAGGGAACCTAAGAAATCTAATCCTATTTTGTCACCATATGAAAACTAGTTGGAACTCTTATATGGTACAGACTCAAGTGGGTCAACCATATAGTGTGTTCTCATGCCCTTCATTAATTTGACCACGTTACATGATAGGCTACTTCTATGGTAATTGTTGTTGATTATGCTTATAGACTTTATGATTGCCTTATTTGTTTTTATATGCTTGAAATTTATTTAGCGAAATAAATGTGATTAATCCATTAGTTATATGTGAAGGATAAATCTTAATTACGGGATTCACTTGGGATTGGGAATTTATATGCATGTAATATCTAGGAATATTTCAGTGGGATAAATCTAAAAGACATTGAAATGTGAGAGGTATGTTTATAGTTATGATTTATTCCAATTTTGATTATACATTTATTCTTTTTAGACTTGTTGTTTATGTTTTGGATTTAATGTTTCAGGACCAAGGCCACTGTTCCACAGCCTTGATCGAAATTAACATTATCTCTTAATCCTTATTATCTAAGTTTTTTATAGGATGTATATGTCCCGGCCTGCGTGTCAATTCTATCATTTCATTTATTTTTTTGTTCTAGTAGTGAGAAATATATATTTATATTGGTACACTTTATACGGATATGAGTTGGTTTGTATTATAAAATTGATATATTGGTTTTGGCTTATAATGACAGTGTCAGAGTTATGACATAGTGTTCATTATAGTTACTCAATATTGATTTCAGTTATTTCTTTTCGTCCATGATTAGAATGGTAGTTAATTGTTTTAACTATTGTATTTTATAATTATAACTGATAAATCTATTTTAAATATTACGGGGTGTCACAGTTGGTATTAGAGCTTTTTAGGTTCTAGTGTCTTAAGGATGTTGAGTGTGCTTATCGCTTTTCTGCGTTATGTTCTTTGACTACTATGGAATCTTATCATTTAGGGTTTGTACTCTTTATGACAATGACCTCTTAGGAGTATCGTGTAATGGTTTCCTGACGAACGACTTCGATCCACCAAATGCATCGAGACCTTGTTTGGATTTTGCTTGTGAGACGTCCCACGCATGAGGTGGAATTCATTCATGAGTTAGGAACTTTTAGTCATGAGGCCAGTAGCAAGTGTTTAACGTATAGTTCCATTGGAAATGCTTTCCCTTACAATCTGTGACATTTTTAGGATTAAGTTTTGAAGTTATCATCCATTCGACCACAAGGGAGTAATTAGTAGGAGGAGTTCACTATATTTCTCTTTCTTAACTGGGAGAGATTGATACAGAAGTGAAGGCGCAGGTTCTTGCTATGAGTCCAATACGACAAAGAGTTTTTGATGTTGATAGAAAACCTTGTGTGAAAGTTTTGACTTGTGTTACTAAGTAACTCATTTTTCATGACTTATCCTCGGGTGGTTGAAGTTTCACTGCTATATAAGTAGGAGCGTTATAACTATTATAGGAATAGAGCTTCTAAGAATGGAAGAACGAGTCCAAAGTGGGCCTAATAAGTAGAGACAATGTAGCGTGAACCCGAGTAGGGGGAACTCACTAGCGAAAGGAACCGCATAGGGAGAGTGGACCCAAGAGGCTTCCAAAAGTGGAAGATGTTAGATGGTTTGGCTAGTAAGTCCAGGGAAATATTGGCCAGTGGTGCCACGACCTATGAGAGCAGGGAAAACGAGGCAAATTTTAGCAAAACCAACCTAAGAAGTAAGGTTAGCAGGGCCTCCAATGGGGGAGCCATTTCAATAATTCCTTTAGAGCAAGATTTTTATGCTCGTGGAAAGTGGGGCCACCTAATTATTATATGACTTAAAGGAAACCAACTTTTAGGGTACCTTCGGGGGATGGTGATGGGTATGTTTATGGAATACGTACATGAGTCTTGCTTAGGCACTGACGATTTGTCATTTCTATTTTACTAGTTTGTGTGTATCACTATTATAAAGTAAATGTGTTTTTATCATTCGAGATTTATGTATATGCTGATACCTTAGTGGGTATGGGTGGCTTTATGCCGTGATTATTTAGATGTAGCATTTTATTAGGTCATCTTAGTTTTCAACCGCTTTGTTATCTATTGGGGAGATATCATTGTATCATGACTGAGCTTGCGTGTA
This sequence comes from Sambucus nigra, assembly GCA_949130495.1. Lineage (NCBI taxonomy): Eukaryota > Viridiplantae > Streptophyta > Magnoliopsida > Dipsacales > Adoxaceae > Sambucus > Sambucus nigra. The sequence goes on along the minus strand of OX422215.1, from coordinate 91,858,779 downwards.
TAGCCAGGTGTACACTTCTTTTATATGCCGTTTTTGGGTCACGATTTTCTTTGAGTAGTGGTGCTTTGGCTAAGAAGAAGTCCTGACACACTTGTTTATGTATAGATATGATTATATTAAAGGAGATTATAATTGCATAGACGTGTAACTTATGGTTCGAGATTCTTCTAGTCTTTATTGGTATGGGTGTTGAGTTATCACTTACATAAGGGATTAGTTTCTTCCACGGAGTGGGCACTAGCATTGAACCGATCGCGAGGGAATTTCATGTGATTGAATTTATCAAGGATAATAGAGGTGTTATGGGAGTAGAATCCATAGTTTTTTAACCGATTGAGTTTTCGAGAATGGCATCACCTTGAGGAATTCCCAAAATAAGGATGGGTGACATAGTGATGTGTGAACCACAAGAAGAACGATAAGGTCAACATGTGGGTTGAATGCTTGTTATTACGTATTAATGACCTGTCAAAATAGTGGAGGAAAGTGTTTCCTGCCGATGATTAAAATGTGAGTGAGTTATAATAAGTTGTGAAAATCAACAAGAGGATGTCCCCAGTGCAACTTTCTAGCATAATATAAAGTGAACATGGCATTAGTGGATTTTGACCTGTGAGGGGTGGTTCTATATGATTTGTGATGATATCTTAGTGAAAAGGGGATTGTGTATTAGTGATGTTCTCTATACTCAAATCATTGACCAAGGCACGTGTTTGATGATTCACTCTTCATTCTAGTGATGATTATAAATATTAAGGTAAAAAAGCATACTCATCCGTTGTGATAGGGTTTAGGGGTCCCAAGGGGACAAGGGACCAATTTGGGGGTCATTTCTAGTTAATTGACCTAGTTGTTTTGAGTTATGAGTTAGTAAGTTTTTAGGGTGTGAATGTGTGGTAATACCTTAGACGTTAAGGTGTCCATAATAGAACATGTTTATATTTACAGAGCATATAAAAGGTAAACTGGAAGCGAGCATAATCATAGTTGGAGATTCAGATAAAAGATCAGGTCTCATTAATGATATTTCTAGTGGGAGAATCAGGGAAGAGGGTTTACAGTGGGAGTAGACAACCAATGGAGAGTTCCTCTTAGAAAGCTTAGGTAGGGCGAGGCCAGTGTCATTTGACCTCACCTTATCACTATGAGTATGTGCGATGCTTTTCCATAAAGGCATGACGAAATCAATCCTTGCATGTAAAGTTGGTGTTTCAACAATTATATTAGTTTGGTTAGTAGTATAGCCAATCGTGATACAATGAGAGAAAACATAGAATATAATAGGTCATGGATAAAATAGACCTTTTTAAAATAATTGCCAGAACATAGAGAAGACTTCCCAGATTTTTGGGCCTAGAGGTGGAGTATAATGAGGGAGATGGATTTGGTGGATGCTTTCATCGTCATGGTGATGATTAATCCGACCATAATTTAACGGGTAGCTCAAGCCCAATTGGGGAGAATTTTTTTATCAAGGAAAAGTAAAGGCGCTAGAAGTGGGCATAGTTCATTCCTTATCAATCGGATCAAATAGAGGTATACGATTCTAGGGATTGCTAGTAGTTCCCCAGGATCTAAAAGTGAAAAAAATTATGTTAGCTGAGGCTCATGGGTCACGATACTCCTGAAGGGGACAAGATATAAAAGCATATGAGGCGATTGTATTACTAGTACAAAAATAAAGAGGGATAGTATTGATTATGTGTGAAGGTGTGCCACTTATTAGTTGGTAAAGGCGGAGCACAAACGATCGATGGTAGTGTTACAATCTTTGAAGGTACCTTAATGGAAATAAGAGAGCATCCCGATGGATTTTATTGTCAGGTTACTGGGTTCGCATCATGATCGTCATTATGTTTGAGTTATTATGGAAAGATTGATGAAGGAGGCCCATTTCCTACATGTTAGGAATGATTATTCCACGGATAAATACACAAAGTTATTTATAATCGAGATAGTGAGAATATATAGGGTGCCACTTAATATCATTTAAGATAAGAGGTAACACTTTAATCTCCCAGTTTTAGAAGGCATTTCATTATGCAATGGGAGTTTGATAGAGTTTAAGCACGACTTTTCACCCCAGTCGAATGGCCAAACGAAAAAAGGGTGAATCAAATTTTAGAGGACATGCTTCTAGCGTGGGTGTTTGATTTCAAGGTAATATGGGATACGTATTTTCCACTTGAAGAGTTTGTGTACAAAAATAATCATCAGTAGACTATTAGGATGGCACTGTACGAGGCATTATATGAATAACCATGATGTCACCCACTTGTTAGGCTGGGTTGGAAGAGTATCAGATGTTTGGTCATGAACTCATTCAGGACACTTCAAAGAAGGTGAGACTCATCCGGGCACAGATGAAGGCACAAAAATTTTGCCAAAATAATTATGAAGATAAGAGAAAGAATAAATTAGAGTTCCAAGTGAGGAATCAAGTATCATTGAGGGTCTCCCCGATGAAGAAAATGGTTAAATTTGGAATGTAGGGGAATTTAGCTCCCCGATAAGTAGGCACTTTAATGATTATAAATATGGTGTCTTCGGTGGAATATCATTTGGCCTTATCCAATCATCAATAGAGGGTACTTGATGTTTTTTATGTGTCCATGTTGAGGAAATTCCTAAGGAATAAGGAGGCCTATCAACATATCTATCTTGATGGGATTGAACTACAAGATGATACCAGTTATGAGGAGACGTCATAAAGTATCATTGATTGTAAAAAGAATATTTTGTGATTGAAAGTCTTCACCTTCATAATATTTCAGTGGGTACACATACGATGCGGACTATGAAGGGTCCTTAGTGAGTATACGAGTAAGCATTAGTCATATAACTCGTGGGACTCAGGTCTAGGTACTTACATCCAAGATGGATTGATGGAGACATTTATACATATAACCTTGGATATGGTAGACGATTTGAGTGATGTTAAATGTGGAGATTCATCCCTTGTTCATGTTAAGGCTTTGATTTGAGACAACCTAAGACTATACATGGTACGCATGAGTGATCTCCGAAGACGACAGCGGTAGGCTTTCATTAATTTGACCAACTTATGTTATAGCCTACTTCTATGGTTCTTGTTATAGATCATGCTTATAGACTTTATGATCGTCTTATTTATTTTATACACTCGGAATTTGTTTAGCGAAATAAATATAATGAATTTATTAGTTGTAATCAATTGTGAAGGCTAAAACTTAATTATGGGATTCACTTAGGATTGGAAATTTAAATGCATGTAATATCTAGGGTTGAAGGGTGGGATAAATCTAAACGACATTGAAATGTGAGAGGTGTGTTTATAATTATGATTTATTCCAATTTCAGTTATACATTTATTCTTTTTGGACATGCTGTTAACATTGTGGATTTAACGTTTCAAGATCGAGGCTTCTAGGCCACATCCTTGATTGCTATTGACGTCATCACTTCATCCTTCTTGTCACAGTTATGTATATGATGTAGGTGTCCTTGGCATGTGTGCTAATTCTATCATTTCATTTGTTTTTCTTTCATAGTAGAGAAAGATTCATAATTGTATTGATACACTTTATATTTATAGGAGTTGGTTTGTATGATAAAGTTGATGTATTGGTTTTTGCCTTATGATGATGGTATCCAAATTATGGAATAACTTTCATTGTAGTTACTCAGTATTGATTTCAATTTATTTATTTTTGCAGATGCTTAAAATTGTACCTATTTGATTTGAATCCTTTATTATTTAACTTAGAATTGATGAATCTATTTTAAATGTTATGGGGTGTCACATAAAGGCAATAACAGTAGAACTTCGTTACGCGTGGGAAACATAGTGGCTCATTTATGTGTACATTTCAGGGGCTGTACTTTTGTGTGGATATTAGACGTGTAGAGCCTTTTTCCTACCATATGTGATTATTGTGTAGCGGTACCAGAGATATTTATGACGATTTATATTCCATACTAGAGATGTATATGACTTATATTAGGTATGCCCATCTACATTCTTATGTTTTACATTTATGTATTACCTATACTAGATATGCGCATATTGCATTATTGGTATGAGATAGACAAATGTGGATAGATTTGAGTTATGATATTATTATTGATATTGTGGTTGTATTGTGAGAAGTACCTTAGGCTTTGAGACCTTAGTACATCATGTGACTTATATTGAAAGAAATTAACCTATTATAGTTAACATTAAAGACTAAAGAATGATGTTGCAAGACTTTAATCACATGGGCTACATATGGGTTCGAGATTTAGAACACATGATATTTTAGGTTCTTGGGTTGGGTAACTAATTTAAAATATGTTAAAACACGAGAAAAAGACGTGCAGTTACGATAAGGCCCAAATCCAGTTATAATCTTATTCTACATAGACTTGTTGTTTATGTTATATTTTAAAATTATTTTTACAGGTCCTTATTGCGGTAGACCATGTAGATGCGGATTCGTTGGAGGAGTATTTATTGCAACGTACCATCTCTTACTCCTATAATTTTAGGAGTCAAACAAGTGTAGATCATTCTTTTTATTGTATTATTTTATTCTCATTCTGGTTGTACGTGTATAATTATATTAAAAGTTGGACTTTTATTTCTCCGTATTTTATATTCAGATTTGGACCTATATTGTATTACCAGTGATTGGTATCAGAGCTGGTTTTATGTTGATTTCGTATTTCTTCAGCTTGTCATTGTTCATTTGGTTTTGATTATTTCTTATGCTGAGAATGTTACCAAAAGTTTTTAACTCCCGTGATTTTTATATTAGACCTTATCAATCTATTTATGGATTTTATGGGGTGCCAATGCACTTTTATTTCCATATAACGTAGAGTTGATAGAATACCAAGATCCATCATAAGTGATATGAGTTCGATTTAGGGAATCACACCTATCCAAAATAGTGTATTTTATTGTCTTTCATTACCAAATAAAGTCATTTAATTTTTCACCATGCACCAATTGATTACCACACCCAAGTTAATACTCATTCATCCTTCTCTAGTGATAGTGAAATTGATGATTCTGTAAATACCTCATTTTTCTCCATAAATGAAATACTACTTGCCAAGGCTTCCCAAATGCCCAAAATGAAATTTAGGCCTCAAGGCAACCCTAAATACCTCACTAAAAGGTCCAAATTCTTAAGAGGCCACAAAATAAATAATCTAAACAAACCCAAACTGGCTCAAAATAAGCCCCCAAAGAAAGGGGAGATATTCTTTCCCAATCGATCTTGGCTGTATTGTACCCATGGCCTATCGATCCGGCACCCCAGGTAGTCTGCATTTAAAAATGGGCCCTCAACTACCGTTTTAGTAAGCACTAACTCTGCTCTTAAATGCTAGTTTTCTGCCTAGAAATTCTTTTTCTAATCCCCCCCCCCCCCCCAAAGAAAAAAAAACTCTCTCCTCTCACCTTCAAAACCTCTTCTAAGCTTAGATCCAGAGTTATAAACCAAAGTCCTAACTTCTTCTTTCTCATCCAAAACCAAAAGAAACCAAAAGAAACCCTTTTTATCTTTATTATTTTCTCTTTTCTTTAAGGGTACTTTATCTTAAAGTAACCTTAGATCCACTCTCCAAAAGGTTGATTCTAAGGTGGAGTTCTATTGAAACAAAGAGGAAAACATGTAACATTACATGTACGCTTCTTCTCAACCTTTTATTTTGATGTCTTGATATAAAAGGGTGGTGTTGTGCTGCAACACCACCCCAAAATAACATTTTCTCCATTCATTCCTTCTTTTAGTCTTGACTTTTATCTAAAGGTTATGGTTAAACTATGTTGACTTTGATTATATCTACTATGGATACATAGGCGTATTAAAGAAACACAATCTCTAAAGCTGAAGTCATATCTTGTTTATAATCGTCTGTTTTCATAATTATTCTTAGAAGATATCCGAAAACTAAAAGAATGCTTCAAAACCATGTATATTCTCATGTGGGTTAGAGGATCATTAGATTTAAGGATTTATATAATAGTTTATTCTTAATGTTGGAAGTTTGGTTATTATTTCATCCTCACGTTATTTTAGGAGTGAATCAATATTTCTCAAGTTCTTTGGTGAATTAAAATCATTCATATCTTCAAATCTGGTCTTTTTTCATTCCAAATTACCTTGAATGATCAAAGAATGTATAGATCTCTAACATCGAGCCTCTATAATAGATAAAATCCCTCTTATTTGTTTATGAACTACATGGACTTTGAATATCTTACAAGCGAGTACATTGGCTCACTGAGAAAGCCATCTGAGTGAATAAGTCCAACTTTGTACATATATATCATATGACTATATCATTTACATACACATTCATACTGCACTGCACAATCTATTTACATACTAACTCTTTTCATATTAATATTTTCTTGACACTAAAACACGCTAATATAAATATTTTATATATACATTTGAGACCGAAAGGAAAAATTGGGTTCCTAATAGCTTCCTAATTAGTAACCCAACACCTGAACCTTTGACTCTCTAGTTAAACATGTAGATCTCTTGTCATCTATAGGTCTCCATATAGGCATTCTCCTTTCTTTTTTATGTTTTGGGTAAAATATATTGGCGACTCCATTTTCTTTTCAAAAGAGAATAAGGGAATGAAATCGTATTACCACCAATGTCCCCCGTCCTCCAAATTTCATGCCGAAAGAATGTTCACAAGCACGGGGGAAGGATGGAGGCGTGCCACCTTGGGTTTAGGTTCACAAATTCCAAGATCACATATGATTTTATCCTAAGGTAATCTCTTGACCATGGGATTATAAACGATGATATTTCCTCCCAATTGAACCTAGATGAAAAAAAGATGAATGGATGATGAATAGTGATTTGTTAAGGCAAATTGTTGATCATAGAGATATGTTTATGGATAAGTTTGTATGTTGAGATAGTGAGATGGACACTCTAAGTTAAAAGGAATATACTCTTGGTGTTAAGTTTAGATAATTAAAAAAGGCGTTAGAAGATTCCATGAAATCTAATGATGCCTTGAATACTATGCTCTCATTACTTGAAGAACATTTAATCTCGACCAGTGATTTGAAATTAAAGTTAAAGGAACGATTGTAGAAGTTAGGGAAGATTTTTATGGCACCGATCGAAAGAGCCAATGATAAATCTTTGTTGAGATTTAACAAGTTTGGGGTAATTAATTCAAATTTAACAACAATTTTTGTTAAAGAGTCTTTGCTAACAATCATAATCCATTTCTTAATACTACTTCTACCAAGACTGAAAATATAAAATAAGAGTAAATGTGTAAGAACAAACCCATCTATTTTTTATTTCTTTTTGAAAAAAATAAAGATGAGTAGTTTTGTTTTAAGTCTAAAAGAGTTTAACACAAACCCCATGTTGTTACCACCCAAAGTGAACATTAACAAGCTTACTCTTGCACGCATTGCAAAAGGTATAGTCAATTAGTGAACTTTTGTGAATTTCTTAGTAAACCTCCCATGAATTTAAATGGTAAGCAAAGAACCCGATGAATAAAGGTTCATAAGAATGCAAGAAAAGTAAAAACCATTATGCCTCCCATTAATCCCACTAACCCCGTTATACCAATTCTAAAGACCATCAAGTTAGTCGTAACTAGATTAGAAAAGATGTTTTGGATAAAATTTCGATAGATATGAAAAGTAATCCTACCTTGTCTCCCTATATTTCTACTAGTTAAAGTAGTTCCATGAGTGCCTAATATCGTTTTAGAATGTGTAATTGTGTCCTGAGGACTTTTAAAATTATTTTTGGGTTTGATCTTTTGTTTATTCTTCTTTGATGTATATTTTTGAAAAAAACAAAATGGTATTTTCTACTATATAATTGTTAATCATTTAACATCATATATATCTTAAACTAGGTTTTTTACTTTTGATTCATATATGAGTTCTTCATTTCATGTTTATATCCTTGATATCTCATATTTTGATTATCTTGAGAATTTTCTTTTAATTAGGTTTTCCAATAAAAATCCTTTAGGACTATCGTAGATAGTTGGACTTTTTATTGATTCATGTATGTTGTATCCCTTTGCATATTTGAATATTTCCATCGTTTTAGTTGTGAGAAAAGTGTGGGAAAAGTGTGAGAATCCCTACTTGGAATTTATGAGTAAACCCTCTTTTTCTTATTTTTTGGGTTTTATTTATATGAAAATAGGAGATATGCAATAATAAAAAAGTATATTAGGATGTGTGAAATGAGATAATAAAAGTGATAAACAAGGAGACAAGTTATTGAGAATTTAAGAGAGAGTAGAGAAAGTTGGACCTTCTTGAAGATCTTGAGCTTGATCTTGAACGTTGGAGAGCAACCCTTGCAATTGGATGATGATGGAGAGTGGCTAAACCACCAAGTTTGATGAAAATAATGATGAAAAGTGGAAGTAAAAAGTGGATTTGGATGTTGAAATCACGCTGCCTTCGAAAGAGGTTTCTGGGATTCGTTCAGAGAGATTTTTATCAGATATGGGCTCCCTTGAAAATGAGGTGAAGGCCTCTTTTTATAGGCCCAGGTGGGTTCCGATCGGCATAGACCTGTTCCTGCCTATCGGCAGGTGCCGATAGGCAGGGTCTAGAACCTGCCATTAGGTAGTGTAGCTCAGGATTTTTCGAAAAATTGGCCGTCGAGGGCAAACCATTGGTCAGAATCGTGCACGGATCATACCATTGGAAAGGTAATTCAGAGACCTTTGAAAGTCCTTTTGACCGCTCCTGGGTTCGAGAGTTGACTTTAGGTCAAATATGGCTCGGAAGCGTTTGTCGATCCATTAGACGGGGAATTGCTCGGACACAAATGGATCGTTCGCCCGCATGGTAAGTCCGAATCGCGCATGGGGCATACCGTTGGAAAGGTTAGGAGATGTACTTAGACATTCCAAAGAGTTTCACCCGATTTGGAGAGATGACTTTGGTCAACCGGGCTCGGGAAGCGCTCAGTGGTCTCCCGGAGTCAAACGGATTGTTCGTCCGCATGGAAAGTCAGAATTGTGCACGGGATGGACGGTTATAAAGGCTATTTAGTGCCCTTCGAAGATTCATTCATCCTCGGTCGAGCTGAAGAGTTGAATTAGGTCAAACAGAGCCCGGGAGCGCCCGGTGGCCTCTAGGTCAGGTTTCGGACGCAAACGGATCATTCGTCCGCATGGTAAGTCGGAATCGCGCACGGGGCAGACCGTTGGAAAGGGTATTTAGTTCCCTTCAAAGATTCATTCAATTTTAATCCAGATGAAGAGTTTTATTTTTGGGTCAAACTGAGTCGGGGAGTGCCCAATGGCCTTCAGGTCAATACTCAGGACGTGACTTGGGTTTACACTGATAGGGGTAATAGAATGGGGTGTCTATAGAGCCCCTCGACGGGTGATTTTAGAACAAATTATGACCATCGAATGGACACCACATGATGCTTTTGAGGGGGAATGACCGATTTAGAGGGTCGAGGTCGATTTTGAGGACCTAAGGAGTGTCTTGGGGATGACCAATTCTGCGGGTCAAGGACGAATCTGTGGGCTTAGGGTAAAGGTATACAGAGATCAATTTTGACCTAAAGAGTGGTGACGATCGAGGACCGAGGTCAATTCTGACCTAACTCAGGTGACGATCCAAGATCGAAGCCAATTCTAACCCGAGAGTGGTGACGACCGAGGACCGAGGTCAATTCTGACCTAACTCAGGTGACGATCCAAGAGTGGTGACAATAAAGGACCGAGGTCAATTCTGACCTAACTCAGGTGACGATCCAAGACCAGGGCCAATTTTTGACACAAGAGTGGTGACGACCGAGGACCGAGGTCAATTCTGACCTAACTCAGGTGAAGATCCAAGATCGGGGCCAATTCTAACCCAAGAGTGGTGATGACTGAGGACCGAGGTCAATTCTGACCTAACTCAGGTGACGATCCAATATCAGGGCCAATTCTGATCCAAGAGTGGTGACGACTGAGGACCGAGGTCAATTCTGACCTAACTCAGGTGACGATCCAAGATCGGGGCAAATTCTGACCCAAGAGTGGTAACGACTGAGGACCGAGGTCAATTCTGACCTAACTCAGGTGACGATCCAAGCCCAGGGCCAATTCTGATCCAAGAGTGGTGACTACCGAGGACCGAGGTCAATTCTAACCTCACTCAGGTGACGATCCAAGATCGAGGACAATTCTGACCCAAGAGTGGTGACGACCGAGGACCGAGGTTAATTTTGACCTAATTCAGGTGATGATCCAAGATCGGGGCCAATTCTGACCTAAGAGTGGTGACAATCGAGGACTAAGGTCAATTCTGACCTAACTCAGGTGACGATCCAAGATCGGGGCCAATTCTGACCCAAGAGTGGTGACGACCGAGGACCGAGGTCAATTCTGACCTAACTCAGGTGACGATCCAAGACCGGGGCCAATTCTGACCCAACAGTGGTGAAGACCGAGGACTGAGGTCAATTCTGACCTAACTCAGGTGACGATCCAAGACCAGGGCCAATTCTGACCCAAGAGTGGTGACGACCGAGGACTGAGGTCAATTCTGACCTAACTCAGGTGACGATCCAAGACCGGGGCCAATTCTGACCCAAGAGTGGTGACGATCGAGGACCGAGGTCAATTCTGACCTAACTCAGGTGACGATCCAAGACCGAGGCTAATTTTTAACCCAAGAGTGGTGACGACTGAGGACCGATGTCAATTCTGACCTAACTTAGGTGACAATCTAAGACCGAGGCCAATTCTTCCCCAAGAGTGGTGATGATCGAGGACCAAGGTCAATTTTGACCTAACTCAGGTGACGATCCAAGATCGGGGCCAATTCTGACCCAAGAGTGGTGACGACCGAGGACCGAGGTCAATTTTGACCTAACTCAGGTGATGATCCAAGACCGGAGCCAATTCTGACCCAAGAGTGGTGGAGACCGAGGACCGAGGTCAATTCTGACCTAACTCAGGTGACGATCCAAGACCGGGGCCAATTCTAACCCAAGAGTGGATAAAGATTGGATTTTGATTCTGCTAGAGAAAGATATTTTTGATTTTGATCTGAGCTGGGGAGCTGAGAGCTGGGGAAGCTTTTAGGAGACCTCGCAGGGGGAATAAATAATTTTGGGTGCTATAAGAGAATTCCGCTGGGGAAGTGATCAGGTGATCCTTAAGAATCCTCCGAATCTTTGCCGGGAGGAGTTTTCACTTGGTTTTTGAGGATTCCGTTGGGGAAGAGGGGTTTCGCTCGAGGGAACGTTAAATTTTCTTGGTAAAAGGCTCTAGATCTTTCCTAAGATTTTTAGGAATTTTTCGGGGATTTTTCGACGCTTTCTGGTATTTTTTGGGAATTTTTGTACGTAATTTGAGGTAGGGTGCCGATCGGCATGGTGTGAGAGGTTCCATTCGACAGTGGCATGGAATTTTGGGTTACCTCGGGAAGGTGAGGAGTCAGTGCCGATCGATATGGCAGAGGGAGGTGCTGATCGGCATGGCGCTTGACATCCTATAAAAAGGGGGCGAATCCCCTCATTTTTTCACAGCTTCTTTTACCTTCTCTCTCTCTGGGATTCTTCTGTACATCATTCTAGCGTTCTGATCTTCAAGAAATGGCCGCCTTTGTGAGCACTGCAGTCCATCGAGAGTGGTTGATCGTTGATGATTGGGCAAAGGTGGATTGGAGGGACAGGGTGCCCCTTGCTTTGGGTAGTGAGAACTCCTTTGATGCGTTTGAGCCTGTTGAGGATGAGAGGACTTTGATGTGGGAGCCATCGCATCATAGCTCTTCGAGAGTGATCCTCGGTGGTTATGTAAGTAACCCGACCTTTGGCATTCTTCTTTTTTGGTGATCTTTCTTTCTTGATCTTTGATGAGACTTTTCTTTTTGCCAGTATGATGTTTTTTTGAAGAACATGCATGCCCGTGGGACAATGGGGCTCAAGGATGTCAAGGAGCATCTCCCACTTGTGGTGCGCTGGATGGTATCATCAGCAGGTCTTGGGCGTTTGGTATGTGCACTGGATGAGATGCCTCGTTCGACAGCGGTCCTGTGCGCTTCGGGAGAGAGGTAGTGGGACACTACCCACACTTTTCATTTTGGATTCGGGGAGATGACGGTGACTTCCATAGACGTGCAGCAGCTGCTAGGGCTGGATTATGATGGAGAGAAGATAGAGGTGGATCGCTCTTTACGGGTGAGATCAGAGGCAGTGCGTGCGGCACTTGGTGATGTAGGGAGGATAGTTTCTGGGGATTTTATCCAGCTGTCCCTGCTGAAGGATGTTCTGTTGGGTAGGGAGATCGATGTGGAGGACAGGCTGCAAGTGAGGCAGATGGCCCGGTTATTCATTTTGCTAGTGTTGGGAGGTTTCATGGTGGCGTCGAGCGGCGACGTCGTTCATTTGTGGTTTCTACCGTACTTGAGGATGTTTTCGAACATCCCTTTCTATGATTGGGGGAGTTTGACCTTGGCGACCCTTTACTCTTCTTTGGATGCATTCAGCCGGTGCTACCGATAAACCTTTACTGGGGCCATGTACCTTCTTAAGGTATTCTTCACTTTGTGCATTTCTTTTCATGCATTCGCATTTTCCTTTCATGTATTCGCATTTTCCTTATGCGTCTCTTTTTGCTTGTGAATTCAGACGTGATTCTATGAGGTGATTGGGTGCAATACCCCGCTGATTTCTTTGAAGGACGACACTGTTGGGGACTACTGTCGCTTGTATCGATGGCGTAAGGCCAATCGACAGTCGAAGGGATCTCTTTCCCTGGAGGCGGTGCGTCAGGTCTTGAATGACCTGACCAGTGGTAGGGTAAGGCTCTTTCCATTTCAGTCTTAGTTTTTTTCTCCTTCTGATCTTGTATTAATTTATTCTCACTCGAAGATTTTCAGGTGACCTTTTATCCCTGGGGGATAGCCATTCAGGATGCGGGGGCGACTGGAGTGAACGGGTGGATGAGGCGTTTTATGGCTCATGAGTTTGGCAATTCCTGGTACCTTGGGGAGAGGGTGACTCTCCAGATTGCTGAGGAGGAGGTGATGGTGCAACCCGCGCAGCCTCCTACGTCTATGAGGCGGGAGCGACTGATGTTGGAGGATGAGAGGATCGCGGTGATGATCGGCCAGTCCTACTTGCTATACACCGATAAGGCTGTGCCATATGACTATATGGATTTTGTGACGAGCTGGTTGATAGCGCCCAACATATACGATGCACTGCCCTTCCCTCCGACGGGTTCGAGTCGAGCGGTGGGATCTTCTCACAGCGGTGGTGGCCCGTCGGCATCTGAGACGATGACGACCTCAGAGGTCCCTTTTATACGGCTGCATACCCCTTCATACAACATTCGGCGAGCTGATGGAGGCATGGTGCCTATGTTGCACCGTCCTCATGTGATGGATCCGGAGGAGTTGAGTTTGACAGAGGAGATCCTCCGACCCACGGTATACCTTTCTGCTCCTTTCTTTTTCTCTTTCTTTTCTATTTTGGTCATCCTTGCTTTGATACTGATTTCACCTTTTCTTGCAGCAAGTTCGGGTGTCGACCACTTGGCTAAGGGACATTAGAGACTGGATATCTTTGGAGACTACCCATATTCGGGATGCGGTTCCTGTTCCTTCTTGCTTGGTTCCGTCTGCTTCGTCCGGAGAGGACTCTTGTTCGGGAAGTGGTGGTGCGTTGTCTCGCCGTAGGGGGAAGAGAGCACGTCACAGGGGTGGAAGCTCTTTAGAGAGAACACAAATATATGCAATGCAATGGAGTTTTTTGATTATCTTTTATTAATGATGAATGAATGCATGCACATGAGTTTTTACTTTACTGTTGAGACCATAAAAAGGAATGTTTTTTAAAAAAATTTGAAGGAAAGTTTTTGATTAACAAGGGAAAATTTAAAGGAATTTTGAAATTCCGTTGAGAATATCAACTTATTTGAGTTTTCTGATTTGACAAAAGAGGAAAAAGGGAAATTTCTAAAAATGGGGGGGGGGGGGGGGGGGGGTTGCCGATCGGCAAGCACCCTGTCTTGCCTATCGGCAGTTCAGTCCAGTCCCATCAATTGAAGGCTTTGATTGGCACTCTCTTCAGCCTTTGGTACCTTGTGGGGTAGGATTCCCTTCGATTTCTATAGTAATTATGTCCCTTGTGAGGGTTCTCAAGTATAAAAAAAGGGGGGAAGGGTGGAGTGTTTTCATCACACTTTTGCATTCTCACCTACTTGCCCATCATCTCTTAGCTTTGTAAGATGGCTCTCTCTGTTAGCACGGAGTTTGCCAACTACCTCGAAGCCTTGGAAGCTACGTGCTCTTATAATGTCGAGTATGAGGATTTCAACATGCGTCGAGTCTCCTTGTTGCGCAATTGGCCCATTGAGTGGAATATGCTGATGGCGGCGGTTCAATTTTGGTACCCCGAAGACCATGTATTCCGCATTGGGTTGGAAGAGGTTTGTCCTACCTACGAGGAATTTTTTGCCATATTGGGTGTAAATCCTAGTGTTGCTGTGGTTTTTCCCGAATTTTCCCGTTCTCCTAGGGATTTGTTGGCCGGGCTTCTTCATATTTTGCCTTCGGCAGCCAGATCATTAGTTGTTCGAGGAATGATGTTCCTCCTGATGGTGCTGCAGTCTGTACATTTGTGGAAAGTAGGTGATGTTGGCTATGCTGGAGGCGTTATTCTGGGTCTGGTTTCAAAATTGCTGCTGGTGACTAGGGAATTGTAGGTGGACCCATAACTTCCAGCCATTACTTCATGGATGTCATACCGTCGCAATCCCGTGGCGGTGATATTAAGGAAGACTCTGAATGGCCTGGATGCTTGGAGAAAAGGCCGTTCGAACTTTTTGAGGGGTAGCCCTGTGATGCTGTTTATGTGGTTGTCTGAAAGATTCCGCTTGTCGACTCCTCCAAATATCCCTTTTCGGCCGTACCCAACTTCTTTTTGCGCTACTTCATCCGCGTTGGCCTGTATGTTGAGAACTGGGAGAATTGGCTTGTGGAGCATGGGGCTTGTGGTCGTCAGTCCCTTAGTGGGGACAGTTGCAGCCAATTATGGAGCTAGGAGAGTATTCATATTTGCAGCTGGTTGGTCTCAGACAGACCTTTTTTTATTCCCCTTGGCGTCTTTTACACCAATTCGGCTGGGCGCAGGTCGTGCCCCCTCGGACCTCAAATTTCTTTCCAGTAAAAGATTTGACTGAGCACCTACGTCTGTTGCTTGGGTCTCTATGGGAAAATCGGTGTCCATCGACCCGTCCTTCTCAGTCTGTCGTGAAGGTTTACCATGTCCCCAAAGATTATATGAAGTGGTTGTGGAGGAAAGTAGTCAGCAAGATGTTGGCAGTAGAGACTGGACAAAGATGGTTTGTTTTATCTGACTCCATGGAAGGGGGTCTTGTGGTCTTTTCGAAGATGGTTAAGGCTCATCGATCCATGGAATGTTTACGGCACTCTATTCAGGCAGGGGAAACTTGGGGATCTCAAAATGTAGATGATGAGGGTGCAGGCCCCTCTGGTAGCTGTGGGTAGGACTCCTGGGGAGTTTATTTGTGTAACAGGTGTGGGGATTTTATTTAGCTTTTTATGGTAGTGGGGAAGGGAGTTATCCGTTCCTTTTTCTTATGTAATCCGTACTGTAATTTCTTATTAATGAAATAAATAAGTTTCTGATCATCCAGTTGTGCCTCTCGATGAATTTTGTATTTTTGAATTATCTATACTGATCGCTAAGGCATACATAATCCTTTTGTTCAAATAATTTTAGAATGAACCGCCATTCTCGGAGGTAAGAAAAGAATAGTATTTTGTGAAAAAGAAAGGGCCACACTCATGTAAAGAGTAGGAGCTGCCTACGTACCTCTAGGGTTTTTTGAAAAGTTTTCAAAATAGTTTTTATAGAGGATCAGGCCCACGTAGTTCTGGGTAGAGGGAAATGAAGAGTTTTTTTTTAGAATAGAAGGGGGATGAGAAGAGTCATAGCGCGCTGAGATTTTGGACTAGGGGTAGAATTTCTTGAGACAGTCCAGATTGACTGGATGAGATATCTCTTCCCCATCCAGGTCAGTGAGCATGGCGGCACCGCCGAATAAGATTTTCTTCACAATGTAGGGGCCGCTCCAATTGGGCTTGGATTTCCCTCTGGGGTCCCAAATGGGTTCTACTATCTCCTTGAGGGCTAAATCCCCCTCCCGGACACCGCGATCCTTGACTCTCTTATTGAATGATCGCGTTATTTGGCGATGGTATCCCTGTATGTGGTAGAGAGCTTTTAATCTTCTTTCATCTAGGAGGGTTAGCTCATCAAGACGGCTTTGGCACCAGTCTTCTTCACTAACTTTGTTTTCGAGCATGACGCGTAGCGAGGGTATTTCCAGCTCCACAGGTAGGATTGCTTCCATGCCATAGACCAGGGAGTAAGGGGTAGCCCCAGTAGAGGTTCGGATTGAGGTTCGATAGCCCCATAGGGCGTACGGGATCCGATCGGACCAATCCTTACAACTTTCGGTCATCTTGCTGATGATGGCTTTGAGGTTCTTGTTGGCGGCTTCAACTGCACCATTGGTCTGAGGTCGGTAGGGAGAAGATTTGTGTCTCTGAATTTCGTACTCTTTGACTACTTTTGTGATTTTTGCTTCGAAATGCAACCCATTATCTGATACTAGCTCATGCGGGACCCCATATCGGCAGATGATATTCTTCTTGAGGAATTTGGCCACTTTCTTGGCGTTCAACACTGCGTATGACTCAGCTTCGACCCATTTGGTGAAGTAATCGATGGCGACCAGGATGAACTCATGTTCGTTTGGATCCTTTGGTGTAACCTTCCCTATGATGTCGATACCCAGGTGGAGAACGGCCAGGGAGAGGTCATGTTGTATAATTCTCGCGGAGGCAGGTGTTGAAAATTAGAGAATTGTTGGCATTTGAGGCATCTCCGGACATAGGCGGCGCAGTCCTGGATCATGGTGGTCCAGTAGTAGCCCTGTCGGATGATCTTCTTAGCGAGCATATGACCATTCATGTGGGGTCCGCATTCCCCGCTGTGGATTTTCTGCATTATTTTCTCAATCTCAGCCCCTACGATGCAGTGTAGATGAGTTCCATCAAAATTCCTCTTGAGTAGAGCTTTATGACAGATGATGTACTGGGCGTCCAGTTTTCGGAGGGTTGTTCGATCTTTCTTGTTGGAACCCTCGGGATACCTACCATGTTTGAGGAGGCACCAGATATCATAGTATCAACAATCGGCTAGTTCAGGATCTTCGGTGGAGATAAGCTCCACGTGGTAGCAATGGGTCGGTTTATCTTGCTTTTGAACTAGGAAGGGGGTCATTGTTATTCCTTTGGGCATGTCGACCATGGAGGCCAAGGTAGCGAGAGCGTCGGCTAGGTTATTCTTTGCTCGGGGTAGGTAATGGAAGGTGATATCTCAGAATCGGGAGGCTAACTCTTCTAATTAGGCATGAAAGGGTTAAAGCTTTTCAGCTTTGACATTCCACTTTCTGAGCACTTGATCGATGATAAGCGCTGAATCCCCATAGACGTCAAGGTATTGAATACCTTTCTTGAGAGCAACCTTGAGGCCCACTGTGCATGCCTCGTATTCCGTCATGTTGTTGGTGCAATGGAAATGGCGATGGGAGTGTGGGAGTCATCTGGGGCGATCAGAAGGATCCCAATGCCGTATCCCTTTTTGTTGGCAGTGCAATCAAAGAACATTTTCCATCGAAGGTGGTCTTGAGTGATGCAGAGGATATTTTCATATGGGAATTCGGAGATCCGAACATCTGCTTCTTCTACAGGGTAGTCAGCGAGGTAGTTAGAGATGACTCTTCCTTTAACAACTTTCTGTGTGATGTACACGATATCGAACTTGGTTAGGAGCATCAACCATCGAGCCATTCGACTGGATAAGGCGGGTTTCTCAAGCAAGTATTTGATGGGGTCCATTCGGGATACAAGTTTGATGAGGAAGGCGAGCATATAGTGTCACAACTTTTGGGTGACCCAGACAAGTTGACACATGCCTTTTCTAAAGTAGTGTAGTTGACCTCGTACCCGGCCAATTTGTGAGTGGCATAATAGATGGCTCTTTTTTTACGGGAGTCCTTAAGGTATTGGGCTAGAAAAGCCCCAACTACAGTGTTGGTTATGGTTAGGTATAGGAGCAAAGGGAGACCAGACTGTGGTGGCATGAGCACTGGAGGTTGGGTTAGGTATTATTTGATTCGATCAAAATCTTCTTGGCAGGCCTCGTTCCAAATCTTGGTTGAATCCTTTCGGGAGGAGTTTGAAGATTGGTTCACAGATGGAGGTTAGCTGGCTGATGAACCGGCTGATGTATTGTAATTTGCCAAGAAAACCTCGCACTTCTTTCTCTGTTCGGGGTGGTGGCATCTCAAGTATAGCCTTCAGCTTTGCAGGATCTGCTTCTATCCCCTTTTTGCTGACCATGAATCCCAAGAGTTTTCCCTTTGTAACGCCGAAGAAACAATTCTGTGGATTTAGTCGCATCTAATACCGTCGCAGTCGTTCGAAGAACTTCCGGAGAGCGGGAACATGACCTTCTCTAGTTTTGGACTTGATAATCATATCATCCACATAAACCTCAACTTCTTTGTGAATCAGATCATGCAGGATGGTTGTGGCAGCCCTTTGGTAGGTAGCCCCATCATTCTTGAGACCGAATGGCATAACGGTGTAGCAAAAGGTTCCCCATGGGGTGATGAATGCGGTTTTTTCTTGGTGGTTTGGGTGCATCTTGATTTGGTTGTATCCGGCAAACCCGTCGATGAACGACTTAAGAGTATGACTGACTGTGTTGTCCACGATCATGTCGATATTGGGTAGAGGATAAACATCCTTCGGAGAAGCTTTATTTAAATCTTGGTAATCTACACACATTCGAACCTTCCCTACTGATTTCAGTACAGGTATAATGTTGGCAAGCCATGTGGGATATTCGATCACCCGAATGAAGCCTACGTTTAACTATTTACCACCTCTTCTTTGACCTTGAGCGACCATTCGGTGCGGAGTTTTCTTAATTTTTGTTTAATCGGCTTGTAATCTGGGAGAGTGGGGATCTTGTGCTGAGCTATTTCAGGATCAATGCCGGGCATGTCATCATAGGACCATGCGAAGACATCTACAAATTCCTTCAGCAATTCTTCAAGTTATGCACGCTCATGCTCATCAAGGGTGGTCCCTATCCTAATCTCGCACAGTTGGCTACTAGAACCGAGATTAATAACAACAGTCTCTTCTTCATTCACTTGAACGTGGTTATGTTGTTTATTATTAACCTTATTTAGATCAGTTAAGAATTGTTCATTTTCAAAATCATCATCATCAAAAGTTTGATTAGAATCCAAGCAGTTAATGTAAGGCACAACAAGATACTCAAAATCTTCATTTATTTCATTGATAGGAAAAACATCATTTAGAACCTCATCAAAAGAGGTCTCGATTACATTTGAGCAAGGGTAGATAACAGAAGAAGAAATAGGGTAAACATTGGGGTTAGGGGAGATTTCAAGAGGTAGAACTGACGCAGCATGCCAGTTGAGGAGAGGTGTATCAGCAGCTTTAATCAGACGGGATGTGTCCATTGATGTAGTGCTTGAATGAACCATGCAGCGTGCCAGCCCCAGTATCTGTAAGTTGAAGGAATCTTTGGAATCGCTTTACTCAGTCTCTTCGGCATATTTTATGAGAGTTTGCATGCGGTGTTGGAAACTTTCGGCCCATGGGTAGTTGTCTTGGAAAAAGATCTCCATTCCAGGCTTCATCTTCTTGTCTCTGTGGTCATACCATGGTTCTGGAAAATTGCAAAAGGGAAAATCCTCGCCTTCTTTGATGAATCATCCATTCAAGGAATCTCCTGAGATAGTTCAGATGCAGTCTGATCTTCTCTTTGGTCGAGATTAGTGGATCATTCTGAGCTCTTGTTCTGATGGTTGATACCCCAAACCGCAAGGAGGGAAATCTTTCTTTAGTTAGATGGGCTCAAGTATCCCCTGCTACCTTCGCCCTAGCCCCAGTCCGGGCATTGAAGTGCATGTTTTTGAACATCTGAATCACATTGACATTTTCGTGAGGGTCATATTCTGGACAAACCCTTTCTTTGTAACCGTCCCCTTCCGGGAGTAGGAGTGGCTCAACTCGGAATCCTAATAGGAGCATATCATTTGACTTATGCTTTATCTCGAGAATTGGACTGCTGGTGCTTGCGCCCCCAATATTTTCATCGTCGCCCAAAATGGTGATGACTCGCTCGTCGATGAAGAACTTTAATTTCTGATGGAGTGAGGAAGACACACCCTTGATATTATGGAGCTAGGGGCGTCCGAGCAACAGGTTAAAACAAGCTGGGATGTCTATGACTTGGAATTCGACGACATGGTTTATAAGGCCAACCCCTATTGTAAGTTTTATGGACCCTATCACCTCGTGACAAGTATTATCGTAGGCATGCACAGCGGCGAAGGTTGGAGCAAGGTCGCTTTCTTTCAGGCCTAAACACTTGAAGGTTCTCAGAGGGAAATGTTCAAGGCGGATCCATTATCGATAAGAGAGAGTGGCACGGCCTTTCCCATATATTCGACGGAGATGTTGAGTACATGATTGTGATTTGGCCCAATTCTGGGGATTTCTTCTTCAGAAAATGATAGCATTAGGGTAGAGGTCAAGGATACGACTAGATTTACCGCTTCTTCTGGTGTGGTAGATGGAGGAGTTATGGGTCCAGTGAGCAATTTGATTAAAACATTTCTGTGTAGCTGGAAAGATATGAAAAGTCCCCATAGAGTGATGTTAGCTTGAGTTTTCTTTAGTTGATCGAGAATCTTACTCTCCTCGATGGTCATCTCTGGCATAGAAAGGTTTTCAATGCCCTTCCCCTTGTAATTTGCTGGTAGTGAGCTTGGAACCTGGTAATGTCTCCCTGATCTAGTCATGTGATTTACTAAATAAGGGAAGAACATGAATCCCGTTTCCTCGTCAATCTGAGGTTGTGCTGCCACCCTATTTATTTCTCTGAGGAGTTCTTCAAATGATATCATCCCACATATGTCGGCTACTGGGCTAGTTCTTCCTGAAGCTTGTTCTTCGCTCAAATCTTTGAATTCTTCCCCCCATCCGGTGGCAACAATTTTGTCTTTCCATGTAAAGTCAATGCATTCCACAACTTCAACGGCTTCTTCATAGAAGTTCTCCCATTCTGTGGGGATATGTGTGATTGAAGGGACTAAGCGCCCTTGTAACTTCAAAGTGTTAAGTAACCTGGTGATACTACAAATGCGGTTGGTTTGCTCGAATAATCCTGCCATAGTCTGGACAACATCATCTAAGTTGACTTCGTCGGTTGGTACCACCCATTTGTCTGAATCTCGAGCCCATTTCCATGATTCCAAGAACAGTGTGCTGAACTTCTGGCAATCGATGACCATCTATGATGGCAATTTCATCTCGAACTCTAGGAGTTGGTTTAACACCTCTGATAATTTCATACCTCCATTTTCGGAACGGGTACGGACAGCGATGCACGCTCTGGGGAGGAGTGACAGTGCCTGATCAGTGAGGCTAGTAGGGTGTAGGAGGAAATATGAGAAAATTTGAGGAGGTTTAGGAGAGTATATGGGTGTGATTTGAGTTGAGGGATCGAAATATGGGTTTTCTTCTAAGAAGATGGCATTGGTTTGATTCGGAAGTGGATTGTGAGTAGTGTTTGGCTTAGGATTGGCTGGTGGGGCGATGGTACCCCGGTCAATGAGATCTTGGATTACGTTTTGGAGGTGAAAGCATTTGTCGGTGGTATGATCGGCAGTTTGGTGAAAGGCACAGTGAGCATCGGTTTTGAAGTTTCTTGGGAGTGTATTTGGCAATGGACGTGGATCTAAGGGTTTGATGAGGTTTCGGCTCAGCAGGGCTTGGTAAACTTTGGAGAGGAGAGCATGGAGCTCAGTGTATTCCCTTCGGATGGGAGTAGGGCGGCTTTCTGGTGCCCATGATGTGGTTGGTTGAGAGATGTTATTGATGGTCAAGATGGTAGCCCTGGCAGGCTTATCATACTTTCTAGGGGTGAACTATCCAGACACCTTCTTTGGTTCAATCTCTATTTTAACGAGGCTTTCCTCGATTTCCACTCCAGCCTCTCTGAGAGCTCGAAAGTTTGGATAGTATTGTCCTCCCATCGTCGCTCGGACATGGGGCAAGAAGTTCTTCTTCACTATGTTGACCTGTTCTTCTTCGGAAGACCGATTAGTCATGGTAGATGCTTGTTCCCTCCACTGGGTTATGAAGTTACTGACTGATTCCCTAGGGTTCTGTTTAAGCAACTCTAAATTACGACGGGTGACCTCAAGCTCTTCGTTGTATTTATATTGCGACATGAATTCTCGGGCTACATCTTCCCAGCTACGGATTCTGGATTCCTCAAGAGATAAGAACCATCAGAGGGCACTATCCTTCAAAGTTTGCTGAAACAATTGGGCCATCACTTCTTCAGAAGCCCCTAGTAGAGTCATGGAACGATGATAACTTCGAAGATGAACAATTGGGGGTTAACTCCCTCCAAACTTCTCGATATTTGGCATCTTAAACTTCTTGGGTAACCTTGCTTTAGGATAAGGAGACATGTGGGTGTAGTCTATGTAATTCCCAGAGATCCTGACTTGGTCAAACGTCTTGGTGAGCATCTTAAGATCCTCCTTGACTTTATTCAACTCCTCCTCTTTTGGATCAGCGACCACAGGCAGGTTAGCCATAGGTGGGGCAATGTTTGGCATTGGAAGCTGGGTAGGCGATGGCCCATTGACAGGAGGGGCACGTGGAGCGTTCTTATATTCTTTTGGAACCCAGATAGGCTCGAGTGGACCCATAGCACGAGGGAATAGGGCCTCGGGCTCTTGAGGAATAAGAACTTGGATTTGTTGCATCTATCGGACCTCGATATGGAGGTTGTCAATCTTGGACACGAGCTGAGCTAGGACTGTCGGCAGATCCGACTGTATGAATGGTGTTTGATCTGTATTCTCCATGGAAGATGGATGGACTCCAGATTTGAAAGAAGTAGTTGAAGAACGGATGAAACTCCAGGGTGATTTGACAGAAGACCGAAGCCAATAGGGAGCTAGGCCAAGGGCTTGCGATCGACCTGAGAAGGCGTAGGATGAGATTTATTTTTGAGAAAGAAGGGATAAATTTTTTGGATTTTTGATAAAGATGGGAGAAATGTTTTTGGATTTTTGATAAAGAAGGGAGAAATGTTTTTGGAGACGGAACTCAACATGATTATTATGATTATTATGTTCTCACTTGTATTTAATTCTCCTAAATACAATGTCGAACGGGACCCGATCCTGGAAAAGTGGGGGTCTTAATATATGCAAAGCTACGGTTTGGACTTGTAACCAGGCTCACGGACAGGACCCTGTTTTAAAAATGCGCGAAAATTTGGGCGGCAGGCCGATCGAAATTTAGATAGAGTTTTGGGTTAAAACCGGCAATCTAAAGTGTGTGTCCTAGGTCTGACACCTATATGCGGGTATGCAGTTGGTTGGGTGAATCGGCATGGGTTCCCCCATTTGGCATGACTTCCACGATATACGTCTTTCTCTTGTGGGCAATCGGTACGTGTGGACAAGATATTTGATATACCTGAGTGTACGTGAATTGCCTCACCATATACCTCGTGAGGACGGTACGTGTGAGAGCAAATTCGATATACTCAGCGTACGTGAATGAATTCCATGCGATATACCTCCCGTCATGACTTCGGTCAAGCGGTACGATGCGGGGGAACCGTTCGATATACGTCGAAGGTACTTGGCTAATGGAAGGTGAATGTCATATCGCTTAGGCTAACTGCGACCTGTCGGACCAGCGCCCATCACGAAGTGACCCTCCAGTTACCGGGTAAAATTTGGTCAATATCAATGCTCTTTGGTGATATCGTGTGAATCATGCATGATTCTCTTATTAGTATCTTATGATGAGAATGCTTTTCTTGATTATGCCAAACAGGGTGCAAAGTACAAGTACCCTAAAAGGAACACCAAGTAGGAATAAGTGATGCATGCAACATGGGGATATACATGTGATCCTAGCTGCACGTGGTGTGAAGTGTACATGGAGAAATTTCTACAAGTGTGTGAATAGAAGCATAAACATGGGATAGACATGGAAAAAAGGGGAACATGCAGATATGGGGGGAGACATAAGCAAATATAACATCCATGTAAATAGAGTCAAGCCCTCAATATAAAAAATAAACTCCCCAGCGGAGTCGCCACTGTGGCCATCCCCGATCCCCGCTGCGGAGGAGAAGGATCCCTCGGGTCCCGCGCGTCCCTCTCGGGAGCGCTTTATCCGGTGTCGTTTGAGATGTGGTGTAAAAATATAGATAGATTCAAAGTCGCCAGTCTATTTTACTCAAAACAGACAAAAGAAAAAGGGGAAGCCACCCCGAAGGATGGCATCTAAAGACATACTGGTGCGTGCGAAACCAAGATGATTCGAGAAGGTTCAGAGGCTTAGTTACAAAATGGGAAGGTGTTAGGCACCCATTCCGCCCTTTCGGTCTCTCATGAATATTTGCTATTTTCCTTTTGTTTCCCCCCTTGATATGTGTGCATGTGTATATATATAGAATGGAGGTAGGAATCCTCGACTTCTATCATGGAAAAGATAAAGCGAGTCGTTCGTAGGAAGATATAAGAATAGTATTAGAAAAATAAGATTTACGCGATTACCCCTACGTTGACCATTATAATGGAATGATAACACATATGGAGCAATACATTATTAAGGGCAAGTATATAGAATATAAGGAAAATGGATTTAGAGAAGATAGAAAATGAGAGAAAAGGTGAGAAAAAGGACTCGAGTCTTGGGTTTTACCCCGAGACGCCTACGTAGCCTATAAAGGCATCAAAGTCCACGTAGTTCGCATACGAAATGAGGGGTGGGGTTTATCCCATAAATCCAAAAAGGGGATCTCTTATTTTTTTTTTTTGTAGAAAAAAATGTTTTAGTTGTGAGAAAAGTGTGGGAAAAGTGTGAGAATGCCTACTTGGAATTTATAAGTAAACCCTCTTTTTCTTGTTTTTTGGGTTTTATTTATATGAAAATAGGATATGTGCGATAATAAAAAAGTATATTAGGATGTGTGAAATGAGATAATTAAAGTGCTAAACAAGGAGACAAGTTATTGAGAATTTAAGAGAATTTAAGAGAGAGTAGAGAAAGTTGGACCTTCTTGAAGATCTTGAGCTTGATCTTGAACATTGGAGAGCATCCCTTGCACTTGGATGATGATGGAGAGTGGCTAATTCACCAAGTTTGATGAAAGGGATGATGAAAAGTGGAAGTAAAAAGGGGATTTGGATGTTGAAATCACGCTGCCTTCGAGAGAGGTTTATGGGATTCGTTCAGAGAGATTTTTATCAGATCTGGGCTCCCCTTGCAAATGAGGTGAAGACCTCCTTTTATAGGCCCAGGTGGGTGCCGATCAGCATAGACCTGTTCCTGCCTATCGGCAGGTGCCGATAGGCAGGATCTGGAACCTCCCATTTGGTATTGTGGCTCAGGCTTTTTTGAAAAATTGACCGCTGAGGGCAAACTGTTGGTTAGAATCGTGTACGGGGCATACCATTGGAAAGGTAATTCAGAGACCTTTGAAATTCCTTTGGACCGCTCCCAGGGTCGAGAGTTAACTTTGGGTCAAATATGGCTCGGAAGCGTTTGTCGGTCCATTAGATGGGGAATTGCTCGGACGCAAACGGATCGTTCGTCCACATGGTAAGTCCGAATTGCGCACGGGACATACCGTTGGAAAGGTTAGGAGATGTACTTAGACATTCCAAATATTTTGACCCGATTTGGAGAGTTGACTTTGGTCAACCGGGCCCAGGAAACGCTCGGTGGCCTCCCGGAGTCAAACGGATCGTTCGTCCGCATGGAAAGTCAGAATTATGCACGGGATGGACCGTTGGAAAGGGTATTCTATGCCCTTCGAATATTCATTTAGCCTCGGTCGAGCTGAAGAGTTGACTTAGGTCAAATAGAGCCCAGGAGCGTCCGGTGGCCTCTAGGTCAGGTTTCGGACGCAAACGGATCGTTCGTCCGCATGGTAAGTCAGAATCGCGCACGGGGCGAACTGTTGGAAAGGGTATTCAGTGCCCTTTGAAGATTCATTCAGTCTTAGTCGAGACGAAGAGTTTGACTTTTGGGTCAAACTGAGCAGGGGAGTGTTCGATGGCCTTCAGGTCAGTACTCGGGACGTGACTTGGGTTTACAGTGATGAAGGGAGGTACTAGCGACCTAAGTAGAGTTAGGGGGTAATAGAATGGGGTGTCTACAATCTCATTCATAAATAATTACCAATTATATATTGATCCGACTCATTCATAAAGAATGACCAATTATATACTTATCCGGCTCATTTATAAAGATTGACCAACTTATTTGAATCATGATTCACATATCCTGTCTATAACAGACATTCTTCCCCATTCCTGGTCGAGGAGTAATCCCTTGTCTTTAATAGGAAAATCTCCCCCATTCCGGGATGGGGAGTAACCTCCCATTTTGGTAAGCCAAAATGAACAAATTCATATTCAATATTATTCTGATCATATCCGTAACCATGTATAATACATCTTATCAGTGAATGATATTCAGATCGTATCCATAACCATATGTAATACATCTTACCAGTGAGTGATATTCATATCATATCCATAACCATGTGTAATAAATCTTACTCGTGAATGATATTCAAATCATCTCCATAACCATGTATAATACATCTCTTTCCAATGAGTACACTCACTTTGGCCACTTCATGTGTTTTTCCCGTGCCTTTGTCTAGCACCTGTTCAACCGATTCTTATTCCCTTTCACATATGAATTCTTACAATATTAGTATCATAATAAGGATATTAACAATCCAAAGAATAACTTAAACTTAACCCAATTCATAAGCATCATATAATCTGATTCAAATCATATATCGTAAATGAAGTCCAATCTAACTTCATGGTAAAATATTTACCATACCCAAATCATAGGCCATATATATTTTAATTTCTTCTTATTAGTTTCATCCTTAACATATTGGGTTCCCAATCCAAAATACGACATGTCATTTCAAGTTTCCTAAAACAAGATATGCCCATTTCTTTTCTATATAGCAAATCTTCTCTAAAGGCTCCTTTATCGTTCAGTCAACTTCCAAGAATTTTCATAATATTTATGTATTATAACTTTCTATGATATTTAACCAGACATCAATAAACATATTTAAAAATACAAAATTAAAGTTTCATATTTTTTAAGGTTCATTTGCTATGTCAAGCAAAACATCGAACACATGGTGTGCATACTTACTCTTTTAGGGAATATTTTATACCTCAAATTTAAACTATCACCAAAGATACATTTATTGGTATTTTCACATAATATTTGGATATGTTACACATATATGAGTATATTTTCATCTACAACTAGAATGATCCAATTCCAATAAATATTCAAAAAGTTATAGAAGTTTGAATACACAAGGTTTCCAATCGAAGAAATATCCATGATTTACACGTTCAAATTTGCTTAAACTTGCATCTATCCGTACATATACACGAAGGCATGAACTTTAAATAAAAAATAAATTATTTCTATCATTTCAATGAATAATACCAAAATAATAACAAGATTTATGCGTAGAATTACCTTAGGAACTTTTTCGTAATTTCCTACGATTTTTTTTCAATTTTTCTCCTCACTTTCTACTTCTTGAGTTTCCCGATTCTCTCTCCTCAAGCCAAACTCTCTCGTGCCTAATTTTGGTTGAAGGAGGAGGTCATTTCAAGATTTTAATGTCATGATAAGTCATATCCCCTTGGTCCAATCAAAATATGACATGGGTCACCATATAAGACAAAATATCCTTTAAAACTAAATGACTACTTTACTTTACACACCGTTTATTGTGTTACAAACTTAAATCATATATACAAAACTATCTTGTTTTCACCTCAAGTCAATTATCATATTATTATGGCCAAAACTAGCCCCGAACTTGAACATTCCTACCGAAGACTTCATAAATTTGTATTTGTGACTAATTCAATATTTTATAAGTTATGCAGGTAGGATTAGACTAAACACAATAACTTAACATCATATTTCTAGTAACACACTATCCCCATCCGATACGGTAAGCATGATTTAAACATTGTTTATCATAATCATATCCGGGTCGTCACACAAATAAACTAATAAGACTCTATTTAACCACCGCTTTATGTTAACCGTTAGATTAGAAGTCAAACAGTCTTCTTTAATCCTAACCATTTATTTGAACCCATTTTCTCGATCCTTCTCAACTTAGTATAAAATAGGCTTAGGTATAGCGTTAACAACCCTTTGCCATCGTCTCATTTTGAGATAAGAGAGAGAACAAAGATAGAAGAGAGAAAAAAGAGAAAGAGTGTGGAGATAAAGCCTGTTTCGTCTATACCAAACTCTAAATGTTTTCCCTCACATTTGAAACACTAAACCATCATTTTATCAATACCGAGTAAACCTAAAAATTGAGAGTTGTACTTTAGGGTTTATTTGGTGTTTTCTTGAACGTGTTGAAGACCTCTTCAAACACATATCTCTCTAGGAATCTTGCTCTAAGGAAAACTCGAATTTCTCTGTACAAATTTGGGGTTTTCAAAAAGAGAACATATCACGCACCATTTGTAGATTTTGATATTTTTGTTTCTCTTAAATAAAATTATTTCTTGAGATTTTTTTCAACTATTTTTGAAAAAGAGACTTTTGATATCTTCAAGGTTTCCAAATCTAAAAACGTTTATATCTCACAGTTCGTATTTCACATTTTGTGAAATAAATTTGAAAAGAAATAAAGGTTGAGACATTTAGGATCTTGTCTATTTTTAAATAGCAAGATTGTTTTCATATCTGATCTTATTAGAAGTCATCAGCATGTAACAGTAGTCACATCATTGTCACCTTCTCACACACAACACTTAGAAATTGTGGTTCTTGTGAGAGATATATTATTGGTAAGAGCTGCTACAATCAGTGGACAAGGAAAAGGCAATGAAGCTGTTGGAGCGAGTTCAAAGCTATTCAGAGACCTTTGAGAGTCGAGTAAATCGTGTAGGTATAAATATCTGAACTTAGTTTAGAATCTTGTATTGCACGCTTAGTGCTGTAACTTGTATTGTGATTGTTTAATGGACTTTTTGTTTTGTGTCGTAGAGGACACTGTGGAGGTTTCCCCTAATTTGAGGTTTACCACGTTAAAATCTGGTGTTAAATTTGCTTGAATGTTTCTATCTCTTATATTCTTGATTTCATACAAAGGACATAGTTTAGGTTTTTATTTTAAAACCTGAGGTAACCAACTACTAGATTTAACATCCATACTTAAACTACTTATACACATCTTGTGTGAATTGTTCTGAAAAGAGTTTCAATCAAGGAGTTATTCCGAAGTTTACTTAAAACTTAACTTTTTTTAAAAACTTAGTAAACAAGTTTTTCAAGTGGTATTAGAGAAGGTTTATCAAGTTGTCTTGATCGTGCAATTCCATAAATTATTTTCAAAATCTTTACTAAAATGGATGAAATATTTTAGAAGTTAGGTAACCTCTCACGTTCGCAATTCTTTGATGGAAACAACTTCTCCTATTGAAAAGAACGGATGGTTGCTTTCATGCAAGGAACACTTGGTGATGATGTGTGGGATATGATTGAAAAAGGTTATGAACATCCTACTAAGCCTTTGTCCGAAACTATCCCTATAAGAGTTAATAAAAGTCTTAGCGAATTTTCTACGAAAGAAAAAAAAAAGTCTCTCAATAATAATAAAGGAAAAAATGCCATTTTTATGTCCATTAATGATTATGAGTTTAAAAGAATATCTATCTTCTCTACTGCTAGGGAAGCCTGGGACACTCTAGTCACTGCACATGAGGGTGATGAACATGTTAAGGCTGGAAAAACCCAAATGCTAATTCAACAGTACAACACGCTGATTATGGATGACACTGAATCTTTTGATAATTTCTACATTAGGTTAACTGATATTTTTACAAAATTGCAAGCTAATGGCAAAACCTATAGTAGAAAAGAAATTGTTCAATAGATTCTTGGGTCATTACCTGCTAAATTTAACGATAAGAGATATGCCATAGAAGAAATGGATGACTCAAACCTGACTCCTAAATTGCTAAGCAGCAAATTAAGAACCGTAGAGATGGAGTTAGAGTTTAAGAAGCAATTGACATCCCAAAACAAGAGACTTACTAGCTTTAATGTTGTGTTTTCATCTAAAATGGTTGTTCCTAAAATAAGTCCCTAGGATTTTAACATTGAACTTAGTGAGGACTGTAACTTGGATGATCTTGATAACCAAATTGCCTTAATGAGCAAACAATTTAAGAAAATGATTAAATTCAGGAACTCTGTGGCAGCCAAACATGGCAGATTAGGTTATCAAGGCCATTAAAATTCTAGATCTCATGAAAGACATGACAACAAAAGGTCCAATGACAATGATCGACCTAAGATATATATGAAAGATGTAAAATGTCAAAGATGTGAAAAAATGGGGCATTTTGCCAACAAATGCCAAACTCGACTTAACACCAATAACAAGGCTAATATGTGTAAGACATGGGACGACTCTAATGATCATGATGAAGATGAAACTGAGTCCACCCAGTGTAATGAGTCCTGCATGTACTTTTTTACTAAGATCATATATAATGATGATACTATATGCATGACTACTCATGAATCTATGATGCTTATTGATATTGTTGTTAACTCTGTTTTTGATAATACTGCTACTATTGTTGTTGAAAGTAAGTTAGATACTGATAATCTAAGTGTGAGTCAAAGTGATAGCATTGTCGATGAATTGAACGTGTGCGTGAGTCATATAGAACCAAATAACTCTTTAGTGGATACTTCACACGGCACACTTAGTGAGTCCGATGACGATCTTCCAGATCTGCATGAGCTATAAACAAAAACGGCTAAGAAGAGTGCCCATCTTGAAAAAATGGTGAAATCACTAACTGATCGTATAGAATTATTGAACCAGACCATTAGATAGAATGCTGAGGATTATACTGCTCAGTGTATTACCCATGAGACTGAAATAAAAAAAATTTCCTTAAAAATAAAAGATTTGTCTAAAAAAAAATCATGTTTTTGAAGAAAGATATAAGGAAAACCTTGTTGGACTAGAAGAATCAATGCAAAAGGTCTAAAATGTGTTTAAAAAATGGCTACACTTTGAAACTCAAGCGAAGTCCTACGAAAACATAGTGCTAGGAAGTAAGTTTGATTCTGAAGACAAGTCTGGCCTAGGTTTTGGGGAAAAGTTTTATACTAGAAAAAATATTGTTTCCCCTGAAAATGTATTTTTTGTCAAACAAGGACAATCGGGTCAAAATGTTCAAAAAGGCAATTGTAGTTCAAATGACTCTAAGGCAATACCAGGACATTCTAATCAATAGCATCATGATTTTGGTTCTGCTAATTATGTGTGTCCATCCATTAGATATTAATGTCAGAAACCCAAGCATAATGACAATTGGACAACCATACCTAATAGAGCTAAACCCATTTTTAAAGACTTTAGTGATAAAGTCAAATCCTCAACCCACCTGTATTATTCTTACTGCGACGTTTTTGGTCACAGTTTTTTTGGGTCTTTTAAAAAAGGAATGTATACACCCACCTACTAGAACTTTAACTATTTTAGGAAAGAAAGGAATACTATGTTCTCCCAAAGCAGGCCTCACATAAGTCTAACTATAAAAAGAAGAAGGGGGGGGGGGGGGGTCCAAGACTAAAAGGAAACCATTTAGAAAGACCCAACAAACCTTTTCTAAACCAAAAGGCCATAAAAAGATTAACACTCATCCTATTTGGATTAGAAAAGATGATCTGTTACCCCAACTCAAGTGCAACATTATCATTACTGCTTTAAATGCACAACGCACTTCATCTAGATGGTATCTAGACTCTGGATGTTCTAAATATATAACCGGGGACAAAACCAAATTGAAAAACAAGACAGACTTCCTAAGA
Organism: Sambucus nigra; assembly: GCA_949130495.1. Classification (NCBI taxonomy): domain Eukaryota; kingdom Viridiplantae; phylum Streptophyta; class Magnoliopsida; order Dipsacales; family Adoxaceae; genus Sambucus; species Sambucus nigra. Next base: position 91,826,672 of record OX422215.1, on the reverse strand, counting down.
GGTAGTTCCATGTTTGGAGATGGTGTTTCATTTCAAATCATAGGTAAGGGAACATTGAGTGAGGATGGGATTTCTGATCTAAATGATGTTCTATTAGTTAAAGGCCTTAATGATATTCTTGTAAGTATATCTCAATTCTGTGATTCCATTCATGCTTTTACTTTTCAAAAAATAATTGTAAAATCATTGATGAGAAAGGAAATTGTATCTTAATAGGAAAGAGAACTCACGATAACTGTTACACAGTAATTCCTTAGTCTGATACCTGCAACATTGCCAACAGATTAGATGATGCTGATCTATGGCATAATTGGTTGGTAGATATGAATTTTTATAATCTTAGAAGCCTAAGCTCCCAAGACATAGTTAGAGGCTTACCTAAAATAAAAAATTTCTTTAATCCTGTTTGTGGTCCATGCCAACAAGGGAAAATAAGTATATCTCCCCACAAGAAAGTTAAGGATGTCTTAACGACAAAACCCTTGGAACTAATCCATTTGGACCTCAAGAACTGTCAGTTTCTGTGGAAATAGTTGTATCCTCATCATTGTGGATGACTATACACGATATACCTAAGTTGCTTTTATGAAAAATAAATCAGATACCTTCAGTGAGTTCTTAAAAATCCTTTTAAAAATAGAGAACGATAAGTAAACCCAAGTATGTCAAACTAGAAGCGACACAGGTGGAGAGTTCAAGGATTTTGGTGTTATGGAATATTGTATAGGCAATGGTTACAAACACGAGTTTAGTGCTCCAAAAACACCCCAGTAAAATGGCATAGCCGAACGTAAGAATAAAACTTTACAAGAGGTGCCTAGGGTTATACTAACCGCTAAAAGTCTTCCTAAATATTTTTGGGTAAAAGCCGTTCCAACATCATGTCATATTGTTAATCGGGTATACCTTAGGAAAAATTCTAAACAAACATCCTATAATCTTTGGTTCCACAAAAATCCAAACTTAAAATATTTCAAAACCTTCAGTAGTGTCTAGTATATCTGTAAGGATGGGGAAAATCTTTCAAAATTTGACACCGGAGGAGATAAATGAATCTTTCTTGGTTATTCTCAAATAGTAGGGCTTTTCGAGTTTTTGACTATCGAACTAAAGTCATAATGGAATCATTTAATGTAATTATAGAAGATACAAGTGTAAAGAGAAGTTCCAGTCAAACAATAGTACTAGATGAGGATGAAACCCATTTAACACTTGATTCTCCAATAGACACTGATTCCCTGCCATCTGAGAGTCCTTCTGTACCAATGTGGGTTTCTAAAGACCATCCTATTGAAACAGTTGTGGGTAATCCTTCTGAGCCTGTTAAAACAAGATCCCAACTTTGAAAAATGTCTTAATTTGCATGTTTTGTTTCCCTTGAGGAACCCAAACTGTGAAAGATGCCCTTTTTGACTCATTCTAGATCAATGTTATGCAAGAAGAGTTTGTCCAGTTTCAGAGTCATGATGTGTGGTATCTTGTTCCTTAGCCAAGAGATTCAAGGTTGTCGGCACACGATAGATTTTTAAAAATAAAAAGGATGAAAATGGGGAGGTCATTAGAAATAAAGCTAGGTTGGTAGCACAGGGTTATTCTCAGATAGATGGAATTAACTTCGATGAAACTTTTGCCCTCATTACTCATCTTGATTCAGTTCATCTCCTCCTTGCTATCTAATTTCACCTACAATTTAAACTATTCCAAATGGATGTCAAGTCCTCCTTTTAAATGGAATTTTAACTGAGGAGGTATACGTGAAACAAACCAACGGGTTTGTAGATCCGAAATATCCTGATCACGTTTATAGGCTTAAGAAAGTCTTATACGATTTGAAACAAGCTCCCAGAGCTTGGTATGAGCTTTTGTCTACACTTTTGGTTTCACATGGATTCACCCGAGGAGTAAACGATCAAACCTTATTCGTTAAAAAAGAGGACAACCACATTTTGATAGCCCAAGTGTGTTGATGACATAATTTTTGGTTCAACTTTTGATAGTCAAGTTAAGAATTTCTCTGACATCATGCATGCTGAATTTATGATGTCACTTATGGGTGAACTTCAGTATTTCTTACGATTACAAGTAAAATAATGTAATGATGGCCTATTCATTACTAAATCGAAATACGCGACCAATCTAGTTAAAACAGTTGGTTTAGAAAACTCAAAACTTGCTAGAACTCCCATGAGTACCTCATCAAAATTATCTAAGGACGAAGATGGGAAAAATGTCGACCCGACTCTGTATAGGAGTATGATAGGGAGTCTTTTGTATCTTACTACTTCTAGACCCGATATTTCCTTCGTAGTATGTATTTGTGCTAGATATCAATTTAACCCTAAAGAATCACACATGTCCTGTGTTAAGCACATCATTAAATACGTTAAGGGGACACAAAAATTTGGTATTTAGTACACTAAGGACACTACTAGTTCTATCATAGGTTACATTGATGTCGATTGGGCAGGGTTCTTAAATGATCGTAAAATCACTTCCGGTGCTTGTTACTACGTAGGCAATAATCTCGTAGGATGGTCTAGCAAGAAATAGAACTGTATATCCATGTCTTCCGTAGAGTCGGAATACATTACAATCGATAGTTGTTGTGCACAACTATTATGGATTAGACAGATTCTTAGTGACTATGGTATCATCGAAAATCAATTAATTATGTACTTTGATAACAAGAGTTGCATCAATATTTTGAAAAATCCAGTTTTTCACTCATGGACTAAGCATATAAAAATTTGACATCATTTCATTCGTGAACTTATTGAATCCAAAGACCTTTCTAATGAGTATCTCAATACTGAAAAACAGTGAGCTGATATTTTTACCAAACCATTAGATATAAGTCAGTTTGAGTATCTTCGCACAACTATAACTATGATAGTTCTCACATAATCAGATTTACACACCTATCATAAACTTGGTATTTCCTCATTAATAATTGGATTATGAGGTTTTCGAGTAAGGAAGTTTCTCGAATGACAAAAGATGCCTCCTATACCTATTTAATATAAGAGTCCCTTGAATCTACCCTCATTTCTGATGTTGGTTGTGTATTCTATTTCACCCCTTTGTCTATTTGAGCAAAATTAGGGGAGAACTACTTGAGTACCTGTCTTATAATTCATATTTTATCTTATACTAACTCAACTAACATCAACTAACATTCTGTCTAGTGTTTACTCTTTCAGGCATTTTCTCAGACCCAATGGTATATCTTGTTCTATTTATAAGGGTATTGGTTTGTATTGTAGTTGAGTAATGAATTTTCTTCTCTTATTTTTGGTTCTAGGATGGGAATGGGTACTTAGAGATTTTTGTATAGGACATCTAGGTTTTTTCATTCTAACCCACGAGTATAGGATACTCAAGGGAATTTTGTCTCTAATATCAAAAGGGGGAGATTAAGAACACACTATATGGTTGACTTACTTGAGTCTGTGCCATATAGGAGTTCCAACTAGTTTGGATATTAAGACAAAATAAGATTAGATTTTTATAAGTTACTCTCTCTCTCAAAGAATCAAGCTTCAAGAAGACATCAGTCCAAGCATCTCAATGATCTACCAAAAAGCGAAGTAATGATTTCTTGAACCCACAATTAGGACACACACTGCATATATATGTGTTAATATGGTTCATATAATATTTAGGAATTTTCTAAATATTTTTTTAAAACCCTTATGCATTTGTAAATAATTTAAAATCATTTTTGAAAATAATTAAAATTTGGTTTCAAATTGTTTGGGCTTAAAACAAAAATATTTTTTCTCATTAAAAGTTTGGTTGGGTAGAATGCCAAACTAGCAGAGACTTTTGGGCTTAAAATTGAATTTTTAAAACTGTTAAAAAACACGCGTTTTCAACCACATCCATACCATACACGTGTTGTCATTGTAGCGAGTGGATTTATGTTTTCTTTGTGTCTACAACCTTATATGTAATCGCAGCCCTTGGTTCAGGTTTATCAACGATCTCCATGAGTTTGAACTCGATCCCCGTATTACCCAAACAAATCAATAAGACTCTATTTAACCACCGCTTTATGTTAGCCATAAGATTAGAAGTCAAATAGTCTTCTTTAATCCTAACCGTTGATTTCAACCCATGTTCTCGATGCTTCTCAGCTTAGTCTAAAAATAAGCTTAGGGTTATCCTCAACAGACTTTTGCCATCGTCTCATTTTCAGAGAAGTGTGAATAGAGAGAGAAGAGAGGAAAAAAAAAAGAGAAAGAGTGTGGAGGGAAAACCTGTTTTGTCTATACCAAACCCTAAATGTTTTCCCACACATTCGAAACACTAAACCATCATTTATTAATACCCACTAAACTTAAAAACTGAGAGTTATAGTTTAGGGTTTCTATGAGTTTAGTTGGTGTTTTCTTGAACGTGTTGAAGACCACTTCAAACGCTTGTGTCTCTAGGAATCTTTCTCTAGGAAAAACTCAGATTTCTCTGTAAAAAAATTAGATTTTCTAAAAGAGAACATATCACGTACTATTTGTAGATTTTGATATTTTTGTTTCTCTTAGATCTCACTAATTCTTGAGATGTTTTCAACTATTTTTGCAAAAGAGACTTCTGATATATTCAAGGTTTTCAGATATAAAATTGTTTATGTCTCACAGTTTGTATTTCAAATTTTGTGAAATAAATTTGAAAAGAAATAAAGGTTGAGACATTTAGGATATTGTCTATTTTTAAATAGCATGATTGTTTTCAGACCTGATCGTATTAGAAGTCTAATTTTCGAAAATAAGTATTGCATGTCATATAGTTGATTTATAAATTTATAGGACTGTTTTGTATAAATAGAGAGGAGTGAGTTGCATCTGCATGTAATAGTAGTCACATCATTGTCACCTTCTTACACACAACACTTAGAAATTATGGTTCTTATGAGAGATATATCATTGGTAAGAGCTGCTACAATCAGTGGACGACGAAAAGGCAAGGAAGTTGCTAGAGGTAGCTCAAAGCTATTCATAGACCTTTGAGAGTGGAGTAACTCGTGTAGGTATAAATATCTGAACTTAATTTAGAATAGTGTATTAAATTCTTAGTGTTGTAACTTTCATTGTGATTATTTAGTGGATTTTGGTTTTGTGTCATAGAGGACACCATGGATGTTTCCCCTAATTTGGGTATTACCACGTTAAAATTTCATGTTAAATTTGCTTGAATGTTTCTATCTCTTATATACTTGATTTTGTATAAAGGACATAGTTTAAGTTTTTATTTTAAAACTCGAGGTAACCAACTACCAGATTTAACATCCATACTTAAACTGCTTATACACATCTTGTGTGACTTCTTTTGAAAAGAGTTTGAATCAACGAGTTATTTCGGAGTTTACTTAAAACTCAACTTTAGGCTCGTACGCATCACAGTATTTCAGAGTTTACTTAAACCTAGAGAAAGTATTTCGGAGTTATTTCGGACGTTTGAACCACCTATAGAAAGTATATTGCAGACAAAAAGGGAGAGAGCAAATGGAGCAAGAGTTTTTTTTCTTTAGGCTCGTACGCATCACAGTATTTCTTTTGTCTCATATGTATAGGTCATTTCTCCTTGATGATGATTTCATGGACCGCACAAGATGAATACTTTGAGGGTCACTTTGCCAAATAAAGAAGAACTAAAAATCTAAGTTCTAATTCCTTGTCGAGATTTTATCTATTGTCGATTTGTGTAGTCGATGCCAAACAACTGAAGAAGAAAGGAATTATGATTTTTTAAGGCTGATTGGTGGATACCTAAGTAGGATCTGCATGTTGTGGGTGGTGTTGGAATACATCATTTTTTGTTAAAGATTTGAAGATATCTCCACGTTACACTTTGTGGAGCTCTAACTAGTACGTAAGTCGTCAAGTGTCCCACTTATCTTAAACAATGTTGAATTGATGGTTTTGCCTGAAATGGATTTTTCCTCTATTTCTTCTTCTTTCCAATTTGGTTTGTAATTTGGCTTCACAATTTATATTCCATGGTCACTTTAATTTAAATCAAGATAAAATTTGATAAAAGTGAATTTGTGCATTTGGTCTAAGATGCAAATGAATATGTATAAGCCCCTGTGTTTTCTAAAAAAAATATGCCATTTTAAGCTTAGACCCGTTAGTTGACTTTACCAGAGCCTCCCCTCTGCCCTCTCCCTTTTGAAGTCTTACTTAATATCTAATATCGTCGCACATGTTACACCCCACTTAATTAAATACCGAGTGATCATGCCTTTATTAAATTAAAATAGGATTCCCCTATGGTTTCATTCTCAGCATCACTGGCGAATTTTTTTTATTATTTACAAGCCACCTAGTGTTTGAAAAGTTGGTGTCACTTTTTTTTCTTTTTAATTAACAGTAAACCAAAACAAATAATTCATAACTCATTCACCATTTAATCATCCACCACATGGTAGATATAATAATGATAAATAACAATGTATGGAATCCACAATCCAATCTAAAATAAACAATACAGTCAACCATAGGAAAACTAGTCTTGCAATCTACTAAATGAAATGAAATTTGAAAATTTCTAAATAATAACTGAATAGAAATGGATGACATGTCCGACTGAAGTAAATGGCTCATAATGAAGAAAAAGAACACTGAGGTGTCTAACATCAAGGACCTGCAACTTCCACGGCAGCTGCAGCACACCAAAAGATAGAACCTGCTAAGCCTGGTGTCCCTATGGCTGGGCACCTGAAATGTTTTATAAAAAGAATAGAGATTTGGAGAAAACGGGTCAGAGCCCAAGTAAAACAATTAAAAATTTTAGAAAGTTAAATACAAAATTAGCAAATATTATATACATGTTAGGTTTACGTCCTCTCACTTGAGATGCTCACCTCTCATCTAATGTGCACACCTAACGTGTATATCTAACCCGTCCTACTTATGCTACCCCACTTAACTAGTCCAAACCAAATCTATTATAACACAAGCTACTCGTAATATTCTCCCGTATCGCCCATACAATGTGTTATCGCATTCTTCCCATCTATGCATCAATTATAAATTTCTCATTTTATAATTAACTACTCACATACGAGATTTATCGTAAATATCATTATCTTTCTCTTTTACTAGGCACACACAGTAGGAATAGTCAACAATATATATATATATATATATATATACTGCACCCTTAGACTTAGGCCTCATGGTGCATACATACTCTGCTATCATGTCCTGGTATGTCACGCACTGTATCAATAACTGTTGGTTCTGTATCTCACTCGAACCATAAATGCAAATCACAAATATTAGAGGTGAACATAGTCCCCATCCAAATGGATCATGCACATACCTATGCTCCCATTCATCCGTCTAAACTATCATACTCTCAGATAACACGTATCAACGGGGACAGAATAACCCTTTTCGAAACCATAACGGTGAAAAACAGTTTCTAAAAAGACGGTTTAATTTACCTAATTTAATAGACTTCTTCAAAGTCACAATGTTGTTCTACAATTGAACCCTACCAATCAAAACCTAGATTTATCCCATATAAATCATGAACCAATTATTGATTTGGTGATATCTACATAAATCAATCAAATCTACATGCAATTCCTATCCAAATACTTGATTTAACATTCAATTTCAATGCCAAATTTATAATATCATGAGTATTTCAAAAAATTTACTATAACATGTATAACATATGCACATAATTGAGCAACATAAGCACTACCCTCTTTTTAGTAGGTTTGCTCCATTGAAGTAGAAGGGTATGGCTGTGATCCTCTCTCCCCGATCTACAATTTGGTGGTGGTTTTTGTTCAAGATATTGATTTTTTGGGCTTAGAAATCCTAGGAACTCTCTCCTTTTACCTCTTATGATTTCTCGTTATTTTATTAACTGTAAAATATAAAGTCTCCTACATGATAGCAGATATAACATCTCAAATATCGTCAATCCTTTTTTTCCAAAATTTTAAATGACCAAAATACCCCTCTGAGGTGCTAGTTTGGCCTAAAAGTGCCCCGGAACCCAAGCTAAACCCTCGAATAGATTTTTCTGACTATTTCGACCTTTCTGGACACATTGGTGCACTCAAAATGAACATTTGGATGATTAAAAAATAATTTACTTTGTATTTTATTAAACTGAGTCCCGACACGACTAACACGCGCGTCCCGGCTAAATTATTGTAACTGTCGTATTTTTCACTTGTGACAATCTTAATATTTTCTCGTCATTATTAGTACTCATTCACTAATTAATATTCACTATAATTAAATATTAACCCTTATCTCGCTAATTAATATTTAATTAACCTAGATTAATTATTCCAATTTAATTTAATTAATTCCAATTTAATACACAATCAATATAACTATAAAAATTATAAAAATACGGGCTACATACCTCCCCCTTAATAACGAAATTTTGTCTCAAAATTCAAAAAAGAAAATATACCTGGTTAGAATAACTCTGGATATCTGTCGTGCATCTCATCCTCGCGTTCCCAGGTAGATTCCTCATGATATCCCTATTGAACATGCACTAGCGGAACTACCTTCGACCTCAGTCTCCTCTCACTATGGTCTAAGATGGACACCGGTCTCTCCTTATATGTAGTATCGGGTTGCAAAATAATCTCCTCCAATTCAAATCAATCTCCTCCAATGCAATATCAACGTAGAAATGTGGTACACATCGTGAATATGGGGTAAGTTCTCCAGCAACCAGAGTCTATACGCTTGTGGCCCAATCCGCTCAATGATAGAAAATGGCCCTACATACCTTGGGGCCAATTTCCCCTTCTTACCAAATCTTACTATCCCCTTCATAGGAGACATACGTAGTAAAACATGATTCCCCACCTTAACTCCCGAAAGAACCGCTTAGCATCGACGTTGCTTTTTTGTCTTGGGCTACCCGTATCCGACTCCAAATCATATCAATCCTTACCGAAGTGTCCTAAATCAACTTTGGCCCGAGTTTCTCACTATCCCCCACCTCTAGCCAACAAGCAGGAGAACGGTAAGTCCTACCGTACAACGTCTCAAATGGGGCCATGCCAATAGTAAACTGATAGGAGTTATTGTACGCAAACTCCACTAGTGGAAGGTACTGCTCCCAACCTCCTGTAAAATCAAAGACACACATATATAACATATCCTTCCGCATATGAGTAATCCTCTTTGTCTTCCCGTTCGTCTATGGGTGACAAGTTGTACTCAATTTCAACTCAGTACCCATAGTCTCCTGGAAACTCTCCAAAATCGAGATACGAAAATCTTATCCCAGTCAGACACAATGTATAAAGACACCCCATGTAATCTCACTATCTCAATAATAAAAATTTGATCATACTGTGTCGTGGTGTAGTCCGTACGAACTGTCAGAAAGTGGGCTACCTTAGTCAGCCGATCCACTATCACCCATATAAAATCATGACCCCACTGTGAAGTAGGCAATACCAGTAATGAAATCTATAAAAATGCTCCCCCATTTCCACATAGGAATCTCAAAGGGCTCAAGAAACCCTGCCAATTTTTTATGGTCCACTTTTATTAGCTGACAGGTGGCACACTTCGATATAAACTCAACAATGCCTCTCTTCATCCCACTCCAACAGTAGTGTCGCCTCCTATCTTGGTACATTTTATCTCCTCTAGGATGTATCGCAACCATGACCCGTGTGACTCCTCAATCATCGCATGTCTAAATCCTTGCCCACTGGACAATTACCTACCGTTGAATATTAAGCATCCTTCTAGATCCATCGGGTAAGAATCAGCTCTCCCCCGATCAAAAGGTTTCAGATTCTTCATAACTAAAAGAATTCGTTACCTGACACCTTACCACCTTTGTGACAAATCTAGGTGTGATAGTCATAACTGACACAAACGATCTGACAACTGAATCTTGATGTATTTTAGCTTTTTCATTTATTTACCTTTATATACATACCATCTTACACTTTTCGAATGTGGATGATACTAACAATCCAACTAGCTAGGGCGCCCATATACCCTATGTCCCGTGCATGACTGCACAAATTAGATAGAGGTGATATACTTGTATTAGAACTAATACTCGCGCACTTAGCATAATAGTAAAATAAGGTTATATTCAACCACCCTACTAGTCATAATTTCATTATTCCTTGGGTTACTTCATCGATCTACTCATGGTGTAACCATTTTACTTTGGTTTGCACGTCAAGATTAGGCGACTCTACTGGCCTCAAATCATAATATACCCCTTAAATCTCAGTTATAAACAGGTATATGCACAATAACTAAGGTACTAAACCCATATCCGAAGACCAAAATTCTTCCAACTCCCAACGGTAGCTAGTTTCATGCGTGGGATATCTTGCAAAGTGAAATCCAAACAAGGACCCCCCCCAGATATACTACTACCTAACATTATCGGCCGTCGAGATCCGTAAGGCTCTTAGTCCATAATATGTACCCCCCAATATTTTTGTATGTTCACATAAAAGTCTACTCATCCACTCTCATGCCCCTTAAAGACGACATAAAACATCACACTGTCACTATCATAAGTTCCCAGTGCTCTATAAATAACGAGCTATATACCCCCCTTCTCAATAGAGAACACAATGTATCCTGAATCACATTAGTAAAAAGTCCCTACACACCGAGTTCAAATATAGAAAGACGGCATACTTATGGAAGTCTATGATAATCTAGGCCCCTTTTTTATCAAAATCTTTGCTTGTGCGGAATTAAGTTAAGGATGAATACAAATCAACTTTCTCTTTTTGAAAACTCTTTTTCAATTCTATCAAACCAAGTTGTGAACAAATTTACTATGCCAATTTTATCTTGTTTAAGTCCTAAACAAGCATATAGGTGATAGGCAAGTAAAATAAATTAAAGAGTACTCACAACGGCGGATATACGAGGAAAAACCCAAAAATGGGAAAAAATCTCAGACGGCCCAAGCCAGATAATCACTATGAACAATGGTTTTACAAAGACAGATTAGCTTTACTCAATGACTAGATCCCCATGGGTCTTGACACTCCTTCTGATCTTCTACCGTTATTCAATAGTGCCCACGCCTAAATTTCATCTTCCACGATACTTGTCCATAACACTCAACTCTACAAATGTCTCGGTGTCCATCGATACGGCTTGATACGTCTACGATGTTGAACACGATGTTCGTCGCTTCTCCACCACAAAACCAGCAATCACAAGTTGTCAAAAGATAAACAACACAAACTTGCTGCAGCAAAGATGACATAAACATAACATAATGAAAAGTTGGGATCTTTGCAAACTCTAAGGATGTGTTTAAGCCTTTAAAACCTTAGAAAATATGTGCAAACAGGTTTCTAGATCGTAAAACTACTTTTTCAGAATGCACATATTTTGAGGAAATAAAACACCTTTATTTATAATAAATTTAAGCCGGTGTCAAAATCTCATTCGAACAAGATTTCGTGTCGTTCGAACGATAGTGGATCTTGTTCGAATGACATCAAATGTCGTTTGAACGACGTCATCGGATAGAGTTTTTAATTTAAACAAAGTTATGATAAAAATCAACTCTTATCGAATTATCATCCGTCCTTATCTGACATAAACGAAGTTTAAACAATTAAACCCCTTTTAAAAACATTTTCTTTAAAGAAAATAACATCCTTATTTTTATAAAATGAATTCTGAGTTTCATTAAGCATCGCACATTATGCATTCATACCTGTGTGATCTCGGAATGCAATTAAACCTTGAAGATGAGAAATTGCACCAATTAAACTTCGGCATGATTAATTCTGTGTAGCTTTTCCACAACGTCTTCAATGAATCTTCAATACCTCATAGACTCGAGGGATCGGACAATAAAAACTATTTATGACTCAAACCTGTTTTGTTTCAAGAATAAGTCAAAACTACATTAAGACTCCATTGGAAATTTAGTCTTTACAGATAAGATATAATTTCAATATATATATATATATATATATATATATATATATATATATATGTCCCACCCTCTTTCATGAGATGCCTCACAAAATAATATATCTCACTTCAAAATAACAAGCACGATAATTCATCACATAATCTTCTACCGGTCGCACTCTCGGTATTCAGTCACTACACAATATAATAAGTCCTACTTTCTTAACTCACAAAGTAGCAAATCATAACGTAAAACCAGACTGTTACATCCAACACACCCACTAAACTCGACTCACACTCAAATTTTAGTGTTTACAAATCATATATATTGTAACACACCTATGTCACTTGAATTATCCCATACTCGCAAGGATAAAAAAAAACTTTATCTCTATGGGAAATCTGCCTTGCCTGATAGTCGAGTCCCTATACATAAATCTCGTGGTTGAACCGACCTATGATCATTTGCGATGGTTGTAAATATAGGATCTCATCCTGTTGTTGCCCCCTACCTTGCTGTTGGCAATTAGTCCTATTATGGCATATGCACCCATCATTGAATCATTGGCCCGAAAATGTCTAAGCCTCTGATATTTATCTTACAGACCTCCCCCATTATTTTCTTTGTCCTAACGCCCTTAAGGGGCGAAAGGCTACTATTGCTGAGGATCCCACTGGTCATGCCTGAACCCATCATTCTCAGTTGATAATCTTTGGGCCTCACTCTCTTAGCTCGATTCCTTTGTCGAAAATATCACTCCTGTTGTTTTACCCCACTTTCCACATGTAGGTTAACTTTCTACGCCATCCCCTGTCTTTAGTCCTACTAACCATATCGGGGTGTCGTTCTCTCAGAACTGGAAGTCTTAGCCCCACTTGCTACCCTTATTGTTCCTTTGTCTCCTTTGGCCTTATGTGACTCTTTGTTGACCTCGATGGTCTTAGATGAATCCCATCGTCGATTGTTAGGGATTCAATTTAATCATTTAAACGGGTCCCCTGCTGGGTATGCCTTCCGGTGGTGCTTAACTAACACCGTTAAATCCAATCTTTCCCTTCGAATAAATTTTCCAACTCTCCCGGATCCCTTCTTCTGGAAGCGTTGATATAAACTCATAAATGTACAACCTTTATGACATCGACACTAGCCATTTTAGCCTGATTTCTCATCCGCACTTGTATATTTTAACCACGAGTCCCTTCCAAACATTTGACCCTTTTTTTTATATTCTATGTACCCTCTTTGTCGGGTACAAAGCTCATTAAGTGAGTCAACTTCTCTCTCACGATCGGTTTATATCATGCCCATTTGAGATAAGTTTTGAGATTTCATTCGTATCTTTATTAAGACAGAAGATGGAAGGTCTCACAATCAAATCGTACCCCATTCTAGCGCAATTTTGAACATATTGTGATAGCTGACTCTCGTCACCTTATACTGCTCCTAAGAGCTAAAAAATTGTCCGAAGTTTAATCCTGGGTGTTGTTACACTCCACCCTACACAATTTGCCTTTGGGATTCTGAACTTCCATTGGTCTATCACTCTTCTTCCTCCCCCACATCTTTTTCAATGGCCCTTCAAAATAGTTCTTTCGACTCCCTCACCCTTCACCGGCTATGCTGGGTGAGCCTGAAACGGCACTAACGTCATCTATGACAGTGCTTTGGAAATATATTGTGCCCGAGCGATTACATTATTGCCATCATCTTGAACAATAATTATGGTAGATTTTATCTCGGTCACCCTTCCCAAAGTACCCTAAGTCTTCGACTGAGCCCTCCTCCTGCAATCCTTCTTATGGCCCTAGCTAGTCATCCTATAATGTTCGGTGCACAATGCCTAACCGAACACGTATAAGAATTACATTAATTATGCTTAATAGCAGGAGAACGTAAGTCGTAATACACAGAGGAATACAATAATCCTAATAATAGGGCTCTACATCAAAGAACTCTACGCTGAAATGTAATAAAGCTGCACAGATCCTAAGGACACTAGAACCTGATGCTCTGATACCATATGTGACACCCCTCTTAATTAAATATTGGGTGATCACGCATTTATTAAATTAAAACATGATTCCCATATGGTTTCATTCTTAGCATCACTGTCGAAAACATTTTATTATTCACTAACCACCTAGTATTTGAAAAGTTGGTGTCAATTTTTTTTCTTTTTAATTAACAGTAAACCAAATAAAATAATTCATAACTCATTCACCATTTAATCATCAACCACATGGTATATATAATAATGATAGTTTAAATAAGAATGCCTGGAATACACAATCCAGTTTGAAATAAACAATACAGTCAACCATAGGAAAACTAGGCTCATAATCTACCAAATGAAATGAAATCTAAAAATTTCTGAATAATAATGAATAGAAATGGACGACATGTCCGACTGAAGTAAATGGCACATAATGAAGAATAATAACACTGAGGTGTTTAATATCAAGGACCTACAACTTCCACAGCAGCTGCACCACACTAAATGATAGAACATGCTAAGCATGGTGTCCCTGTGGCTAGGCACCTAAAATATTTTACAAAAAGAATAGAGATTTGGAGAAAACGGGTCAGAGCCTGAGTAAAACAGTTAAAAAAATCAACATGTGTTTAAATGCAAAATTAGCAAATATTATATTCATGTTAGCTTTACGTGATCTCACTTGAGATGCTCACCTCTCACCTAATGTAAACTCCTAACGTGTATTTCTAACCTGTCCTAGTTATGCTACCCCACTTAATATACTCGTAATATTCTTCTGTATCACCCATATAACGCGTTATCGCATTCTTCCTATCTATGCATCAATTATAAATTTCTCATTTTATTATTAACTACTCACATACGAGAGTTATCGTAAATATCATTTTCTTTCTCTTCTACGAGGCACACACAGTAGGATAAGTCATTAGTATATATATAATAATACTGAACCCTTAGGCTGAGGCCTCCTGGTGCATGCATACACTTCTATCATGTCCTGGTACATCACTCACTGTATAAAGGACTGTTGGTTCTATATCTCACTTGAATCATAAATCCAAATCATAAATATTGGAAGTGAACATAGTCCCCATCCAAATGGGTCATGCACATACCTACGCTCTCATTCAACTATCAAAACTATCAAACTCTCAAATAACACGTATTCAAGGTTCTATGTTCTTGGTACAAGTCTAAAATCCCCCCAATGGGCTCATCAGGATAAGACTGTCCATGACGCAAAGTCTCCTCCCGATAACAAGGAACGTAGTTATGCCATACACATAATAAATCATACAGTAGGTATACAGACAACCTATTAAAATCATTAGGTATACACACAACCCGAATACCAGTATTTGTACGCAATATGTTTCTCTCGAATATTCACCATATTTATTACTTACAATTTTTACTCACTATCGTATTTATATAAATTTTCACACAACTCTAAGGGCCTTAGTTACTCCTTCATTATTTTTCAGTAGTTATTTCAGTCGTCACTACTAGTCATAAAAATAGGTTCATTCATCACTACGTCACCCTTCTCGAATTTCATCCATTTATCAATTACGAATAGTTTCTCAATTATCCCAATACTTACTCGTCTCACTTTATGTAAATCTAATCTCCACTTTAGTCCTAATGTCCTTATTATAGAACAAAAATCACAATCAATCAATCTAGAAAACCTCCAACGGAATAACAACTAAAAATAACATTTATTAAAAATTTCCCACGAATCTGCCCAGATTTTTAAAATGTTATTTTTAGGCATTTCGGAGCCGTTTTTTGAGAAAATGTATCATAGAATACAATGCAAAAAACATGATTTTCTACGAGGAAATGCTGATAGAATAGCCTTTGTCTAAACCATAATGGCAAAAAATAGTTTTAAAATGACGGTTTAATTTACCCAATTTCATAGACTTCTTCAAATTCAAGAAGTTGTTATACAATTCAACCCTACCCATCGAAACCCATATTTGTCCCATATAAATTATGAACCAATCATTAATTTCGTTATCTCAACATAAATTAGTCAAATCTACGTGCAATTCCTACATAAAGACTTGATTTAACATTCAATTCCAACAACAAATTTATAATATCATGAGTATTTCTTCAAATCTACTCTAACATGGATAACATATGCACAAAATTGGGAAAGATAAACACTTGCCTATTTTTAATAGGCCTGATCCGTTGAAGAATAAGGGTATGGTTGTGATCCTCTCCCCGATCTACAATTTGGTGGTGGTTTTGGTGCAAGATGACTTTTTAGCCTTAGAACTCCAAGGAACTCTCTCCTTCTCCCTCAAGTGTTTTCTCTTTGTTTTGGTAACTGTAAACTCTAAAGTCCCTTAAGTGATAGAAGATATAACATCTCACATTTCGTCAGTCCTTTTTTTCCAAAATTTTAAAAGACCAAAATACCCCGTTGGGGTGCTGATTTGGCCTAAAAGTGCCCCGAAACCCAAAATAAATCCCCGGGTTGACTTTTCTATCTATTTCGACCCTTCCGAATATATTGGCACAATTGAAATGACCATTTGGATGAATTAAAAATAATTTACTTTGTATTTTATTAAATTGAGTCCCAACACAACTAACATGCGCATCCCAACTAAATTATTATAATTGTCTTATTTTTCACTAGAGACAATCTTAATATTTTCTCGTCATTATTATTACTCATTCACTAAGTAATATTCACTATAAATAAATAACCCTTATCTCTCTAATTAATATTTATTTAACCCGGATGAATTATTCCAATTTAATTTAATTAATCCCAATTTAATCCACATTCAATCCAAATATAAAAATAATAAAAATTATAAAATTACGGAGTGTTACATACTTTTCCCCTAATAACGGAATTTCATTCCAAAATTCAGAATAGAAAATATACCTGGTAAGGATAACTTTGGATTTCTATCACGCATCTCATCCTCGCGCTCCTAGGTAGATTCCTCATGATGCCCCCATTGAACACGCATTAGCGGAACTACTTTCAAACTCAGTCTCCTCTCTCTATGGTTTAAGATGGCCATCGGCCTCTCTTCATATGTAGTATCGGGATGAAAATCAATCTCCTCCAACACAATGTGAGTATAGGCCAACTCATCCCGGAGATATCGTCTCAACTCAGAAATGTGAAACACATCGTGAATACGGTGTAAGTTCTCCGATAACCCAAGTCTATACGCTTGTGGCCCAATCCTCTTAATGATAGGAAATGTCCTTACATACCTCAGAGCCAATTTCCCTTCCTTAACAAATCTCGTTATCCCCTTCATAGGAGACATATGTAGTAACACATGATCCCCCATATTAACTCCCGAAAGAACCTCTTAGAAACGATGTATCTTTTCGGTCTATCTTGGGCTACCTGTATCCGACTTTGAATCATATCAATCCTGGTCGAAGTGTCCTAAATCAACTCTGGACTAAGTAGCTCATTGTACCCCACCACTAGCCAACAAGAAGGCGAACGAAAAGGGCTACCATATAAAGTCTCCAATGGGGTCATGCCAATAGTAAACTGATAGGAGTTATTGTATGCAAACTCCACCAGTGGAAGATACTTCTCCAAACCTCCTCTAAAATCCAAGACACACATACGTAACATATCCTTCAGCATATGAGTAATCCTCTCCGTTTTCCCATCCGTTTGTGGGTGATTGTCCTCAATTTCAACTTAGTACCCATAGTCTCCAGAAAACTCTTCGAAAATCGAGATACGAAAATCTTGTCCCTGTCGGACACAATGTCTTAAGGCGCCCCATGTAATCTCACCATCTCAGTAATAAAAATATGAGCATACTATGCCGTGGTGCAGTCTGTCCGGACTGGAAAAAGTGGGCTACCTTAGTTAGCCAATCCACTATCACTCATATAAAATCGTGACCCCACTGTGAAGTAGGCACTCCCATTAATGAAATCCATGGAAATTCTCTACCACCTTTACCAGCTGACAGGTGACATACTTAGATACGAACTCAACAATGTCTCACTTCATCCCACTCCATTACTACTGTCATCTCTTATCTTGGTACATTTTATCCCCTCTAGGATGTACCGCAACCGTGACCCGTGTGACTCCGCCATCATGGCATGTCGTAACTCTTTGCCTTTTGGACCCATTGAAGATTAAGCCTCCTTCTAGATTCATGGGTTAAGACTCGGCTCTCCCCCAATTAAAAGTTATGGTATTCATCATAACTAAAAGAATTCGCTGCCTGACTCCATACCACCCTTGTGACAAATCTGGGTGTGAAGGTCATAACTCACACAAGCGATCTAACAACTGAATCTTGAAGTATTTTAGCTTCCGTATTTATTTACCCTTATATACATACTATCTTACACGTTTCGAATGTGGATAATACTAACAATCCAACTAGCTAGCATGCCTATACACCCTATGTCCCGTGCATGATTGTACAAATTAGATAGACGTAATATGCTTGTCTTAGAACTAATCCTCGCGCACTTAGCATAATCATACAATAAGGTTATATTCAACCACCTTACTAGTCATAATTTCATTGTTCCCTGGGTTACTTCACCGATCTACTCATGGTGTAACTGTTCTACTCTAGTTTGCACGTCAAGATTAGGCGACTCTACTGGCCTCAAATCAGAATATACCCAGTAACTCTCAATTATAAACACGTATATGCACAACAACAAAGGTACTAAACCCATATCCTAAAGACCAAACTTCTCCCAACTCCTAACGTTCGCTAGTTTCATGCATGGGATATTTCGCAAAGCGAAATCCAAACAAGGACCCCCCCTCGTCGTCGAGATCCGTAAGGCCCTTAGTCCATCATATATACCCCCAAGATTTTCGTTTGTTGACATAAAATTCTACTCGTCCACTCTCAAGTCCCTTAAAGGCGACATAAAACATGGCACTCTCACTATCACAAGTTCCGAGTGCTATATAAATAACGAGTTATATATATCTCTGCTCGATAAAGAACACAATGTATCCTGAATCACATCAATAACAAGTCCCTACACACCATGATCAAACATAACAAGACGTCATACTCACAGAAGTCTATTATACGATACAATTAAAAAAAAAAAAAAAATATATATATATATATATATAGGTCCCACCCTATTACATGTGATGCCTCACAAAATAATATATCTAACTATGAAATAACAAGCACGATAGTTCATCACATAATCTGCTATCGATCGCACTCTCAGTATTCAGTCATTACACAATATAATAAGTCATACTTTCTTAACTCACAAAGTAGCAAATCATAATGTAAAATCCTCTTAGTGCCCACCCGGTTCCTTTACGGGAGACACCAAAGAGCCCCGTTACACACGATAAATATTTATATAACTAGACTGTTACAGCCAATGTACCCACTAAACTCGACTCACACTCAAATTTTAGTGTTTACAAATCATATATATTGTGACACACCCGTGTCACTCGAATTAATCCCATACTCGTAATGATGAAACACAAAATTATCTCTATGGGACACCTGCCTCACCTGATCGTCGGGTCCCTGCCCGTAACTCTCACCGCCGAACCAACTTATGATCATTTGCGATGGTTGTAAATCTAGGATTTCATCCCGTAGTTGCTCCCTGCCTTGCTGTTGGCAATTAGTCATATTATGGCATGCACTTCATCATTTAAGCATTGGCCCAAAGATCTCTAGGCCCTAATCATCTTACTAACCTCTCCCATTGTTTCCTTGATCCTGATGGCCCTGAGGGGCGAAAGGCTACTATTTTCGAGGACCCCACTAGTCCTGCCTGATCCCATAATTATCAGCTGATAAGATTTAGGCCTCACTCTCTTAGCTCGATTCCTTTATCAGAAATCTCACTCCTCCTTTTGTTGTGCCCGTCTCTCCTCACTTAGGATAACTTTCTATACCATCCCTTGTCTTTGGTCCTACTGACCATATCGAGGTGTCCTTCTCTTAAACTTGGCAGTCTTAGCCCAACTCGCTATCCCCTTTGTTCCTTTAGCGCCACTGGCCCTATGGAACTCTTTGTTGACCTCAAAGGTCTTAGCCGAATCCCATCGTCAATTGGTAAGGATTCAATATAATCATTTAAATGGGTCCCCTACTGAGTATGCCCTCCCGTGGTGCTTTACTAACGCCGTTAAATCCAATCTTAACCTTCGAATAAATTTTCCAACTCTCATGGCTCCCTTCTTCTGTTAGCGTTGATTTAAACTTGTAAACGTACAACCCTAATGACATTGACACTAACCATTTTAGCCTTATTTCTCATCTGCACTGGTGTATTTTAGCCACGAGTCCCTTCCAAACTATAGACCCTTTTTTATATTTTATGTACCCCTTTTGTCTTATACAAAGCTCGTTAAATGAGTCAACTTATTTCTCACGATAGGTTTCTATCATGCCCACTTGAGATAAGTTTTGAGATTTCGTTTGCATCTCTATTAGGACAGAAGATGGAAGGTCTCACGGTCAAACCCTACCTAATTCTGGCGTAATTTTGAACATACTGTGATAACTGACTCTCATCACGTTATGCTTCTCCTAAGAGCTAAAATTTTCGCCGAAGTTTGATATTGGGTGTTGTTACACTCCACCCTGCACAATTTGCCTTTGGGATTTTCTACTTCCATTGGCCTATAACTCTTCTTCCTCCCCCACATCTTTATAAATGGCCCTTCAAAAGAGTTATTTCGACTCCCTCACCCTTCACCGACTATGCCGAGTGAGTCTGAAACGGCACTAACGTCATCTATGACGGTGCTTGGGAAAGCTATTATGCCCGAGCGATTACTTTATTATCATCAACTTGAACAATAATTATGGTAGATTCTATCTCGGTCACCCTTCCCAAAGTACCCTAAGTCTTCGACTGAGCCCTCCTCCTGCAGTTCTTCTTACGGCCCTAGCTGGTTGTCTTATAATGTTTAGTGCACAATGCCAATCGAACTTGTATAAGAATTACATCAATTGTTTTTAATATAAGGAGAGCATAAGTCGTAATGCACAGAGGAATACAACAATCCTAATAATAGGGATCTACCTCAAAGAACTCAATGCTGAAACGTAATAAAGCCACAAAAATCCTGAGGATACTAGAACCTGATGCTCTAATACCATTTGTGACACCCCGCTTAATTAAATACAGGGTGATCAGGCCATTATTAAATTAAAACAGTATTCCCATATGGTTTCATTCTCAGCATCACTGTCGAAAACTTTTTATTATTTACTAACTACCTAGTATTTGAAAAATTGGAGTCAATTTTGTTTTTCCTTTTCTTTTTAATTAACAGTAACCCACATAAAATAATTCATAGCTCATTCACCATTTAATCATCAACCACTTGGTAGATATAATAATGATAGTTTAAATAAGAATGCTTGGAATACACAATCCAGTCTAAAATAAACAATACAGTCAACCATAGGAAAACTAGTCTCACAATATACGAAATGAAATGAAATTTGAAAATCTCTGAATAATAACTGAATAGATATGGATGACATGTCCGACTAAAGTAAATGGCTTATAATGAAGAAAGAGAACATTGAGGTATCTAATATCAAGAACCTGCAACTTCCACAGCTACTGCAGCACACCAAAAGATAGAACTTGCTAATCCTGGTGTCCTTATGGCTGGACACCTAAAATGTTTTACAAAAATAATAAAGATTTGGAGAAAACGGGTCAGAGCCCGAGTAAAACAGTTAAAAAAATTAGCAAGTGTTTAAATGCAAAATTAGCAAATATTATATACATGTTATGTTTACGTTGTCTCACTAAAGATGCTCACCTCTCATCTAATATGCTCACCTAATGTGTATATCTAACTTATCCTAGTAATGCTACCCCGCTTAACTAGTCCAAACCAAAACTATTATAACACAAGCTACTCGTAATATTCTCCCGTATCGGCCATGCAATGCGTTATCATATTCTTCCTATCTATGCATCAATTATAAATTTGTCATTTTATAATTAACTACTGAGATACGAGAGTTATCATACATATCATTATCTTTCTCTTTTACTAGGCACACATAGTTGGAGGCCTCAGCCTAAGGGTGCAATATATATATATATTGCACCCTTAGGCCGAGGACTCCTGGTGCATGCATACTTTGCTATCATGTCCTGGTACATCACGCACTGTATAAAGGACTCGTAATATTCTCCCGTATCGCCCATACAATGCGTTATCGCATTCTTCCTATCGATGCATCACTTATAAATTTCTCATTTTATAATTAACTAGTCGCACATGAGAGTTATCGTAAATATCATTATCTTTCTCTTTTGCTAGGCACACACAATAAGATAAGTCATTAGTATATATATATATACACACACACACACACACACACTAGGGTATACCCGTGCCTGAAGGCACACTGATAATTTTGAAAAGTATAAACTCGTGCCATGGCAAGTGCTCTCGCCAAAGATACAGTTGATCTCGAGTTCGAGACACATAAACAGTCTCGTCATATACGGATAAAGCAAGACAACATCCACCTATTCAAGATCCTGCAGTTAAACATATTGCTCTTTGACTAAAGGCACGGAGAATGTTTTCAAAATATCAAGTCATATATAATTTAAGTCGAATGTTTTTATATAAAATAAATAATTATAAACAATTTAAAAAATTAGGACAGAGCTTCCTTTGTTTACAGGTTTATCCGCGTCTTTATAAGAAATAAAAAAATACACCAACAACAAAACTAATAGTTTGTAATTCAAATATAATATCATTTTCTATTTAGATGTGTATAACATATGGAGTACTCATTTCTAGTTGCCTTCACATTTTGCAAGGGCCAAACAACATTGTATAGAATGCGTTCAGCTAAAATAAATATTTTACAAAAGAAAGAAATAAGTTCTCAATATTACCAACCTACATCATCTTGATTTATGAAAACACTTTTGAAGAAAAAAAGAGAAATGACAGATGCTCGATCTACCGGTTTCCTATCTTCCACCCTACTGAAGATCTCATTTTCATCGTATTTTATATAATGACGCCAATGTCCATACAACAGGAGGTACTGCACAATGGCACTTTTAGTCAGTTGATCAGATCCTCAAACACGAACTACAAACAAATGATAAGAAAAATAATTATTATAGTAGTTATTATATTAATGATTATTATCGTAATGTAAAATTCACATTAAGTAAAAATGTCAAGGATTAATAAATAGGAAGAAAAGCTTTAAATGCCTTTTATAAATTTGTTATTGCACACTCAGAGTGGCATTGAGAGAGTTTATGGGTGACAACTCTAAAACAATTCGTTGAACAAAGTTTCATAGCCCAATGGCAATGCCACAATTTCTAGGTAGTGGGGAGGAGAGCTTGAAAGATGAAGTCTTTAGGTAGTGGGGTCATCAAAGTATTTCCTATTTCCAATAATCCCATTGAGGGCGCCCTACTCGCACATGAAAAAGCAACGTACATAATTGGCCCAAAATAAATAGATGCATATTGAAAGAACAAAAGTGGGGACTAAATGCAGTATGTGAGACTAAATTAAATATGTGTACACACACATTGGGGACTTGAATTAAAAAAAATTAGGTGAAAATAGTTGATAACTAATATGTTTTTCTAAAAGCAGCCGATAAAGACAGGTGTGATAATGATAAATCACCAACATTGTTATGTTTCATTATGATTATAATTCATAGCTATGTTTCAATAAGTTATCTATCGTATCCCAATTCTATTATTAGAATAATAAAATATAATACATAAACTTGTAGAGAAAAATAAATCAAATCAAGTTTCCAAGTAGAATTTTACAACTGAAGTGGATACTAAACAAAATCCAAAGTCAATTATTAATAAAGGTGAATTAGTAAAAATACTGAAATACTAAAGGAAGCAATCAAATACATATTCCAAAAGGTGTAAATAAATAACAATAATATAAAAAAATTAGTTAACAGACAATGGCCATTCTTTTTAATTATCCATAACAAATATTGAAAACATTTATGGACCAAATTAATTATAATAAGGCAAGGCAATGCAAGGATTTAGAGTATAACCTGTCCAATGCGTCTTGCCAACAACATATCTAGTATAGTGCATTAATGTGCTTTTGGAAATCCGCATGCATTGCACCTACAATTTTACTCATTAGTATTAGCTCTAAACATATTGGTTTGTTTAACCAAGCATACATAAGATAACCTCTATACATGTTTGTGAATAAATTGGCATGCAATGAAATAAATTTTACTTTTCTCTCTTTTCGCGTAGCTCGCTTGTGATTTAGTCAAGGAGATAGTGTATCCATTTTTCTACAACTGCGGGAGAGACATACCAAGGTCTTGATTGATCATCTGAACCAACGGGTGAGTGGTACACTCCATCCAAGATAACATTGAGTGAACCTTCCAAATGGGCTGATACTTCCGGCATGACTCCATCTCCCCATACCTCTGCTTGATCGCAAACCTGCTTATACCCCTGATCGATAAATCATGCACGTAAAGTAGTGGTAGTTGTAGTTCACATTGACGTGTTTGTATCAATTATTTTATCAATGTCGGAAACGTGTTGGTCAATTGTAACCGGAACTGAAGAACTGGACTCGTTGTTTGAGTTGCCCAAGAAGCGAGACCTTTGAATATACCTCCCTGCTATACATATAAATCTCAATTCTGGAGTATAAACAGCTTTCTTGTAACATGATGTGGATCACCTGTAGTTAATCTCAAGCACCTACTACACTTACAATCTGGATCACTTATAGATAACACTTTAGCCCAAAAATTTCACTTGGACAATACCCTATTCAGATATGACAGTAGATATGAGAGTAAACAAACTCAATCTAGCGATGATTAGCAAACTCAAATGACATGCACAAATTATAATCATTAAAAAAAACTAAAAAACAGAGGCTCTGTACCAAGGCTTTTGTCCATTGGTACCTAACTCAAGTTTTCACAAAGAGACTTGTTGTGATTACCAATAACCATACCTGAGATGATAAGGGTTTAAATCAACATATTGATGAAGAACCACCAATTCTAACAAAAATATTGATATGTGCAACGAAACGATCACCGCCAATATACCAAGGCCAACCTATAAATTAAGCATAACATAAGCAGGCTTAGTGGGACTACCCATTTTCAACAAAACGTCATATTTTCAGCACCAACATAATTCTTAGAATGATCGATTGAAGGAATTGATGGATTCCAGTGGTCATTCATTAGTCCACAATGGATGAAATTCTCAATTAGTCAAGAAATTACTCATTCCAAACGATTCGACTTTAAAGTTAAACACATGTATTAATGAAAAACTCATACCTATCTAAAAAAATAAACAAATGGAACATACCATTACGCAGGTGAAACCATTGAAATCAGTACTTGAAGGCACAATTCAATTGTATACAATATGGAATCAAAGCGAGTGTTAGAATACGTCCATTCTCAACTTCCCTATTGATGTTTGAGATGGGATCTAAGGTGGCTTGAAAAGATAAAGAGGGTTGAAAAATGCAGCCGAGAAAATGGATAACTGAATCTAACATATTAGCATATTGTATGCTATGAACATCAAATTGTTCAGGCATTAGGGACCATTATCCCAATGAGTTATTTGACATCCTCTTGTCTCCGTTATATCCCCACCCAAATATATAATATTCTCAAGGAATGTTCAGAGCTAAATTTTGAAATTGTAATTATTTTTTAATAGTTTTATTGAATGTAAAATTCTTATACTTATAAAGATTTCGAAGAGTATTTCAGGCTTTAAAATTTTAAATTAAAAAGATATGGAAGATTATTTTCAACTGTTGAACATGAATTTATTATTCGAGCTCTACCAATGTCATGCTGTTAAATAAAAGGTTAAAGTTTGATTATCCATACACCATACACCATAATATATTATTGAGAATATGTCATATTATTAGAGTTTGTACATTGATAATGTTAGTAAAAAGATAAGAGCTTATTAATAACAATTATTTGATAAAAACAATACAAAAATTCAGCCTTCTCAATTATGTTTGTTGGAATCATTAATAAGGAAATGTGGGATCTAAAGATAAGTGAGGAAAATGAATAGATATTAAATACAATCAGTTGAGTGAGAGGGTGACAATAATTATAGCTAATTGAGTGTTTAACAACTCAGAGAATCTACTTCCCTCCCTTTGAGATTGAATGAGATTTAGAGATTTATTCAAAAATCAGTTCACTTCTCACAGTAGTTTTCTAGCAATCGCAGTAAGAGATGATATCACATTAACAAAATCGCAGACTGTAGAGACAAAGAGTAGGGGTGTTTACAGGTCCTCCGAAATTCGAGACCTGAGATGGTCGGAGCGTCAGTTTCGTTGTGGTCTAGGGTTGAATTCATAGCAGACAACCATCGAAAAGAAGGTAAAATTAATCAAATAAAAAAAATAACAGATTCAAGAAGTTACAGAGAGAAACATAGTGGAAAACATGAAACATAAATGAAATCAAAGAAAAACTAAAGTAATTAATAACAGATATCAGGTCGCTTGAAATCATTTTCATGCACCAATATGCAAACATCAAACTCCTAATTTTATTCTAAATTATCATGTATTACCACTTACAAATGCAAACTTTCCTTCGTCGCCATGCACAACTTAATCGCAGCAATGAGCTGCTATAACTCATGGCTCGTATAGCTTGCCTTTTCCCATTCATTTAATTTCCAACTATGTTTAGTGTGATAGGCCCGCTAGGTGAGATTGGTATATTATGTAAAAATGCCCTTTATCTGTCACAAAAACTCAGTATCGCAAATAATTCACGCGCAGTGGTATGGTGTATTATCTAAAAATTAGGGTGTTTACTCAAAAGCAGTCCTAAAAGTATGGGATAACGCAAAATAAGCAAGTTCTAATAGCTGTGCACGGCCCAAAACCTCTTATAACATGTATACCGTAATCTATTTTCCTTTTATAATGAAGTCACTAACACATTGATCATTAATAAGAAAAAGAATGTAACTATATTCATTTGAACTCCTTTTCCTATCTTAAAACCACAACCAACTTTAAACGCAACATTTGCTTAAAGTCTGAGCCGATATGAATAAAAGAAGAAAACAATAAAAAAAGGGAAGAGTTGAATTTACCGTTCGTGGAAGCGGTGTTTCTACCATATCTTTAGAGACAGTATGTGCTCAACATTATTGTTCTTTGCGTCCTACAAAAAAAAAAAGAGAACTTGATCGTGCTCTTAAAACAAAACTAAATATTTTGAAATTGTTTCACAGCATCTGCTATTCCTTGGAACCATCTATTTCAAATAAAAGAGTGAATTACAAAATGAAGATTCACAAAGTAGTTTACCTTAAAATTTGGACAAATCTCACCAAAAGAAAAATGTTGTTTTGTTCTCTGTACGTACTTTTTTCTTACAAATCTGTAGGATTCAAAAACAAATTTATAATTATTCCTAATTCAAAATGTATATCCTACAAAAAATTATGCATATAAGTATTGAATATCTGTAATAAATTAGTTCAGCTATACCTAAAGTTTGGTGTGTATACCTGTTGCAAGTTCAACTTTACCTGTTGAAAGTTCCTAAAAAAAATTATGAGTAACTATGCTTGTTATTGAAAAAAACAAATCCAAATTTCAGAAAAGCTCCAAAAACATTAAAAAAACGGGAGAGAAGTAAATCTGCAAAAAAAAACATTACATGTGTAAAGAAGAAAACAATATAAATGTGACAACGCTGAACAAATTAGATCTGGAAGAAAAAACTTACGAAGAAATAGAACCACAAATCGATTTTATATTGCCCCAAACATTGAATCTGCAAAAAAACATTACCCAAAAATCGAACCACGTCATCATATTTGCAAACCCTACATAAAAATCCAAGAAACCCAAATCAAATAACCAAAATGGTTAGCAACAAATCAGTGAACCATTAGTAGACACATCTCCAACAATTAGTAAATCCATCTCCAACATTTAAAAAATTACAAAAGAGCAAACAAAATATGAACACCAAAAAAGTGGCAGGGGGAGACAGGGGATGAAGAGCGGAAGTGTGGATGTAGGGCGGTAGAGGGGAGTAGGCGGCAGTTGGGAGAGCGGCGCGATAATGGGGGAGAGCGAGGAGAGGGGACGACAGCGGGAGGAGGGAGTTATTTTGTGAGGTAGGGTTTTTGTGAGAATGAAATGAACTGGAGAGAATGAGAGGAAGGTTTTGAGTTTCTCTTCCATTTTGGATATGCTTACCCTTATTTTTGAATTTTGATGAAGAGTGGGAGTGTGAAAAAAAGAGGGGGAACTCAAATTTTTAAGGGGTAAAAGAAGAAACACATGAATAAATCATACTGATGACATCATCTTTTTATCTTATGACATACATAAGTTTTCTACTTTATTATATAGATATAACACCCTTAGGCTGAGGCTTCCTGGGGCATCCATACTCTGTTATCATGTCCTGGTATCACGCACTATTGTAACTGTATCTTACTCGAACAATAAATGAATTCACAAATATTGGAAGCGAACATAGTCCCCAGCCAAATGGATCACGCACATACCTACGCTCCCATTCAACCGTCGAAACTGTCATACTCTCAGATAACACGTATCCAAGGTTCTAAGTTCTGGGTACAAGTCTGAAATCCCCCAAATGGGCTCATCGCGATAAGACTATCCACGACGCGAAACCTCTTCCCGATAGCAAGAAGTATAGGTATGTCATACACATAATAAATCATATAGTAAATATACTCACAACTTATTAAAATCATTAGGTATACAAACAACCCGAATACCAGTATTTGTATGCAGTATATCTCTCTTGAATACTCATCATACTTATTACTTACGATTTTTACTCACTATCGTATTTATATAAATTTTCACACAACTCTAAGGGCCCTAGTTACTCCTCAATTATTTTTCAATAGTTATTCCCATCGTCACTACTGTTCATTAACATAGGTTCACTCGTCACCACGTCACCCTTCTCGAATTTCATTCATTTATCGATTACGGATATTTTCTCAATTATCTCAATACTTACTCGTCTCACTTTATGTAAATCTAATCTCCACTTTAGGCCTAATGCCCTTATTATAGAACAACAATCACAATGAATCAATCTAGGCAACCTCCAACTTAATAAAGACTAAAAATAACATTTCTTAAAATTTTCCCCACGAATCAGCCCAGATTTTTAAAATGCAGTTTTGAGGCATTTCAGAACCCTTTTTAGAGAAAATGTATCAGAGAACAAAATGCTAAAAACAATATTTTCTACGCGACTAGTTCTACAAAATAGCGATTTCGAAACTATAACGGTGCAAAATAATTTCTAAAATGACGGTTTAATATATCCAATTTTGTAGTCTTCTTCAAATTCAATAAGTTGTTCTACAATTCAACCCTACCCATCAAACCCTAAATTTCTCCCATATAAATTATGAACTAATTATTAATTTCATGATCTCTGCATAAATCAATCAAATTTACATGCAATTCTTACCCAAAGACTTGATTTAACATTCAATTTCAACGCCAAATTTATAATATCATGATCATTTCTTCAAATATACTCTAACATGGATAACATATGTACAAAATTGAGCAAGATAAACATTTGCTTCTTTTTATTAGGTCTAATCCATTGAAGAAGAAGGGCATGGTTGTGATCATCTCTCCCCGATCTACAATTTGGTGGTGGTTTTGGTGCAAGATGATGACTTTTTGACCTTAGAACTCCTAGGAACTCTCTCCTTCTCCCTCATCTGCTTTCTCTTTATTTTGGTAACTGTAAACTCTAAAGTCCCTTACATGATAGAAGATATAACATCTCAAATTTCGTCAATTCTTTTTTTCTTAAATTTTTAAAAGGCCAAAATATCCCTCTCGGGTGTCGGTTTGCCTAAAAGTGCTCCGAAATCCAAACTAAACCCCCAGGTAGACTTTTCTGACTATTTTGATCCTTTCAGACACATTGGCGCACTCGAAATGACCATTTGAATGACTTAAAAATAATTTACTTTTTATTTCATTAAATTGAGTCTCGACACGACTAACGCGCGCGTCCCGACTAAATTATTGTAAGTGTTGTGTTTTCACTCGCGACAATGTTAATATTTTCTCATCATTATTCTTACTCATTCACTAATTAATATTCACTATAAATAAATATCAACCCTTATCTCACTAATTAATGTTTATTTAACGCGAATTAATTATTCCAATTTAATTTAATTAATCAAAATTTAATCCACATTCAATCTAAATATAAAAATAATAAAAATTATAAAAATAGGGGGTGTTACATCACACTTAGATTAAGTTAAATAACAAGGATTGAAGCATTACGCGGGTCCTACATTTTTTTCATTAAGCAAGTTAGTACTTTACAAGCGTATATTTTATAAAACCCTAGTTAAGAGTAGTTCTTATCTATGGTTCCATTTTTTTATAAAGGAAATTAAGAAGATGAAAGTACATAAATCGAAGTAGCTTTCCCAATTTAAATTAGTCCCAAAAGGTGTGGCAACTTTATTTTGTGGGCATTGTTCAAAGCCCCGGTCACAGATTTTTTTCTGACGCCTACTCTTCAACTCGGTCTCAGTTTTGGTCGCGATATCGGGTGATAAAAATTAATACGCTATATATATAGATAAAAATTAATACGCTATATATATATATATATATATATATATATATAAAATAAGATTAACAATGTGGACCAATTATATAAGTACGAAATCATCCTTTAATATGCAAAACATTGTCTAATTGATTATATTAAGGTGTGTCAGACTTATCAAATTCAATATTCAATGATAAATTAATAGTAAGTTAGAAAAATAATCTAATGACACGTAAAACCTAATAAAGAGGTTATATAAAAATTAAATAGAAATAATTATATTGTTTTCATCACTTTCATCTCCCTAGTTGCGATATTGATAATTGTAAGAATGTGGGTAAGGATATTTTCCTCCAATGGGATAAGAAAAAGACATATAAACCACATTACAGCTTAGAGGGTTGCAGTTGCAATGACTGACTAAATGAAATACTAATTTATCATAAATTTATAAGAACTAATTTATTAAAAAGAGAAAAAACAAGTTTTTAAGAAGTAATTTATTCCTATAAGTTCATTAAAAATGTCAAACAAGTGTTCTTTCAGTATGGTAATAGAACCACAAACGACCTTGCTACAGTATTTGCAAATAACTTTCTTTTTATTCCCACCAAGAACACTTCCATGCTTCAAACCCATATCTAGTTTAGGAGTCATTTTAAAAACTAAAGAGGAAATAAATGTTACTTTTATAAAATGAGGATACGAATGTTATATTATTATAAAAATATGATACGAATGTTATTTTTTTACAAATGTTATTTTGTTGAAAGAAGATATGAATGTTTTATTTAAAATAGGACACTAATGTTCTTCAACTAACGTTTTTTGTACAACTTTCCTTCTTCTTTTTTTCCAAAACAGTTTTCTTTTTTAATAAAATACTTTGTACAAAATAGTAGGGTACAAAAGAATGAGGAAAAAGGGGCGTGGGCTAACAGAAAAAAAAACCACACACACTGTTTAATTAGAGAGAAAAACAGTCAAAAGGTGAGAGGGGTTGTCAAAATGGGGCTTAAGGGGGAAAAAAAAGATGAAAAGGACGGTGCTAGGATTTACAACTTACATAGTCCGTAACCGTAAGGTGCTAGGTCATTGGCGCCTAAAGATAAGAAAGATGAGATGATTTCAGCCGACAAGGAGGAAGGAAAAAAACTTTTCTCCCCGTGACCCATATCAATCCAAGACAAATCTTGCAACATGTATAGTTTGAATTATGAGTGATTCTAGGGAGATTTTTAAAGGGGCATATATGAAAAAGTTTCTCGATTTTTAAAGCGCATATACCAAGTATTTTTGGTACAAAATAAAAGGTTTGCACTAAATGTATATTAATAAATATTTGAGGGACTTTTTAGTATTTGATCCATTTTTAAATTGTACATAAAATAAAATTTTGGTGATGAGTCAAATGGGTATTGATTAATACACAAATACAAAAACATCAACTAATATCCGTTTAATACATAACTGAGTTTGAGTTTTGTGTACAATTTTGAAGGTCTCCTCAGAGTTATTTTTTAATTATATTTGTTTCTTTCAATTATTGGGTTTGCCATTCTTTTATTTTTTTATTTTTTTGGAAAAAGAACATCTTGCTTTCATTTCGATTTATGCTTATGTTTTGGCTAATATCACGGAATCACCGAGATGTCGTCGAGATATCGTGATATTTTACAGATTTAATTTTATCTTGGAATCACGACACGGATTCGAATCGGTGAGCCTCAGGGCTGAGTCAACTCGCCTGCTACTGTGTCAACTCGGCCTAGATTTTGAACATTGCTTGTGGGTAATTTTTTTAAGAGCAACATTTCCATTTAATAATTTTAATGATGTGCAAACTTGGTCAAGTTGATATCTCAAACTAGATCATGTGCTCCCAACCTCGCTATGTAACTAAGAAACAAAACCAACAATATCTTTAACCTGTCAAATTCAAAAGAACACACACACACAAAAAAAAAACAAGTCGTAACAAATCCTTGAAAAAGAGGAGAAACCTATGTAAACTTTTAGATGGTTCAAATTGTAAAGAATTGTAAATGTGCACACAAAGTCAACCGTTGCACGGGTAGATAGTGGGCTAGCTGCAAATATTAAAGGGCCATGAAAACCTTACGATTGTACATATGAGCTGAAAGTGGTGGGTACGAAGGTTAAGGGTCCTTAACTCTAGGAGTGCGGACACCCTAAATACCAGACAATGAAACAGCATGATTGGTCGGTTGTAAATTATAGTGGATATGTAATGCAATTCATTATTCTGATAATAGATATCTTTTTGAAAGCAACTTGACCTCCCCATGCATGCAACCAGGCAAAATCCGACAATAGTTTAATTCATCACCCTAAACTCACCCTTTTATTTTTATGTCGTTAATAATATTCAGCTCAGTACTTATTTTCTCACAGATTCCAATCAATTCCCGCCGCGTTTGCCTTGGATTGCCAAACTTGAAATAACAATCTCGCTATCTAATTTAGTACGAGTTACATTTATTTTGAATTCAATGGGACTACAAAAGCAACTAGTATAGGTTTATCTTTTTTTATAGGTCTTAACTTCTTCCCTTACATGTTCAAAATATTAAAACATCATCAAACATATGAGTCTTTCAGTGTCCCGTTAGAATTTGGTGGGACATATTATTTTATTATGAATACACATTAACAAATACTAGTTTATCTATTATATTAAAAAATAAGAGTCTAGTTGATTGTTTTAAAATAACTCACATTTCATATATAATTTAAAGTAATTTTTTTTATAGATTAAAGATACACTCAATTAACAATAAGATCACTTGTTCACTATCTTGGTCATGGAATTTGATCAGAAGTGGATTACTAGATTGGGATAATCGAGAAAAAGATCAATCGACTCTTAATTCGGATCCAAAAGAATATAGATAATTGTATTTTATGGGACTTAGATCTAATAAGATTTACTATCTAAAGTGGCATTTTACATTTAACTCATTCTCTAAGACAATAATAATATTTGTTTGAATATATTTTTAACAAATAATACTTAATCCAATTGTGATACTATTTCACATTATAGTGATTTTACTTTAAAAATTGTGATGCTAAAAACTGAAGTCATTGTGTATGTGTAGCTGATATGGCGCTGCCACGGTAGAACCGATTGTTACACCAAGATTGGTTGCGATAAGATTTTTTGGACAAATGTTGGCAAGATATTTTAGACTGATTTAAATACATGATCTGATTTACCCTGTAGGTGTTACCCGGGGAGAGGCGAGATAGAAAATATTAACAGGGATGCATAAATATAATATTTGACAAAAGGCAGTATCAGATTTCAATTCTAATAAACTTTTCCCACCTAATATTAGAATTTAAACGTATTTTATTAAGAAGATTTTCCCACCTAATATTAAAATTTTGCATTACTTACCCTTATTTTATTAAGAAGACGTTCCTTCACTTTTTAGAATTTAAACGTATAATTTCCTTACCAATACGAACTTTTTGTGCATATAACAATATATGACCTTGCTTGTGATAAAATGCTCGTCCCACCCCTCTATTATTCCAAACGGTAGATGCTAATTCTACTATTGTCTGGTTTGGGAAGGATATCAGATTGGGTTTGTTTCTTAATAGTCAGATGCGCATGCAGGTGTAGATTTTTAAGTTGGGCTGAGTCATTGCAGGCTTTTGGGGGGAAAGTAAATATATGCATATGATAAGTTTAGGGGACAATGTGGTCAGGAAAGATGCCTAGCTGGCGCCACTGTGAGTTTAGCTGTGCATAGCAGAAATACATCTATACGA
Source organism: Sambucus nigra (assembly GCA_949130495.1). Taxonomy (NCBI): domain Eukaryota; kingdom Viridiplantae; phylum Streptophyta; class Magnoliopsida; order Dipsacales; family Adoxaceae; genus Sambucus; species Sambucus nigra. The sequence continues at coordinate 91,792,280 of OX422215.1, read as the reverse complement.
GAGATTTATGTGTTTAATGGTATCGGTAACCAGGGTGATAAACGGACGGAAAGGAAGGGAATATTATGTTATTTATATATGTATTCATTATATAGATGTATTATTTGTATTTGTTTTTATAGTAAAAATAGCTATTTATATCCGTATCTTCTCAGATTCTCCGAATTCGAATAATATTCGTATCCGTTTACGCTGTTTATCCATTGCAATTAACACTAATTTTGAAATTGACTAAAAATTATATTGAATAAAAATTAGATGATCAAAGTCCAACCTTTAATGCTCATATTGAATATAAACTCTTAAAAGAATGTTTGAAATCAAGTACTAACATTTAATGCTCATATTCATAAATCATGAGTTTACGAAACATAAATAAGTCATTAAATTTACAAAAAAAATAACTAAGAATGGAAATAATAATAATAATAATAATAATAATAATAATCTATATACTATTCTAAAATGCTTCACAAGCCATTAATAGTGTTAATCAACAAAGGTATCCACGTGGAACTACATAATTTCCTTTTTCTCTCCTCTCATTTCTTCTGTACTTTCCAAACCCTCTGATATAACGTTTAAACCTAATTTTACCTCTATGAGTAGACACGGGAGCATAAACGTCCCAACCCTTCATCTCTCCTTCATCCCTCCATCTATTTACTTTTCAAACCCTCTAATATAATATTTAAAACTAATTTCACTTATATGAGCAGAACCGGGAGCATATGAGATTGCCGAGTCAATACCGTCGTACTTAAAGATGTCATTTGAGACGTCTTCTCATGGGATGACTGGCAACTTGGAGACACCTTCAGTCAGGATCTGCCTCGATTTGCCTTTGAAGTTGGGGACAGGTTGCAACAATCCTCATTTTCTCACGTAAAGGCTGGCTAGGCACGATACGCCGAAGATAGGGCTTATCAGCAATTTATACCATTCTCCGCACTAAAGGAATAAAAACTTCTTTCATTTGTATTAAAATTCACAATGAACAAAACTGCAATACCCCGTATTTTTATGCTTTCTAAATTTGGGGATTTATTAAATTTAATGTGAGTTATTAATTTAATATAAATCCGGAAATTAAATATTTTTATTTACTAACGTGACGAGAGTTAGTAATCATTGAAAACTTGTTGAATATTACTAATGAATAAAGTAATATAATATTGGTGCTATTAAATGTCACGAGTGAATAAAATGACAATTTTGGAAATTTGAGTCAGGATGCTCTCGTGTCGCGTCGGGACTAAATATTGATTAATAAAAGTGAATAAATTATAAGTCGCTTGTATGGTCGTTTTGAGTGCGCCAAAGTGTCCGGAAGGGTCGAGATAGTCAGAAAAGTGTACCCGGTGGTTTAGTATGGGTCTCGGGGCGTTTTTAGGCCTAATTAGTACCCCGGGAGGGCATTTTGGACATTTTGTATTTTTGGATAATTAAACCCACGAAATTTATTAGGATATATCAGCCATTTGGAATGGTCTTTTAGGGTTAGCAGACTCACAACCTTTGAATGACCATTAGAGAGGAAAGTAGAAAGCTTTCCAAGCAATCCAAGGCCAAAAATTCATCCGGTTGCACCGCCACCACCACCAACGCGTAGATCGCGCGACGGGGAACGCAACCACACCAAATTCGTCCATAAATCAGAACCCTGAAATCTACAGGCAAATATTTATCTTGCTTAATTTCGTTAATGCATCACTCATGTTAGTCTAGGGTTGATTAGGATGAGTTTCATAGAAGAAAACCCATGTTGGAGATAGGAAAATTGCATGTAGTAATGATATGAATGAAAATATGAAAATCCCCTTCATATGTAGAGGTATAACCACGGATTTATGATGGATTAGGAGTAGAAATTCTGGAAAAAGACTGATTAGAACAAATTTAAAGAAATTTCTAGGGTTCATGAGATTTTTATAAGTTTTGGTCTATTAATCCATGGATATTGATGAAAATTTGCATGCCTTATGTAGAAGATGTTTAATTTGGGTTCATAATGTTTGTAGTAAGAATTTCTGGGAGTTTGGGTGTTAAAAATCTGGATTTGGTTGATGTTGGATGACAGAATCCGTAACTGTTAATCTGCAGAATTCGCCATACCTGTTTGATCGATCGATCGAACCAGGAGTGTCGATCGATCGACGCATCGATCGATCGAGCTCCTGCCATCGATCGATCGACCCCTCCTAGCAGACTCTTATTTTCCCCTCTAAATAGTTAAATTCAATTTAAATGAGAAACAATCTTTGGACATCCTTATTAAAATATTTTGGGAGGTGTAGAAAACCAGTAGGACATAATAAAAATATGAAACCTTTAATGTAGAATGAGATTCACATTTTTGGAGATGTTTACGTATAAGGGACGATCGAACTATGTATAAAAGGGGGGAGACGCGTAAGTTAGTTACGTGGAAGAAATAAATGAGTACCTACTGAAATTACACTTGGGAGTATAGGAATTTACGAGTGTTACTTGATAAGTTGGGAAAATCCCACAAATTAAAGTAAGGAACGAACCGTTATACGTGATAACTAAATAACGAGAAATAAGGCTAAATCTCATAATTATGGATTATGAGATGTACCAAAATTTGATGAAGGTAATAGTAGTATATTTATATGTCTGTGTTTATGCATATACATGTGAAATCCATGCCCGCGCTACTTGCTATCCCTGAGGTTACCGCGCTGGGACAGTCTTATCTCGATGGGACCTTTATGGGGGATATTGACTCGTACCCTAGAAGATAGAGATCCTTTGGTACAGGATAATCGGATCGATAGCCAGACGGCCTAAGAGACGTGGGGGCATGTGCTGACCTCTTAGAGACCGGAACTCTATGCTTCGCCTCAATATTGTTGTGTTTGTGTTAATACAGTTCGAGAGAGATTCCGAACTTGTATTTCCCTTAGTACGAGTGTTATGGGGACTGGATAGCAGAGTATGCCCGCACCATAATTTTTATGTGGGGTACTATTAGAATATATATATTATATGAGTAATTTAATATATATATTAAATTCTGAAATTTGAGAATTTCCTACTGTGTTTATGGTAAGTAAGATATGAATAATGATTTCAATTGAGGAATACGTGTTTTGAAAGTATAGTATATTACTGGGAAACTTTATTAACAAATAAGGTTAAAATGAGAGCTTTGGTATTAAATGGAATTTACTTCTTAAACAGCTAAATTGTTCAATTTACATCTTACGAGTAACCTAAGATAAGATGAGTTAAACCGTTGGGAAGGTTAGTGCGATAGGTGTGCACATTAGAAGAGAGGTGAGATTTTCTCAAGGGAGTGTTGCACTAATATGTTGTTGCATTGGCCTGTAAACATTTTAAATACTTGCTAAACAAATTTTAAATCATTTTTACAATCGGGCTCTGACCCATTTCTATTTTCTTTTCTCTCTTGTATATATATGTATGTATTATAGGTGCCCAGCCACAGGGGCGTCTTGCATAGGATCCTTTGGAAGGAACGCGCTGCAGCTTAGGTGGGAGTTGCAGGCCTCTTGCTTAGACGATCTCATTTCTTAATTCCACTTCTAGCACTATTTATCCAGTTGGGCAGGTGTCGCCCTTTCCATTATTCAGTTGTTTAGTGGACATTGTGATTCATTTATTTCCAGTATTTTACTCTTTGGGATTTATTACTGTCCGGATGTTTTTTTTCTTTAAGTTTTAATGTTGGAGTTACTTTGATGGATGTTTAATTATTGGATTGTTTGTTCCAGTATAGTTATTGTGTGATTCTTTAATTATGAATTTCGTAAAGTTTTAAATGTTTGTTTATATAAAATAAAATTTGGAAAGTAATGTCTAAAATGGTTTTGACACTTAGCTTAATTATTTAGGGTGTTTAAATTGGAAAAGTTATTTTTCGACAGTGATGCTAAGAATGAACCAACTGTTCACCTTGATTTTAATTTAATAAAGGAGGGATCGCCCGGTATTTAATTAGGCGGGGTGTCACAAAAACATTCGAATAAAACTGATTCAACACACGAATAAATAAAACTGAGTCATCATACAATGTCCAAAATGTAAAACTAAATATAGCTGATATAAATAAACACCTGGGCTTATGCCCGTACAAATCCCAATATGAAATAAAATAACAAAACGCTGAAGTACAACCTACACTATGAAGCACCTTATACTCTTGACTCACTTGAGTCTACATTGTATAAGTGCTCATCTAGTTTGAAAATAGTTACAAAATTGTGTCCTTTCCTAGAATCCAAAAAGCTTGAGAAATTGTCTAAAATTCATTCCTCTTGTTTTGTCTAATCAAAGGTATATGTACCAACACTCACACACATTATGATTACATTCATATCTCGTATATTGCATATAATGTGTTACGTGTGTTAATTTCCCTAAAATTAATTTTTTAATAATTTTTGGAAATTTTAAATGATTTTTAAAACACCTTTTATCTTAATTAAAATTGGATTTATAAAGTATTAGGGTCATTCTGCAATTTTGGATTGTTGGTTTTATTGGCTGAAAGTTCATTTGGGTAGAAATCAAAAGCGCTGGAGACTTCAAGGTATCTGGGTAATTACTTTCAAACACGCGTATCAGGAACAATCTCAGTCCTACAACTGTCGCTTATATATCGGTTTGATTTGTGTTTCTTTCAAGAGACAACCCCTGTGAACAATCTCAACCCTTGGATCGTGTTAATCGACGATTTGCAAGCGTTCTAATTCAATCTTAGTGAATCCCTCTTAAACTAATCAGAAGCGTTTTAACTATCGCTTATCTCTAACCCTTGGATTAAAGTCAAACAGCATAGACCAAATCATAGCCCTTGATTTTGAACCATTTTCTCGATCCTTTTCAGCCCACTATATAAGGAGGCTAAACCTCAGCCATAAGAGACTTTTGCCACTTCGTCTATTTGAGTGAGTAGAGAGAGTAGAGAGAAAAGAGAGAAACTAGAGAGAGAGATAGAGAGTTAGAAACCCTAACCCTAAAACGTCCTAACATCTTTCAAATCCTAACCTCTTTTAAAATCAGTATATACCAAACACAACCTTGAGTGTTTGAGATTTTTGAGTGTTGGTTTGTTAATTGTTTCATGTTGTAACCTCTTGGTTTTGAGATCTTATTTTCAACTTAAACATTAAGTTTAAGATTTGTGTTTCTGATTCATAGAAGTCGTAGATCTGAACGTTTTATGTTATATTTCACATAGATATGCATTTATAGTTCACTACACCAAAAACAGGAATCTGGCACGGTTTAAAACTGTGCCAGAATCAGGTGTTCCAAAATGGCCATTTTTTTCTGGCACGGCTCAAAAGTGTGCCAGATTTGGCCAAACAGGAACACTTCTGGCACACTTTTAAACCGTGCTAGAATTTGATATTTCTGGTACACTTTTGGCACAGTTTTTAACTGTGCCAGATTCAGCCAAACATGAACAATTCTGGCACACTTTTAAACCGTGCCAGAATTTGATATTTCTGGCACACTTTTGGCATAGTTTTTAACTGTGTCAGATTCAGCACAGTTTAAAAAAATTTGACACAGTTCAAAATCGTGCCAAAATATGATACACTTCTGCCACGGTTTTGAACTGTGCCAATTTTGTTTATTTTAAAAAAAATTTATTTGAACGCACAAAATTCACAAATTAATAATATTGCGCGTTATTAATAAACTAATGTACATACAAATTTCAAAATATTATAAGTCATTAACAGATCACAGGCCCAAAAAAATTGGACAGAGTTTCCTCTATTTTCTGGACATTCCAAAACCTGTTAATACAGAACCTGCCTAACATGAAGCCCTCACGGCCACAAAATATAACAATTAATTTACAAAAGCCCCCATGGCCATAAAAGCCAATAATAAAACAACAAAAGATCGTACGGTCATGACACAAAAAATGGAATCATTAATAAACCCCTTGTTGTAAACCATTGAGTTCTTTGTGTGTTCCACGTGAATAAAAGCCAACGATAAACTGTTATCCTGCAAAAAAATAGAATACAAAAAAGATACGATATTAGTAACCTAATAATTTACCAAAAAAAAAATACTCAAAGCAAAAAAATTAGATATATAAGTGGAAATTATCGTCATACTCACAAACCGGGAGACCCGGGACTACGCGGTCAGTTCCTACAAGTTACATTGGTCCCGTGGGAGGTGTTCGTGCCTCCAAAGGGGTCGATTGGGGGCCGGATTGGCTTTTCACCCTTTAACGGCCTGTTTTTAACTCTAAGTGTGATTTTTGCAAATTATCGTCATACTCTCAAATCGGGAGACTCGGGACTACGCGGTCAGTTCCTACAAGTTACATTGGTCCTGTGCAAGGTATTCGTGCCTCCTACGGGGTCGTTTGGAGGTTGGTTTGGGTTTTCAACCTTTGACGGTTATTTTTAACTAAGTGTTATTTTTACAAATTATCGTCATACTCTCAAACCGGGAGACCCGAGACTATACGATCAGTTTCTACAAGTTACATTGGTCCCGTGCGAGGTGTCCGTGCCTCCTACGGGGTCGTTTGGGGGCCGGTTTTGGCTTTCACCCTTTAACGACATGTTTTTAACTCTAAGTGTGATTTTTACAAATTATCGTCATACTCTCAAACCGAGAGACCCGGGACTACGCGGTCAGTTCCTACAAGTAACATTGGTCCTGTGCGAGGTGTTCGTGCCTCCTACGGGGTCGTTTGAGGGCCGATTTGGGTTTTTACCCTTTAATGGTATGTTTTTAACTCTAAGTGTGATTTTTGAAAATTATCGCCATCTCTCAAATCGGGAGACCCGGGACTACGCGGTCAGTTCCAACAAGTAAAATTGGTCCCGTGCGAGGTGTTTGTGCCTCCTACGGGGTCGTTTGGGGGCCGATTTGGGTTTTCACCCTTAAACGGCCTGTTTTTAATTCTAAGTGTGATTTTTGCAAATTATCATCATACTCTCAAACCGGGAGACCCGGGACTACACGGTCAGTTCCTATAAGTTACATTGGGCCCGTACGAGGTGTTCGTGCCGCCTACGGGGTCGTTTGAGGGCCGGTTTGGGTTTTCACCCTTTAATGGCATGCTTTTAACCAAGTGTGATTTTTATAAATTATAGTCATACTATCAAACCGGGAGACCCGGGACTACGCCGTCAATTCCGACAAGTTACATTGGTCCCGTGCGAGGTGTTTGTGCCTCCTACGGGGTCGTTTGGCGGCTAATTTGGGTTTTCACCCTTTAACGGCATGTTTTTAAGTCAGTGTGATTTTTGCAAATTATCGTCATACTCTCAAACCGAGAGACCCGGGACTACGCGGTCAGTTCCTACAAGTTACATTGGTCCCGTGCGAGGTGTTCGTGCCCCTTGCGGGGTCATTTGGTGGTTGGTTAGGGTTTTCACCCTTTAACGGCTTGTTTTTAAGTTTAAGTGTTAATTTTTGCAAATTATCATCATATTCTCAAACCGGGAGATCCGGGACTACAAGGTCAGTTCCTACAAGTTACATTGGTCCCGTGCGAGGTGTTCGTGCCTCCTACAGGGTCGATTGGGGGCCGGTTTGGATTTTCACCCTTTAAGGGCCTGTTTTTAACTCTAAGGGTGATTTTTGCAAATTATCGTCATACTCTCAAATCGGGAGACTCGGGACTATGCGATCAGTTCCTATAAGTTACATTGGTCCCGTGCAAGGTGTTCGTGCCTCCAACGGGGTCGTTTGGGGGTTGGTTTGGGTTTTCAGCCTTTAACGGTATGTTTTTAACTGATTTTTGCAAATTATCATCATACTCTCAAACTGGGAGACCCGGGACTACGCGATCAGTTCTTATAATTTACATTGGTCCCGTGCGAGGTGTTCGTGCCTCCTACGGGATCGATTGGGGGTCGGTTTGGGTTTTCACTCTTTAACGGCCTGTTTTTAACTCTAAGTGTGATTTTTAAAAATTATCATCATACTCTCAAACCGGAAGACCCGGGACTATACGGTCAGTTCCTACAAGTTACATTGGTCCCGTGCGAGGTGTTCGTGCCTCCTACGGGGTCGTTTGGGGGTTGGTTTGGTTTTTCATCCTTTGACGGCTTGTCTTTAACTAAGTGTGATTTTTTGCAAATTATCATCATACTCTCAAATCGGGGGACCCGGGACTATGCGTTCAGTTCCTACAAGTTACATTAGTCCCGTGCGAGGTGTTCGTGCCTCCTACAGGATCGCTTGGGGGCCGGTTTGGGTTTTCACCCTTTAACGACATATTTTTAACTCGAAGTTGATTTTGCAAATTATCGTCATACTCTCAAACCGGGAGACCCGGGACTACGCGGTCAATTCCTACAAGTTACATTGGTCCCGTACGAGGTGTTCGTGCCCCCTACGGGGTCGTTTGGTGGTTGGTTTGGGTTTTCACCCTTTAACGGCTTATTTTTAAGTTTAAGTGTTGATTTTTGTAAATTATCGTCATACTCTCAAACCGGGAGACCCGGGACTACGCGGTCAGTTCCTACAATTTACATTGGTCCCGTGCGAGGTGTTCGTGCCTCCAACGGGGTTGATTGGGTGCCGGTTTGGGTTTTCACCCTTTAACGGCCTATTTTTAACTCTAAGTGTGATTTTTGCAAATTATTGTCATACTCTCAAACCGAAAGACCCGGGACTATGCGGTCAGTTCCTATAAGTTACATTGGTCCCATGCGAGGTGTTCGTGCCTCCTACGGGGTCGTTTGGGGGTTGGTTTGGGTTTTCACCCTTTGACGGCTTGTTTTTAACTAAGTGTTGATTTTTGCAAATTATTGTCATACTCTCAAACCGGGAGACCCCGGACTATGCGTTCAGTTTCTACAAGTTACATTAGTCCCGTGCGAGGTGTTCGTGCCTCCTACGAGATCGTTTGGGGGCCGATTTGGGTTTTCACCCTTTAACAGCATGTTTTTAACTCTAAGTGTGATTTTTGTAAATTATCATCATACTCTCAAACTGGGAGACCCGAGACTACGCGATCAGTTCCTTCAAGTTACATTGGTCTCGTGCGAGGTGTTCGTGCCTCCTACGGGGTCGTTTGGTGGTTGGTTTGGGCTTTCACCCTTTAACGGCTTATTTTTAAGTTTAAGTGTTAATTTTTGCAAATTATCGTCATATTCTCAAATCGGGAGATCCGGGACTACGCGGTCAGTTCCAACAAGTTACATTCGTCCCGTGCGAGCTGTTTGTGCCTCCTACGGTGTCGTTTGGGGGCCGATTTGGGTTTTCCTCCTTTAACGGCATGTTTTTAACTCTAGGTGTGATTTTTACAAATTATCATCATACTCTCAAACTGGGAGACCCGAGACTATGCGGTCAGTTCCTACAAGTTACATTGGTCCCATGCGAGGTGTTCGTGCCCCCTACGGGGTCGTTTGGTGGTTGGTTTGAGTTTTCACCCTTTAACGGCTTGTTTTTAAGTTAAGTGTTGATTTTTGCAAATTATTGTCATATTCTCAAATCGAGAGATCCGGGACTACGCGGTCAGTTCCTACAAGTTACATTGGTCCCGCACGAGGTGTTCGTACCTCCTACGGGGTCGATTGGGGGCCGGTTTGGGTTTTCACCCTTTAACGGCCTGTTTTTAACTCTAAGTGTGATGTTTTCAAATTATCATCATACTCTCAAATCAGGAGACCCGAGACTAAGCGGTTAGTTCCTACAGGTTGCATTGGTCCCGTGCGAGGTGTTCGTGCCTCCTACGGGGTCAATTGGGGGTCGGTTTGGGTTTTCACCCTTTAACGGCCCGTTTTTAACTCTAACTGTGATTTTTACAAATTATTGTCATACTCTCAAACCGGGAGACCCGGGACTACGTGGTCAGTTCCTACAAGTTACATTGGTCCCATGCGAGGTGTTCGTGCCTCCTATAGGGTCATTTGGAGGCCGGTTTGGGTTTTCACCCTTTAACGGCATGTTTTTAACTCTAAGTGTGATTTTTGAAAATTATCATCATACTCTCAAACCGAGAGACCCGGGACTACGCGGTCAGTTCCTACAAGTTATATTGGTCCCATGCGAGGTGTTCGTGCCCCCTACGGGGTCGTTTGGTGGTTGGTTTGGGTGTTCACCCTTTAACGGCTTGTTTTTAAGTTTAAGTGTTGATTTTTGCAAATTATCGTCATATTCTCAAACCGGGAGATCCGGGAATACGCGGTCAGTTCCAACAAGTTACATTGGTCCCGTGCGAGGTGTTCGTGCCTCCTACGGGGTCGTTTGGGGGCCGGTTTGGGTTTTCACCTTTTAACGGCATGTTTTTAACTCTAAGTGTGATTTTTGCAAATTATCGTCATACTCTCAAATCGGGAGACCCGAGACTACGCGGTCAGTTCCTATAAGTTACATTGGTCCCGTGCGAGGGGTTCGTGCCCCCTACGGGGTCGTTTGGTGGTTGGTTTGGGTTTTCACCCTTTAACGGCTTGTTTTTAAGTTTAAGTGTTGATTTTTTCAAATTATCGTCATATTCTCAAACCGGGAGTTCCGAAACTACACGGCCAGTTCCAACAAGTTACATTGGTCCCGTGCGAGGTGTCCGTGCCTCCTACGGGGTGGTTTGGGGGCCGGTTTGGATTTTCACCCTTTAACGGCATATTTTTAACTCTAAGTGTGATTTTTATAAATTATCATCATACTCTCAAATCGGGAGACCCGGGACTACGCGATCAGTTCCTACAAGTTACATTAGTCCCGTGCGAGGTGTTTGTGCCCCCTACGGGGTCGTTTGGTGGTTGGTTTGGGTTTTCACCCTTTTAACAGCTTATTTTTAAGTTTAAGTATTGATTTTTGCAAATTATCGTCATATTCTCAAATCGGGAGATCCAGTTCTACGCGGTCAGTTCCAACAAGTTACATTGGTCCCGTGCGAGGTGTTCGTGCCTCCTATGGGGTCGTTTGGGGGCCGGTTTGGGTATTCACCCTTTAACGGCATGTTTTTAACTCTAAGTGTGATTTTTTCAAATTATTTTCATACTCTCAAACCGGGAGACCCGGGACTACGCGGTCAGTTCCTACAAGTTACATTGGTTCCGTGCGAGGTGTTCGTGCCTCCTACGGGGTCAATTGGGGGTCAGTTTGGGTTTTCACCCTTTAACGGCCTGTTTTTAACTCTAAGTGTGATTTTTGCAAATTATCGTCATACTCTCAAATCGAGAGACCCGGTACTACGCGGTCAGTTCCTATAAGTTACATTGGTCCCGTGCGAGGTGTTCGTGCCCTCTACGGGGTCGTTTGGAGACCGGTTTGGGTTTTCACCCTTTAACGGCCTGTTTTTAATTCTAAGTGCGATTTTTGTAAATTATCGTCATAGTCTCAAATCGGGAGACCCGGGATTACGCGGTCAGTTCATACAAGTTAGATTGGTCCCGTGCGATGTGTTCGTGCCTCCTACGGGGTCATTTGGGGGCTAGTTTGGGTTTTCACCCTTTAACGACATGTTTTTAAGTTTAAGTGTTGATTTTTGCAAATTATCGTCCTCTTCACAAACCGGGAGCCCTGAGACTACGCGGTCAGTTCCTACAACAAGTTACATTGGTCCCGTGCGAGGTGTTCGTGCCTCCTATGGGGTTGTTTGGGGGCTGGTTTGGGTTTTCACCCTTTAACGGCATGTTTTTAAGTTTAAGTGTTTATTTTTGCAAATTATCATCCTATTCACAAACCGGGAGACCCGGGCCTACGCTGTCAGTTCCTACAAGTTACATTTGTCCCGTGCGACGTGTTCTTGCCTCCTACGGGATCGATTGGGGGCCGATTTGGGTTTTCACCCTTTAACTGCCTATTTTTAATTCTAAGTGTGATTTTTGCAAATTATCGTCATACTCTCAAACCGGGAGGCCCGAGACTACGCGGTCAGTTCCTACACGTTACGTTGGTCCCGTGCGAGGTGTGCGTGCCTCCTATATCGTCATATTCTCTAACCTTATGTTTTTAATCAATTTAGAATGTTTATTGATTTTAGAAAATATTGACATAATTTCATTTGTTTATTTGTTAAATCCAACATGTTTTAACATTTAAAATAAACTCAACAGCAACAGCAAATTCCAAAACCAAACCACCAGCAAGTCCCTTCCACCAATTTAACTAAATAAGCTCATAAAGTAAGCCATGAAGTGATTTTCAAACTTTAAAAGGAATGATTAGATATAGAATGAAAAAGACAAACTATAAATGTTGAGTAGAAATAATTCATTGCATTTTAAAAGGTTAATAAATGGGTACGAAATAATAGTTACTTGTAGTAACTTGATTAATATTGGATGGAACTGGCGTGAGTTGAACATTTGTAAAACAAAACCAAACAAATCACTGACAGCCTATGCGGCCTTTTGATCTCCAAACCTCCCCAATACCTGCATTCAATTCCCACCCAGCACTGGATAAAACTCTTTAATATTACAGTACCCATATATGATTATACACACAGAAGATCCAAGCTTGTTTCACATTTTTCAAAATTGCAGCATACCATATATGATCTATTCAATATCTGTTACAGTATACACACACACACACACACGTATAATCTAACATATTAAATAAAAAAACACCACAATTCATATCAGATTTAGAATACCTTCACAGCAGATTTAGAACCAAGTTCCTTCATATCATCAAATTTCATGACCTGCAACATATAATAACGAAATTTTAGACAACACTTCCAGGAAGATTAATAGAAGTGATAGCATCAGATAGACAATAAGTCCAGCAAGATTATCAACTTTTACTAGTTTATTCTTACCAATTAAGTGATGGGAGATGTTGGAGTAGGTGTAGGGTGGTATCTAATACAGTAGTATCCATACATAAGATATAATTCTCTTGGATTTTCTACATAATGGTCTCTGCGAAGCAAATCACAGGTGCATATCATATAGAAAAATAACTGTACCGAGAGCGGGAGAGCAAAATAAGTGAGGGGTATTATTTTTTGAGGGCTTTTATATTTTAGTGAGGTGTGCCAAATTACTGAAGAGCGCTATAAAAATGGTATATTATCGCTAGTAGGAGTATTTATTCTAAGGAACTGTCATAAAAATAATAGAAAGAAGTAAGATCTATTTATAAATATTACAAAAAGAGTCGTAAAACATAAATCTTGTGCTACTTTTTTTTAATAAACTGTTATGTAAAATAATGTGAACTAGTATTTTCATGACAATTTATGCTACAACAAGTCAAATATCTAATAGTATTATACTTTTAATTACTATATTTTAAACCAACATTAGGTAATTTTTAAAAATAATTATATAAATGCATTTTCTTGTAGTGAGTGTAGTTAATAATTCTTTAGATCCTCAGCATCAGAGTCCTTCAAATGAGAAACATTTGGACCATAAACGATCCCCTTCATTATAGAGACTGTGATGTCCTCTTTTATCCCAGGTGAATCCAGATTCAAGGGCCTCGACTGAGGTATGCCCCCGAACCACCACTCTATTAATGTGAGTAGCAGTTGCGAGATTTAAACAGGAGACGACTACAAAGGCATTTGGTCTGTTATATTAACAGGATTACTGAAGTCGCCTTGTCTGATTTTTATGTCCACGACCAGTGATGTTGAATCAAGGTTCACCAAAACCTCAATTTTAGGTGTGTTCATGGCAGTTTCAATTCTGTAAAGTTCCTTATTTGTACGCCTAGTCGTAACCCCGGTGGATATTACGAAATCCACAGCAGTTGATGTATAAACAAAACCAGAAACGAGCACATATATAAATGAAATCCACAACTCAGCACATATATAAACAAAACCAAACATGATGTATCAGATATATACCAAATTTAACCAAGAATATTAATAACAAACAAAATAGGAATATATCATACCAGAAACGAGCAAGCATTTACCAAAATCGGGTTATATTTCACCCCTTTTAATCAGTTTAAAAAAACATTAGATCGTGCCATCCAATTCCCAAATTGGGTAAAATAACTTCTCGCTAAAGACTTAGGCATCTGAAGTGAAGTGAAAGAGAGCTGAGCGGAGATAAAGATAGGAAGAGGAGAGGAGAGACGGAGCTGAACGGACCGGAGAGAGCTCTCCACACAGACTAGAGAGAGATCTGAGCCGAGAGAAATCGGGAGAGCATGAGAGGGTGAGCGGGAAAAAAATAGCGGGTTAGACAAAGTTACTCTAATAATTTTTTTTGGGTATTTTATATTTTAGTCAAGTGTACTTAATTTTGGAACACTTTAAAACAGTGCCAAATTTTGGCACTGTTTAAAGTGTGCCAAATTTCTATTAAATCGTGCCAAAATCTGGCACAGTTTAAAACTGTGCCAGATTTTTTATATCAGGGTGTGCCAAATTGCTATTTTTTGTGTAGTGGTTTCTCATCTTGAGAAAACTTTTGTTGATTTGTTTCTGTAAATGTTTTCAACTTCAAAATCAACAAAAGCATTTTCTGTTTCTAGTTCTTTTGAAACAAAACCTTCGACCTAGTTGGAATCACACTTGGTGATTTTCAATCTCAAAAATATCTTCAAAACCTGAGATTGATTAAGATCTTGATACGTCTTCTGAGCAAGATAGCCGTGGATTCTGGGTTAATATTAAAGGTAAAATAAGGTTCAAAGTTTCCTAAGAAGAGAGAAAATGAAAATCACAGCATATAGATCTTATATGTAATTTGATAGGACTGTTTGTATAAATCAACATGAGTGTGTGCATGCATGTGTTAGAATCACCTTCACAAAACACTTACACCCTACCACACTAAAAGTGTTGGTAATAAGATCTTGAAACAAGAGTCGACGTAAAGAACCAGATCAAATTGGATGTTATCAAACTGGAGAACAACATCAACAAACAGAACTGCAGAAAAGTTAGAAGGACACCAGTGGGTACATTCCTAAACTTGTATAGGTCTGATTTGTGTGCATGTGTGTTATATAGTTTGTAACTGTTATAATTTGTTTTAGTGAAATTTTTGGTTTACTCCGTAAAGGGAGTCGTGGATGTTTCCTGAGTTAGTTGAGGTTTTACCACGTTAAAAATATCTTGTCATTAATCTTTCTACATCTCCTCATCCCTTTCTATTTAGTGTGCTGAATTAAAAACGATTTTACTTTTGTTTTTTAAAACTTGTTAATAAATATTGAACAGATCTCGTGCATTATTTTAAACACATCTTGTGATTAAACTGATTTGATTTCTAGAAAAGAGTTTCTTCAAAAAATAGTTCGGAGTTACTTAAATAGTTTAATCTTGTATTAAACGGCTTTAGTAACAATTTTTCAATTGGTATCAGAGCTTTGGAAATCTTTTTAAAAGATCTTGTGTTTCTGAAATTGTTTTCTTAAAATCATAACAATGGACGAGAAAAATAAAAGATTTGGTAACTTGACCAGACCCCCACTCTTTGATGGAAACAACTTTGCTTACTGGAAGGTAAGGATGGTTGCTTTCATACAAAGAACCTTGGGAGTTGATGTCTGGGATATTGTTGAAAATGGATACTCTTATCCTACTAAACTAACCACTGAAGGAAGTAATGAGAGGGTTAAGAAAGCATTAAGTGAGTTCACACAACAAGAGAAGCAAACTTCTCGTAATAATAACAAAGGCAAGAAGGATATCTTTATGTCCATAAATGAACATGAGTTCAAAAGGATCTCATCTTGTGCCATTTCTAAGGAAGCTTGGGATACACTGATCACTGCACATGAGCGTTGATGATGCTAGAAATAGCACCACCCTTCAAGATGTTTGTAAGATCAAGCTAGTGATAACAATGGCAGCACAGGAGAATATGCATATATGTGTGTGTGTAGAAAGAAGTAAGGAGAAGAGGATGAACGCTTGAGTATAAGTGGTTCAGCCAATCTGGCCTACGTCCACTGTGAGTGTGTGTGAGTAATATCACTGAATGAAGGCACTAATGGCCATGGATACAATCTCTCAAGCTTTCTATCTCTGCTGTGTAAAATGACAGAGTTTCAGCTAGGGTTGTCATTTTGGATCCCAATCCAAGTAGGATAAGATAGGTTTATATAGTATGTGGGGGGTGTAATACACCCCCTATGCATGCAATGAGCATGTGTGTGTTGATCTAGCCAATCTGATGAAGACATCTGTCACTGTCACATGTAGAGAATGATGATGAAATATTCCTCACACGTGAGGGGAATGATTTGTTATAACTGATTTGTGTACACGCGTTCCCAGTCATAGATAGGGGAGTAAAGGCTCGGTTATCTTCAATTGATACTAAACTCGGCCTGAAAGAGTATGAGGTTGGTGAAGTCTGGCTGTTGCCCAATCCGAGATTAATCATGTTGGTCTCGGCTCATATGAGGTCGAGGTAAGACAAGTGGAGTCATAATGTCGGCCTGAGCCGAGGTTATGGAGGAGTAGCCCAGGAACATCGACTAATGCTCTACCAAGGTTGGTTATGATGATGGTGTAGCTCTTGTAACCTCGGCTTGAACCCAGCCGAGGTTATCAACCTTGGGTGGCCTGATGAATAACTACCACCTGTAATACCCCGTAATTTTATTAATTTTTATTTAAGGGATTAATTAAATTAAATGAGAATTAATTGGGAATTAATCCGGATATAAATACTAGCGAGATGTAATTTGGTATTTGATTATGATATTAAAATGGAATATATCATGAGTATGGAAAATATTTAAATTGTCACGAGGCAAAAATGCGACAATTTGGAAAACTTAGTTGGGACGCGCATGTCAGTCGCGTCAGGAACGAAATTATTTAAGTTAAAAAGTGAATTATATTTTTATCAACTGAATGGTCATTTTGAGTGCGCCAATGTGTCCGGAAGGGTCGAAATAGTCAGAAAACACTAGCCGAGGGTTTAGTTTGGGTTCCGGGGCATTTTTAGGCCAAACCGGCAACCTAGAAGGGTATTTTGGTAATTTTAAAAATATGGAAATTAAAACCCACGAATTTTAGGGTTAAATAATATATTACTAATGAACCCACTAAGTCCATTATCAGCATTAGGTGAGTTAGAGGGCTACGGGAGTTAAAGGGAGAGTTTGAAGAGGTTCCAAAAGAAACCTCCAACCACCATCACCATCCGTGGGAGAATTCTGGAGAGAAAAAGGGAGCAATCAGCCTTCATTCGCCAACATCAATTCAGAAGAAACAAATCTAAGGAAAGTGATTTGATATTTTTAAGTGCATTGAATATTTCTTCCATGTTTAGTGAAGGAACTATTTTGTCTTGAAAGTTTTGAGGAAAACTAATGAAATCGTTGGATAAACTCTAAATTTGGGATATGATTTGCATGTAGAATGACTATGGACGAATTTAGTATTCGAAGACGTAAATATGATGATTTAAAAATGAATTTATGATGAGTAATTGAACAAAATAAAATTATGGGTTCATGTTCATAGGGTTTGGGGTAAAATTTGGGAATTAATGATAATTACATGTTGTTTAGGAGGATTTGACCCCAAAAATATATTAAGAAACGACCTTAGAGGGTTTAGAGAAGTTTAAGAACATTAAAATGATATTGGGATGATCTTAGAATGAGGTTAGAGAAGATAAAAATTGAGAAAAACGAATTAGGAAAATTTCTGGGCGCAAACTGCCATCTCGTTAGAAGACCTGCCCAGGGTGTTCGAATGACCTCGTTCGAACGAGACTTCTAATGAGATGATAGTAACCCTTATAATGAGTTAGTAGTTCGTTCGAAGCCATTCGTTCGAACGACCTCGTTCGAATGACCTCGTTCGAACGAGATTTCTAACGAGTTGACAGAATGCCTTTTAGGCCTGATTTTATTTCGAACCTTCAAAAGACGTATATAATTGAGTGTAATCCCTCCCTTGTTGATTTGTGGATATAGTTATGAGATTTAGAAGTACATTAAGGATTAAAAATTAGATTTTTTTAGTAATCCGAATGATGTTTATGGGTTATGATATTAATGTCTAAAGACTTCGACATGAGGAGAGTTGTTAACTTTAATTATATAAATCGGGGACTTGTAAACGTGTAACATGAAATGAAGGTATAGGAATGATAAATATACATCTATTAATATTATGGGAAACCGAAGATGTGTGAATGCTTGGTATATGTAGTTAGTTGTGTATAACATACCTACCATACTTGCTATCACGGGAGGTCGGCGTTCGATCAGGGCCATCTAATCTTTGTGTGCCTACGGGGGGATTTAGATTGGTACCTCGAGGACATAGGTCAGAGAAGGACTTATTGAGAAGTTAATAAGTTTGCTGATCGTGGGAACGTAGGTATGTGCGTGACCCATGTGATGTGAACTATGTTCACCTCCATTATATGTAATTGTTGTATATTGAAAATGATTCCTGAGAGATTCGGAATACGTGGTCCTTATGTACGTGATGTACCCGGATTGGATAGCAGAGTATGTGTGCACCGCAGCTTAGACTCGGGGTGCCAGTATTGTATATTTGTGATGAGAATAATATACTGCTAATTGAAATGAATTGTCATGAATAAATGTAAGTGTGAAATATAGTAATATTTTAGTAGAGTTAAAAATGGAAATCGCTCGTGACTAGCATTACTGATATTGGGAACTAAGAAGAAAAGTAAAACTCTCTATTTAGATTAAGGTGCCAAATAATAAATCGTGAATCGTATAGTAATGTTAGATTGTGTATTGGACTAGTTAGATACGAGAATATCTAGAACGGGTACGGGTACGATAGCAGTGCACAATTAGTTGAGAGGTGAGGAACTCATGTGAGTGCACGCACTATCATTTAGTTTATATTCATTAATTAATTATATTAAACCACTTGCTGTATTTTAAACTATTTTCACAATCGGGCTCTGACCCGTTTGCTTTCAAATCTATTTTGTAAAAATCTTTTTAGGTGCCCACCCACAAGGACACCAAACATAGGAGTTCTATTCCCGCAACGTGCTGTAGCTGCTGTGGAAGTTACAGGACCTCAATAGTAGACGCCTCCACTTTATATCTTGACTCTATTTCAGATTCATTCATCTGTAGGGCATGTCACCCCTATCCTTTCAGAGACATCTTATTTACTCAGTTTTTATTTTATATTTTTGGGTTGTAATAAAATTAAGGATTTAGACTTGTATTTGTTCATTTCGGTATTTGGATTGTTGTGAGGTGTATTCCTCCAGATTTAGTTTATTACATCGTTATTTATTTGCAACTGTGGTGTGATTGTGGTATCAGTATTTTATAATTTAAATGGATGTCATGTTAATCGGATTTAATAAAAAAAAATTGACAACTTACTTTTTAAATATTAGGTGGCTAGTAATTTTTAAAATATTTTCGACAGTGATGTTATGAACTGAACCAACTTGGCATTTTGTATTAATTTGAATAAAGGAGTATGTACCCGGTATTTAATTAGTCGGGGTGTCACACCACCATGGATCATGAGGGCCTCAACTGTTGTATGGCTATGAGGCAACTAGTAACATCGTCCATGACCGACCTTGCTGGGGACGAGGACGTTGGTTGTCATTCTAAGGCCTTTTTAACCTCGGCCATCTCCCTGACCGAGGTTTTAATCTCTGAGTTGTTGGGTGCATATATGGAATATCAATCACCCCCTATCCCTTAGTTACATGTGGGAACATGTGACTATGGAGTGTACAACTCCGAGGTCTTTCTTCTTTGTGCCAATATTCCTTTGACACTTGTCAATGACTGAAGTGGATGGCATGCCGGTCAAGCTCAATTATTGCAGTCTTTTGGGATCCCAAGGCAATGATGGGCCTTGGGATGCGTGCAAGAGAATACCAAGGGTTTTAACCCCTTTTCCTTTCATTCTTCTTCGTTTATTCATTTTCTTCGCCTGAGCTTTCTCTGCCTTCTCTCTCTCTACAAGAGCTAGTGCATTTGGTGGATTTTCCTGCCAACCCCTCCTTTCTTCTCATCGCATTCCATCAGGTATCGTCTACCATCTTTTCTTCTCCATTTTTTCCTGCCTTGTTCCTATTTTTGCATTTTCCTGTGAGTTTAAGAGTTTTCCAGTTAGCTCATTAGTTTTTTGACGAGTCTATGCATTTTCTGGTGAACTGTTCTTAATCGTTCTTCTTTAAAAACCCAGTTTTATCCTTAGGCAATTTCCAGTTAAGTTGTTTGCTTTTATCTTGAATCCTCAAGTGTAAGGTCGTCCCTATATGCTCATACCTCTTTATCAACTTTTAAAAGAATTACCCTCTCTCAGGGAGAATACTTTGGAAAAGATTAGGTAAATAGAGAGAGCCCAAGAGGAATCTCGTAGGGCTGAGGCCTTCCCCCTCAGACCTATCTTTCCACCCCCTCTG
The DNA here is from genome assembly GCA_949130495.1 of Sambucus nigra. Lineage (NCBI taxonomy): Eukaryota > Viridiplantae > Streptophyta > Magnoliopsida > Dipsacales > Adoxaceae > Sambucus > Sambucus nigra. Next base: position 91,771,977 of record OX422215.1, on the reverse strand, counting down.
AAGGTCATATACCCTGAGCCAGGCAAACTAGTTACCCAAGTAGAGGTCCCAGTTGAACCTACTCCCATGTCTGAGTCTGAGTCGTCCACCTCAGACCCTATATCTGTGGACTCTTTTCAAGAGGCCATGGACTTTTCCATTCGATAGGATTAGGTCCTTGATCAAGATGAGGTTTCGAGCCACATCTCATCTCATAACGAATCTAGCACATCCCGGACCTCTTCAGACGTTGAAGTTGTTGAACTAAACGTAGCCTTTGCTCCTATCATTAATGCTATCCCCATGTCGGCTACTACAGGGGCTGAGTTTTCTTAGAGGTTCCCTGAAGGTAATCCCTCATCTGCTCCAGCCGACGTTGATTGAGACGAGGATGATGAGTGTGAGAGCGATGTTGACACCTCGAAGGGGACCGAGATAGAGAGCACTGTCAGTGAGCTCGACCTTCTTACCTTCAGGCATCTGTATTCCATAAGTCCCTCCATAAAACTCAGGAGACCTTTGAGGGAAGAGAGGGCTTTCAGCGGACGAGATGGTGAGATCTGCTTGTACGAGCAGATGTTCAAGTTAGGATTTCATCTGCCCATTCATCCCATCATTAGGGCCATACTGTCCTATATTAACTTAGCGCCTTCCCAGTTATCCCCCAATGCCTGGAGGGTTATAATTGGAGCTATAGTTTTATGGAGGGCAGTCCACCACTCAGACCTTCCTATCCAGGTCTTCTATGGATGCTACATACCTTCCTCTGCTAGGAATCATCTGAGCTATTACCATTTCTTAGCTCGAAAGTCAACTAAGAATATGTTGTAGGTTACCCAAAATTCAAATCGTAATTGGAAACCGTGATATTTCTTCACCTCGGGGGCATGGGAATTTGGCCCCTGTGTCCCCTCTTCGAATTTAGAGCCGAGGATACCCCTGAGGTGGGGAAAGGTGTCAATGGCTGCCAGGGCCGACCCTGGGCTAAGCCAAAATAATCTCCAAAAAGTAAAAGTCCTTCAAGATCATGGGGAGCATGGTCTGTTAGTCAAGTTCGAACATCTGATGACCCCCTACTATCTCTCTGAGACTGGCCTTGGGGGGGTCCTTTGACTAAGCTCCGTAAGTGCTTATTTTATTATTTTAACAAGTTAAACCTCTGACTTTTTATGTCTCTGATTTTCTAACTCAAACCTTTCTTTTTGCAGAGCGCCCTGAAGGAATTTCAGACGATATTTAGGAGATGTCTGCCCCTAGTCTCATGAAGTTGGTAAAGAAAGAAGGTCTGAATGCACCTCCTCCTCCCCCTCGAAGCAGGGTGTCGGCACGTCTAAGGCCGATGCCACAAGGAAGAGAAAAACCACAACCTCTACTCCTGAGGATCAGAGGCTGAGATAAGCCCAAAAATCTACCCCCATATCCTCTGATGATGCATTGGCTGCTCGTCTGGAGCAGCTGAAAATAAATGACAGTCTGATAGGCCACAGTGTACAGGAGTTGGATGCCATCGGCTCTGCTATGACCGATGCTGACAATCGCTTTTTTCGCTCCATGGATACTCCACTGCTGGCTGAGTTTGGCCTTCACAAGTCTATTCAAGTAAGATTTGAATTTCAATTTGATTTCGAATTGTAACCTCTACTTTGAATTTGAACTTATACATATGATCCTTGATTTGCAGGGCATCGTTGTTATGCATCATTTGGCCAACTGGACTCTGAAGAGGTTTCCCCTCATCGAGAAAGGAAAAGAGGCCGAGAAGGTGAAAGACTCTCTGAATGTAGAGGTGGATCGTCTGAAGTCTGCCTTTGAAGGGTCTGATAAGAAGGTCAAGCAATTGGAAAAAGAGATCTCCAAGCTTAAGGAGGAACACACCTCTGCCATGTAGGCCAAGGACGATGTTCTTCAGCAGAAGGTTGATGCTGCAGTGAAATCTTCCCTTGAGGATGCTTCTGAGGGGATCCTCGCTGATTATAAAGTCTCTAACGAGTTTATCAGCTTTGGCTTTGAATACCTCAAAAGAGGTGTCAAGGCAACTGGTAAATGGGCGGATGCCAAAGAGGAGGAGTCAGGGAGCTTGACTTCCTCTGACTTCATTGGTCTGGGATTTTCTAACCCTCAATTTGCTCAGGCCCTTCAAGAGGTTGAGGAGGAAGATGATGCTCCTGCAGAGACTGCACCGCTGGATGTTACAGGGACTGAGGGTGCCAACCTCCGAGATGATCTGATCGAAGTGACCAACATCGACCAAGGAAATGAGACCGAGGTTACTAACACTATAGCTGCAGACCCTTAGGTCGTTTTTGTGAAGCTTTTTTGTAATTTTTTATTTTGATTTCAAATTGTAACCTCTAATTGCAAACTCAGTTACCTTGTATCTTGTAAGTCTTTTAATCTATATCAACCTCTGAGGAGGCCTTTATCTCTTTAGTTGTTGAATGTTCTTTGAATGATTTTCCTGTCATGCAATGTGTTTGTGTTAAGGCCTGAAGCTTCCATAAGGTCTGAGGTCATGATGTCTCACCTCAGACCTTGTCACCAAATTATGATGTTATAAGGTCTGAGGTCATCAACTAAGATGCTATCCCCATAAATAATTTTTCACCAAGTTAATTATGTTTAAGGTCTAAGGTCATTGACTAAGATGTTACCTTCATAAAATATTCACCAAATTAATGATGTTCGAGGTCTGAGGTCATCCAATCATGATGTCTCACCTCAGACCTTGTCACCAAATTATGATGTTATAAGGTCTGAGGTCATCAACTAAGATGTTATCCCCATATATAATTTTTCACCAAATTAATGATGTTCTTTAAGGTCTGAGGTCATTTAACTAAGATGTTACCCTCATAAAATAATTTTTCACCAAGTTAATGATGTTTAAGGTCTGAGGTCAACAACTAAGGTGTTACCTTCATAAAAAATTCACCAAATTAATGATGTTCGAGGTCTGAGGTCATCCAATCATGATGTCTCACCTCAGAACTTGTCACCAAATTATGATGTTATAAGGTCTGAGGTCATCAACTAAGATGTTATCCCCATAAATAATTTTTTACCAAATTAATGATGTTCTTTAAGGTCTGAGGTCATTTAACTTAGATGTTACCCTCATAAAATATTCACCAAATTAATGATGTTCGAGGTCTGAGGTCATCCAATCATGATGTCTCAGCTCAGACCTTGTCACCAAATTATGATGTTATAAGGTCTGAGATCATCAACTAAGATGTTATCCTCATAAATAAATATTTCACCAAATTAATGATGTTTAAGGTCTGAGGTCATTTAACTAAGATGTTACCCTCATAAAATATTCACCAAATTAATGATGTTCGAGGTTTGAGGCCATCCAATCATAATGTCTCACCTCAGACCTTGTCACCAAATTATGACGTTATAAGGTCTGAGGTCATCAACTAAGATGTTATCCTCATAAATATTCACCAAATTAATGATGTTCGAGGTCTGAGGTCTTCCAATCATGATTTCTCACCTCAGACCTTATTACCAAATTATGATGTTATAAGGTCTGAGGTCATCAACTAAGATGTTATCCTCATAAATAAATATTTCACCAAATTAATGATGTTTAAGGTCTGAGGTCATCAAATAAGATGTTATCCCCATAAATTCTACCACTAGATCATAGTGAACCAAGAATTGACACGGGAACCGATCTTCTCATTAATAATCTATTCATAAGATGATACATTTACATAAAAACTCTTGCAACATCATATGTAATACTTTTTTAGATGATCGGCATTCCAAGGATTAGAAAAAGGCTCTCCTTCAAGGTTTTCTAGCCTGTTGGTCCCGGGCACAACCTCCTCAACCACTTTATAAGGGCCATGCCAATTCGAGTGAAGCTTGTTCGCTTTCTACAACGTCTTTTTCAACACCAGGTCTCCTACAGCTATGGGTCTTGATTTTACCCTTCGATTGTAGAATTTTGCGGTTCTCTGCTGGTAAGTTGCCTGCCTAATTTCTACGTCTTCCCTTCTCTCTTCGATCAAATCAAGATCAAGTCTTCTCTCCTCATCATTCCTATGAGAGTCATAGGTCTGAACCCTATGAGTAGGAATCCCTACTTCTATTAGTATGACGGCCTACGTTCCATGTGCAAACATAAATGGGGTATCCCTCGTTGGTGTCCTAAATGTTGTTCTGTAGGACCATAGTACAGCATAAACCTCTTCAGTCCATTTACCCTTAGCTTCTTCTAACTTCTTCTTGATCCCATTAAGGATCATTCTATTTATGACTTCGATTTGACCGTTTGCCTGAGATCGGCCAGGAGAAGAGAAAAATTGCTTTATCCTAACTCTTTCGCAATATTTTTCCAACGAAGACTTCTTAACCTGGGTTCCATTGTCTTAGATGAGGGTGTTTGGGAGGCCATGTCTGCATATGATGTTCTTCCAAATGAATTAGAAGGTCTTCTGCTCTGTAATTGTGATCATCGGTTCAGCCTCTACCCATTTGGAGAAGTAATCAATGGATACTATAAAAAATCGGTAGTTATTTACAGCCCTTGGCAGGGGACCCACTAAGTCAATTCCCCATACTGCGAATGGCCAAGGGGAACTGATTGACGCCATATACTAATGAGGTTGATGGGTAATAGTGGAGAATCTCTTACATTTGTCGCACCTCTTTATGTAGGCTGCAGCATCCTTGGCCAAGGTCGACCACCAGTATCCTTGCGTAATAATACTCTTAGCCAAAGGCCTTCCTCCTATATGACTGGAGCAAGAACCCTCGTGTACCTCCTATAGGATGCGGGTAACTTCTATGAGATGAACGCATCTGAGGAGAGGTAATAGGAATCCCTGCTTATATAGGATGTCTCCTACTATTGAGAACTTTACAGCTCTGTACCTCAGTTTCCTCCTTTCTAACTTTGATTCTGGTAGCTCTCCCTCTCTGATATATCTGACAAGGGGATCCATCCATGAGTTCGTTAAGTTCAAATTGAGGCAAGGGTTACCGACCTCTTCTTTTTCAATGGTTTCCTTGGGCAAGATCTCAACTGGGATTGTCCTTCTGATGTCTGTCCTTATCACCGAAGCTAACCTTGCTAATGCATTTGCCTAGCTATTATTTTGCTGAGGTATTCTCTTCATCTTTACCTCTTTGAAACCTTCGAGTATCATTCTCACCCTCTTCAGGTATTTGGCCATCCTTTCATCCTTGGCCTCATAAACCCCCAATACTTGATTAACAACCAACCTTGAGTCACTATGAAGTAGGAGTTGTTTTACCTCCAGGGTCTTTGCCAAGGATAGGCACGCGATCATGGCCTCATATTCTAACTCGTTATTTGATGCTTTGAAGTTGAATCTCAAGGCGTATTCAACATTGGTACCACCCAGAGCTGAAAGTATTAGCCCTGCATCACTTCCAATGTCATAAGAAGACTCGTCAATAAATAGGTTCAAGATGTCTTTATCCGATGAAAATCCCCCTTCTAAAATGACTCCTTTCTTGAAGAGGTACTGGTATTCCTCATTCTCGGCTATTCCATTTCTATATCTCTTGAATACAACCTCTTCCAGATCTCAGAAGACGTTGCCATTTCACCCCTCTGCAGTCTTTAGGTCATTCTCAACCTTGGCCTCTTCCCATGTGAACTCAGCAACAAAATCTTCAAGTGCTTGCCCTTTTATAGCCACCCTGGGCTGATAAATAAGGTCATACTCTCCCAACTCAATGGCCCATGTCATCAATCTACACGACTTCTCAGGTTTGTGGAGGACATGCCTTAGTGGGGAGTCAGTGAGGATGACCATATAATGGGCTTGAAAGTAGGAATTCATCTTCCTCGAGGCATGTATCAAAGCGTAGGCCAATTTTTCCATCCGAGGATAGTTCTGTTCTGACCCTTGAAGGGCCTTATTGTTGAAGTATACAGGCCTTTAGACCCCAATGTCTTCGCGTACTATGGATGTACTTATAGTTGATTCGGAGACTGCTAGATAAACATACAACTTCTCTCTTACTATGGGCCGAGATAAGAGTAAGGGAGATCCGAGGTAGGACTTGAGTTGATTAAAAGCCTCGTCACACTCTTTGTCCCATTCGAAGGCCTTTCTGAGCACCATAAATAACGAAAGACACTTGTCCATCGCTCTGGAAACAAATCTGTTAAGTGCAGCTACTCTTCCAGTGAGCCTATGAACGTCCTTGATACTCCTTGGTGTCTTCATGTCGAGCAAAGCCTTAATTTTCTCAGGGTTTGCCTCTATTCCCCTCTGATTGACAATTAATCCAAGAAATTTCCCAGCTCCTACCCCAAAGACACACTTCGCAGGGTTGAGTTTCATTTTGTACAAGTCCATGGTATCGAATGTCTTTTCTAGGTCTGCCACATACGTGCAGCCCTTTAAGCTCTTCGTTAGCATATCGTCTACATACACCTCCATAGTCTTGCCTATTTGGTCCTCAAATATCTTATTCACAAGACATTGGTATGTTTCCCCAACATTTTTCAATCCGAAGGGCATAACCTTGTAGCAATATGTCCCTTTGTCAGTGATGAAGGCTGTCTTCTCTGAGTCTTCGGCATCCATAAATATCTGGTTGTAGCCTGAATACGCGTCCATGAAGCTCATGAGCTCATGCCCTGCGGTGGCATCTACCATTTGGTCGATCCGAGGTAAGGGATAACTGTCTTTTGGGAAAGACTTGTTCAGGTCAGTAAAATCTACGCACATTCTCCATTTTTCGTTGGCTTTAGCCTCTTCTAACTTTCTGACTTTTTCTCGGATGACGTCATACTTCTCCCTAGAGTAAACTCTTCATCTTCGTTTGATTGGCCTAGCATCCTTAGTCATGTTGATTTTGTGGCACATAACCTCAGGGTTGATGCCAGGCATGTCCGCGTGACTCCAAGCAAAGACACTCTGCCTCTTCCTCAAGAAGTTTATCAGCTCTTCCTTGATCTCTGATTTTAAAGCTTTACCGACCTGTACGGGTTTTTTCGGTTCGTCCTCATTGAGGACGATGGATTCTACCTCTTTCGCGGCCTCTACTTTCTTCAAGTTTGTTTCATCTCTAGGGTCAAGTGTATCAATGTTATAAGTGGTAGTTGCACTCTTATGGGCCTCTCTCTCTTCAGCCGAGTTGAAGTAGCATTCTCGTGCTATGGTTTAGTCACCCTTCACTTCCCCTACCCCATAGGGGGTCGAGAATTTTAGCATCTGGTGGACCGTCGACGGCACGACCTCAAACTTCTTAAGGGCTACTCTTTCTATGATGAGGTTACAGGCCGAGAAGACATTTTCGTCCTTGATAAAAAAATTGATCCTCCGGGTTAACCTCTTAGGCCACTCATCGCCCATTCGCATGTCCATCTCATACATGCCCAACGGATGGACCTTTTCACCACTGAAGCCCATTAACGGATGATGATAGGGTACCAGCCTATCTCTGCTAAGGCCTAGGCTTTTGAAGCAGGACCAGAACATCACATCTACTGAACTTCCTCCATCTACAAGAATTCTCTGTACCTCACATCCACGAACTCTTGTTGTGATTACCAAAGGGTCATCATGTGGAGCTAGGATGCCTTTGAAGCCGAGTTGGGAAAACCCGACTATGAGAGTGTCCATGTCCACCTTCTTTCTTTTCTGTGTCGTCTCGGGAGACGTCAGATTTATTACTTCAAGTTTGGCCACTGACTTGACCTCTGCCACATGAGCTTTCCGATCAGCCACTTCAGAACCACCCCTTGTAAGTCCTCCGCATATGGTGTTAACACCAAAGGATATCATACTAACCCTCTTTACCGGGGTGTTGTCATCTTTAGGTGGGAGGTCCGGATCATCTTTATCATCGCCATCCGAATCATCATCTCTCCTTGTCGAGGCATAATCGCGACATCTGTCATTTCTCTTCTTTTTGGGGTCATCTCTTTCCCTTTTCGGAGCCTTGCCATCAATGTACTTCCTCAACTTATCGGATTTCAGCATATTTTCAATCTCATCCTTTAAGGCGAAGCACTTGTCTATAACGTGGCCATGGTGTTGGTGGAACTCGCACCACAAGTTCTTATTTCTCTTATGTAGAGGAGATTTTAGCTTCTCTGTCCATCTAAGCGACCGGTCATTCTTGATCTCATTGAGGATGTGTTCGCAGCTCACAGTTAGAGGGGTATAGTGTGCGAACTTATCGTCAGCTGCTCTCTTCTTTCCATCCTTCTTTCTTTGGAACTTTTCGCTGCTACGGCCATTCTCATCCTCGTATTTTGTAGACATGGCCTCTTCAGCGTTCATGACCCTGCCCGCGGTTGCCAATAGCTCTTCCATGGACTTGGGAGGGTCTTCTCAAGTTTCCACAATAACTTCCCTTTCTGAAGACCTCCTATAAGGGCGGTCATGGCTATATTCTCTTCGTAGTCTTCAACCTCAAGTTTCTCTTTGTTGAATCTGGCAATGTAGTCTCTTAGGCTCTCGTTCTTACCTTGCTTGACATACAACAAATGGGTTGTCTTCTTTTGAGGTCTTACCCTAAAACAGAAGTTATGAATGAATCGTTCAGCCAAACCCTTAAAGTTCTCTATTGAGTTCTTCGAAAGATAGGTAAACCAGATGTGTGCAGCTCCCGTCAAAGTCTCGGAGAAGGCCCGACATTTCATCTCATCTGGTATTGAATAAATGTCCGTCGTGGACTACTACATCTCAATATGATGTACAGGGTTGGTGCTACCGTCATACTTGGGAGACACCATAGGTGGCTTGAACTTGGAAGGGGTAGGAAAACTCACTATCTTAGCCACGAATGGAGAGCCTTCTGAGAAACCTCTTTGTAATGGGTCCCTACTTTTGATGAGATCTCTTATTTTGTCCTCAAGACGTTGGATGGAGTCATTCCATGGTCTTGCAACATCGGCCTGGCCGAGATTGTCCCCAGCCACCTCCAAGGGGTGGACTGAGGGTTCCCCAACTGCAGCATAATGTCGGTTGTTGACCTCTTCCTAGTCCCTACCTCGTCCTGTGTTAGGTCAGACTTGATAAGGCCGACGTTTCCCTTCTTCCCTTTGTGAGCCGGCTACACTTCTCGACCTGGATAACCTCTGTCGCAGGTCATTTACTGGGCCAAGCCTTTAAAAGGCCGACCCTCTACTTAATCGATCAAAAGCTGACCCTCTTTGTTGGGCTTCTTCACCTCTTCGGCCTCCACAACCTCGGCCCTTCTGGATAGGATGTACTGTGTTATTTGAAACCTCATACGACTCCCAACAATCTTCTGGAGCATCTTCTGCCTCTAAATCATCATACCTATCCTCAGGGCAAGGGTGTCCTTGCCTCCCCAGATGCAAACATCTAGGGTCAGCAACGTCCCTCCTCCGCTGAGGCATAGGTTGGTCTTTCCGCGGTGCCTGGGGTGGTCCCATGGCGTCAGGAAGAGGCTGAACATCCTCCGAAGTGATCATCTTCGGTGAGACCCCAGGTGGTCTCATCATGTTCTGACTGAGCTGGATAAATTGCTCTTTCATTGCTTGTTGTGTTGCTGCCAAGGTCTTCAAGGTTGTCGCCACCTCAGCCATTTCGGACTGGGGTGGTGCCTGGCTGGAACTAGGCCCTCCATCACCAGGTGAAGGAGGAGGTGGTAGTAACTCCGGTGCCATGTGTTAAAACTAAAGTGCTTGTGAAGGAAATTAGCTTATTACCTTAAAGGACCTCCTTCAATGGTGAAACAGCTCCACGAAAGGGGGTGTGGCCTGGTTCACCACCAGAGTTTCCGGTGAGGTTAAGCACAAAATGAGGAAGAGATAGCTTCTCGTTCCCACAGATGGCGCCAAAATGATGTTGCTAGAAATAGCACCACCCTTCAAGGTGTTTGTAAGCTCAAGCTAGTGATAACAATCGAAGCACAGGAGAATATACGTATATGTGTGTGTGTAGAATGAGGTAAGGAGAAGAGGATGAACGCTTGACTGTAAGTGGTTCATCCAATCTGGCCTACGTCCGTTGTGAGTGTGTGTGAGTAATATCACTGAATGAAGGCACTAATGGCCATGGATACAATCTCTCAAACTTTCTCTCTCTACTGTGTAAAATGACAGAGTTTCAGCTAGGGTTGTCATTTTGGATCCCACTCCAAGTAGGAGAAGACAGGTTTATATAGTATGTGGGGGGTGTAATACACCCCCTATGCATGCAATGAGCATGCGTGTGTTGATCTAGCCAATCTGATGAAGACATCTGTCACTGTCACATGTAGAGAATGGTGATGAAATATTCCCCCCATGTGAGGGGAATGATTTGTTATAACTGATTTGTGTACACGTGTTCCCAGTCATACATAGGGGAGCAAAGGCTCGGCTATCTTCAATTGATACTAACCTCGGCCTGAAAGAGTTCGAGGTTGGTGAAGTCTGGCTGTTGCCCAATCCGAGATTAATCATGCTAGTCTCAGCTCATATGAGATCGAGGTAAGACAAGTGGAGTCATAATGTCGGCCTGAGCCGAGGTTATGGAGGAGTAGCCTGGGAACATCGACTCATGATCTGCCAAGGTTGGTTATGATAATGGTGTAGCTCTTGTAACCTCGGCTTGAACCCAACCAAGGTTGTCAACCTTGGGTGGCCTGATGAATAACTGCCACCATGGATCATGAGGGCCCCAACTGTTGCATGTGTATGAGGCAACTAGTAACGTCGGCCATGGCCGACCTTGCTGGGGACGAGGCCATTGGTTGTCATTCTAAGGCCCTTTTAACCTCGGCCATCTCCTTGGCCGATGTTATAATCTCTGAGCTGTTGGGTACATATATGGCATATCAAGGGTGACACTATAGTTAAGGCTGCTAAAACTCAAATGCTTATTCAGTAGTATAACTCACTAATTATGTCTGATTCTGAAACATTCGATGATTTCTACATGAGATTAACTGACATTGTGACCAAACTGCATGCTAATAGGATAACTTATGACAGACATGAAATTATATCTAAAATTCTAAGGTCATTACCATAGAAATTTTATAATAACTGATATGCTATTGAGGAAATGTGTGATCAAAATCTCACGCCTGAATTACTCAGTAGTAAACTTCGAACTGTGGAAATGGAATTAGAATTTAAGAAACAAATTACCCAATCCCATAAGAAACAGACTAATTCCAACTTGAGTTTTTCTTCTAAGTTGATGAAACCTGAGTTTACTATTCCCACTGATGATTCTGATGAGGAATGTGATATAGATAGTTTGGATAACCAAATTGCCTTGCTGTCAAAACAATTTAAGAAAATTGTCAAATATAGAAAGAAATTGGCAAACAGACAAGGCAAGCCAAATTATCCGAGTCAGTATGACTACAAACCTCATGAGAAAGGTCAATACAAACATCATAAGGACATGAGATCCAACAAAGACTTCAAGAACATTGAGTGTTTTAGATGTGGAAAACTAGAACACATAGCACAAGACTGTAGAGTGAAACTAAACACTTTCAATAAACATACTAGGGCCAACATTTGCAAAACATGGGATGATTCAAGTGATTCTGAGAATGAGGAACCTGAATCTTCTGATTGTTTTGATCCTTGAGTGTCTTTCTTTTCTAAGATAATATACAATGATTATATGCTTATGTATTAGAATGATGATAGTAACTCTACACATGTTGTTGTGAATCATGCTGCTACTGGTTTAGATGCTTTACCTTCTGAAAATATTGTTAGTTCAACCACGGGGTGTGTGAGTCAAAGGGAATGCGATAATGACGATGTCCATGGGTGTGTGAGTTCAAGAAATGAATCCTTAGGGGTCACTTCACACACTGCACTTAGTGACTCAGACACTGAAGACCTCCCAGACATTCACACACTTTATACTAAAACTCTCAAGAAAAGCACTAGACTAGAAAAGATAGTGAAAGATCTCACTAAGAAATTAGAAGACCTAAGTCTGATGGTTAAACTTAACGCTGAAGAGTATACTACCCAATGTCTAACTCATGAAAATGAAGTTAAAATTTTTGATCAAAAATTAAAGATTTTGATCGAAGAAAATGAAACTCTGGAGAAAGAATACAAAGGGACATTATTAGAATTGGAACAATCTAAAGAAAATACAGCAACAATTTTCAAAAAATTTGCTAAATTTGAAAATAACTCAAACTGTTTTGATGGATTTGTTGCTGATTCCAAAACCAATTCTGATGATCGAACTAGAATAGGATTTTACCCCAATTTAAAGACTCAAACTAAAACTTTTGAACCAATAAGTTTGTGTCAGGAGGCAAAAGACCAGTAGAAACTTGTCAAGACTTTCATTCTCTAACAAATGAGTTTGACAAAAACCAATCTAAGTTTGATATTGGGGAAATAAGTAACTCTAAGTGTGAAAGTCCATATAAGACTAAATATGTCTTCCCCCTATTAGGAAGAGTGATTCAGTCTTTCAAACTGTACTCCCTATGAATAAGGTTCAACATTAAAATCTCATCAAGACCTTGTTTAGAGACTTTCCAAAGGAGATACCATTGTCGAGCAATCTATACTACTCTTACTGTGATCTATATGGTCATTACTTTGAAGGATGCTACTCTAGACGTATATTCAACGCTCTCTTTAAGTCTCCTGTCTATCAAAACTGTAACTACTCTAGAAGGAGTCGTAACAATTATGTTCTGCCAAGACAACCAGACAAAAACACTAACTATAGAAGGAGAAAGACCAAACTTAAAAGATTATTTTCAAGAAGGATTCATAAACACTTTTCTAAACCAAATTCTCTCACATTCCATAAAACTTAGCCTCATGCGCAAAACTTTTTTCAACAAAAATCTAATGCTCGCAAATTTTATCAACTGAGAGCAAATAAGAGCAAAATGAAAACAAGAGCTATTTGGGTTAAAAAAGATGATCTATTACCCCAGATGAAGTGTAACATTATGATTACTGCTTCAAAAGCTGAACACACATCATCTGGTTGGTATTTAGATTCTGGATGTTCAAAACACATGACTAGTGATGATAGAAAACTTTTCAACAAAACTAGCTTTGCTGGAGGAAAAGTTATTTGTGGTGATGGTGTATCATCTCAAATCATTGGTAAAGGAACACTCCAAGAAGAAGGATTACCTGTGCTTGAAGATGTTCTTTTAGTAAAAGGTCTTAAGGCAAACCTACTTAGTATTTCGCAATTTTGTGACTCAAATCATACTGTCACCTTTTCAATGAATAATTGTAAAATTTTAAATGAAAAAGGTGAGTGCATTATTACAGGACTCCGGACAATTGTTATATTGTTCAAAATAGTGTTGAAGTCTATAACATTGCCAGAATGGATGATAATGAGATATGGCATAATCGTATGGGTCACATAAATTACGAAAATCTTAGTAGACTGTCTTCTCAAGAAATAGTTAGAGGTATTTCTAAGATCAAATCTATTTCTAATATTATCTGTGGTTCATGTCAGGAAGGTAAAATTGTTAAAGCTCCTCATAAGAAAGTCAAAGATATCCCAACCTCTAAACCTTTGGAGCTCATCTATATGGACCTAATAGGTCCTTCTCGAACTATTAGTCTTTGTGGACACAGTTACATTCTAGTTATGGTTGATGACTTCACCAGATTTACTTAGGTAGCTTTCTTAAAACAAAAGTCTGACACATTCCAATTTTTTTTGAAGATTTTACTTCATATTAAAAATGAGAAAGACTCTTAGGTAAATAGGAGTCGTAGTGATAGAGGTGGAGAGTTATTAGATACAGGTGTTATAGAGTATTGTGACTACAATGGTTACAAACATGAATTTAGTGCTCCTAAGACTCCTCAACAGAACGGTATAGCTGAGAGAAAGAGTAGTGCCCTTCAAGAGATGGCACGTGTTATGATTCATGCTAAGACTTTACCTAAGTATTTTTGGGTAGAAGCCATTCGTACTGCCTGTCACATTATTAATAGGGTCTATCTTAGAAAGAATTCTAAACAAACTCCTTACGAACTTTGGTATGGGTAAAAACCCAATCTTAAGTACCTTAGAACCTTTGGTTGTACGTGTTATGTCTGCAAGGACAAAGAACACTTATCCAAATTTGAGACTCGAGGAGATAAAGCCATCTTTCTAGGATATTCTCCTAACAGGGGATCTTATCGTGTTTATAACCTTCGCACTAAGACCATAATGGAATCCATAAACGTAATTGTAAGTGACACTACTGTAAAAAGTAAGACTGGAGAACCAACAATTGTGGTAGAGTCTGAAAATATTTTAAAAAATGACTCACCAGAAATAGATGATTCTTTACCAATTGAGACACCTGAAGTACCTAATTTGGTTGCTAAAGACCATCCCATAGACAACGTTGTTGGTAATCCCAGTGAACCTGTGCGTACAAGATCTCAATTAAGAAACTATTCTCATTATGCATGTTTTGTTTCCCTTGTGGAACCAAAGAATGTTAATGATGCATTGAATGATCCTCATTTGATTTCTACAATGCAGGATGAACTTCTTCAATTTGTCATTCATGGTGTTTGGTATCTTGTACCTAGGCCTGATCATAAAAAGGTTATTGGCACACGTTGGATATTTAAAAATAAATCTGATAAAAGTGAGATAATCATTAGAAACAAAGCCAGATTTTTTTGCTCAAGGATACTCTCAAATAGAGGGAATAGATTTTAATGAGACTTTTGCTCCTGTTACTCGATTAGAATCTTTTCGTCTTCTCTTTGCCATAGCTTGCTACTTACATTTTACGCTTTACCAAATGGATGTCAAATCTGCTTTCCTTAATGGAATATTGACTGAGGAGACCTATGTAGAACAACCCAAAGGGTTTATTGACCCTAAATATCCAAACTATGTCTTTCGTCTTAAAAAGGCTTTGTATGGCCTAAAACAAGCGCCAAGAGCCTGGTATGAGCACCTTTCTAACTTTCTCTTAGACAAAGGTTTTAAGAGAGGTGGAAATGATCAAACCCTTGTTGTCAAACATTTTGACAAACATATCATTATAGCTCAAGTGTACGTAGATGATATCATCTTTGGAGCAACTTCCCCTTCAGAAGTTAAATGCTTTTCGAAAATTATGCATAAAGAATTTCAAATGTCTCTCGTGGGGGAGTTGCAATTTTTTTGAGGTCTTCAAGTCAAACAAAATTCAGAAGGATTATTTGTCTCGCAATCAAAATACGCATTAGAGATTATTAAAAAATTTGATCTTGAAAGTGCAAAAGATGCAAAAACTCCCATGAGTACTACTGTCAAACTATCTAAGGATGAAACAGGAAAATCCGTAGATCTCATCCCTTATCGTAGTATGATTGGAACCTTACTATATCTTACTTCCTCGCGTCGTGGTATTATGTATGCTGTTTGCGTTTGTGCTCGTTACCAGAACAATCCTAAAGAGAGTCATTTAACTTGTGTTAAAAGAATTATCAAGTACATTAAAGGCACTCTAAATTTAGGACTTTGGTACACCAATGATACTCCTAGAACTATAATAGGATACACCGATGCTGATTGGGCAGGGTGTACTGACGATAGTAAGAGCACATCAGGCGCATGTTATTATATTGGTAATAACTTGGTAGGTTGGAGTAGTAAGAAATAAAACTGCACTTCATTATCCACTGTTGAATCTGAATACATAGCTGCTGGAAGTTGTTGTGCTAAACTTCTTTGGCTTAAGAAAATGCTAAGTGATTATGGTATTCAAGAAAAACAATTGCATCTCTATTGTGATAATCAAAGTGCGATCAATATCTCTAAAAATCATGTTCAACACTCGCGAATAAAACACATAAAAATAAGACATCACTTTATTCGCGAATTAGTTGAAACTAAGGAATTAGAAATCAATTATCTTCCTATTGATTTGCAACTCGCAGATATGTTTACCAAACCTTTGGATTATAATAGATTTATTACCTTGCGTAAGTCAATTGGAATGGTGTGTGCTGAATAATTTCTTGGTTTTACATAATTTTTCCCTTTGTCCATTTGAGACAAAATGGGGGAGAAATTTGAGTCTTATGCGTTCAATTTTTTTTCATATATTTCTAATAAGCTTGATCTTAGAAATCATTTGCAGGATTTTGTACAGTTATTCTCAATAGGGTATTGATTTGTAATTAGTTGAGTTATGTAATTTTCTTTTCTAGGAAATAAGTAGATAGAACTTTTGTTTAGGAATAGGTTTTTTCCTCATTTCTTTATTGCCCTATGATTCCTAGATGACTCAAAGGAGATTTTATCTCATATTTCCAAAGGGGGAGATTGAAGCACCTTATACTCTTGACTCACTTGAGTCTACATTGTATAAGTGCTCATCTAGTTTGGAAATAGTGACAAAATTGTGTCCTTTCCTAGAATCTAAAAAGCCTCAGAAATTGTCTAAAATTCATTCCTCTTGTTTTGTCTAATCAAAGGTATACCAACACTCACACACATTAGGATTACATTCATATCTTGTATATTGCATATAATTGGTTGTGTGTGTTAATTTCCCTAAAATTGATTTTTAATAATTTTTAAGAATTTTAAAAACACCTTTTATCTGAATTAAAATTGGATTTATAAAGTATTGGGGTCATTCGGTAATTTTGGATTATTAGTTTTATTGGCTGAAAGTTCATTTGGGTAGATATCAAAAGCGCTAGAGACTTCAAGGTATCTGGGTAATTACTTTCAAACACGCGTATCAGGAATAATCTCAATCCTACACGTGTCGCTTATATATCGATTTGATTTGTGTTTCTTCCAAGAGACAACCCCTGTGAACAATCTCAACCCTTGGATCGTGTTAATCGATGATCTGCATGCATTCTAATTCAATCCTGGTGAATCCCTCTTAAACCAATCAGAAGCGTTTTAACCACAGCTTATCTCTAACCCTTGGATCAAAGTCAAATTGCCTAGACCAAATCGTAGCCCTTGATTTTGAACCATCTTCTCGATCCTTCTCACCCCACTATATAAGGAGGTTAACCCTTAGCCAGAAGACACTTTTGCCACTTCGTCTATTTGAGTGAGTAGAGAGAGAAGAGAGAGTAGAGAGAGAAGAGAGAAACCAGTGAGAGAGAGAGAGAGAGTTAGAAACCCTAACCCCAAAATGTCTTAACATCTTTCAAACCCTAACCTCTTTCAAAACCAGTATATACCAAACACAACCTTGACTGTTTGAGATTTTTGAGTGTTGGTTTGTTAGTTATTTCATGATTTAACCTCTTCGTTTTGAGATCTTGTTTTCAACTTAAACATTAAGTTTAAGATCTGTGTTTCTGATTCATAGAAGTCGTAGATCTGAACATTTTATGTTATATTTCACATAGATCTGCATTTATAGTTTTTCATCTTGAGAAAACTTTTGTTGATTTGTTTCTGTAAATGTTTTCAACTTCAAAATCAACAAAAGCATTTTCTGTTTCTAGTTCTTTTGAAACAAAACCTTCGACCTAGTTGGAATCGCACTTGGTGATTTTCAATCTCAAAAATATTTTCAAAACCTGAAATTGATTAAGATCTTGATACGTCTTCTGAGCAAGATAGCCGTGGATTCTGGGTTAATATTAAAGGTCAAATAAGTTTCAAAGTTTCCTAAGAAGAGAGAAACTGAAAATCACAGCATATAGATCTTATATGTAATTTGATAGGACTATTTGTATAAATCAACGTGAGTGTGTTCATGCATGTGTTAGAAGCACCTTCACAAAACACTTACACCCTACCATACTAAAAGTGTTGGTAATAAGATATTGAAACAAGAGTCGACATAAAGAACTGGAACAAATTGGATGTTAGGAAATTGGAAAGCAACATCAACAAACAGAACTGCAGAAAAGTTAGAAGGACCCCAGTGGGTACATTCCTAAACTTGTATAGGTCTGATTTGTGTGCATGTGTGTTATATAGTTTGTAACTGTTATAATTTGTTTTAGTAAAATTTTTGGTTTACTCCGTAGAGGGAGTCGTGGATGTTTCCTCAGTTGGGTGAGGTTTTACCACGTTAAAAATATCTTGCCATTAATCTTTCTACATCTCCTCATCCCTTTCGATTTAGTGTGCTGAATTAAAAACGATATTAGTTTTGTTTTTAAAAACTTTTTAATAAATCTTGAACAGATCTCGTGCATCTTGTGATTAAACTGATTTGATTTCTAGAAAAGAGTTTCTTCAAAAAATAGTTCGGAGTTACTTAAATAGTTTAATCTTGTATTAAACGGCTTTAGTAACAGTTTTTCACACTATAATTAATGGAGTAGAATCCACTACATCTAATGCAATTGGAAGCTGGATCCATCATTAGTCCTATTATCCCTATCATTTAGAATACTTGGGGGGGGGGGGGGGGAATATTTTTTATTTGGGTCAGAGCCCTAGAGCTACAAGGATTCTTCACCAATAAATATGCAATGTTAATAACTCATACTTCACATTTCCCCATCGACGCTCACATGTAACGAGTACCTCATCTCTCATCTAGAAGCAGTCCTACTCGTATCCCCAAATAAACAAAAATTGTAACTTCCATTATTTAATCATCCTTGTAAAGAATAAACCATTTCCATACCGAAATAACTACAAGTGTGTCCTTATGTCTGACACCCCAATCCCCGAATAGATTTCAAAGTATAATTATCACCATCTACATAAACTAAGTGAAAAATCTTACATCATCATATCATGTAACCATTGTCAGTTCCTTCAAATTATTAGATGATAAATTTCATATTACATGTCGTCTACCCCGCTAGACTATAAGTTTCACTCTCTTAAATTACCAAGTTATTATACTCATTTAATAATTGTCTACACCATTCCTCATTCTATTTAATGTTTGTCTACTCCTTTAGACTATCCAATTATTATACTTATTGATAATTGTGTGTTGTATTTTTCATTGGGACTCATCTTCGTCTTTAATTATCCACATCATTTTATTAGCAGAAAATTTATCATCAATTAAAAAATCTCTACATCTTTAGATAAAAAGGGGCACTATCCCATAAGGTATACCACAATGTGTAAATGTGTAAATATAAATGATTATATTTTTAATCAATTAATTGAAATGAAATCCTTACATTTAAATTGCCAACTTACACTTATTCCAATCCTATCTCTATCAAGTATAAGGCATACTCATTTATTATGCATTCTAGAGTCACAATAATATTTATTGTCGATGTACTTAGACAGTTTAATTCATTTCAATAGTATTTAGGTAATTAATAATATATGTCCTTCCATATAATTGACACACAAGGGCATCTACCGCTGCTTTGTAATTCGTGCTCTATCGGCAAGTCCGGAGGAATCCTTACATCCTAAGAGGACACAACAAAACACACATAAGTTGGGGGAAGTCCCTACGTAGGACACCTGTATACGACCCATACACAGTGACGATACAGGAAGGGACAGCGCTACACCTACCCCTCGAGGGTGGAGCCTCCACGAAGTACCTATATGGCCTATACAACGTCAAGCCCACCTGTGCCGACGTGTGGTCCATGACCCGAACGCGTGAACCCTCAAGCCGATAGGACGGTCCACTGGTATGTCCACACACAAATATATCATAGTACATATCATCATCCAATATGTATAAATAGTTACTCTATAACTACTTAAATCTAGGGATATCTCAGTCCACGTAAATTTCTGCCTCCTAGGCTTATCCATAACATATAGTTAATTATTTCGTAACTCCTTTTTAAGCCGATACCTTACGGATATTTCCCGATTATATATTTAGTTTCATAAAAGTATTCTTTGGACTTAAATCACACTTACTTCATAATTTATTACTTTATAAATACATTGGCATAGTTATTCCCCAAATTAACCTTTCAAAAACATTATAGGTATAGTTATTCCCAAACTAACCTTACCCACACATTTAATACCCTTAGCATGTTGTCCTCTTGACTCAAACTCTAATAATTCAAGATTATTAATAATAATAATTCACTTCTTGATACCTTTCCAATAAAGTTTATATGTACATATATAAGGAGTCAACTAATCGTGAAAAAGGTTATATGTACATATATAAGAAATCCTCTAATATGGATAAGTAGTGTCACCCCAACCTACTATCACAACCGACGTTAACCATTTAGACTTACCCCACTAAGCTTAGGATACCATTACTACTTAATGTCGTTATATGGTAATAATTTGAGGAATTTAATCATTAATTATAATCTCATACAATTGAGTTATCTCAAGTATCCGTTTTTTTATTTAAACTCTCCCCGAATTAATCAAAATATTTTTATCTTATCTTTTAGGTCTTATCCTCTATGTGCCCCTACCAAAATTTCCCAAATCCTCTAGGTACATCCCGACCTTTTATATATTTATTTCATGTAGCTCTATTAAAAAATTCCTCATAAATCATCTTGTTCATATGGTCTTGTACAACCTTTCGTAGAAAAATCATATCAAATTAAAAGCAAAATCAGAAAAATACGAGGTCGGAGCCCACGCAATATCAATAAAAAAAATCTACAAGAAGGTCACCTGAACCGGTTCGTAATTAGGGCCGAAACGGTTCGCGCACACTAGTTTTGCCCATATCCGCTTTTTCTCATGACGTGATTTTTGCCATAAAAAATTCCTTTATCTATTTTCATTTTTATGATCCAAAAACATAAAGAACAATATGGATATAGACTCTAAAACATCATAGGATCACTACATACAAGATTAAACTCAAAATCCAACCCTAGATTATCATCAAATCATAAAGAATTTTTCAAGAACGTATGAATATGAAATTTCCAGATTTCTTCTTTCATTATCCCATAATTTCCAGATTTATTGAAAGGTCTCTATAATATGCTTTTCCAAAAATTTCCTCAATTAAAACCACTTGAATACAAATTCGATTGAAGGGATTATGGTTTTATTCATGAATTATATAATAATCATCAAATCTTGCACTAATATAAAGATCCCTAATTTTGCAATTTCCAATCATAATTCATTATTGAGTCTAAGCATGAGTTAACATTAATATAAGAATAACACAAATTGAATAATAATGGAAAGAGAATCCTTGCCTGGGATTTTTTATAGAAGCCTCTTTCCTTCTCGTAGGTTGCTCTTCCTCCTTATAAGTCTTTGTTTCTCTCTCTCTCTCTTGAAGTGGGGCTGGAAGGGTTAGGTTTTTTTATTACGAGTGACTTATATCTTTCCTAATTCTCGAGTTGGCCCCAACTTTGGACCTCCAAATGAGCCTAAATACAAAATTTAATTAGCCCTATAACTACTCAACTCATATATATATATATATATATATACTAGTGGAATGCCCGTGCCTGAAGGCACGGCGAAACTTTCCAAAGTACATAATCGTAAAGTGGTTAAAATTTCCAAAGTGCAAAATTGTAAAACGGAAAAAATTTCGTTTTCCAACAAAACAAATTGTAATTTAAAAAATGCCCATAATCTCCTTTGTTTAAAGGACTATCAAAATGTGTAACCAATTTAAGTGGAGTTTTATTACATTACAAATGTGAAAACAATTTATTAAATTTGGACAAAATTTTCTTTATTTATAGCACTATCCACCCTGTTAAGAAAAAAATAATCCACAACAACACTAAAATGCCGTCTTCAACCTCAAATAAACGTCATATTGGTCACAATTATACCATAAAAAGTTTTCAAAGTATGACTCATGGCCAAGTAATAAAAGTTTTGTAATATTATATCATAAAAGTTTCCAAAGCATTCAATCCACTAAATTCTTTTGTAAAGTAGTTTATATTATAATAAAAAAAAAGTAGGATATTTCAGAAATATTAGACAACATTTCATTTGTTTATAAAACTATCCACCTATTTTAAGGAACAAAAAATAAACCAAAGTAGTGAATAAGTACACAATTTAGGTCACAGTTTTTTTAAAACACATGTATACAATTTACAAAATTTGAAATTATTCCCTTTGTTTATAGGACTATCCACCATATTTAAGAAAAAAAATTACTCAACAATAATACTCCAACAATCAACATCACGGGTATCAAATAGTAATTTTTGTCATAAAGTTGTTTTTACAACACAAATGCATAAACAATTTTGAAAATTAGGACATAATTTCCTCTGTTTATAGAATATCCACCATATTTAAGACAAATAAAAACTCCAACTACAATACTAATAGTACGAAATGTACCAACAACAGTGTTTTAATTCTTATGGTACGTAATATAGTTGAACAAAGGTCAATTTGGTATTTATCTTTCAATAATGAGTACCTACATATCAAAAGAAAAAAATAATTAGATGAAGGAAAAATTAATTAAGAGTCACGTTTTCATTCTCTGTTTGCCTTCCTTGGGCCTTTTCTTTTCCTCCTCAGACTTCGAGCAAAGCCATGCTATCGATTTTGCTATTTCAGCGTTCATTTTTTGGAACGCCTGGTCAGTAACTTTCACAGTTATTAATGCATCATTAGCTTTCTTCTTCTTAGAATCTGCTCGCATTCTCTCATTCGAAGTTTAAAAGATATGTACCTGAAATAAAAGCCAAAATATCTTTCATTCAATTACAGACAATTAATTGTGTTTTTTAGGAATCTCAAATAGGCAAGTTCATATCTAAAGTTTGAATTTTAGGAAAGGGGCATCTTCAAATAAGATTATGACACTTTATATGTAAATTTACCGATTTAAGATTTTGAGAAAGGAAAAAAGGTCGAGTCAAAGGTGGGCTTGAACTATATTATGAAATTTATTAGAGATGATGAAGAGGATGAGTTTGTTTCGAAGCTCGTTACTTTGTTACCTTCAGAAGTGTTTACATCCGTTGCTAACTTTGTCTTATTTTTAGATTCTCCTAGAGTAGGGAGACCGTAATGAACAGCGTATTCGACATCCACAACCCCAATATTTATGGTTCAATCCCCCTGTGCGCAATAACCAAGAAGATCACTTCTATCCACCTAGTGCACATCTCCAAGAAGATCATATACCATTCACATCTCTAGGCAACTCTCAAGAAAACCGGAGCCATCATTTCTATCCACCCAGTAAAGGGAGGAGCTATACTGTTGCCATTGCAGTCACTCCCATTATCACCAGACTTGTAAATTCTCCTGTGCACATTTGATCTCCTCGTACGTGCAGTAATCTGATGTCCAAGAAGTAAAGTACGTACGCATACAAAAATCTAATAAGCCCAACTTATGGTATGTTACTCTCCATAGACTTCTTAGAGAGTTCACCATTTTGCCCTTGCATATGCAACTCTGTCCAAAATGGATCGTGAAATATTTTCTGCAAAACAAAATGGAAGAAATAATGGAAAAAATCAAATATGCAAACCACATTTTTAGTAACAATCCATCAAACAAATATAACTTTATGAAAGAACATAAACAAAAATACACAATAAAAATGAATATAGACCAAGCTTCACATCACTAATTAAGTCGATGGTCCTTTCGTTAAGCAAACAAAAATCAACAGTGAAATGTTGAAACTTCACCTCAAGAGAGAAGCTACTGGATTGAGAGGCAGCATTATCAGAAAAAGAGACACACACATCAACCTGCACATGTAAGCCAATATCAGGAGATTTAAACCAATATATGTATATATAAGGAGAGAAAACCATTCAGGTGGCCTCGATATTTTTACAGTAGCAGACCCCTCCTCTGCTTTATGTCATGCTGCGTATGTGCCAATGCGATCCTAAAAACCTAACCTCAACCAAATTCAACCCCCAAGTCTCCTTTTCTCCTGATGTGACCTCATGCTGGAATGTTCAACTGAGGCTACCAAGTTTTTATACTTTAAAAGTTCAACTGATTCAATGGATCACATGAAACATATTTGTCGTAGCACAATCCTTCCAAAGTGATATACATTAAATAACTGATGTAAAACATAAAAATAAGAACTATCACTTTATCTTATCCGAATGTTGTGTGATATATCTCCAACATTTAACCAAGAGGTGGACTTTTGTTACGTGGAATAACATGGGATAAAAAAAATTAAAAAAAAAACTTAAAAAAAACAGAGTGTACCGACATTGGGTGTTTAAGTTTGCATTAAAGCAACTGATACTATGTATAGCCATACTCCAAGAAAGACTATTATGACAAAAGTAGTACAGAAATAATCAATAAAGAAAATAGTAAGTGTCTTACTTTTTTCTGACCAAATTCCATATGCTCCACAAAAAAGCTACCCATCATAAATGACCTTAAGCAACCTGAAACATATGCAAAGACATTTTAGCTCAAATTTTGTAACATTATAATAGGGAACACGCCTCTTTACCTAACAAACAGTAAGAAATCATTTTTTTAGGTATAATTAAGTCATTACTTTATGTATGGATCTCTAAATTTATACAACCTTCAATTTCATCTTCCAAATCCTTACTTATGTAACAATGAAATGCACTACTCCAACCATTGGTAAAGTAGAAATACCAAAAACCAAGCAATTCCATCTCATGGAAATGACCATATACACATTTTAATAACAAAAACAACATGGAACTACTAAATAAGCAGTGGGAGGTGAAAGATGGAAACAAATATTGCAATAGAGAGGGACATAGAATAAGGGTAGAGAATGCCTTATCTAGAGTTGATTATTTCAAAGATTGCCTTATCTCATTCTTAGTCTTCAAACTAAACTCGGATAAGTTTTGTCTAGAGAATGCCTTATCTAGAGTTCAAAATCTTATTCTCTAACGAAATCTTATCACTAACTACGTTGCATTCATATGGAAAGTCGGAGGGGGAAGGGGAATTGAATCCTTTGACCTTTTTAGCATCAAGAGTACATTTAGAACAATACGTGAAAGCATATCGGGTGTTATTGGTTGTCCTCATAATGTCACTCTAATTAATTACCTCAGACCCCCTATGCATTATCATTAATCATCTAGACTACAATAGGATGATTTCTCAATTTTTGAAAAATGCAAGTAACTGATGTTGATACAGGATGTTAATATTAGAAAAATGCAAGTAACTTATGTTGATACTCTAAAAATTCAAGTAACTGATGTTAATTTTGGATGTATGCAAGTAACTGATATTGGAAAAATTTGGATGTATGCAAGTAACTGATATTGGAAAATTTTTGGATGTTAATATTGGATGTATGAAAATTCAAGTAACTGATTTTGGATGTTAATATTGGAAAAATGCAAGTAACTGATGGATGTATGCAAAATACTATGGAAGATTGGATCATTGCAAAACTGTAAAAAAGGCTAGTGTCATCAAACCAAAATGATCCTAAGTTTATTTAAATTTTTTGCAATTGTGTGGCCTGATGATGTTCTTGAATTGAAACAAAATAGCAGCATAAGAGCAATGATGCAGGTAATGCAAAAGAGTAATGATGTAAAACAGCAGAAAAAGGCTAAAAAAAGCAGCATAATGCAAAACAAAGCATCTAAGATGATGGGACTATGAAATTCCAACCTGACCGTAACTCATCTACGATTAAAAACACATGAGATGATGGGGATTGCATCTTGTGAAGTTCCAGAAACAAAAAGTTGTGCACTATACGACCATCGACCTTTTTAATTGGTTGTGAGGTCCTGACGATGTGGGTAGTTGAGATCCAAAAAGGCAACCAATAATCCTTCCATCTGGAAAGCCATTGGTACCAGATTATGTCTTAACTTTTGAGAAATGAATGTCAAAAAGTCCATTTGCAAGATTATAGTGGGATGAAAAAATGGAAACTGTTATGACTTTCCCAAGTCTTCATAGCCAGGGAGCATTACATCCATGGTAGGATCGAGTATTCACATTGCATGAGTAGGTAAGGAATTGGAAATTTGATCTTGGATAGGGGTGAAAACATGATCCAAATATGGTGGGGACGGGAGTTGGACAAAGGCCAAACCGATCTGCTCAGCATGTTTTTAGACCTGTCGATAAAAAAATTGACTTAGTTGATCCGTTAAATGATTTGGTTACTGATAATGGCACAAATATAGTGTGTGGCAATGTTGTGGAGGAACCATTGGACATTCATAAAGTAGGGGTCTCGTTGGAGAGGATAAAATGCAGCTTCATGGATTGTCAACACATTTTTAAATAGATCAAATCTTAAACAGCACGTGAAAGCGATGCACTTGGAAAATAAACCTTTATCATGTAGCATGAGATTTTCGTTCAAGCATGAGAGAAATAACCATGAGAAACTAAGTATCATTACATACCAATGCATTCGAGTCAATTCCATTTAATCCAATTCACCGGACATATGCATAGACTAAATAGACTTATCTTAAATTGGTTGACCCCGCCCGAAGGTATAAGTTTCTCTCGCAACTCTTTCTTATTCCCGCAAGTCGGCCTCTATGCAAACGGCATTAATTGACCTATTAGTGAACATGAACGGTTGGCTTGAGTGTATTAATGGCTAAAAAACACTAATTTTTTCGCTTCACGATCTTCTCTACTTATGTTAACAACTTGCAAAAAGGACAAATGAAAACGTGAATTGAGGCCAAACAAATGAATAAAACTTCAAAACTCACCTATGTCATTAATTTTATATGTTATACATTAAAATTCTATAAAGATTTACTATGCAAAATGAAAGTCATAAGTCAATTCTATAAACTAATTTATGTTGAAATTCTAATTAATGCGAGAAACATGTTTGGTACTAAAATTATAATAAATCCTAAATAATGTGAGAAAGTAATTCCTGATATGTTGTTTATCCAAGGGTGCTCTCAACCTTTTACTTTTCAATAATTTTGCCTGTAATTTGCCTCACTTATGAAACCTCATAAATATATACAAATATGCCTGAAAGTTTGGAACCTTAAAATTCCTAAAAGTTGAAACACTAATTAGGGAAAGAGAAAAAGATAGTATACCTGGATTATCTTGAACACCTGGCACCAAATTAGTACCTAGGAAGCCAAAATAAATACAAAAAGGTTTAATCAAAATCCCTGAAATCAAGTTTAGTCCTAGAGATTTAATCCAAAGCCCTAAAATCAAGTTTAACTACGAAGTGACGAACCAAAAACCCTAACAGGTAAAGAGAGAACCCAATATAGTTCAGTTCATCCATTCAAACTTTAGAACATAATATATTCAAGGTCAACATTATGAAACCCAACAAACTACCCCGTGTGTGTGTGTGTGAGAGAGAGAGTGGGAGAATCTATATCAATATTATTTTCCAATCATCTCAAATAAATTAACCAACTTAACCAAATCTCAATGACACTGTAGTTACAACACAAATAATTATGAATGAATAACAAACAATTTAATATTCAGTAGCTATGAAATGATAAAAGATTTAACAAAAAAATTTCATGTTTCAGAACGAAATGGAATGATTAAGAAAACAGAAACATATTTAAGCCATAGAATACAAATAGCAAAGGGAAGTAATGAGGTGGACACCGAGTTTCAAACAAAGATGAGTACGTATACCTACACAATCAAGATTTCCATTCAGTTGCTAAACCCAAATACTCTTCAATAATCATCACAAAACCATGATATATTAGAAATCAAAATCCATTTGCAAAAAAAATGATGAAACTCAACCCAATTATGCTCAACGTCTTTTATTATCAATCTGAAAGAAAAAATACTTTTTAGGCCTTCATCTTCATACTCAATAAAACAGGACATGAATTAACAAAAAGCAAAATCATATATAAGAAACAACTCATGGTGGACCTCCTTACATGGAACTCCTTCTCAGAAATAAAACAAATAATATTACTTTAGGAGAAATAAATAATTGTACGATTTTCTATAAAAAAGAATAAAAAACAAATTTTAAACTGAGATTACCTATCAATATACGAAGCACCATCACAGCAAAAGTTCGTAACTTCTGAATCAATACTGAAACAAAAATGACAAAAGATAAATACGGAGAGTATAGAGCACAAAGAGAAACTATAAATCATTGATCATTCGGATTGCACAAAAAAATATCATGTGGGTGTTTGTGGGAGGGGGATTATACTTGAGATGTGTTATACAAAGACACTAATTTCAACTGACAATGAAAAATGAAGTGGGTATGAGTATGACGAATTCTAAGAATCAAAATTTCAAACCCTAAGATCACAACCCCTAAATTTCATAAACCCTAAAGTTTGAAAACCAAAAAGCCCTTAGTCTAAACTCCATAAATCTGCAAAAAATAGATACCACGCCTTGAAGAATAAGAGTAGGAATACCACACGTTGAAGAAGAAGAAGACGAAGAAGTGGTAGCCAAGAGAGAGAGCATGAAGATCGTTTGCGTGCGGGTGAGGGTGAGCCTGATTGTGGGTATGGTTGTATCTGTGACTGATTGAATTGGATGGTTTTTTACAACAATACCCTCAAATTTGAATTAAAGTCAAAGTTAGAATGGAAAAGAGGGGAAAAACACCCACCCCAACCATTGGATTCAATTTTGGCCCATTCAATCCTAGCCCGTGATTAAGTTATCAACTTATGGAATAGTAAAACTATTCTACTCCTTATTATATATATATAGATATATATATATATACCCCAGACCATTTTTAAGGGTCTAAAATACCCAAACGAGCCCATAATACCTCTCAAAGTGCATAACAAATATTTCTATCCCAAAAATTGTATTTAATTGTGTCGTGACACACCTCATTACTTTTTATAAAAATAAACCCCTTTTGATTTATTTTCCCAAATCATTAAAGTCCAAATTCTAAAAAAAAAATACTGAGTCTCATTACTCTTAACCTCGATTAACTAATTTCACCGAATTAATTTATTCCTTATTAAATTTTATATTATTCCAAAAATATAAGGGGTATTTCATTCTCCCCCCCCCCCCCCCCCCCCACACCCTCCCACCCACACACACACAACGGAATTTCGTCCTCGGAATTCAAGGTACCCAATTAGTCCATAGTCAATTCATATGATATAAATGCAAAGGTTCATCTATACCTATCATAACATCACTGAGGAGCCCATATGTTGTACATTACATACATGCACACACGTACCATTAACAAATATGAATGCCACATATACATCTAATATTTAACATTAATACCAATCATATCAATACCACAAGTATACCACCACATATGTAAATAAAACAACAACCCTAGTATTCGACTTCCCTTAACTCCTGACTTTTGCCAATTTCGTGCGTGGGACGTCTCGCAAGCGAAATCCAAATAAGGAACCCTCCTGATACACTACTATACGGCTTAGTCAGTTATCGAGGTCCATCGGCCCAGGGTAAAGGAAAAATAAAATAACCATTGATGTTATTCATATACTTTTCAATATTAGTTATTTTTTAAACCAACCACTTATCCCGTTATAAGAGTTATACCAAACTCCTATAGAGTCAACCGCTCTACCATGCTCGCTATCGCAATTATCATAATCTAGGTAGGACATTCTCTGCCCGCATTAAATCTATAGTTTACTTTCATTCCTATGTTTCCAAAGGCGTACCCATTCTAATTAGGTCTACCATCGCCACTTCAGTAACAACGTCGCGATACAAACATTAAGTATAAACATATAAATCCCAACGATCGAAGCTATCACTAGCCATATTTCTACTTTATTGGTTATAATCACTAAGGCAATACTTTCCCAAATTATACATTTACGTTATCTCATAATACTTTCCGCCACATAAAGGACCCTTGCGTTATCTTGAGCATAACCCGATTTATCCCATAATTTCGAGGCCATTCACATGCATCTCCCTTCTGAAGTTATTCAAAATTTTATATCACACTCAAGGGTCCTTTAAGGGTCCATTTTTAAGGGTCCTTTATATATTTATTCAAAATTTTACATCACATACTCCAAAGTAGGAAAAACACCTTATTTACCACGGATACTATCACTAGTCTCTTTTTCCCAAATAAATTTATCTTTAATTTGATGCCCATATTGCCGTGGGTCCTAGTTTACACAAACTAACCTCTATTAACGTCTTATTGTACATTACCATGTCCTCAAATTCTCTAAATGACTTTCTTAACTTACTAGGCACCAGATTGCCCATCTTCTCATAATTCTAATAAGTCACTACACCAAAAACAAGAATTTGGCACGGTTTAAAACTGTGCCAGATCCAATCTGACACGGTTTTGAACTGTGCCAAAATCAGGTGTTCCAAAATAGCCATTTTTTTTCTGGCACGACTTAAAAGTGTGCCAGATTTGACCAAATAGGAACATTTCTCGCACACTTTTAAATTGTGCCAGAATTTGATATTTCTGGTACAATTTTGAACTGTACCAGATTGAGCACATTTTGATTAACTTTTGGCACGGTTCAAAATCGTGCCAAAATTTGATACACTTTTGGCACGGTTTCGAAATGTGCCAAATTTTTAGATAAAAGAAAAAAAAATTATTTGAAAATAAGAAAATTCCCAAATTGTAAATCTTGCACGTTGTTGATAAACTAATATACATACAAACTTCAAAATATTAAAAGTCTTTAGTAGTTCACATACCAAAAAAATTGGGTAGAGTTTCCTCGATTTTCTGGACATTCTAAAACCTGCTAATTTAAAATCTGCGTAATATAAAGCCCACACAACCACAAAATATAACAATAAACTTACAAAAACTCGAACGGCCATAAAAGTTGACAATAAAACTACAAAAGCCTGCACGGCCATAACACAAAAAAATAGAATCATGACTATTTACGACATTAAATAAATACACCCCTTGTTGTAAACCATTGACTTCTCCGTGTGTTCTACGTGAATAAATGCTAACGATAAAATGTTATCCTACAAAAAAAATAGGATACAAAAAATAGACGATATTAGTAACCAAGTAATTTATAAAAAAAAAAAGCTTACTGAAGCTAAAAAATTACATATAGGAGTTGCAATTATTTTTATATTCTAAAATTGAAAATATTACGCAAGTTATGACTACCTCATCAGTTCCTACGAGTTACATTGGTCTCGTGTGAGGTGTAAGTGCTTATTACGGGATCATTTGAGGGCGGGTTTGGGTTTTCACCCTTCAACGGCTTGTTTCTAAGACTAATCCATATATTATCAAATTATTGTCATATTCTCAAATCGATAGGCCCATGACTACGTGGTCAGTTTCTATGAGTTACATTGGTCCCGTGTGAGGTGTTATTGTCTCTTACGGGGTCGTTTGAGGGCTGATTTGGATTTTCACCCTTCAATGGTTTGTTTCTAAGCCTAATCTATATATTTTCAAAGTATCATCATATTCTCAAATCGAGAGGCCCGTGACTACGCGGTTAGCTCCTACAAGTTATATTGATCCCGTGCGAGGTGTTTGTGCCTCTTACGGGGCTGATTTAGGTTTTCACCCTCAAACGGCTTATTTTTAAGCCTAATCTAAATATTTTCAAATTATCATCATATTCTCAAACCGGAAGACCCGTGACTACGCGGTTAGTTCCTAAAGGTTACATTGGTCCCGTGTGAGGTGTTCATGCCTCTTAGGGGGCGTTTGGCGGATGGTTTGGATTTTCACCCTCAAACAGCTTATTTTTAAACCTAATCTAGATATTTCCAAATTACCATCATATTCTCAAATCGGGAGACCCGTAACTACGTGATTAGTTCCTACAAGTTAGATTGGTCCCGTGCGAGGAGTTCATGCCTCTTACGGGGCCGTTTGGCGATTGGTTTGGATTTTCATCCTCAAACGGCTTGTTTATAAGCATAATCTAGATATTTCTAAATTATCATCATATTCTCAAACTGGGAGAGTCGTGACTACGCGATCAGCTTCTATAAGTTACATTGGTCCCGTGCGAGGTGTTCGTGCCTCTCGCGGGGCCGTTTGGCGGTTGGTTTGGGTTTTCACCCTCAAACGGCTTGTTTTTAAGCCTAATCTAGATATTTCTAAATTATCATCATATTATCAAACCGAGAGATCCACAACTACGTGGTCAGTTCCTACAAGTTATATTGGTCTAGTGTGAGATGTCCGTGCCTCTTACGGGGCCGTTTGGCGGCTGGTTTGAGCTTTTACCGTAAATTATCATCATATTTTCAAATTGGGACGCCCGCGACTATACGATCATTTCCTACAAGTTACATTGGTCACGTGTGAGGTGTTCTTGCCTCTTACGGGGCCGTTTGGCGGCTGGTTTGGGTTTTCACCCTTCAATGGCTTGTTTCTAAGCCTGATCCATATATTATCAAATTATCGTCATATTCACAAATCGATAGGCTCGTGACTACGCAGTCAGTTCCTATGAGTTACATTGATCCCGTGCGAGGTGTTATTACCTTTCATGCGATCGTTTGTGACTGATTTGGATTTTCACCATTCAACAACTTGTTTCTAAGCCTAAACTATATATTTTCAAAATATCATCATATACTCAAACCGAGAGACCCGTGACTACGTGATTAGTTCCTAAAAGTTGCATTTGTTCGATGCGAGGTGTTTGTGCCTTTTACGGGGCTGTTTGGGGGCTAGTTTGGATTTTCACCCTCAAATAGCTTGTTTTTAAGCCTAATCTTGATATTTCTAAATTATCGTCATATTCTCAAATCGGGAGACTCGCGACTACTCAGTCAGTTCTCAGAAATTACATTGGTCCCATGGGAGGTGTTCGTGCCTCTTATAAGTCCGTTTAGCGACTAATTTCACCCTAAAATGGCTTGTTTTTAAGTCTAATCTAGATATTTTCAAATTATCGTCACATTCTCAAATTGGGAGAACCGTGACTACCCGGTCAGTTCCTATAAGTTACACTGGTCCTGTGTGAGGTGTTTGGGCCTTTTACAGGGCCGTTTGGCGGCTGATTTGTCAAACAGTTTGTTTTCAAGCCTTATCTACATATTTTCAAATTATCATCATATTCTCAAACAGGGAGACCCGCGACTACGCGGTGTAATACCTCGTAATTTTATAGATTTTATTTAATGGGATTAATTAAATTAAATGGAAATTAATCCAAATTTAAATACTAGCGAGACGTATGTTGGTATTTGATTATGATGATGAGGATGAGTATCATTGGGTAAATATGATAATATATAATTATTGAAATGATTAAAATTATTGCAAATCATAAATATGACAATTCGAGAAATTTAGTTAGGGCGCGCGTATCGCGTCAGGAATTAATTTAATTGGACTTAAAAGTAAATTATAATTTTATCATCTGTATAATCATTTTGAGTGCACCAGTATATTCGGAAGGGTTGAGATAGTAAAAAAATACTAGCCGGGGGTTTAGTTTGGGTCTCGGGGCATTTTTAAGCCACATCGGCAACCCGGGAGGGTATTTTGGTAATTTTTATTTGTGGGGATTAGTAAGCCACGAAAATTGGGTTTTGCAATCAGCCTATATTAGGTCCCTTTGGGGTCATTACTTGTCACATCAAGTCTTGATCAAAGAGAGAAGAGAGGAGAAGTTCTAAGGGGCTTCCAAAGCCATATCCACCACCCGCCGCTGCGATTGCCAGAATTATGATCGAAAAGAGGAGAACGAACTTAGATCATCATCAAAGGTTCACAACTTCTATTAAAAGGAAAGTGATTTAATCCATTAAGATTCGGAAAATAAATTATCCATGTAGGATTTGATGATATCCTTGAAAATCTGAAAACTCATGAATTTTGGAGATGAAACCTTAATTATGGGTATGA
Organism: Sambucus nigra; assembly: GCA_949130495.1. Classification (NCBI taxonomy): domain Eukaryota; kingdom Viridiplantae; phylum Streptophyta; class Magnoliopsida; order Dipsacales; family Adoxaceae; genus Sambucus; species Sambucus nigra. The sequence goes on along the minus strand of OX422215.1, from coordinate 91,738,368 downwards.
TGTTTATGTAATCTGGATTTTGGAAGAATCTCACTTATTAGATCATAAACCATGTGTAATTAATTTAGGATTTATGAAGATATTTTGATGATTCTTGAAGAAAATAGAAAAATAACACTTTTATGAAATTAAGATGATTGATCCAAGAAAAGACTAATTGATGATGAATTGACAGTTATAGAACCTTTAGAATCATGTAATTAGGATGTATAATGATCCTATATGTTTACTTTAGAATTTAACACCTTGTAATGAAGATTTGAGACAAAAATGGGACTAAAAATTAAGCAAACTCGTAGCCTGCACCTGCTTGATCAATTGGTCGACATTCATAGGCCGATCGATCGACCTCCCCAGAAATAGTGACCTTTTTCACCTTTTTGGATTTAACTGATTCCGACCATTAAAAGCTAAACGAGGGGATTATGTAAATACGTTAGTACTTTAAGGAGACCAGTAGGGACGTAATTAAAGCCCAGAACATATTAGAATTGGTTTGGAATATAGTGATTGAATTTATGAGTGTCCGACGAGTAATTTCCTATTTAATCATTCAAGAACATGATTTAAATTATTAAGAGTGATACGTTAGGATTTGGGATAGAAATAAAGAGCTAAGGGTGCTGAATTAATATTTGGAAAAGTTAGGAGACTTAGTAATCTCTTCGGTTAGGATTAATCACTCGAAACTTACGACGTGAGACGTATCGATGAAATATAACATATATCATCCGAAATAATCATAGTGTATGAACTTTGACTAATGGTATAAGGCTGAAATATACCTTTAATAACATAATAAGTTATTTAAGTTGTGTGAATTCTTAATATATGGATTATTTTGTCTATGACATATCTACCATACTTGCTATCACGAGAGGTCGATTTTTGATATAGAGCCATCTAATCTTTGTGTGCCTACGGAGGATTAAGATTTGTACCTTAAGGGCATAGTTCAGAATGCTTATTTTTAGTTAATAAGTCAGCTGACCGTGAGAGCATAGATATGTACGTGACCCATGGAGATGTGCACTATGTTCACCTCCATTTGTGTGATTTGACTTATTGAAGCGATTTCTGAGATGTTCGAAATGCGTAGTCCTTATGTACATAATGTACTAGTATTTGATAGCAGAGTATGCGTGCACCACACCTTAGCCTCGTGGTGCCATATTTGTATATTTATGCTGAGAATGATATACTTACACTTATAACTGGCTCAATGTTAAATTGTGAAAACGAATATTTGAGATACTTGAATGGGATTTAAAAATGTGATAATTCATACCGAAATTGATGTAATAATAGTGATTAATGAAAAAAGTGAGTTACATGCAGAAAATATTAGAATAGTACGAATAGACCCCTATATTGTAATATGAAGACAGGAAGTGGTACAGACTAGTAAGTTTGCAGCATAACTAGGATGGGTTAAGGGTATACGTTAAGCGTGCACATTAGTTGAGGGGTGAAGTACTCATGTGAGAACCTGTAACAAACATGTATAAAATATTTACTATTTAATGTAATTAAACACTTTTGTATTTTAAACAGTTTTCACCTCGGGCTCTGACCCATTTGCTTTCAAATCAATTTTCCTTGTAAAACCTTTTAGGTGCCCTGCCACAGGGACTCCAAGCATAGGAGTTCCTTTCCACTGACGTGATGTAGCTGTTGTGGAAGTTACAGGATCTCGGTAGTAGACGCCTCCACATTCTGCATTGATTCTATTCAGGGTCAATTATCATTTCGGGCATGTCGCCCCTTTCCATTTAGAGATAGCATTCTCAGACTACCAGCTTTGTATCAGTTTTTGGGATTTATTTAGTTATTTAGTATTTGTATTATTCAGGGGAGTGTTACTCCAGACTTATGTTATCATTCCATTATTATTCTATTGTGATATGGATGTGGTATAGTTAGCATATAATTTAATTGGTTGCATGTTAATTTAATTTAATAAAATTGGCAACTCACTTTTTAAATATTAGGTGGCTAGTAATTGTTCAAAAATGTTTTCGACAGTGATGCTATGAACTGAACCAACTTGACAGTTTGTATTAATTTGAATAAATAAGTAGCTACCCGGTATTTAATTAGTCGGGGTGTCACAGGTGGTATCAGAGAATCAGGTTCTAGTGTTCTTAGGATCTGTACGGCTTGTTATGTTTCCGTGTAGAGTCTTTTGATATAGAGCCCTATATTTTAAGATTATTGTACTATTTTGTGTATCTTACGTTCTCCAGCTGTTTTGAGATATTAACTGTGTATTTATAAAAAAAAATTCTCTCTCATTTCAGATGCCTCCTAGACGTGCAAACCGAGTTCCTAGGGATGCCTAACCCGAACCTCAGCTTACACCCGTTCAGGATTCTATGAATGCTGCTGAAGTTGTCGCCATTGTAGCACAAGCGGTAAATGCCTCATTAACGGTTGTGAAGCAAGCACAACCATAGGCACTGGTGGTATCCCCAATCCAAGCTCAAGCATTCTGGTCTTCTTGGGAACGTGTCCGAGATGCCTTTCAGAAGGCGCACCCTATGGAGTTTGCAGGGAGCTCTGATGTTGTCATGTCGAGCCAGTGGAAAAAGGACATCAAAAGGCACTTAAGGATGTACGAGTATATAGACGTGCAGAGGCCGGTACTGGCTACATTTGAGCTAGTAGGATCAACACTACAGTGGTGGGAGTCAATTACCACCCCAGAAGAGAGAGACATTCTTTCAATACAAGAGTTCTGGGTGCGATTTGACCGCAAATATTTTCCCTCAGTGGTTCACATAGAAATGAGGCGAAAATTAATGAACCAGGGAAAGACAGTGGCAGAATATGAGACAGAATTCACTAATCTCCTGAATATCGTCCCTGATGAGATCCCCATAGAAGAGAGGAAAATCTAGAGGTTCACAGATGGGTTGACATGGAGGATTCGTCAGCACTTATTGGGAAATCTCTCATTGGCCACTTATTCGGATGTGGTTAACGTAGCATTACTACACTGCCAGGACCACCACTTTCACTTGCAGAAGGTAAGCGAGCAGGAGGGTCCAGCCACCAGGGCAGGGTAGGGGGAAATGGTGCCAACGGGGCACAGTTGATTTAGGGATAGAATAGACAGGGTGACTAGGGTCCCCAGCAGGGGGATTTTAAGAGATTTATATTAGGAGGCTTTAGGCATGGATAAGGAGGTTTTAGGCATGGCAAGAAGGGCCAGGACGGTCATCAAGGCCCTCAGCTATTTCAGTAAGGCCAGTATGGCCAAGGAAGGGGTGGTAACGGCCATCAGGGCCGCGGGTAGCAAGTCCAAAGAGGGGCAAACTTCACGGGGAGATGTTTCCTATGTGGAAAGATTGGCCACAAACGTAAGTATTATCTTGAAAGGGGCAGGGCCTCGCATCAACAGCAACAACAACAGTAGGGTGCTCGAAATGAGACCTAGAGACCAATTTTTCGCGCCGCCCTCCCAGCGTCACAGTAGATGTCGGTATTGCCACCAATCCCAGTCGTCCCAGTCTAGTAGGGACAGCTTCAGTATAGTCGGGTTTACCAATTTTAGCAGGCTGCAGTCCCACAGGATCCACCTGCGATTCAGGGTATGTTTTCTATTCAGGGGACTATGGGGTGCATTTTATTTGACACGGGGGCCATACACTATTTTATTGTCATGAGATTTGCGTACGCTATGGGATTATTAGAGACTACAGAGAGCACGATTACTTGTGTAGATTCACCATTGAGTAGGGGTTCTATGATTTCCCTTATGTGTAGAGGTGTTGGTGTAGAGATCGGGAGGCTTATTTTGCCTACTGACATGTTAGTATTAGATATGATCGAGTATGATGCTATTATTGGTATGGATTGGCTGATTGCGTATCGAGCCATAATTGATTGTTACAGTAGGAGTATTATTTTTTCCATACCCGGTCAATAGATGTTTCTAGTGGCGATGCCTCGTCCTGAGGGAGGATCGTCCACACATTTGTATTACATAGAGGAGGAGACCTTTAGTGAGGTGGTGATACCACTTAATTCGATTATAGTTGCTAGGGAGTTCACTAATGTATTTTGGGATATTTCTGGATTTCCACCTAGTGGAGAAATAGACTTCGTTATATATTTGGCACCGAGCACTCAGCCAATAGCTCGCGCACCTTACCGTATGGCTCCAACGGAGATGAGGGAGCTACGGGATCAGATAGAGCAACTATTGGGCTAGGGGTTTATTCGGAGGAGTACTTCTCCATGGGGTGCTCATGTACTGTTTGTTAAGAAAGGGGATGGATCTCTGAGGTTATGCATGGATTACCGAGAATTGAATAAAGTCACGATACGGAATAAGTATCCGTTACCCCGAATCGATGACTTATTCGACAAATTACGAGGAGACTCCTTCTTCTCAAAGATTGACTTGAAATCGGGATACCATCAGTTGCAAATTAGGGAGCAGGATGTCTCGAAGACTGCCTTCCTGATAAGATATGGTTCCTACGAGTTCAGGGTTATTGCTTTTGGCCTAACCAATGCCCCAGCTGTGTTTATAGACTTGATGAATAGTATGTTTAGAGAATTTCTAGACCAGTTTGTCATTGTCTTCATTGACGACATTCTGGTTTACTCCCAGACCGAGGAAGAGCATGCCAACCAATTGAGACAGGTATTCATTGACGTCAGAATGAGTTGTATGAAAAATATGAGAAGTGTGGGTTTGGCTGAAGGAGGTCCAGTTTTTGGGTCATATCGTTTCGGACAGGGGGTTATCTGTTGATCCGGGGAAGGTATCCGCGATGAAGGAGTGGGGACAACCCACGACACCAACAGAGATACGTAGTTTTTAGGGCCTAGCAGGATACTACGGGAGGTTTATTCGGGGGTTCTAAAAAATAGCGGGTCCTTTGAGACATCCAACTCGCAAGGGTGTACCCTTTATCTGGAGCGATGCCTGTCAGTTGACATTCGACGAGTTGAAGGACAAGTTGACCTCAGCACTAGTGTTAGCATTGTCCAGGTCGAGAGTGGAGTACCTAGTCTACACTGATTCATCCTTACTAGGACTTGGGGGTGTACTATAGCAGTAAAGTCAGGCCATAACTTATGTTTCCCGAAAGCTTAAGTCTCACGAGAGGAATTACCCCACCCATGACTTGGAGCTAGCGGCATTCGTATTTGCTCTTCGTATTTGGAGACATTATCTCCTGGGGGAGAAATTCCGTTTATTCACAGACCATAAGTCCCTTCAGTACCTCTTCACCCAGAAGGACCTGAATATGGGTCAACGCCATTGGCTAGAGTTTGTGAAGGATTGTCAGTTCGATATCCAATACCACCCAGGGAAGGCTAATGTGGTAGCCGACGCATTGAGCCATAGTCCAGTAGGTGAGGTGACCGAGGTGTAGAAAGCAAAGTGGAAGGAGCTGGGGCACCAGGACGCAGTGGCCCGATCATTCATGTCTGTAATGACAGTTATGCCCAGATTATTACGAAGGTAATACATGCCCAAGCAACAGACCCATTTATTCAGGAGCAAATAGTTCAACTGATAGCAGAGGGAGACGAGTCTTATTCCGTTAGTTTAAACCGGGGCTTTTGCTTCAATGGAAGGTTAGTTGTTCTTGAGGGGGAAGACTTGTGACACGAGGTAATGACATAGTCGCACGGATCGCGATTCGCGGTGCATCCAAGTGGGGATAAAATGTACCAATATATGAGGCGACAGTACTGGTGGAGAGGGATGAAGAGAGATATTTCCGAGTTTATTTCGAAATGTTCCATATGTCAACTAGTAAAGGTGGACCATCAGAGGCCGACAGAACTTTTACAACCGTTAGAGATCCCTATGCGGCAATGGGAGAGCATTTCCATGGACTTCATCACGATATTACCTACATCGCCTGGACTTCATCACGGTATTACCTACATCGTTGAGAGGTCATGACTCCATATGGGTGATCGTAGATCGGTTGACAAAGGTTGCTCACTTTCTGCCAACCCGGATAGACTACACTGCGGGACATTATGCCCAGATCTTTATATTTGAAATAGTAAGAGCCCACGGGGTGCCTCTCAATATCATGTCTGACAGAGACAAAATATTTGTGTCACGATTTTGGGAGGGTTTCCAGGAAGCCATGTCAATATAATTGCGATTGAGTACAACCTATCACCCACGGATAGATGGGAAGACCGAACGGATGAATCAGATCACTACACCAAATCTGCCCATTTGTTAAGGTCATTGACCTTGACAAATCCAACTTGTCAAGGTCAATGACCGTGACATTTTGAGGCGAGACAACTTTTTTTGTCACGGTCGTGTCACGGTCATTGACCTTGACACAAAACTCGCGTTTTGTATCACGGTCGTGTCGCGGCCAATGACCGTGACATGTTTGTCACGGTTATAAACCGTGACAAAGCCGTGACCCTTTTAAAAAAAATTGTCATGGCCATTGACCGTGACAAGTCCGTGACAACAGTTGCCAAGGACTTGTCACGGTCAATGACCGTGACAATTCTGGGCAGAATTTAAAAAAAATCTGCTGGGCAATATGGCCACCGCCACTACCCAGCAGTATATTTGTACCTGTTATAGCAATGTTGTACCTGTTCCAAACATCATATATCCAACACAAACTAAAGATAATGCAAATATATATTCATGACGATATAATCCAAATATTCAAAGTAAAAATAATATACATGACGATATAATACAAATATAATTAAAATGGACAAACTTAAAAATAATGTTACTACATGTCTTGGATAAAACTGAGGAGGTGAGTAGGCCACACGACATACGAATTGACGCACCCACTAATATACATCGTGCCGCATTGTTCGCGAAACCACAATAGGGAGTTCTCCTTCCCGGGTATGACATGCGTGACGAGCACCCTGGACTCTATCTCTTGAAGCACACGTCCATGGACTATTCCACCCTCGACGATATTCGGGTCCCTCAACCCCTGCCCTATCCGCTGGCCATCAAATACGTCCAATATGAACACGCTCGGCCAACCAATTGTTGATAATGGTCTGTTGGAGGGCGTCAAATAGGGAAGTGGATCGTCGAAGTACGAACGTGTCGGTGATGAAGCAGCGAGGTCCACATCCTCATCATCCTGCGCCTCGTCCTCCCGCACCTCCTCCTCCACCGCCTTCTCCTTCTCCTTCCCTTTCTCTTTCCCTTTCCCTTTACGGTCTCCACCCAACGTACGCTTCATGAATGCGTACATATCTTGGACCGTCGCCTCCAAACGGGACAGCTTCGCGTCGTGTGAATCCACCGTTCGAGCCAACCCGGTGTCGCTCGTCTCCAATCCAATGATCCTAGATTTGTCCACCGGCGAGCTCACTCCCCTTGTCCTCTCCTTGCGATCAGAGCCAAGCACTTGGCTGAGTGCGTCTGTGGACAAAGATGCCTTGTCGGCATCAGACTGCGACTCATGCACTTCCTTAAGCTTTGCCTGAAACGACAAAAAGCACATGATTAGTAAAATAAGTAAACTAAAAAATTATAACGTAATTAACAATAATTAAACTGTCGGATTACTTACAATCGTGGCCACGACGCTCGGGGACACCTCCTTGTCCTTCCCCTTCTTCGTCCGAAGAGCCACATAAGTATCGAGCCTATGTGGCTTACCCCCTGGCCCACTCCCTACCCCCTGAAATAAAATAAAGTAAAGTAAAATTAGTATCGGCCCCGTAAAGTAAAATAATATCCAATAATATATTTCTGTAGTTATAGATAAATTAAATCTTACCTGCATCCTATGCTCCACCTCAGCGTAAGAGGTCCGGCCGGAGTAGTGTACGCCCGTCTTTTTAGCCCGATTTTCCCTCCCCGATTGGCGAGATGCCAATTGTCGATCCTCGATCTCATTGTCAATGAACTTTTTCCATTGTGCCAATGAGATCGGCTCCTTGGGCGGGACGGATCCCCGCCATTGTAAAATGGACTCTCGTATTTTTTCAAAGTACCGTGTTCGCATATTTTTCTTCCACGTCTTGTGTTGCTCCCTCAACTGCTCCAAGACGGAATCGCGTAGCTTTGGATCCAAGTTGAATTGTTCCTGTCCAACAAATACAATGTTAGTTGCGAATAAATATAAATATAAATATAAATATAAATATAAATATAAATATAAATATAAATATAAATATAAATATAAATATAAATATAAATATGAAATTGAAATTGAAATATTCATATAAATATTACCTGTAGTGCCGCCCAAATAGCTAACTTGAGCTCATATGGAACCTCCTTCCAACTCATAAACCCCGGGCCGATGACCGTCTTTAGCAGCTCGAGGGATCTCGCTAATAGCTCCGACTTGTTTTCGACGGTAATCCCAAATTTTCCATATTTGGGGAGCCTAGGGGCGGAGGAGCCCTCGTCGCCTCCGCTACCACCGAACCCAGACGACATCATCATAAACAGCATCATCATCTTCGCCTTAACATCTGAAGGAGACATTTTTGCTGTAAAAAAAATGTTATTAGTACAGATAAAAAAAATGTTAATAGTACACATTTCGTTTTACCTAATTGAATTAATTGAATTAATAGTACAGATAAAAAAAATGTTCCGTCTATATTATAACGTATGTGTAAGTTCCGTCAATACCATTTCGTTTCAATTTTGTAATATTATGTTTTTTTCAAATATTTTAAAAGTTATTAAATGGGTGCCCCACCCCCACCCCCTGCCCCCTCCCCCCGCCACACACACACGCACACCTACGCACCTACGCACACACACACACACACACACACACACCCCACCCCTACCCACCCCACCCCCACCCCCTCCCCCCACCACGACCGTGACAACTACATATATTATTTATCAATAAAATTATGACATGAGATAATTATAATTGTAGCATAAATTTCATTATCATAAAGGGATAAATCCAACCAAGTACAGAGATTCTACAAATTAAAGACTTTCTAACAACATGCATGTATATGGATTCTAACTAATGATATTCCTAAAAACATACAATTGGCAACATTTTGTGAATTTACTAAAGTTTATATAATATTATCAATTTCTGTTAAAAAATTATCTAAGGTTTTACCTAATTGAATTAATTTCATGAATAAAATTATTATCAATTTAAATGAAAATATCAATTATTATCCAATATTTTTGAATGAAATATTTATTTTGAATGAAAATATCAATTATTATCCAACTATTATCAATTATTTATTTTGAATGTATATAATATCCAAAAAAATAAATGTAAATAATATTCAAAACCCCACCCACCCACCCACCCCGCCACCCCCACCCCCTCCCGATGTTTATTATCCAACTATTATCAATTATTTATAAAATTGATGTCTACTTTTAGTGTTGTGTATATATGTTAGTTAATGCCATTATATTTTTAGCCTAATTAGATTCTAAGGTTATCTCAATTTATATTTTTCTTTTTCTATCTAATAATTTTCAACGTAAGAGCACAGTACATAACGTATGTGTAAGTTCCGTCAATACCATTTCGTTTCAATTTTGTAATATTATGTTTTTTCCAAATATTTAAAGAGTTATTAAATGGGTGCCCCACCCCCTGCCCCCTCCCCCCGCCACACACACACGCACACCTACGCACCTACGTGCACACACACACACACCCCACCCCACCCCCTGCCCCCCTCCACCACCCCCTCCCCCACCACACACCACCACACACACACACACACACCCCACCCCACCCCCTGCCCCCCTCCACCACCCCCTCCCCCACCACACACCACCACACACACACACACACACCCCACCCCACCCCACCACACCCCCTGCCCCCTCCACCACCCCCTCCCCCACCCTGCCCCACCCCCTACCCCCACCCTGCCCTACCCCCCACACACGCACACACATACACATATATATATATATACACATACACACATAAATATACACACAAATATATATATAAATGGAAGAGAGAGAGAGAGAGAGAAAATCGAACTGAAAGTAGAGAGAGAGAGAGAGATATCGAGAGAGAGAGAGAGAGAGAGAGAGAGAGAGAGAGAGAGAGAGAGGGAGGGAACGGCGGTAGGGAAAAAAGAAGGGGGTAGGGTTTTAGCTGCAAATATTGTCACGATCGTGTCAAGGTCTTTGACCGTGACAAGTATTTAAATTATTTCCATGGTCATTGACCGTGACAAGTAAATTTGTCATGGTCTTGTCACGGTCATTGACCGTGACAATTAGTTGTCACGGTCAATGACCGTGACATAAAACGCGTGTTTTTTTGTCACGGTCAATGACCTTGACGAGGCTGGCCAGCTGAAAGGTGACAATTTGCCCATTTTGGTGTAGTGGATGTTGGAAGACATGTTGTGTATGTGCATCCTAGACTTTGGAGGTGGTTGGGAGCAGTATCTTCCACTGGTGGAGTTTGCCTATAACAACTCCTACCAGTTCACCATTGGTATGGCTCCATTCTAGGCGTTGTACGGTAGACCTTGTCGTTCCCCATCATGTTGGCTAGAGGTGGGAGATAATAAAATCCTTGGGTTGGAGATGATTCAGGATACTTCGATGAGAATAGAGATGATACAGAGCTGTATTCGAGTAGCTCAGGACTGATAGAAGAGTTATGTCGATGCTAAGAAGTCCTTTCGAGAATTCAATGTGGGGGACCAGGTACTTCTCAGAGTATCTCATATGAAGGGGATCATACGTTTTGGGAAGAAAGGAAAGTTATCACCTAGATATGTGGGGCCATTCCCCAACATCGAACGAATTGGGCCAGTCGCCTGTAGACTTGGATTACCGGAACACATGCATAGGGTCCATGACGTGTTCCACATTTCCTCGGTGAGGAGATATCTTTGCAACGAGTTAGCCCATACTCACATTACTTTAGAGAATATTGATATATAACCTGATAGCTCATATGAGGAGGGGTCGGTTTCTATTCTAGACCATAGCGAGAGGAAATTGCGGTCAAGGATAGTACCATTAGTACATGTTCAGTGGCAGCGTCATAATGTCGAGGAGTCTACCTGGGAGCGTGAGGATGAGATGCGCGAGCGTTATCCAGAATTATTTTTTCCAGGTATAATTTAATTTCGAATTTCAGGACGAAATTCAGTTATTAGGGGGGAAGTATGTAATACCCCGTAATTTTATATATTTTATTTAATTGGATTAATTAAATTAAATGGAAATTAATTAGAAATTAATCTAAATTTAAATACTAGCGAGACGTATGTTGGTATTTAATTATGATGATGAGGATGAGTATCATTGGGTAAATATGATAATATATGATTATTGAAATGATTAAAATTGTCGCAACTCATAAATACGACAATTCGGGAAATTTAGTTAGGACGCGTGTATCGCGTCAGGAATTAATTTTATTGAAATTAAAAGTAAATTATAATTTTATCATATGTATAGTCTTTTTGAGTGCGCCAGTGTATCTGGAAGGGTTGAGATAGTAGAAAATGCTAGTTGGGGGTTTAGTTTGGGTCCCGAAGCATTTTTAGGCCACACCGGCTAGGGGTGCACAACGAAACCGAAAATCCGATAAACCAAACCAAACCGACTGCATTGGTTAGGTTTGGATTGGGTTTTTTGATCAATGGTTCGGTTCCGGTTCCCAAAAAAAATGATACTTCGGTTCGGTTCTTGGTTCCAGGGGAAAAAAACCCGATCCGATCCGAAAATCGATCCGATCCGAACCAATCCGGGACCGAACCAATTTATAATTACATATATATTTATTTTATATATTTAACACTTCTAATTTATATTTTTGTGATTACCTGAGTTATTAACTTATGTTATTGAGGATCAAAATTAATTTTGAACTTAAAAAAATTATTTACGAAATACATTAATCTTAAGATTTTACTAAGTTTGTAAGAGGACTTTGGAACCGAAAATCGATCCGATCCGAGAATCGTTGGTTCGGTTTGGTTTGGTTCTGCATAATTGTTGGTTCGGTTCCGGTTCCAAAAATTCGAAACCGACCCAACTCGGTTCGGTTTTCGAATTAGTACCAAAACCGACCCAAATCGAACCGTGTGCACCCCTAACACCGGCAACCCGGGAGGGTATTTTGATAATTTCCATTTTTTGGGGAATAGTAACTCACAAAAATTGGGTCTTGCAATCAGCCTATATTAGGGACCTTTGGGGTCATTACTTGTCGCATCAAGTTTTGATCAAAGAGAGAAGAGAGGAGAAGTTCTAAGGGGCTTCCAAAGCCATAACCACCACCCGCAGCCGCGATCGTCGGAATTGTGACTGAAAAGAGGAGAACCAACCTAGATCATCATCAAAGGTTCAAAACTTCTATACAAAGGCAAGTGATTTAATCCATTAAGATTCAGCAAATAAATTATCCATGTTAGAGTAGGATTTGATGATATCCTTGAAAATCTGAAAACTCATGAAATTTGGAGATGAAATATTAAATATGGGTAGGTTGTTTATGTAATCTGGATTTTGGAAGAATCTCACCTATTAGATCATAAACCATGTGTAATTAATTTTGGATTTATGAAGATATTTTGATGATTCTTGAAGAAAATAGAAAAATGAGACTTTTTATGAAATTAGGATGATTGATCCAAGAAAAGACTAATTGATGATGAATTGACAGTTATGGAACCTTTAGAATCATGTAATTAGGTTGTATAATGATCCTATAAGTTTACTTCAGAATTTAACACCTTGTAATGAAGATTTGAGACAAAAATGGAACTAAAAATGAAGCAAATTCATACTTTGCACCTGCTTGATCGATCGATCAACATTCATAGGTCGATCGATCGATATTCATAGGCCGGTCGATCGACCTCCCTAGAAATAGTGAACTTTTTCCCCATTTTGGATTTAACCGATTCCAGCCATTGAAAGTTGAATGAGGGGATTATGTAAATACGTTAGTACTTTAGGTAGACCAGTAGGGATGTAATTAAAGCCCGAAACATATTAGAATTGGTTTGGAACATAATGATTGAATTTATGAGTGTCCAACGAGTAATTTCCTATTTTATGATTCAAGAACATGATTTAAATTATTAAGAGTCATAAGTTAGGATTTGGGACCGAAATAAAGAGCTAAGGGTACTGAATTAATATTTGGAAAAGTTAGGAGACTTAGTAACCTCTTCGGTTAGGATTAAGCGCTCAAAACTTACGACGTGGGAAGTATCGACGAAATATATTATATATCTTCCGGAAGAATCATAATGTATGAACTTTGACTAATGGTATAAGGCTGAAATATACCTTTAATAATATAATAAGTTATTTAAGTTGTGTGAATGCTTAATATATGGATTATTCTGTGTATGACATATCTACCATACTTGCTATCACGAGAGGTCGATTTTTTATATAGGGCCATCTAATCTTTGTGTGCCTACGGGGGGATTAAGATTGGTACCTTAAGGGCATAGTTCAGAATGGATTATTTTTAGTTAATAAGTTAGTTGACCGTTGGAGCGTAGATATGTTTGTGACCCATGGAGATGTGAACTATGTTCGCCTCCATTTGTGTGATTTGGCTTATTGAAGTGATTCCTGAAATGTTTGGAATGCGCAGTCCTTATGTACATGATGTACCAGGATTCGATAGCAGAGTATGCGTGCACCACACCTTAGCCTCGTGGTGCCATATTTTTATATTTATGCCGATAATGATATACTTACACTTATAACTGGATCAATGTTAAATTGTGAAAACGAATATTTGAGATACTTGAATGGGATTTACAAATGTAATAATTCATATCGAAATTGATGTAATAATAATGATTAATTAAAAGGTCAGTTACATGCAGAAAATATTAGAATAATACAAATAAACCCCTATATTGTAATATGAAGACAGGAAGTGGTAGAGACTAGTAAGTTAGCAACATAACTAGGATGGGTTAGGGGTATAAGTTAAGTGTGCACATTAGTTGAGGGGTGAAGGACTCATGTGAGAACACGTAACAAACATGTATAAAATATTTACTATTTAATGTAATTAAACACTTGTTGTATTTTAAACAGTTTTTACCTCGGGCTTTGACCCGTTTGCTTTCAAATCTATTTTTATTGTAAAACCTTTTAGGTTCCCCGCCACAGGAACGCCAAGCATAGGAGTTCCTTTCCACTTACGTGCTATAGCTACTGTAGAAGTTACAGGATCTTGGTAGTAGATGCCTCCACATTCTGCATTTAATTCTATTCAGGGTCAATTATCATTTTGGTCATGTCGCCACTTTCCATTTAGAGTTAGCATTCTCAGACTACCAGCTTTATATCAGTTTTTGGGATTTATTTAGTTATTCAGTATTTGTATTATTCAGGGGAGTGTTACTCCAGACTCATGTTATCATTCCATTATTATTCTATTGTGATGTGGATGTGGTATAGTTAGCTTATAATTTAATTGGTTGCATGTTAATTTAATTTAATAAAATTGGCAACTCATTTTTTAAATATTAGGTGGCTAGTAATTGCTCAAAAACGTTTTCAACAGTGATGCTATGAACTGAACCAACTTGATAGTTTGTATTAATTTGAATAAAGGAGTAGCTACCCAGTATTTAATTAGTCGGGGTGTCACACGCGGTCAGTTCTTAGAAGTTACATTGGTCCCGTGTAAGGTGTTTGTGCCTCTTACGGGGTCGTTTGGCGACTGGTTTGGGTTTTCACCCTCAAACGGCTTGTTTTAAGCCTAATCTAGAAATTTCCAAATTATCGTCATATTCTCAAATCAGGAGACCTGTAATTACGCAGTCAGTTCTTACAAGTTACATTGGTCCCGTGTGAGGTGTCCGTGCCTCTTACGGGGCCGTTTGGCGGCTGATTTGGGTTTTCACCCTCAAACGGCGTATTTTTAAGCCTAATCTAGATATTTTTAAATTATCGTCATATTCTCAAATCGGGAGACCCGCGACTGTGCGGTCAGTTCCTACAAGTTACATTGGTCCCCTGCGTGGTGTTCGTGCCTCTTACGGGGCCGTTTGGGGGTTGGTTTAGATTTTCACCCTTTATCTGCTTGTTTTTAATCCTAATTTAGATATTTTAATTTATCATCATATTATCAAACCGGGAGACCTGTGACTATGCAGTCAGTTCCTACAAGTTACATTGGTCCCGTGCGAGGTGTTTGTACCTCTTGTGGGGATGTTTGGCGACTGGTTTGGGTTTTCACCCTCAAGGTTGACAGCTTGGGCAGTAGATTTGGCGGAGTATGATATCGTATATGAGCCAAGAAGGATAATAAAAAGACATGCAATATCAGACTTTATAGAAAAATTAACTTACGACGAAGAGATAGTGGATAAGCAATTAAATGCTGAAGCTACACCAACCCAAGTCCCTGATAGACCAGAGTCTTTGGCAAAACATTTAGAAATGGTTTATTATTTAGATAAGATGAAGAATTTATTCAGGAATGGCTCCTTAAATGATAGAAACTTCGATGAAATAACTCATGTTTAGAAAAAAATTGTTGATGGATCCTCATATGCCAACGATAGTGAAACACGTAGTCACTATACAAGAGGAAGTCGATGTGGAGTATGACCTGAGATGTAACTTTGAAGCCCCAACAGTGAGGTCATGTAAGAAGCTTTAGTGATAGGATTGGGATTAAACTCATAATTGGGACCCCCAACAACTTCCAGCTCATAATGACTCGTTCTAGTTATCGGGTGTTAGGCATGTACGAAGTAAAGGAAGAAACTATGTCGAAAAACCTAGAAAAGGTAAAGATGTTATTACAAAAATTCACTGTAGTGAATATATTGAATATACTAAAATGGAGAATTCATGAGTCGATGCCTTAGCTCGTCTGGATTCTACGATAAGGTCCTACCTAAGGATAAAAGTTTTAGTAGAAATCATGTTGGATCAAAGTATTGAAGAGGAATGTATGTAGGTTATGGAATTAGATCAAGGGCCACTATGGATGGATCCAATTAGAGCATACCTATTAATCGATAATGTTTTGACCAATTATAAAGAGGCTTAGATGTTGTGCTATAAAGAATCCAGATATGTATTAGACGATGAAGTTTTGTTCAAAATGGGATTTATCTTACCCTTTTTGCATTGCGTTCACCCTAAGGAAGTGGATTACTTGATCAAGGAGGTAGAATGAGGGCATTGTAGTGAAAATGCAGTTGGAAGATCATTGGTTAAGATGGTAACAAACAAACTTCTACTAGACAACCACGAAGGAGGATTATGTGGTCTATATTAAAAAGCGATAAGAGCCAGCAATTTATCGTAATCTATCGAAGACTTGTAGCAACTCTAACACATATCACCTCTCCCTGGCTCTAATGTGGGGGATTGACCTGGTAAGGACATTGCCGAAGATGAAGTGAAGATTTAAATATGTAGTTATGGAAGCCAACTATTTCACTAAGTGGGGGGAAGTCGAGCCACTGATAAAAATGAACCAGTGATAACTAGTGAAAAAATTATTAGTGTCAAGAGTTGATCAAGAAGACTATGTCAAAGACAACATAAAGCTGAGAAGAATGGACCAACTATAACTAGAGAATATTTCATGAGGATCCTAGTCCGCGGGACAAGTCATAATTAAGAAACTGGTCAACCTAGGGATAACTAGTGTTATCACCAGGTCTGGTTGACTATCGGTCGACCTAATAGGCCAACGGGTTTAATAAAGCACTAGTGAATCCTAATATGAACTACCATGTCATTAGACACGACCAATGACTGTGTGAACAAAAATTGCAAGAGGACCATAAGTCTTAACTTTCTACCTAGAAAAACCTTTCTTGTACAACATTTTATGACCACCCTAGTCTATCGAACAAAGTGAACCATGAACACTTTCTTATCTATTGGTATCTATTAGTTATGTCAGGTTGGTCGAGGGTCGACCATAAGGCCAAAAAAGGACTCAAATACTAGCAGGCCTAAAATAGGAATCCCAACACACTATTATTAAAATAGTTCCCAAATTAATTGTGCTAGAGACGTTTTACATGTTAAATAAGCCCTAAAATAAAAATTATATATGGGGGATAATAAGTTGGTCGAGAAAAATAAGTTCAAGAAAAAAAT
This sequence comes from Sambucus nigra, assembly GCA_949130495.1. Classification (NCBI taxonomy): domain Eukaryota; kingdom Viridiplantae; phylum Streptophyta; class Magnoliopsida; order Dipsacales; family Adoxaceae; genus Sambucus; species Sambucus nigra. The sequence continues at coordinate 91,721,285 of OX422215.1, read as the reverse complement.
TAGAAACTGGTATGCAAATAACAAGAATCAAAACCAAAATGATACATTAATTTAACCATTGCATGAGAAAATACATCAATTTCAATTACATGATACATGTTAAAAAATTATGACAAAATATGAAATTTTTAGAAGATCATGCTACATGAGGAATTGATGAGCCATCAGAAATATAGAGGTTTGATGGAAAACCAACAATAGGAGGATCGACCACCAGAGGCTCTTGAACATTATCTTCATTAGTAACCTTAGGGATCAAGGGCGGGGTCATCTTGGTTGGGGAACCAATGTTAGTCTCTACGATTGGGATATCCACATCCATTATATCACCGTTTTCTAGGGGCATCACCTCTTCTTCATCACCCTCCCAGGTGTTGACAATCTCTGTTATGCCAAGAAAATTCTCCACAACCCTTTTCTTGAGTTCATTATACCCATCCACAAATTAAGCCATCCTCTAAAAAGTACATTTAGAGGAAGCTTTATACTATGTCACCACAAACACACAAGCTTTGGCTACATTCTCCTTCAAACTCTAGATAATGCCATCATCCAACTATTATTTTTCTTTAGCATTTTAAAGCTCCCCATCTAATATAACGTTCTTCTTTGTCTCCAACTTCAAATCATCCTTGGCCTTAGTTTTCTCAGACTGAGTTGTAAGAGGATCGTTTCCTAAGCTCATAACCTCAGTTTGAAGCTCCTTATTTATTTTCTTCTCATTTTCAAAAGTTAGTGCATGCTCTTCAAATACATAATCTCACTCTATAATGATTATGGATGCCATACCTTGCTATAAAAGAAATATGAGATTAACTAATATCAGAATTTCATAAAACAAGTGAAAGCATCAAATGTTACCATAATGGACTTATGTTTTGTATAAAACCATAGTCTATCATTGTTCATGGTTCTTAGGTATTAAAAATCATGACAATGCTCATGATAGTTAAGCAGATACAGGGAGTTCATTATATGGTAAATAATGGAATTGTTGTTCTTTTTAGAATATCATATAGGATATGAGCATTGAAGTCCCTTTCGTATTCCTCCACATCACGGTATCTAAAAGAAGGAGCCTCAGTTTTATTGGTTAAATAATGATCTTGGTGCCATCCAATTGCAATGTGAAACTTGATAACTTTTTTAAGCTTTGCAAAACTCGCCTTCTTAGGTTTGGGTTGAGAGGCAGAAGATATATATGTTCTCTTCTTTGGTTCATCCTGAACCTTCATGGTTTTTTTCTGCGTAGCATCTATTTGCTACTTTTCACGGTCGGCTGCCTTCGAGTCCATTTACCAAGTTAACTGAGTTTGGAAACCATAAGTAAAAAGGGTAGATATTATATAAAAACATATAAATAATGAGTCAGTGTATGAACTGGAAAATTGGACAAACTCACACTTAAAATTTTCACAAAACTTCCCCAACCTCGACTTATGTGTCGGCTTCAGTTCGAGCTTCAGCCTTATAATAGCCAAACTCAGTAAGCTTATTAAAAGAAAAAATTCTTTAAAGACTGGAGTATCATATCAATAATACTTATCCACCTGTTTTCTCTCATTAATCGAATCTTGGATGAAATTTTCATTACAAAAATACCAAGATAGATTAAAAGATAAGATAATTAAGAAATAAAAATAGGATTAGTATAAGAGAAAAGTAACAATTGTGTTCATCCCACTCTAGTCCAAAGGAACCCTAGAATTTTTCCTAGTTTCCTTTGGACCGAACTTTCTATTTTCCTTTAGATAGTTGAACTTATTCTTCTAAAAACGGTTGTTAATGTGGGACACTCTCACTAATTTTTTATTGGGTTTTCGAAAAGGGAGAATAATACCCAGGGGATTGAGAATTATCCTTTGTTTTGTCTATATAGCTAAAAATATTATCGGTAATGTCAAAGTTAGTTTGTTCCCTCCAATAAATCATCGACCCTAAGATCATTCAATTTGCATTCAGGGGAAGGTTAGTCAAAGCCACCCCATAACCCTTTAGGACACCCCTAATGATAGGGTGAAAAGGAAAAAAAATCCCAATCGCTAAGGCAGATAAAGGGAAGAAAATTTCATCAAAAAAATCATATCATAAAACCTTTCGTCCCTATTAGGCAGTCTAAAGACATTACTAATAGGAATGTTGTAAAGGTCTGTCAACTCTACCTGCTCAGACTCAGTAACATCTTAGGTATAGTTCTTGGCATCAATTGTAGATGGATTATATGAATTTTCCTCAGAACGAGAAAGATGTGGACTCATCATTGTCCTCATCCTTGGATGATCCAAAAGGCTCTAATGGAACTACCACATGTGAGCTAAGGTGATTTGAGGGGGGACTGGAGATTAGGGTCTCCTTAATGGGAGTTCCAACTATGACCACAAACTCCTCCGATGTTTGGTCAGCGTAATTTCTCCCCCCTTCTTCACTCCTCCCACCATCGTCTATGCTTGTGGAGTCCATGAATTCTGACTTATCATGCTGAATATATGGATCCTGAGAAGATGACCCAATGGAGGAAGCAATATCCGGGGTAATCAATATGGGGTCCTCAAGGGTACTCCTAAGATAACGAACGATGGTTATGGGTACATGTCTAATGTGTTTAGAAGATTTCATGTAATTATAATCATGAAAATGCCCCAGAACCCTCCCAATTCATTCATAAGCACTTATAAATGGCCTACTAAAATTGAAAATAAGAAGAATCTGGGAGATGCATAGTGGCGAGAAAAAATTGGATAAAAAGTATAAAGACCAAGAAAAAAAATTCCAAAGTCCAACCAACTCAATAGCTATATAGGTATATAAATCCACTAGAAAAACCACAATCAACATCCCAAATAATAATAATCACAACTACCTAAAACACTGTAGCATAAAAAAGAGTTGAGTTCTAAAAAAATATAGAAAAACTTAAAGAGAAGACATGATGTGTATCTTATGTATTAAAGGATTAAAAAATTGAAAAGGATGGAAAATCAGACCAAAAGTAGTTGCAAAAAGGACGGTTCTTGTCATAAATGGTGGAAACATGCAAGAAAATGGTAACAAATGGAGGAAGCTTAGGGTAGGGCAATGCTCTCTCTCTTTATTTGATAGAGTGTTTGAAGTCTAGGGTTGTAAAATGTTTAAAATCATGGAAATTTTAGTTTATATTCAAAATATAAGGTAATGAACACCTTTTAAAAAAAAGGCGTGATGTAAGTACCTTGGGAAAAGGGTTGACAGTTCGAAACTATGTGTCCGTTACCCAATACACACATGTAGTAATAATTACTGTCTCCCCAGCCGATGGATGACACATGGAAGGCTAAACAGCCAAAGATTTTCAAACTACACAATATAAATTGGTCAGTAAATGATGAGCCAATGATAATTTGAGCAGAAAACACACGACAAATAAAAACTTCACTCGCTCAAGCGAACAAACACCTACCCAGAAGACACTACTCTCCAAGAAACCTGATACTAACTATAATCGTTAGAAACGCCTTGGATGCTATTATTATACTATAATTTTAGGATGACTCGTGGACCAACCATAAGGTGTCTCCTGACTCCACGAACAAGCTAGATGGATACCTCTTTATACTGGAGGAGCCGAGGAGAGTCAGGGTTGTCGGCTCATACTGTGATCGACTCGATCAGGGTGAACATATTAGTTTAACTTTATTAGGTGACTTTATCAGAGTAATCATGTACCTTTTGAATGGAAGAGGTCAGAAGCACAATACACGTTCAGTTGGAGGAGATACTCAAATATTCTCCCCCATGTACTAATAACTAACTTATGATTATTCTCTCACTATGATTGTAAAATTGCTCTCACCTCACTTATAAAGGTGGGATATATGTGCCCTGCTCTTCTCTCTCTCTCTGCCCCCTAATAGATTATAAATATAACACACTAACCTCATATGAAGTAGGAGACTTTTCCTTACTATTATGCTGCCAAAATAAAAAAAAGAACTTGCGAGGTTATAATATGTACTAGTTAATGGTGATTTCTTAGTGATCAATACATACAATCGAGCACATGTGGAAGTAAGCACAATTTTGGGCCAAACCACGTAAATATAGTTCTTCTCCTTTCTCTATTTACTTTTTAATCCAATCATGTTTTAGTATTTCAGTAATCATATCGCTTATATGTTTTTTCTTATATTAATTAGTCTATTTAGCTAAGATCAGCTCCATAATAATTTCTAGTGATAGCATTTCCATTAAGTTTAACTCTAAAAAATCCCTACTCGTGATTTAATTTTATAAAGTCAAAACTTGGAGACCAAGAAATCATAAAAAGACTAAAATAACAATTACTTCTTTTTTACTAAAATACAAAACTACCAAATTACTAATAAAATATTGCAAATATTCAATTAATTAACCAAAATTTGACAAATTCATTGGGAGTTAAGTGTTGTATCTACAAATATGTATAATGTAAATCTAATTACTTTAAGTCAATTGTTTTACTACGATCTTATATGCATCTACATAATTCTTGTCAACCTTGTACACCTCATTACCACCCACAACTTAATATCGTTCAGGCGAGGAGGACTAGGTATAAGGCTCACCTTAATACTACTGTAAATCCATTGCTAGGGCTACGTGTAGGTCATCTTGTTTGAAGAATCCAACTAATTGGTTCTCGACCCCTTCATCTCGTAAAACATACTAGATGGGACTACCAAAGAAACCTCAACTCCTTTTAAAATTTTCAGAAGGCATGTGAGGGTCGAGAGTGATATACATTACTCCAAAACCTCCTCCTTAAAGTTTATAGTGAATAACCTCTAACAGTGGAGATTTAAGGGTCACATTGTCCTTTTCTTGACCCTTACAACTTTGGTCTCTTACTTTCGTAATCACTCCCTTAATAAATAAAGTCAGAAGCAATTGAACTTATGAACAAATTGGAAAAAAATAATTATACAAATTAAGCCATGAGTTGCCTATTATTGAAGTTAAAAGAAAATGAAAAAAATTTCCACCTTCAAATGTCTTAAATAGTGTTACAGCGCTAGCACCAATCCAAAATTATGCTAAAACACCAAATGCGTCTGAATCCAAATTTAACTATTCTTTACCGATAAAATTTGATAAAACGTAGTAACATGAGAAAAATCACAAGAGAAAAGGGGGATAAAGTATTTTTATTTTATTTTATAAATCATGAATAAATGTTTTGGTGCGTGCACTAAATGGAAGAGAAAATTAAGCATCGTAAAGGAAAGAAGAATATGTCACCTACCAATCAAAGGGAGTGTGGTTAGTAAGGAATTCACTAATTCTCATCATAAGTAGTTTCACAAGATCACCACCAATGGAGGATATAGTCTCAGAGCGCAGAGGGTAATGGCAAATAAAAAATATAGGGCTATTAACATGTACTTAAAAATAATTTTACAATTGCCACTCTAATACACTATTTTCTTGATATTTTTTTAATCTAAATGGACATTTTCTCATAAGGTTAGGAAAAAATGTGAATTGGTTCACATTTATGATAAGATGAAAGCTATGAATAAATTGATGAATGTCATGCTGAGGCGTTTGTCTATTTTTTCAAGTTTTATAAAATCAAGATGTTTAGGCGGGTAATCAGATATTAATGAAAAACCTAAAAAATAAAAGAACATCTCTAAAACACTTATTTCCTTTTCAAGTTCTTACAAAAATAATTTTTTTAACTTTGTAATCACGCGTACTCTAAATGTTACTCCTCTAAAAAAATAACATAATCGTGATGAATGCTCGTGAATAAACTAATTTGAATATTAAAATATGCATGTTTTGAAGAAAAGATAATTGACCTATATAGGGCACCCCATATTTTTGTTATAAATATATTTATGTATGTTAACAACAATTATTATCCTTTTCACTAAAATGATTTCATGCAATGAAAAAATCACAGTTAAATGGAATTTTCCCGTTTCTTCTTCTTCTTTTTCTTCTTCATGTGTGGGTATGTGTGTGCGCACGCACACACACATAGACACACAATTATTGAAAATTCTTGAATTCAGTTTAACGGTGTGTAAGGATGCTAAAGAGTTTTAATATACCATTATCTTTTATGTGCACTGGGATAGAAAGTCTTATAAATTTTATTAAATATTAGAGTATATAGCTCAAAATCTATTAGTAATAGGTTCCTCATATATAACACAATTTGAGATATACACGTGGATAAAATTATATTGCATTACAAGAAGCATTTGGATCATCGGAACTTCATATATCCTCCACAAATTTTATGTTAACTATCATAGCATCTGCAACAAAACGACTCAAGGAAAGGGACTCAATATTTTAATTGGTGTGTCACTAATATTTTCCATGTAATATGTTATATTTTAAATTTTTAATTATCAAATAATTCTGATATTCGACATATGATTCGAGAATACATAATTTCACAATGAAAACTTCAAATAGGTCACCAAAATATATAAAGATCTTCAGTTATTGCCGTTTAGTGCTACTTGATTTTAAGTTCGAAGGCATAACTTATGGTGTTTTCTATTATACATATTTTCATACAATATAAACAAAATTCTATATTTTTGAACTATTTGTAGTGATTGAGAAAACATATTTCTCGCCTACCTAAATAAAACTTTGTAAATATCTTTAATTTTATTTTTTAACCTCCTCTTAAAGGATAATAGTTTGTGTTGGTAAAAGCTAATTACAAACATCATTTTCCAGAAGTGTGTGATATACACTAACGTTGAAATTTTTTTCTTTTTTTTTTAATAGAAAATGGCTTTCACTTTTTTGGATGCTTAAATCTGCGATTTGTTAAAAAAAATGTTAATAACCCTTAACAACACATTTAGATCTCTCAACAAGCACACACTCCCTCATATTAGATAATCATGTTCCGCTCGAGCCACCATCATATGCGACCTCCATCCTCCCCCAACAATGGCACCCTCAAGCAATGATAGTCTCTAGTCAAATCTATCTCATTTTTTAATTTCTATCTCACTGTCATTGGGAAGATCGATGCCACCATGTGCAATATTTGTAGATATGCACCTCCTCCCCCTTTCGTCTTTGGCTAGAATTGCCAGATTAATCTAAATGTAGAGACAAATTGAAACTACGAGAGATGAATTGATTTAAGAAGAGTCGCATCGGAGACATAAGAAGAGAGGAAGAGAGAGTTGTGGTTTCGTTGTCCTCGATATTGTCGTAGAGAGTGATAAATAAATATATATATATATGGGACAATGGTCTTATGAATAGTAACATCTTATCTCATCTTATCTACGTAATCAAAGGGTCTATATTTTGCCACATCACTTATCAAATTGTTTTACTAATGAGATCTAAGGGTCTTAGAGCCTGCCATGTGGCAAATGAAGGAATGATTCACTTGAACCCCTAAACCTACCCGATTATCTCATTCTCACCCTCTCTCATTTCAACTCTCCCTCAAACCCTCTTTCCCTTGAGTTCTAACGTCTCCGATCTCCCCTTAACAAGCCGTCTCCCTCCCCTTTACAAGTCGCTGCCCTTAGGTAATCTCCTTCTCACTGTCTCGCACATGCACACACTCACATAGAGACGCACATAGCCACAAACCATCATCTCCCTCTAACACTCTTATACACGCACACATGCAAAAAAAAACAGATCTGAAGATCTTGGCCTTTGATTTGTCACACAATGTAATGGTATTCAGATCTCATTAGTTTTTTTGTAGATCTAAATATTCTATGGTTTTATTGAAACTCTATGGTTTTATTTTTTGTATACATTTATTTGCATATGTAATTTTAATTTCTCTTTATGTTTTGTTGTTTATGTTTTTTCAGGTTGGGACAAGTAATTGGAACTTTGTGTATTTCTTTAATAAATTATTTGTGTATTGAGTGTTGATTAATTTATATTTATGTTTTTTTTAGATTGGGACAAACAGATATGATGTATTGTGTATAAATGTGTGTTTGGTGTTGTGAATACCTACTGTACTATGTATGAATGTGTGTTTGGTGTTATTTGGTGTTAAAATTTCGTACCATTTGTGTGTTTGGTGTTAATCTTTTATACCATTTGTTTTAGTTTGATTTAAGTTACATGTTAAAACTTTCATACCGTGTACAAACACTTTTACAACCCCAATTCAATTACCATGTAATGAGTCTTATTACTTTTACCACTGTTTTCAAAGATATTATTTATGGTATTAGCTCTATACTATTTTTCCAGATCTATAGCTTTCATATTCTAATTATTTTGATGTTTTATAGTAGATAGGTGCTTGAGAATTTTATGTAAATGAATTTAAAGTAGATAAGTTCTTGAGAATTTGATGTTTTTCCATTAGTTGCGGAATATGTTTATCAGAAAAGGGTAAAGTTGTGAGTGGGTCCAGATCCTGTTCACTAATTACAATTTTTCCATTTGGTTCGCGGTGTTTACTTTTCACTTTATATGTCTTTTGCAATGTTAATTGTTTATCGGAATAACTAATCAACGTCGATGATATTTATGGTACGCCATGCGTGTCTTAACTTTCTTTATTTCTGATTTTGATTTTGATTTGGTAAGCCATATGCTTTTATGCACTTTAGGATTTAGCCAACATTTTTAGGGGTTTAGTCTGGCCATAGTGCCATTAGTAGTTGCATATGTTCTAAAGATGTGAAAGGATTATAGGTGGGCAAGGGATACTTATATGTGTCGTCCTTTATGTGCTCTGTTTATAGGTACACGAGGGATCAATCTCATTACACCTATTAGTGTCGTTGCATTATCGTCGTCGAAAAATGTGGAAAAAGAAGAAAAACATAGTAGTAGCGTCGTCGAAAAATGTTGGGAACAATGTTCTACCTAAATTGAAAGAGCTATTGAGAAGGGTTGCTGCTGCCAAGGCTCAGAATGGAGGAAAGTACATTAGTAGAAAGGTAAAATTTCTAACCCTTAAAGCATTGCGCAAAAGTTAAAATTACAAATTTAAAAGTGGTTCCTTTCTCTACCCGATTCCCCTTTTTTACAGTGGTTGCACTTTTGGCTCACATGGATAAACTTTGATTTCAATCGCTGTTGAAAACATGACGGGTTCACATGGATCTCTAAAACTATTGTTAATGTTAACTATTACTATCAATTATCCATCATGATGTAATCTTCGATTTCAGCAGCAATTGTGGTGAGATTAATAAGAAGGCTTCTTCAATTAAAGGGTTGCACTTTTGGTGAGTATATATCAAGATGTATAGTATAAGCTTATGCTGCATTGGAGGATTTTATATTGATTGATATGAAGTATATTTGTTCTCATGCTTTGAGTTTGGAGCATAGGCTATTACAGAACTATTTGGTTTATGTTTCTCCAGTTTATCAGTGGTGTTATTTTCACACTTTACTTTCCATTAACATATTCAGTGAGAACAAGTTGTTTTGCAAAAAAACAAATACTCCACATGTGTTGAATAAACCATTTGTGTGAGAGAAAATCTGATCCCGTGTTTGAGTAAAGGCCCTGATGACAATCTTTTGTTTTCTAATCTTCTTTTCTTGATTTTCATATTATCCTTTTCTTTATTGAAGATTGGTCTCGTTATGTACATTTTGGGATGCTATTTTTTCCACAGCTTGGTCTTAATATACATTTACTTTGGGTTTAATGGTTCCTTCAACAGCTTGGTCTTAGTAATTCGATGGTCCCAAATGTATCAAGAGTATATAAAACAGATCCTAACACTCTATTTCTTTGGTGCCCCCTCAGGTGTTTGAAAAATGGGTAAGTGGTTATTTAGTACTCAAGGTAAACTATACTATCTTGAAATTGAGATTATTTGGTCTACAAACTATAATTTATTTATTCTTTCTACTTACTATATATGACACCACTTTCCTATTTTGTAGTTTTCGATTGAGATCAGCTTGCCGTGTTGTGAGTTTAAATTGTGCATGAGTGAGTTTGTGGAGGCCGGGTGTGCGGGTGAGAGCTCAGATGAATGAGATGTTGGTTAGAGGGAGAAGTGAGGGGCTGGGGATTGGGTTTTGTTACAGGGGAGGGGGGTTGAGGGGTTTGTGCTTGCTGTTTTGTGTGTATGATTCAATTGGATTCAGAATCTAAGGTTTCATTTTTTTTTTATATTTAGGTTTTTTGTTTGATCTAAATCTGAAATTAGTTCTATATATTAAATATTTATATGGAATAATTTTTACAAATTTGTTACTCTTTGGTATAGAGCTCCGTATGTTTAGTCAGTATCAGCCCACTGCTAAATCTGGATTGCATTCACCCATTTTTCTATTTTTCTTATATATTATTTTCCAAAAGTCTTATACTGACAGTAATTTATGGTTTAAAAGGAAAATTCTAAAGTGATTGGCTTTGTGAAAGTTCATGTCCTGTTTTACCGAGTATGAATATGATCTCGAATTTTTGCTTTCAGATTGTTAATAAAGGGCGTGGAGCATAATTTGGTTTGCTTTCAGATTTTTTTCTTACAAATGTGTTTTGATTTCTAATATATCATGTTTTTGATACTGAAGAGTATTTGGGTTTCTCAATTGAGTGGAAATCATTATTGTGTAGGTATATATACTCATCTAAGTTTGAAGCTTGGTGTCCACTCTAATTACTTCAATCTCTGGTGTTGAATATTAAATTATTCCTTAATCTTTCCTAATTATTTTTGTTGCAACTACAATTTCTTTGAAATTTGGATTAGACTTTAAGTGACTCAATGCATGTTTTATTACAAATTTAAAAAATGCAAATGTTTATAATTCAGTATACGATTTGTGAGCAGTCAACATTTGTACTTCAATCTCTGGTGTTGAATATTAAACATGAAGATAGGATAAACTACATTGACTCTCACAGTGCTCAGCCATTTTCACTATACCTGCAGGTGCAAACTGTGCTTTTACTGGGTGGATAGACAATTGGTATTGATAGGGAGATAGATCTTCAAAATTTTATGCCATGGAGGATGCTCTGGTCGGTATCCGTCCCACATCTGGTGGAAATAGCTCCAATAAATTTGCAACAATCTCACAAAGATCTCCTTGATTTGTTTCCTTCTAACATATACAATGTTAGATATGATGCTGCGAGGAAATAAATAGCGATTCAAATATGAACTATTTATACGAGTCCACGAAACAATCTCACGAAGACCTCTCACTGTTGTTATTGATGCTTGAGGGAGTTGAGGTGCGTTAGAGTTTACTTCTTTTATACCTTGAACTCATCGTGTTTTCCTTTAGTTTGTTATTGATTCCTTTGTCATTTTTTCACTGGTTTTTACCTCACCTCATGTTGTTTTGGAGAAGTTTACTTGGATTCTTAAATACAACAGTTTGACTGTTATCTTTTTTTTACAGACTTTGATTCCTATCTATAGTAAGATTGTGAGTATGTGGTGGTTAGAATAATTGTTTGAGATTGGAGATTTAAGTTTTGGTTGTATGAGTTTTGAATACTGTTTAGCACTAAAGAATAATATACAGTCTTCGAACTTTGATGAAGATGATACAAGGGGAGGGGATGTTTTGTTTTGTGTAATATACAATTTTGTGTAATAAACAGTCTTAGAATAATATGCAGTTTTACTATAAATAAAATATGATTTAAAGATATGGTGGAGGGGATGTTTTGTTTTGTGTAATTCATCAAAAAAATCCGTAACATTTGGCTTGGTATGAAGACTGTTTAGCTTTAAAGCAACACCAGCAGCAACATCTTCATCATACTGTTAAGGTGATTCTTCTTCTTCTTCATCATACTATCAATGACATTTTTTTATTCCTTTAACAGTGTCATGCTAATTCCAGATCCAAATCGGGCACCAGACCCTCAAAGGCTTGTTACCTCCTACCCTCAACAAGCTCACATCTTTACAGGTGTTCGAGGCTCAAGGCAACGAACTAATCGAGTCACTCCTAAGTTTTTTCGGGTTGAGATCACTTTAAACACTAATACTCAGTAACAACAATTTCTCTTTAATACCGTTAGTTTTTTTAAATGGCATGTCTTCTTTACAAGCTGTTTTTCTTGATTATAAACCTTTTTCGGCTTGGTTGATACCTGATGTATGGCCTGAGCAGTTGCCAAGGTGGATAAAGCACATCAGAGCAGTTGCCAAGGTGGATAAACTTGGGGTAAAAGCAGTTCCATTGTAATGTTGCTGGCAGTTTCATTGTAAAACTTGGGGTAAATCGATTTTAAAAGCATATAATTTTAATGGTGATAACCCAATTTTTACGTTTTATTTTTTATATCTTTAAAACTTATAATCCATTTAGTTTATATGCTTATTGATTTTTACATTCAGGTTTTCTCAAGTGATGTCAAATCAACTTATAGGCTAACTTCGTCACACTTCGTTGGTCTTTATGGTGCCGAAAGATTCTGCTCAATCTTACAACTGGTGTCCTATTATAATTGACATATGTGTACATATATACATTGTTTTTATTTGGAGCATGTAATTTAAATTTTGCACTTGAGTGATAACAAATAGATGTAAGATTCACATGGAAATATGTATTGTGTATTTGTGTTTTTATCCATTTTTTAAGAGGGCATTATATAATGCAAAGATATGAAAATTTTGGTTTTGTGTTCCATTGAACTTTGTTTGCAAATATTGAGGTGTATTCTTTAGTGGTCATATGTCAATCAATGATATTCCTTTTTTCTTCCATTTATTGTTAAGAAGTAATATGTAAATAAAATTGTTTACTATTGCAGCATGCCAAATTGACAACCTTTTTCTATTTGTTGAGATTGAAGTGATAAGAATGTTTATAATAAATAAAGTTTTTCCAAAAAATTTTATGTTGTTTATGCTTATTTATATTGTAAAATTGCATGACTTTCGATGAATTTATACTGTTGAAAATTATCTGCGTGCCTTCAGGGGACGGAGATTTGTTTGAAACATAATCGAACCTTTAGTATGACTGATGCTCAGGAAAGGTTTTGGAACATAATCAGGATTTGATTTCCACATTGACACTCTTCAATGTATGAATATTATGTATATTTAATTTGATGTTTAGGTTTTTGTTTGATGTTTAGGTGTTTCATTCGTGTTGGTTTATTGTTTAATTTAATCAAGAATTCCACACTCTGCTATGGTTTAGTATATGGATTTGAACTCATCGCACCATTTGACTGATTTTGTTAATGCATATGTGATCGGTTTAAGGACTCACCTACTTTGTTAATGCAGATGTGATCTGTTGAGCGTAATAGCAGTAGCTATTATGCTACTATTGTTTGTAGTACCAGCATGAGCGCTGTAGCGGTCAGGTAGTTGTACTACCGTAGTACCAGGCTGCCAACAACAATGCATGAGGGGAGAGGGGTGAGGGGGTGAGGCTGTGAGAGGAGCCAACGAAGGGGTGAGGTATGTGCTTGGTTCTCTAAGCCACAATTCATTGCTTATCTTTACTCATGATCATTGTGGGCAGTTCAAATTTTAGTTTGGCTTCTATTGCGAAGAAGATATGCCAGTAACGCTGCTTCCACAGACGGTAAACTCCACTCTTCCAGATTTTATTGTTTTTTCTTTCATCCACACCGGGTAGGACTTTTACCAAAAAAAATAATCACATTTACTTATCGTTTGGTAAAAGTCCATTTTAATTTTTAACAAAATCATATGTTTATCATATGCTTTTAATTTTCCCATTTTTCTACATATAACACACAACACATATCAGTCACATATGTTTAGCTTTCGTGATGCATATAACACAGATCACTTGGTCAAATTCATAAAGTGTAGAATCAAGGGGATCCTTTCAGTTTGATTCTTTTTTCCTAAGCATCTAATTTTTTTTAAATGCTTACTTTTGACTTTTGGTTCAAATGCAGGGCTAAAGTACACAATATTTGTTGACAGATGACTCATAAGGCCAAGATCCGGAACGACATATGTTTCAGGGTCTCGATAGACAAACTGATGTGGATGAAAGGTATGGCCTTTTCTATTCTTTAGATATGATATTGGTTATTTTATTTTTCTCACATTTTATAGACTTTTGACATAATTTTTCTATATTGCTTGCATATACAGTTATTCTCGGTCAAAATTCTCCACAAGTTGTCATCTCGAGAATCTCTAAAGCTTTGAAGGATGTGTCATACTCATTTAGCGAAGATGATGAAGAAGAAAAAGAACCGTCTAAAGCCCTTGAACCTAAGTTGATATATATGTTATTTTTGTTACGAAGTTTGTTCCGTTGAAGTATTTGTTAGAAGATTTGAGATCATTTAGTATTGTTGGATTTGTTGTTATCCCTTAAGAGGGTGGATCGTCTAATAAACAAAGGAGATTATGTTCAATTTTTTTGAAATGGACACTTCGTTTATTAGAGGCAATGTGAATTCAGTCGATGAATATTATATATTTCATGTTATATGTGAGTTTGTTTGATGAATTTAGATTATTTGAATAGTGCTGGACAATTTGTTATTTGTTAACTAGGGTAGATAGTCCTATAAATAAGGGAGATTATGGTTAATGTTTTTAAAATTACACTTTGTTTTGTTGGGGAACGATATTTTTGTCATTTTACAATTATGTATTTTGAAAATTTTCGTCGTTTCACGATTACGTACTTTCAAAATTTTCGTCGTTTCACATTTGTGTCGTAAAAAATTAACTTAAATTGTTTATATATTCAATACTTTAGATTGCACCATGTTTTGTCGGGGAACGGAATTTCTGTCGTTTTGCAATTGCGTATTTTGAAAAAAATTTGTCGTTTTGCAATTACATGCTTTAAATTTTTTTGCCACTTTGCGATTACGTATCTTGGAAAATTTTCGCCGTGCCTTCACGCACGAGCATATACTAGTATATATATATAGCAGAAAAGAGTTTTAATAAAACCAGCCTTCAAATAGGTATGCATATTGTATTTTTTGTGTACTTTATAAAGTACACGAAAAAAAATATATGTAATTTTATATATAAAAAATTACATGTCTTTTATAAAAATGCAGGTATTTTTATAAAGTTGTATGTTGTATTATTATAAACAAACTTTTAACTTTCAAACACATGTTTACAAACAAAGTGTAGGCCAAAAATGCGTGTACTTTTAAATGGTTCTCTTTTCATTAAAATATGTTTGTATCATTCCAATGTCGTACTTTTGTTATAAACATAATTACAACTTTTAAAAAATCATCTACAAATAAAGTATGGACAAAAAATACGTGTATACAAAATGGTGAACCCCAATATCATTCCACTAAAATACAAAAGTTGAGGGCGAGAATAAAATTTTGAAATTTACTTATACTTCGTGAACTTTTTGTTAGATCTCTTCAAAAGCTTTCCAAAAAATAATCGCTCGAAAATTGCATTATGAGAAATATTTTATTTCAAAGTATGGAATGAAATTTCAAAAGCGTTAAAATTATTTATCCTTCGTGGATTACATTGGATAAATCCCATCAAGGGCTCGTTTGGTTCGAGGTTTGACAAGAGAATGGGAATTCATAATTCCAGGAATTCTAAGTTCCTGTAATCTTCAATTCCTTTCCATTGTTTGGTTCAAGCAGGAATTCTTTTTTCCCGCCATCTAAAGTCCCTTCTATGTAAATTGTTAAAAAGTTATTAAATATATACTATTTTTTGAAAAAGTTTAAAAAAACGTGTTTTGTTACACTTTTATTTAAATATAAACAGTTTTCAGTAACTTTTTTTTAATTCTTTACAAAAAAATAAAGTTGTAAAAAAATAGTTTTTAAATAAAAACAAAAAAAAGTTTTTGAATAACTTTTTTTATTAATCTTTCCTGAAAAATAAAGTTGTAAAAAATGTTTTTTTTTTCCGTTTTTTTCCTTAAGCAAAAAAAAAAATTGTTGTAAAAAATCAGTTTTTTGAATGTTTTTATATTTCTAATATATAAAAAACAGTTTTTTTAATGTTTTTATTAGAAATATAAAAACATTCAAAAAACTATTTTTGTACAACAAAAAAAAATGCAAAAAAAAAAAACTGTTTATATATAAAAACTGTTTAACAAAACACATTTTTAATGTTTTAAACAAATAGCACATATTTAAAACATTAAAAAATGTGTTTATTAAACATTAAAAAATGTGTCTATATAAATAAAAATGTGTTTATATATTAACACATTATTCAGTTTTTTTTTGCATTTTTTTTTGTTGTACAAAAACAGTTTTTTGAATGGCGAAAAACATTAAAAAAACTGTTTTTTATATATTAGAAATATATATTAACATTTTATTTAAAAAAAATCAGTTTAAGGAAACATCTAAAATATATTTTTATAGTTTTAATCTATAAAACACTGTTAATATATTAAAAAAAATGTTTATATATGAAAAACAGTTTTAAAAAACACGTTTTTTAACTTTTAAAAAAAATAGTACATATTTAAAACATTTTTAATAGTTTATATAGAAAATTATTCTTTTTAACTTTTTTATTTAAAAAAAAAAGAGTTTTAAAAACATTTAAACATTTTTGTAATATGTTTATATATAAAAACTGTTATTAAAGAAAAAATGTTATAGTATAAAAATGTCATTCTTTTTTTATATATAAATGGTGCAAACTATTTTATTTCCTATTAAATAAAGTGAGAGAACGTCACTTGAATATGAGATAATGAATCATTAAATGAAGTGAGAGAACACTTCTTAAAAAACCATGTGATTGGACGGCATCAAAACTTGATGTCGTTCATAAAAAAAAAATTCGAGAAAGAGAGAGTGTGTATGTGTATGTGTGTGAGAGAGATAGAGAGAGCATGTGTGTGAGTGAGAGAGAAAGAGAGTGTGTATATGTATGTGTGTGCGAGAGAGAGTGAGTATGTGTGTGTGTGTGTGTGTGTGTGAGAGAGAGAGAGAGAGAGAGAGAGAGAGAGAATGTGTGTGTGTGTGTGTGTGTGTGTGTGTGTGTGTGTGTGAGAGAGAAAAAAAAAGTGTACTTATGAGTTTATGTGAAATGGTATTTTTGTCTCACCACAAAAGTAAGGTAATATGTCCGGAAATATAGAATTACCCTCATTTTAGAGGGGAAAGAAGAATCTAATTTCGTGGGAATTCTAAGTTCCCCCTTAAATCTCCAACCAAACATTGTAATTCTAAATGAGGGGATTCTAAATTTCAGGAATCCTAAATTCCCTTTCCAAACCTCGAACCAAACGAGCCCCAAGTATTTTTTAAATATATAAATTTTGTGTAGTTCAAACTTTTATTTTAAGAGATATTTAATTTTTAAGTTCCTGGTGAAAAAATATTTGTTAATCAAAATAAATAGATAGAAGACTGTTCAAAAAGTATTACAAGGAATTTAGTATGAAATTCTAAAAAAAAAAGAGAGAAGGAAAAAAAATTGTAACTTAAAAGTACTCGTCCTTCATACAATTGAACTCAGGGTTAGTATAGTAGTTTTTGGCTCAAATTGGGACCCAAAAAATGGGTTCATGTTGGAATAATGGAACCAAAAGGGTAACATGAAGTCAACTAAAGAACAGAGAAAGAAAGTCTTCGAAAAAGACAAAACGTTATGGCTGTAAAAAATATGAGTAAAACTACAGCGACTTGCAAAGAGACTTAAAAGTTGGACTTAATGAGGTGGCTACTGCCACATCAACAACAACAACCCCCATGTCTTTCTTTCCATTTTCATTCTCACTTACAAACTCAATAGCTAGTGGGGGATTCAAGATTTTTTAATTATGAAGGGGAAGTCTTGAGTGGTGCCAGAGGTTCGGGGGCGAAAGCTATCGAGGCAAATTTTTTTAGGATTAAGTTTTATACAAATTTTTGATTAAAAAACAGTATAAGCAAGTTCTCAGAAAGGACATTCTTTAAAAATTGCACCTCTAAAAAAATTACACATTTTGCATCCCTAAATATTTTTTTTTTAAATCTCAAGGGGGGGGGGGGGGGGGGGGGGGGGGGGGGGGCTCCGCTCCTCCTGACACCCCCCAGATCTGCCCTGTCAATATCGACGTCCAAATTACTTTTTCCCTATAAATTCATTTTTTCCCAAAATATTTTGTCACCCTATAAAATAATTTTTTCCCAAAATACATTTTTTAAATTAAAAAATAGCTCAATCAATTAAAAAAATTATTTTGAGTTAATCTTTTATGGATGACAAATGTTTAAATACCATACAAAAAAAAACTCAACTCAAATATAATTTTTTACAATTTAAAAAAAATAGTCTGCATCAATGATACCGGCCACATATACATATCTCCGGTGCAGATCATTTTCTTTAAATTAGTAAAAAAATAGTAAAATAAGTTTTTATGGGTTCCCTGAAATGTTTAATTATCACACAAAAAAACTCAACTAAAAAATAAATTTTTTCTTATTTAAATCTGACCAAATATTCATACCGCTAACGCGGACCAACATATTAGAAAAAATGATCCGCATCAGCGTTATGTATAGGTGGTCCAACGGTATGTATAGGTGGTTGCACCGTCTATACATACCGCTGACACGAACAATTTCTTTTAACTAGTAAAAATATTATTTTTAAAATAGTACAAAAAACAGTTTTTCACATAAATATTTAAATACGACACAAAAAAATTTAACTCAAAAATAATTTTTTACACTTTTAAAAAAATGGTATGTATCATCGATATGTATAATTTGTCGGACCCCCTCTACATACCGCTGGTGCGGACCATTTTTTTAAGACTCCTACGCCGACAAAAATTTGCGATACATTTGGCGCGACACAGTAACGTGTCGCACCGGTATTGGCTATTGTCGCTGGCGCGGACCCACATCCATAACGCAATAACCAATATTGATGCGACACGTCACTGTATCGTAAATCTATGTCGGCATAGTATTATTGTTTATTTAAATACCAGACATAAAAAACTCAATTCAAAAATATTTTTTTATTATTTATAGAAAATTGTCCACATTTGTTGTATGTATAGGTTGTCAAATTATTTATACATACCGCTGGGGTTGACCATTTTTGTTAAATACCACACAAAAAACAAAACTAAAAAATAATCTTTTTACTATTTTAGGAAATACGGTCCGCTCCAGCAGTGTGTATAGGTTGTCGAACCGATTATACATACCGCTGACGTGCGCTATTTTTTTTCCAGGAGCTTTGTAGATTTGGGAGCGAGCGATTGTAATATGTATTTTGGAAATGGGGCAACAAATATTTTATTTATAATTTTTATCCCTATTTTGGAATAAAGCCGCTAGCGCGGATCCATTTTCATAAAACGTCAAGCAATCACAACATGTCACGTCAGCCAAGAATTTGAAAATAGGGATTAAAAATGAAAACTAAATGTTTGTTGTCCTATATCCATAATCAATATTATTTTAAGTTCTAAAAGTGCATAATCTATTTTTTTTAAATAGTAAAAAAATTATTTTTGAGTCGAGTTTTTTTGTATGGTATTTAAACATCTAGGTGAAACATAAAAAAATCAACTCAAAATAATTTTTTTAAATTAATTAACTGTTTTTTTTATTTAAAAAATTTATTTTGAAAAAAAATGAATTTATAGTGTGTTTCTACTTGAATTTGAAGGGTAGTTTTCAATGATGTGGCGACGCCACATCATGAAGTCTCAATTTTATGTCAAAAACGCATGTCGCTGTAGTATTTTTCAAAAAATATGGATTCCAGTAACATGTGTGCTAAAATTATATATTTTAAACTTATAAATAGAAGAAACAGAATGCACATATAATTAATAAGACATAAATATTAATATAAATTTTTTATAATTACTATTTTAAATTTCAAAATGTGTATTTTAAAACACGTATTAACATTTAAAAAAAAAGTAATAATAAAAAAAGGGATCGAAATCCAAACATGCCCCTGACAAGATGAGTATGTTTGGTGCAGTGAATTTATGGTATTATAGGCTGGTTCTCTTTGGGTATTGCCAATCTTGATGACTCTGCCACAAAGGAATTCATCAGGATTTGCTACTGTACCAACCCCCAACATCATATTCATTTATGTCTACACAAAAGAAAAGAAAACTCTCACATTTATTTTGTTTTATTTTGAAATCAACTCCTCTTTATAATGTACTTTAAATTTAGTGATAAGATTGAAAATTTTTCTTTCTTATGTGCTAGTGGTACTATTTCCTCTATATTCTAACTGTTGTCCCTTTCTTTTGCTGCCAAACCAGTAATTAATCGTTACACATAACAGTCGTACAAAGTGACATATACATATTATATAAAGAGAGAGCGATTGGGTGGGGTTGCATTTGCTTTTCTCATAAACTCTCTGCTACATTATTTGTTAATAAAAAAGGCCTTCTTTATATCCGGGTTCATTATACGCCGTTTGTTGATTCTCTAATACAACAATATCTTATAAGACCCACATATACTTAATGTGCCGGAATTAGCACGTCAATTAAGTACAGTTTAGAGTCGGGTTATTAATGTTTACAAGCTCTCCTTTTTCGTAGACTGATATTCACATGGCTTTGTAAACTTTATATATATATATATATATATATATATAGAGAGGCAGGCTCCTGTGTACACTAACTTTGCACACTAACTTTGCACACTACCTTTTAAAAGTGGTAAAAAAAATATTTTTGAGTTGATTTTTTTGTGTGATATTTAAACATTTCAAGGAACCCATATAAAAAAATCAGCTCAAAAAAACTTTTGTTGCTATTTTTAAAAAATCGGTCAAACTTTCGCAGTTTTTAAGCCTTTAAAAACTGCGAAAGTTTGACCGATTTTTTAAAAATAGCAAAAAAAGTTTTTTTGAGCTAATTTTTTTTATGTGAGCCCGTTGAAATGTTAAAATATCACATAAAAAAATTGGTGTGCGCCAGCACTAAGTTTGCACACTTTTAAAAGGTAATGTGCAAAGTTAGTGTGCAAACTTAGTGTGTACAGGAGCCTGCCTCTATATATATATATATATATATAGAGAGAGAGAGAGAGAGAAAGAGAGAGAGAGAGAGAGAGAGAGATTGAATGTTTGTTGGCACCAACCATGGTTGCAAAATGTCAAATGAGATTTTTTATCATGGGTGATTTTGAAGTGTCGCGCGAGCTCTTTTGCAATACTTCAAGTGTTGCATTAGCCTTCATTTTTGTTGAACTCCTATTGGCATACAAATTGGCAATTTGATAATATACTAGATGATCTTATGCATTTCATTTCATAGCCTGTTTAAGTATTTATCAGTAATTATAGATAATAAAATCTAGTTATGAAATGTATTTGTTAACTATATTTTAATACTTATGTGTAGATTATAATTCAAAAAAGAGTCATTTACTTTTTCGAGTCTACTAGTTTTCACTATTTAGATTGCAGGTCCTTTTGTTTACATTATAGTTGGTTGAGGTTCAAAACTCAGGAAACCATTAGTTGACTTGTTCGACTATAGTTGACTCACTTTTTCAACCAAAAAGACTATTTTACCCCTTAACATATTAATGCACATTGGTATCGGTCAAGGTTCTAAAAGGCGCGAGGCGTGGTCGAGGCGTAGATGTCAAGTCTCAAGCCTTAGGAGCATAGGCGCGCCTAGGCGAAGCCTAGGCGTAAAAAGACGTTTTTCCTTTTTTATTATTTTAATTATTCTAAGGCTAGTAATATAATAAAATAATACATACCTTGAATTTTGAAAACATATTCATATGTTTGGTAGCCATCTTTTTCATATCCATGCTCCATAACCAATATTTGTCAACTAATCCTTTGTTTTTAAAAAAAATGTGCTTTAAGCATTTTACCAAGAATAAGGCGTAGGCGATGCGTTTCTCTCAAGCTTCAAGCTTAGGCGGGCTTTTAGAACACGGGTATCAGTATATATTAGTGTATTAAAAATAAATTGTACATTGTTTTTAACTATTTTTAATAAATAAAAAAAATATTTTTTTCATTAACTTTTTTTATAAAATCAAATAATTCTTTATAAAAAAAAAATTAATTATTTTTAAAAAAATCAAAAAGGTTTTAATAAATCCTTAGAAAAACCCTCTAATATAACTGTTTTTTATAAAATCAAATACTGTATTGTATAAAAAATCATTTTCATTTAAAAACTCTTTATTTTACTTTTAAAAACTATATTGTAACAGCAAAACTGTTTTCTATAAAAAAAATTCCAAAACCTATAATTTATATTAAAACATTAAAAAATTGTAATATATATATATATACACACACATATATTAAAAATTTTAGTTTGATTATATAAAAACATTAAAAGCACTGTAATTTACGTAAAAATAATTTACAATAACCTTGCAGAAAAAAGTTAAAAAAACTATATTTAATAAAAAAAAAAACATTAATACTAGTTTTATATATAAAAAATGTAAAAACGTGTAATTTATGATATAAAAAATAAATAATAGTTTATTTTATTTATGAAAGAACATTGTAAACTTATAATTTATATAAAACCAGCTTAGCTTGTTTATATAAAAAAAACAACAATTTCTAAAAAAAAGTAGTTTGTTTGTATAAAAACGTTAAGAAAACCGGTAATTTATATTTATAAAAAATTAAAAACCGCTTTATATAAAAAAAATTAAAAACTTGTAATTAATAAAAATAAATAAATAAAATATTTTGCTTTTATATAAAAAAAATGTTAAAAATATGGAATTTTATGAAAATGGTTTATTTGTTTATATAAAAATATTAGAAAAAGAACTAATATATATATATATATATATATAGAAATGTTAAAATACCCGTAATTTATAAATTTCAAAATTAAAAAAAAAGAGTACATCAATTTTTTTATTTATTTTTAAAAATCCATCTTGTATAAAAACATTAAAACCCTGTTTTATGTATAAAAAAAAGTTAAAAACCTGTAATTTATATTAAAAAAAGAATAATGCTATGAGTACAAAAAACTCCCCCAAAACCTCCCTCAAATCTGATGTGGATTCCACATATTCTCTCACCTACTTATTAAACATTGTCTTGTGGTATGGGGTCCCGCCAGGGCACAAAAAATTATGACTTTTGGGGGAGACTTTGTGGAGTTATTTTTTACGCATAGCACTACTCTAAAAAAAACAGTTTAGTTTGTTAATATGAAAACATTAAAGAAGCATGTAATTTATATAAAAAAATAAACAGTTTATAAAAAAAAGTTTTTGATTTTATAAAATATGTAATTTTTCAACATTTTATTAAAAAAATTGATTTTATGAAAAAACAGTTTATAAAAAAAATGACTTTATAACTTTTTGATTTTGTAGAAAATAGTTAATAAAAAAAGTATTTCGTTTTATAAAACTTTTTTATTTTATAAAAAAAAAATTTAAGACAGTTAGAAATAATGTAGAATTTGTTTTTAATTCACTAATATATACTTATAATAACGTGTATTGATGTATTAAGGAATAAAATAGTCATTTGGTTAAAAAACATAGTCAATTAATGATCAAACCAGTCAACTAACGATTTTCATCGACTTTGCACTTCAACCAACTATAATATAAACAAATGCAGGCAAACTTTAAATAGTGAAACTAGTGAATCCCAAATGGTAAAAGATCCTTGATAAAAATTGTGAGTTCAATAGTGTCAACATAGAATTGTTTTATAAAATCTCATTTGTCCTAGACAATAATTTCCGGTAAATTTGGTAAAAGCCCCTTCATTGTAAAGATTTTGCAAAATGACTCAAATTTTAAAAAAAAAATCGACAAAGAACCCTTGAGATATTAAACCGTGGCATCCAAGACCTTTATATTAAAATGTTTATAATTTTTAGTCACAAAATCTAAGTTTTTTGTAATGGAAATGTATTAATGGTTCAATATATAAGGGACACTTTCTACGATATTTTAAATGACGGTTGATATGTAAAATGTCTAATTCAGGTGCTTTTCTGTGATTTATCCTAAAATTTAAAATAAAGATTATTTCAATCCCAATTATTAAGTACACTAGTCTCAAACTCATAAGTCCAACTTCTTAATATTTGAACAAACATTGATGGTATTAAGTACACTAGTTGATGTATTTGAAATACAATTTCATGCTCAAAATTTTAAATTTAAGTTTCGTTGCTTTTGTTCGTAAATCTAAATTTAGACTCTTCATACCTGAAGAGGCATTCAAAAAGATAATAAAAAATTAAGAATGAACTAATATATGAATTATTGTAATCGAAAAACTAATATATACTGTGTCCATCTATATCACAGACACACAGTTAACGTACAACTCTTTTCCTTTTGAACAATATTTCAGGACCAAAACAGTAGCCAAAAGCTGAAGAAACGCTGCCTTCTTTTACGTTGATAGTCATTTCACACAAGCTCATTGGAACAAATGCTTACGATGTACAGTACTTGTACGAGCACGGAGCATCAAGTGAAAATAAGAGAATTTGCATCACACCCACTAAAACAAACACTGTTTCATATTTTGATATAACTATAATAAAAAGTAAAAATATAATTAGATAATTAAAGAAAACTTGAAAAACTCGCACAAAGATCTTCAACTAAGACATCTTTTCAAACATTACGAAGCTTATTTGTGAACACACCAACAAGTTCTGGCAACTGAAAAACATCACCAAAAATGGTGTCTGTTGGAAAATTAGGCGCTGGCATCTCATTCTCGAACGTCATATTCGACTTTGACTGAATTAAACCACCATTCAAACTCTCAAAATGATCAAAACAAAGTCCAAAATTGTCTCTTTTTCTCTCTCCATTAGTAACGGGCTGTTTAGGAGAAAGCTCATTATGTGTAACAAATGGTTTCTCCAATGGTTTGGGAGTAGGTTTGGGGAAAAACCCATGAAGGATTTCTTGCAACAAACCAGAATTAGGCCGCTCTGAGGGGAAAAGGTCAATGGATTGTTCATCAACTTCATTTTTAGGGGCTATTGAAATGGCAGAATAATTTGGATTATAGTTATGGTTGTTGTTAAACAGTTGTGGTAGAGTCATAGTTGAAGCATTAAAGCTTGGGCACGTATTAGAAGTGGGTGTAGTGGAACCAAGACTATTGTTGATAGATGAAAGATTATTAGTTGAAGAGTTGACAAAATCTTGAAACTGAAGCATGTTTAGAGGATTGTTACGAGTACAACTACTATTAGTAGACCCGGAAAAATGATCAAAATGGGGGTTTGAGAATGATGAAAAACTGGATGATGGAATGAAAGGTTGGGGTGAGTTAACATCACAGTAGTTAAATAGAGGTGATGGTGAAGATGGATAAACAAAATTTGTTCTAGCTTTGGCTCCCCTCATTGCTCGAGCGGCGGTGTCGTAAGCGCACGCGGCCTCTTCTGCAGTATCAAAAGTGCCGAGCCACCGCCGCTCTTTAGATAAAGGGTCCCTTATCTCAGCCGCATAGCGGCCCCAAGGGCGGCGGCGGACACCTCGGTACCTAATTGTTGAGGCAGCCCCACCATCTTTTAGTGGCCTTTTTAGGGTGGTGGTGGTGGTGATGGATTTTTTTGGGAGGTGAAGGGTCGATTGATGGGTGTGGGTGAAACTATTGGTGTTGGGGCTTTGCATGGATTCTTCCATTTGAGGATAAAGAAGAGTGGAATGGGAAATGAGGAATGAGAGATTAGTAAATGGAATGTAGAATGACTTGTGGTATGTTAGCTTGCACTGTGTAATGTGTAATGACTGTTTACTGGAGAGTAGGGTTTAGGCAGAATTCTTCACATCTTGGATGGCTGGGTTAGGTTGTATTTATAGTTGCAACTCAACATCCACATACCAGCTGTCATGTAGAATTCTAATTTTGTACCGGCATCAAACTATATTCATTATCTGGGCCGACTTAAGACGCAATAAAATTATAGTCTTTTTTTTTTTTAACTTTAATCCTTGAGATAATGATACTCCTTACAAAGTTCAATAATTAGGCATATCCCTCTGTGCATAAGTTATAAGCGAGATTATACACATAAGTGAGGTTATATACATGCACGGGATTAAATCTATTTTTTAAATTGTCAGAATTTATGTCTAATTATGAAATTATTTCAAAATTTATATCTAATTACGAAATTATTTCAAGAGAAAGTTTAGAAAAAAACAAAATATTATTAGTAATTGCGTTAAGTGTACTTTTCATTTTTTGACACACCACTTGGTTCATGTAATTTGTTTATTTGAGCTTCATAATAAATTTCTTTATCCATTGAAGGTCTAATTAATTAACAACGCCCTTGTGGTATGTTATGGTCACATTGTACTTAAATCATTTGTTATTTTGCTATAATTCATTTTTAGAATTGTGTTTTAAATTTTAACGGACCTACATATAAAGAACCCAAACATGTGAAGACTAAAACTCAAACACTACTACTATACATGTGTTACCCTTACCCGTAAACATATTCGTCATAAATTTTATGCCAAAAGGCTATTTTCGACGAGGAGACAACCGTGGGGACACATTTATTATGGTCCATGAGGGTAGCCGACTAGCCCAATGTGATCGAAGAGTTGCCCGAGCTAAATCCGATATTTGATTAACTCACGTGTATTTGATACACGCTGGAACACTTACAGATACATTCAAATTGATTACTAACAATCTCGAAGGAGATATTCAGGGACACCACGAATTATCCATGTGTTAATTGAGTCCCTTATACAACTCAATCTCTTATTTTTATGCATCTATAAATTGTAAACCCTGACTTGGGACGAAGGGACATAATCTCGAGCATTGAGAGGCACTATAATAAAACAGTAACCTCTCCATGGACACAGGCAAGTTGTCAAACCACATATATCATTGTTGCATGTGTGATTTTACATTTTGTTTCTGTGATTGTTATGTTGATCTTTATTGTGATATTTCTTGCACTCACAACTGGCGCCGTCTGCGGGAATCGACTTATATTCCTGCGAAAATATTTATTAACAAAAATCCCGTGATGTCTCACCGCAACAACAACATTCCTCGAGTTGGCGATGTTCAAGAAGACCTAGTCCCACTTAGGGTCAGGTCAGGGATTCGCCAGCATATAAATCTCAGGTTTTGCCAAAAAGTCAGCCTTCCGAAGAAAGTCAGGGACAACCTAGGTCTACGCAGATCTCCAAGTTGGTTAACACTTACGAAGCCAACCTTCGCAAATAAGAGGAGGCCACATGCCTCCAGGTGGAAGAGAATGTCTGCCTTCAAAGGTGACTTGAAAGGATGGAGAGAGATCTCCATAGAGATACAAGGAAATGTTGTGATAGGATTCTTAGTCCTCAGGAGAGTAATACTCACAGCCGAGGAAGGATCTCCAGGCACAATTAAGATGGAACTGAACGTGGCAGATCAGAGCATGGTCGATCAACGCATGTCCAGTCAGAGACGCTCCACAGGAGCAATGATCATCAAAATGAGGATATCAAGATTTTGATTCGTAGAGAGATGGACCAACATCCAGCCCATCGAGGAGTCCAGTCTACTAGGGAGCTAGCTAGGGGAGCTCTCAATACCCAGATGAATCCCCCTTTTCAAAGGAGATCGAAGAGGAAGAACTCCCAAAAAAGTTTATCATCCCCCAGATTCAAGATTTATAATAGAAAGACATATCCCATAGACCAAGTTCGACAATACACACAAGTGATGACCTTATGGTGCCACCAGGATGCACTATTGCGTCGAATTTTCCCTTTTAGCCTACATGACGTAGTACAGAAGTGGTTAAAGAACCTGCCTCATAGGTCGATCAGAAACTTCAAGGCACTAGCAGCGACTTTTACTGCTCGCTTCATAACCAGCAGCTCCCATCCCAAGCGAATGAATGAACTGCTCACGATGAAGAAAAAGTCGTAAGGGAGCCTTCGTGATTATGCCAAGAGATATTGGGAAGACTTCAATTAAGCAAATGATTGCTCAGAGCAAATGGTTAGTACATCCTTCAAAATTGGTCTGCCGAATACATATTTGTTGCACCAATCCCTGATTGTAAGGCCCTAAAACAGGATTAGTAAGGTTAATTATACGATTAAGTATAAGTTATGAGTTATAAGTTATAAATTGGTTATGTGGTTAAATGCATCATGAAAATATGTTTCTAAATGCATCATTATGTTTATAAAAATTAAGCTAGAGTGTTGGTGCGAAAGTGGCGATGTTTGGTCGCCAAATGTGAAAGTTATGAAATTCTAAGTAAATAATTACTCTTCTGTTCGAGCCCAAATTAGGTGTACTAGTTTTATGATTTTGGGAAAACACAAAACATGAAAGTTGTATATGTTTAAGTTATATACTCATAGACACAAAGTGAGAGTAAATCGGGGCCCAAAATAGTGAGTTATGGTGATTTTACGAGGCAGGACAAATCTGTCATTAACGGAATTGTCCTATTGGACCCCTTGCCCAACGAATCGCGTAATACCACCTTAAAGTGGTCACATAGCCACGTTTTTAAGCTTATAAGGCAGAACTTATCATCCTTTTCATTTCCTATTACAATCTTGAGAAAAATATGCTTATGGAGAGAGAAAAACAAAGTTAAGAAAGAATTTCTTTGAAAATTCACCATAAATTGAGGAATTCTCGTGAGGTAATTACATCTTTATTAAAGTTTGTCACATGGATGAGTTATATACTTGGCATGTTTTTATTTCTGATTTGGATATATATTTTAATGATACCCATATTGCTGAATTGTGTTGGGACAAGGATGGGTTAAGAACATAGGTTAGAACCAGAGCTAGGATCGTAAATGCATACTTTAAAGTCCTAAATTTACATCATCTTTTCGTAAAGCATTTTGATTTAGAAAATCCATGATTATGATATATATTTCTGCTAAAACATGTTTATTATATGTTTCCATGAATTATACTCAAGGTCAAGGTTATGTATGCTTAAAATTGTTAAGTTATGCCTTAATGTTGTATTTTGACCTAGTTATGCTAAAAATGGTATAAATCATGGAATACTTATTGGAATTGAGTGATTCAAGTTGGAGAGTAAAATACACTCATACATGTATAACATATCCGAAAATTGTGTAAAAATACCAAGGAATGAACCCTTGGTGATAGTTTGAAGTCGTGGTTTAAAATCTTCCCTAAAGGAGCAAGAATGCATACCAAGTGTTTGACGTTTTTCTCGACATAGAAAATGAGACCTAGAAATTATGAAACATTAAATTTGTATTATTCAATGTGTTTACTGATATTGGGTGGAATATCATGAAAAGTTATGTTGTACAAAAATTATGAGAATTCCAGGAAGTTGAAGTTGTGTTGTTATTTTTCTTGAGAAACGATTTGGAAAAGACTGTAATAAAATGGGCATAACTTTGTCTAGCAAATTTGTAATTTAATTCTGTAAATTGTGTTAGAACCCTAATTAATTGGGTGTTATATAAATGTGAAGTGTCATATGTAATTAATCCTTAGTTATTTCTGATTGACCAAATTATGTGATGTGTTACTGGGTTTGATGTTAATCGGTGCATTCAAATACTAACGACATTGACTTGTTAGGTGGGGAAGCAGCTAATACTACCATACCAAGGAAGTAGTTGGTATTAATCTTAGCACTAAATCCAAGGTGAGTGACCTTCCTTATGAAATATAAATTCTTATAATTTCATATGGAAATGTGTAGTTAAACACATGTGTGAAAATGTTTATGGGAGTAATGTTGTATTTATGAAACATATGCATATGATTAAAAATGTTAAGCGATGTTATATGATGATATGGACTAGTGAGTCCTTTATCTAATGTTAAGGACTGTGGTGGGTCCTACGGGATGTGGTGGTCCTGTTAATCCAACTTAAAAGTTTGTGTACTTGGGCCTAATAAAGGGATGTGGTGGTCCCTAATTACTGTGGTGGATTAATTGGACTGTGGCGGGTCCAGGCTTGCGAGAGTTTCACAATTCCTGTTGGGTTATAGCATTAGAACAAAATAAAAATGGTTATTCAAATTGGTTATATGTGTGGTATGTGGTCATTCACTAAGCCTTTATAGCTTACACTCATGTAATGTTTTGTTTCAGGTATGCTTATAAATTGGAGTTCACTGCCAAGTTAGGACCTTAAAACGGGGGAATGACGGATATTTAGTATGGTTTAAATATCAAGATTCCTTTTGTGTAATTATTAAACTAAGGATCTTGGTTATGTAAAGTTATGTAGTACTTATAATTTATAAGTAAAGGCAGTTATGTTTTCATCTACACATACTTTTGGGAAAAAAAATCTTATGCTATTTTCCTCAGAGATTTAAATTAAAGCATTGTTTAAGGCAATTTATCTCTAAATTAAAGGATGAGTTTAACAAAATTAATTCGGGGCGCGATAACTTGGTATCAGAGCGTGGTCATTGGGTTCTGGATAGGGTGTGAGGGTCTAGATTGGCAGTGGACACTAGAAAGTGAGTTTGTTATGCATCTGGATTTTGACTAACAATGTTAATATTAAACTGCTGCTATTATATTTTGTTTAAGTTAATTATATTGCAGTGAGTGATGGATCCACACGAGCCGCATGATAGAGCAGAGGGTGAGGCATCCTATGTACCTAATAGTCAGCAAGGACATAGACCTATTGAAGTGGATGAACCAGAGGTGCAACAACAACCTATTGATGATGTGGGAAGAATATTACGTGTTGTGGCACAACTTACGGAACAAGCAAGAGGTGGAGAACATGGTGGGAATAGGGACAAATTACATGAGAGGTTCATGAAGTTAAATCCGCCTGCATTTACTGGGACCACGGATCCGTTAGTAGCAGAGGGGTGGGTTAGAAAGATGGAAACAATATTCAAGGTGATGGAAGTGAGAGATGAACAAAAGGTTTTATTAGCAACCTTTAGGTTAGAGGCTGATGCAAAGTTATGGTGGGATGCAACAGAAAGGTTACTTACTACAATGGGGGGAGTGGTGCCAATAAATCCTCCATGAATTACATGGGAGAGGTTTGTGAAAGTGTTCTTTGAAAAATATTTCCCAAGGCTTTATAGGAAGGAGAAAGAGGAAGAATTTATCACGTTGAAACAGGGGAATCGAACAGTGGCAGAGTATGAAGCTTTATTTATATCCTTATCTAGATTTGCACCTGACTTGGTGAGGACGGAAGAAAGTAAATGTGATCGGTTTCAAACCGGGCTGAGTGTAGATATAAAAAGCATGGTTGCTAATATGAAGATAACGGATTATGTGGACTTGGTGGATATGGCCATGGTGTCAGAAAAGTCAATAAAAGAAATGCAAGTTGAACACTCGAAGAAAGCTATACATGATAGTATAAGATCATATGAATGGGAGGCGGGAACCTCAACTCAGAGTGTAGCACGAGGAGTGCCTTAGGGCCAAGAGTTTAAAAATAATAGAAATGCACGTGGAATATTTCAAGCTCGAGGTGGAAGGACTGGGATGAATCGGTCAGAAAATGCGTCTGTGATGGGATCGAGGGCCATATTTTGTTATATATGTGGTGGTCAAGGGCACATGTCTCAGGAGTGTACAATAGCTGAGACGACACCTTTATGTTTCCATTGTCATCAACCGGGGCACTTACGAAAGAATTGTCCAGCGATGGGAGCTACAACTTCAGTTGGGAGTGTGACAGTAGGAGATAGGATTTATACACCAAAAGTACACAGGGGAGGTAGAGGAGGTGTGTCTCAAAACCAAGGCCAAGGCAGAGTGTTTGCACTGACGCAACAAGATGCATAAGTTATGCCTAACGTAGTGACAGGTACACTTCCTATTGGTGATAAAGATGCTTATGTGTCGATAGATCCTGGTTCTACACATTCTTTTGTGTCTTTGCTTTATCTGTTGCATCTTAATAAACCACTATCATCATTAGATTCTGGTTTAGCTATTGTTACTCCAGTGGGGGGGTTGGTTTTTATTGAGAGGGTATATAGGGAGTGTGTGGTACGAGTGGGTGAAAAAGAATTACTAGTTGACTTATTACCTCTCGATATGCGTGACTTTGATGTGATACTGGGTATGGATTTATTAGCCTCATATCATGGATGTTTGGATTGCTTTAAAAAGGAGGTAGTGTTTCAGTTACCGGGTGAACCTGAATTTAAATTTATTGGGGAACGAAATGTCACTCCAACTTGTTTGATTTCTGCTACAATATGTTATGAACTGCTAAGGAAAGGATGTGAGGGTTATCTTGCCCTTGTGGTGGACATACGACAAGAGGCTGGAAAATTATCAGATATACCAGTAGTTAATGAGTTTGCAGATGTCTTCCCAGAAGAACTCCCAGGGTTAGCACCAGACCGTGAGGTGGAATTTTCGATTGAGTTGGTACTAGGAACTGCACCAATATCTATTGCACCATATCGTATGGCCCCTGCAGAATTAAAAGAGCTAAAGATACAGTTGCAAGATTTGTTAGATCGTGGTTTTATAAGGCCTAGTGTATCACCGTGGGGAGCCCCAGTATTGTTTGTGAAGAAGAAAGATGGAACCATGAGGCTGTGCATCGATTATCGTCAATTGAATAAGGTGACTATCCGTAACAAATACCCACTACCCCGCATTGATAACTTGTTCGATCAGTTGCAAGGAGCCAAAGTGTTTTCTAAGATTGATCTCAGATCCGGATATCATCAATTGAAAGTAAGAGCTTGTGACATTTCTAAAACTGCTTTTTGTTCCAGGTATGGACATTATGAATTTCTTGTCATGCCATTTGGGTTAACAAATGCACCGGCCGTATTCATAGATTTGATGAACCGTATATTTCACCCATATGTGGATTCTTTTGTTATTGTCTTCATCAATGATATTTTGATATATTCTCGTAGTAGGGAAGAGCATGAATGCCACCTGCGTATTATTTTACAGACCTTGCGAGAGAAGCAGTTGTATGCTAAATTTTCTAAATGTGAATTTTGGCTAGACAAGTTAGTATTTTTGGGGCATGTTATTTCTGCTGATGGTATTTGTGTAGATCCCAAAAAGGTTGAAGCAGTAATGAATTGGGAAAGACTAACTAGTGTGACAGAGGTGCGTAGCTTTTTGGGATTGGCGGGCTATTACAGGAGGTTTATACCGGGGTTTTCTTCTATTGCATTGCCATTAACTAAGCTTACCAGAAAGGAGAACAAGTTTGTGTGGAGTGGCGATTGTGATAAAAGCTTTGAAAGTTTAAAGGGTAAGTTAACATCAGCTCCAGTATTGACTATCCCAATGGGTACAGAGGTTTAGTTATTTATAGTGATGCCTCGTATCAAGGACTCGGTTGTGTGTTAATGCAGCATGGAAAGGTAATTGCTTTTGCTTCTCGACAGTTAAAGATACATGAACGCAACTACCCTACACACGATCTTGAGTTGGCTGCAGTAGTTTTTGCATTAAAAATCTGGAGACACTACTTATATGGTGTTAGTTATGAAATTTTTACTCACCATCAAAGCTTAAAATACTTGTTTACACAAAAAGACTTGAACTTGAGGCAAAGAAGGTGGATGGAACTTATAAAGGATTATGATTGCACGATACATCACCATCCGGTTAAAGCTAATGTTGTTGCTGATGCTTTGAGTAGAAAATCTCTAGGCATAGTATCTTGTATTTATTGTATTCGAGTTGACCTGCTGAGAGAGTTAGCTTTAATGGGGGTGGAATTAACTTTGAATGAGTCTTATGGAATAATGGCACATTTAAATGTTAGACCCACGTTGATAAACTGGATAAAACAAGCACAGGCAGGAGATGCAAAATTAGAGAAAGTTAGAGATAATATGAAAAAAGGTAAAGCAAATGAATTTTCTATTCGGGATGATGACATTGTTATGTACGGAGACCGTTTGTGTGTACCTAATGTGCCTGATTTAAGAAGAACAATTTTAGAGGAAGCGCATTGTTCTTTATATGCTATACATCCAGGGAGCACGAAACTGTATAGATATTTGAAACAATGTTATTGGTGGCCGGGAATGAAAAACGACATTGCAGAATTTGTTGCTAGATGTTTAGTTTGCCAACAGGTGAAGATGGAGCATCAGAAGCTAAGTGGTTTACTACAGCCCTTACTTATTCCTGAGTGGAAATGGGAGCATGTTACTACAGATTTTGTTATAGGTTTACCAAAATCATCACGAGGGTTTGATTCTATTTGGGTTGTCGTTGATAGGTTGACTAACTCTGCACATTTTCTTCCTGTTAAAACTACTTACTCCATGGATAGATATGCCAAATTATATGTGGATGAGATTATCAGATTGCATGGTGCACCTGTTTCTATTATTTCTGATCGAGATCCTAAGTTTACTTCTCACTTTTGGCCTAGTTTACAAGAAGCCTTGGGGACTAAATTGAAATTTAGTACAGCTTTTCATCCTCAAACTGATGGGCAGTCAAAAAGAACAATCCAAACACTTGAAGACATGTTACGAATCTGTGTGTTGGAGTTCAAGGGGAGTTGGGATGAACACTTGCCACTAATAGAGTTTGCTTATAATAATAGCTATCATTCGAGTATTGAGATGGCTCCTTATGAAGCTTTGTATGGAAGAAAATGCAGAACTCCAGTGTGTTGGACTGAAGTAGGAGAACGAAAACTACTTGGGCCAGAAATCGTACAGCAGACTACTGAAAAGATAAATCTTATCCATAATCACTTGAAGGTGGCGCAAAGCAGACAGAAAAGTTATGCAGACAACCGAAGGAAAGAATTGAAATTTGAGGAAGGTGATCGAGTATTCCTACGTGTTTCTCCTTGAAGAGGGGTTATGAGATTCGGGAAGAAGGGAAAGTTAAGTCCCAGGTACATTGGCCCTTATGAGATAATGAAACGGGTTGGAGCTGTAGCTTATAAATTGGCGTTACCACCAGAATTTTCCCGGATACACGATGTTTTTCATATATCAATGTTACATAAGTATGTGTCTGATCCTTCACATGTATTTATTTCACAACCGATAGAGCTTCAAGAGGACCTAACCTACGTGGAGGAATTAATTGCTATTGTAGATCGAAAGGAGCAAGTGTTACGTAGTAAAACCATTTCACTAGTTAAGGTGATGTGGAGAATTCAGAATGCGGAGTATGCCACCTGGGAAGGGGAGGATAACATGAAGAAGCAATATCCACAATTGTTTGGTAAGTTTCTTATGCGTTAAATTTCGAGGACGAAATTTTTATAAGAGGGGTAGAATTGTAAGGCCCTAAAACACGATTAGTAAGGTTAATTATACGATTAAGTATAAGTTATGAGTTATAAGTTATAAATTGGTTATGTGGTTAAATGCATCATAAAAATATGTTTCTAAATGAATCATTATGTTTATAAAAATTAAGCTAGAGTGTTGGTGCGAAAGTGGCGATGTTTGGTCGCCAAATGTGAAAGTTATGAAATTCTGAGTAAATAATTACTCTTCTGTTCGAGCCCAAATTAGGTGTACTAGTTTTATGATTTTGGGAAAACACAAAACATGAAAGTTGTATATGTTTAAGTTATATACTCATAGACACAAAGTGAGAGTAAATCGGGGCCCGAAATAGTGAGTTATGGTGATTTTACGAGGCAGGACAAATCTGTCATTAACGGAATTGTCCTATTGGACCCCTTGCCCAACGAATCGCGTAATACCACCTTAAAGTGGTCACATACCTACGTTTTTAAGCTTATAAGGCAGAACTTATCATACTTTTCATTTCCTATTACAAGCTTGAGAAAAATATGCTTATGGAGAGAGAAAAACAAAGTTAAGAAAGAATTTCCTTGAAAATTCACCATAAATCGAAGAATTCTCGTGAGGTAATTACATCTTTATTAAAGTTTGTCACATGGATGAGTTATATACTTGGCATGTTTTTATTTCTGATTTGGATATATATTTTAATGATACCCATATTGCTGAATTGTGTTGGAACAAGGATGGGTTAAGAACATAGGTTAGAACCAGAGCTAGGATCGTAAATGCATACTTCAAAGTCCTAAATTTACATCATCTTTTCGTAAAGCATTTTGATTTAGAAAATCCATGATTATGATGTATATTTCTGCTAAAATATGTTTATTATATGTTTCCATGAATTATACTCAAGGTCAAGGTTATGTATGCTTAAAATTGTTAAGTTATGCCTTAATGGTGTATTTTGACCTAGTTATGCTAAAAATGGTATAAATCATGGAATACTTATTGGAATTGAGTGATTCAAGTTGGAGAGTAAAATAAACTCATACATTTATAACATATCCGAAAATTGTGTAAAAATACCAAGGAATGAACCCTTGGTGATAGTTTGAAGTCGTGGTTTAAAATCTGCCCTAAAGGAGCAAGAATGCATACCAAGTGTTTGACGTTTTTCTCGACATAGAAAATGAGCCCTAGAAATTATGAAACATTAAATTTGTATTATTAAATGTGTTTAATGATATTGGGTGGAATATCATGAAAAGTTATGTTGTACAAAAATTATGAGAATTCCAGGAAGTTGAAGTTGTGTTGTTGTTTTTCTTGAGAAACGATTTGGAAAAGGCTGTAATAAAATGGGCATAACTTTGTCTAGCAAATTTGTAATTTAATTCTGTAAATTGTGTTAGAACCCTAATTAATTGGGTGTTACATAAATGTGAAGTGTCATATGTAATTAATCCTTAGTTATTTCTGATTGACCAAATTATGTGATGTGTTACTGGGTTTGATGTTAATCGGTGTATTCAAATACTAACGACATTGACTTGTTAGGTGGGGAAGCAGCTAATACTACCATACCAAGGAAGTAGTTGGTATTAATCTTAGCACTAAATCCAAGGTGAGTGATCTTCCTTATGAAATATAAATTCTTATAATTTCATATGGAAATGTGTAGTTAAACACATGTGTGAAAATGTTTATGGGAGTAATGTTGTATTTATGAAACATATGCATATGATTAAAAATGTTAAGCGATGTTATATGATGATATGCACTAGTGAGTCCTTTATCTAATGTTAAGGACTGTGGTGGGTCCTACGGGATGTGGTGGTCCTGTTAATCCAACTTAAAGGTTTGTGTACTCGGGCCTAATAAAGGGATGTGGTGGTCCCTAATTACTGTGGTGGGTTAATTGGACTGTGGCGGGTCCAGGCTTGCGAGAGTTTCACAATTCCTGTTGGGTTATAGCATTAGAACAAAATAAAAATGGTTATTCAAATTGGTTATATGTGTGGTATGTGGTCATTCACTAAGCCTTTATAGCTTACACTCCTGTAATGTTTTGTTTCAGGTATGCTTATAAATTGGAGTTCACTGCCAAGTTAGGACCTTAAAACGGGGGAGTGACGGATATTTAGTATGGTTTAAATATCAAGATTCCTTTTGTGTAATTATTAAACTAAGGATCTTGGTTATGTAAAGTTATGTAGTACTTATAAGTTATAAGTAAAGGCAATTATGTTTTCATCTACACATACTTTTGGGAAAAAAAATCTTATGCTATTTTCCTCAGAGATTTAAATTAAAGCATTGTTTAAGGCAATTTATCTCTAAATTAAAGGATGAGTTTAACAAAATTAATTCGGGACGCGACACTGACTAAGAAAGAAGCGATCACTATTGATGATCTCATGGCTCGTATTGAGAAATAAGCTAAACTAAAAGACGTGGTTCACTATAATGCATGGGACAAAAGTCGAGCAAAGGTAACCAAAGGGGGAGAAAAGAGTGATACTCCAAAGAAGGGAAAAAAGAATTGGGGCTACAACGGCTCCAAGAATGGGAACAAGGTTAATCCTTACAAGGCATTCCATGTTGTTAACACGGTCTCAAGGAACCCATTTACAAGATCTTGAGTAAGATTAAAGGCCAACCATTCATCAAGTGGCCCAAAAAAATGGGTGGCGACCCAACAAAAAGAAACAATGCACTGCGATACGCATTCCACAAGGAGGGCGACCACAAGACTAAAAATTCCAAGGCTCTGAAGTCACACTTGGAAGAGTTGGCCCAAGCTGGGCACCTCAATGAGTACATAGAGAAGAAGGGAGACAAGATCGCAACCAATGGCGACCAGAAGCCGAACAATGTCCTTGAGGAAGACATGGGACAGGAGTTCACGGTGATCCATGGGGTATCAGACCTTAAGCAGATCCAAGGGAATCTTGTTCAAATAGAGCTGGAAAAGGTCACTACTGTCATAGTGTTATTTCTTATTGACCCTTCTAAAATCAAAGTTGGCAAACTCCAGCGATTAGAGGACGTCAACTATACCAAGTATATCATCTTCACTTTAGAGAATTTGGTCGGAGTGAGAACCCCACATCATGATGCACTGGTTATTACCCTTAGAATTGCAAATTGGGACGTCAATAAGTTATTCGTGGACCAGGGAAGTTTGTCAGAGGTGATGTAGTTAGAGTTGTTCCATAAGCTAAAGCTCAACCTAGCCGACCTCAAGTAGGCCGCAGTTTCATTGGTCGGCTTCGCAGGGAAAATCACAATGTCACTGGGAAAGATAGTCTTGCCAGTGAGAGGAGGTAACATCTCAAAGATGATTGAGTTCTTAGTTGTGGATATAGAGTCCCTATATCATGCCATTTTGGGCAGAGGCTACCTACATGCTATGAGGGTCGTACCTTCTACCTTCCACCCAAAACTAAAGTGCATCACCAATTGGGGCGTAGTCAAAATTCTTGGCGACTAGGCCACTACCAGTAAGTACTTCATCATAGCCATCAGACACAAGAAAGATAAGAAAAATGAACTATTGGATGCTCATGAGGAAGCCCAGGAGGGGGCAATACCCTTTAAATATAAATTACGGTATGATCGACCTAGGCTGAAGAAGACCAGTGTACACCCCGCTGATAGGGTCGTTGAAATCCTAGAGGAAGTTGGAGCAGATGACAACTTGCCAGAAAGAATGTATCTAGTCGTAACCACACTCATTGATCACGAAAAGAAAGACATGATTGCCTTTGTGAGAAGCAATCTAGATGTTTATTTTTGGGAACTGTATGATTTCTCAGGGATTAATCCCAATGTATCCTGCCATCACCTACACGTAAATCTGGACTTCAAGTCGATCACTTAAAAGGCTCACCGAATATCCCTAGAGAAGGCTAAAATGGTGGAGAACAAAGTGGGGAAGCTTTTGGATGCAAGATCCATTGGGGAAGTTCAGTTACCCAAATGTCTATCTAACCCAGTAGTAGTACGAAAGAGCAACGGAAATTGGAGGGTCTGTATTGATTTCACAGAACTCAACAGAGCATGTCCCAAAGATAAATTCCCACTGCCTAAAAACGATCAATTGGTTGACGCTATGGTAACACATAAAAGGATGAGTTTTCTGTATGCCTATTTAGGGTACCATCAAATTTCGTTGTTCGTCCCCAACTATGACAAAGTGTCCCTCATAACACCCATTAGGTTACATTACACCAAAACTTTCGGATTGTCACATTCATTGACCATGACAAGTCCAACGTGTCAATGTTAATGACCGTGACAAGTTTGAGTGTGAAAACTTTTATTGTCACGGACTTGTGACGGTCATTGACCGTGATAAGTCTATTAGACTAATCACAATCTTTGACCGTGATAAGTTTTGTCACGGTAAAAATTGTGACAAATAGGTTACAAACTCTAAAAAATTTCACGACCAATGAACATGACAAACTTGGGCAAAATTTTAAAAAAATCTACTGGGCAGTTTGGCCACTACCACTGCCCAGCAGTATATTTGTACATATTATAGCAAAATTATACATGTTCATATAGCATATATCCAAATAAAATATAAATAATGCACCAAATCATTGCATATATAATTCTATATCCAAATAAAATAAAAATACACTCCATATGCAAACCAAAATGTAACAAATCAAAACAATTCAAATATAATCCAAGTGTCGAAATAAAAATAGATACAAATAATGTCTTGCCATAGAGTTTGGGGTAGGTTCCAGGAGGAAAGAAATCCACACGATATACGCATTGAGATACCCCTTAATATGCATCACATCGCATAATTCGCGCAACCACAATGCAGAGTTCTCCTTCGTAGTTATCACATGTGTGACGAGCACATTGGCCTTGATGTTTAAAATGATACATCCATGAATCGACATACCCGACATGGTATTCGGGTCCCTCAACCCCCTCGTTATCCGCTAACCATCATATTTGTCATATAAAACATGCTTGGCCAACCGATTATTAACATAGGTCATTGAACGGGAGCCAAGAAGGGGACTAGATCATTAAGCGGTGAGTCCGCGCATATCGACGATGAAGAAACGACGTCCACATTCACGTCCTCAACCTCATCCACCTATTACTCCACCATCTTATCCTTCCCCTTGCCATTTTCCTTTTCTGCCCAACTGACGCTTTATGAATGCGAACATATCTAGGACTGTTGCCTCCAACCTTGATAGCTTCGCGTCATGCGTGCCCACCTCACGAGCCAACCCGGTGTTATTTATCTCCATTCAGATGATCCTAGATTTGAACACCCGGGAGCTAACCCCATAGTCCTATCCTTATGCACTTGGCTGAGTGCGTCCGTGGATAAAGATGCCTTGTCGGCATCAGACTGAAACGCATGCACTTCCTTAAGATTTGCGTGAAATGACAAAAAGCACACGATTAATTAATTAGGTAGATAAAAAAATTATAACGTAATTAACAAAAAATAAACTGTCGGATTACTTACAATCGTGGTTACGACACTCGATGACACCTCCTTATCCTTGCCCTTCGTCGTCCAAATTGACACATAGGCAACGAGCCTATGTGGCTTACCCCCAGGGCCAATCCCCGTCCACTAAAATGAAATAATACAAAATTAGTAAGTAACGCAGAGTAAAATAATGCAGAATAACATATTTCTATAATTATAGAAAAATATAAAACTTACAATCATGTGCTCTACCTCGGCGTAAGACGTCCATCCGGAGTGGAGCACGTCCGTCTTTTTTTCCCGGTTTTCCCTCCCCGATTGGCGAGATGCCAATTGTGACTCCTCAGTCTCATTATCGATGAACTTTTACCACTTTGCCAATGCGATCGGCTCCTTCATCAGGATGGTCTCATGATGTCTAAGAATGGATTCCCGGGTCTTCCCAAAGTACCGGACCCACAAAGTTTTCTTCCACGTCTTTTGTTGTTCCCTCAATTGCTCCAAAACGGAATCGCAGAGGTGTGGGGGCAGGCCTAATTGTTCCTTTTAAACAAATACAAAACAAAACAAAAGTAAGTGTTAGTTTCTAATAAATATAAATTAAAATTAAAATTAAAATTGAAATTGAAATTGAAATTGAAATTGAACTACATGTAGTGCCGCCCAAATAGCCAACTTGAGCTCATTTGGCACCTCCCTCCAACTAGTGTACCCCGGGTCGATAATAGTCTTCACCAACTTGAGGGATCTAGTCATTTTTCATGTCTTGTTCTCAACGATCGATCCCAATTTGCCCTATTTTGGGAGCCTAGGGGACAAGGAGCCTTCGTCACCTTCACTACCGCCAAGCCCTAAAGAAGACATTTTCAGTAAAAAATTGTTGTTATTAGTACAAATTCAAATGAATCAGAAGAATACAAAGCACTAACCATATGATAACAAAACATTGGAAACTTTGAATTAATGCACTAAACTGATCAAGTATAAATGAATTAAAAGCATTAAACTAATGTCCGATAATAATAAAACGCTAGAATAATACACCCACTGGACATGGAGTTTGAATTAATGCTTAAAAATTAAATCTAAATATTACATGCAGTGAACTGATCAAGTGAAAATGAATTAAAAGCATTAAACTAATGTCCGATAATTGGAATACTTATTACAAATCTAAAAATTATTTCAAATGTGGGTTATCATAAAAAATGGATTAATATTCGATACGAGCATCCAAGTCACCCACACTACTGTTTAAACGCTTTGGCGCATGTAGTACGATTGACCACAGCTCGTGTTTTGTATACTACGAGTAAAACACTTGCTTGACCTTTTGAAATGCACAAACAAATGGCCTATCGCTCATGTGTTCATTGCTCTTTAACTTGGACAAGTCCACCATGATCAAATTGGTGCCAGGATCAACTTTACAAGCATTTGTATTCTCAACTCTTAACCAATCACAGTAAAATACAACCTCTTTGAAGCTTAAATAGTCCAATTCAAATATATTTTGAATTACACCATAGGCCATTTTAGCTTTAACGAGATTTTTATCTTTCGTGCTCGCTCGAAAGAAAGTAAGAGCCTTGTATGAAATGCTCGAGTTCTGTACATTTGTACTTTCCTCGTACACCCTTACACCGAATACGTGATCGTTCAATCGATACTTTTTATACTCTTGTGTCATGAATAAGGGTCCAGTGGCTAGACGAGCAAGCCTTGATGTCACATCATCTGTCTTTAAGAGCTAAGAATATTGATACATTAATTAGGTTCGTTGTAAAATTTTATTGTAATGTAACATTATATAACAACCATTTTCATTATAATTACCTCATGTGACAACCACTGCCTAAATTCGTTGTCTGATTGTGCCATTATTTTTTGTCTTTTATTCTTCTCACGAGCTTCGTATTTTCTGCATAAAATTAATGTGCTAAACATATTAAAAAATTAATCAAGTATAAAATAATCTAAAATGATGTAAAACTTAAAATAATTTAAACTTACTTTTTCCATTCTTTGACATCGTCATGTGTGTCAAATAGATAATGAGCTACTTGTTTATGTTGCAAACTCGTTAATTTTGCTCGTTTTCCCATCACATGACCACCCTCATCGATGAACTCATCAATGTTGGTCGAATCAGGTATATATTCCCGAGTATAGATTGATGACTCCACGATTATGTATTCCTCTGCAACTGATCCTGTAATGTATCTTGTATTCTTGACGTAATCTTTAAAAAAAATTACTAATCTTTCAAACGGATACATCCACCAATATCTAACTGGACCACAAAGAAGTGCCTCGTCGCATAGGTGTACCAATAAGTGAAAACTTATGTCAAAGAATGATGGGGGAAAGTACTTATCCAACACATAAATCGCTTCGGTAACCGCCAATTTTGCAGCCACTATGTGTTCTCGATTGACTACCTTCTCACATAAAAGTGAGAAGAAAATACTAATTTTCATAATAGCCCTCCGCAAATACTTGTGCTTGGAGAAACAATGATTAAAGAATAGAGGAACCAATTGCATGATCACATGTCAATAGTGGGACTTACACTTATGTAAATCAGGATAGCATAATTCACAATCCTTTGCAAGTTGGACGAAAAATTAGATGGAACCTTCAAATTATACATTGTGTCTAAAAACACCTTCCTTTTCTCACTCATCAAAGTAAATGAACCAGGGGGAATTATTATCCTTCCCCAACTATGTTCTTTCAACCATAGCTGTGGCTTAAGTTTCAACAATTTAAGGTCTTTTCGTGCATTTTTTCATCATTCGAATGAATCCCCCCAAGGCATGTGCCCATAATATGTTCAGTGATGTTCTTCCCTGCGTGCATCACATTCAATACATGGCGCACCGAGTTAGTCTTCCAATAAGGGAGGTAAAAAAAATTAACCTCCTAGACCATCCCTTTCTTGCCTCAATTTCATTTCCAGTAGGGGTCTTCTTATGCTTGACATTCTTAAATTTAGGGTTCTTACCTGGCATATTAGGGCTACAATCAGAAGATTTACTCTCAATTTCCGAACTTGAAAGTTTTCTTGGCGTTAGCCTATATTAAACCCCACCCAATAAAAAATTAGAACCTTTCTCCAATCTGAAACTATAATCGGGGGAAAAAACCTCCTATGGAAATGGTATACATTTTTTGAGCTTGCGGGGAGACGAAGAGATTCAGTCTCCTCTCCATGAATAGGACACCCCAAATAACCATGTACTACACAACCGGATAATGTCCCATAAGCTCGAAAATAATGAATTGGCCACATCAACATAGCTTTCAGCGTAAACTCTTATTTTCTAAAATAGTCAAATGCTTGCACACCCTCTTCCACTAACTCATTTAATTCTTCTACCAAAGGATCCAGGTAGACATCGATGTCATCACATGGTGCCTTTGGCCCAGGTATCAACAAAGATAGCTTAAAAAATTCAGGTCTCATACACAGTGAAGGAGGGAGGTTGAGTGGGGCTAGGATCACTAGCCATTCACTCTGATTATTGTTTAAATTTCCAAATGGATTTAAATCATCTGTTGATATTTCCAAACCAATGTTATGCTATTCTCGAGAAAAATTGAGATACTCATAACTCATCCTCCTCCAAGCTGTGGAATTAATAGGATGACGCATGAGATTATCCCCTACTTCTGCCCTAACACGCCAGGTCATTGCCTTCGTTATCCATGGTACTATGAAAAAATTTGAAACGGGCCTTTAGTGTGTACTTAAGGTAAGAATAACTTTGTTCCAATTTTTAGTTAAAACCAATTTTTACTTCTTAAACCCTAAACATGCATCTAAGTGATTAAATCTATTTGATGAATAAAACAAGCGATAAAAGAAACAATTTAACAAAAAATCTCCGAAGGGCAAAACCTTTTTATTTCACTATAATTTGTAAGAAAATGTCTTACACGAATTACAATGAAATAAGTGCGACATACGAAATACCCGCAGGTGGCGGTTTCAATGTCTCGGCTAGAAATTTCCCTTTCCAGGAGGGCAGTA
Organism: Sambucus nigra; assembly: GCA_949130495.1. NCBI lineage: Eukaryota > Viridiplantae > Streptophyta > Magnoliopsida > Dipsacales > Adoxaceae > Sambucus > Sambucus nigra. The sequence continues at coordinate 91,676,654 of OX422215.1, read as the reverse complement.
GTGAAGAAGAGAAATGGCTTCTCCACAAGATACTTCGTAAGGTCTCCTTCTATAATAGCACGCAGATCTTCGGTTGTAGAGTTCTCCTCACAAAGTGCAATACGGTTTAGTGAATGGATTATCTTCCGGTAAACGCGTTCAAGATCACTTAACTTTGGAATTGAGTAATACGATCTTGAATAAACACCGAAAGATGAAAAACTTGTATGGGAATAAGTTTTCAAAACTGTTCTTCCTACAGAAACGTTTGCAGATACGTTTTATTTATAACTGAGCTACACAGAGTCCAAGAAAATGAAAACACGAAAATCGAGGCGGCAAGTCGTTCGAGCGAGATGAGATCTCGTTTGCGTGACATGTCAATATCGTTTGAACGATTCACAATCTCGTTCGAGCGAGACATAGTAAAAAAATAATATTTTTTCTTTTTAATTTATTCCTCGAATTTTCTTTAAACTGTTTACAACTCAGAAATATTTTTTTAAAACATAAAAAGATTTAATTCCCAAACATTTAAATCATCCAACATTTAATTAATATACAAGTTACCCAACTACTCACAAGTATTCATACCTGAGTGATCTTAAACATATGCAACACGTCTTGACTTGTGATCTTCTTGAAAGCTTTGATTGCACATTCTTGGACTTGAACTTTGTCATAGGCTTTAAATAAACTCCATAAATAACTAGCCTAGACTTAACTTATTTTGTCCGAAATTAAGCCAATTAAAACAAACGAATACGCTAAGAATTATGTTCTTACAAATCTCCCCCACTGGCTCTTCCGGGACAAAACTAAACAGAGCTATGTGCCATAAACAAATACATGTCCTATGCCACAGAAAGAAGAAATACAGGACATGATGAAACTGCGTAATCGACAAGCATCTGAATTTTTCTCTGAATGTGATGTATCAATGAATATCTGAATCTCTGAAAACAATACCTACACACATGAGACACAACTAAATACCCAAGTGAAGTATGGGGGAAATAAAATAATATAAAATCATAATAAATACTCCCCCTACATCACATATCTCTCCCCCTTTTTGCCTGGAATAGACAAATGGTGGGACAAACACACCACATCTAGCAATAAAATATTAGAATAAATCAGCATAGCTAGATAATCAATAGCAGTATGACAATGGGTAGCAAAAGATAGCATAAACAGAATGATAATGCTAGAATCGCTAAAACTGCAAAAATAAACTGTACATCCATGTCATAAAACCAAGATATATACAACTGATCGAAAGAGTAAATCATATCAAAGAGAATACAAAATACATCAGGAATATGGATGTCTCAGATACAATAAAAGAAATACAACTAAGCAGAATCATCATCATCATCATCAACAGAATCATCTCTGCATACTTCAACAGGCTCCACACCGCCGGTTATACGCACCAATGCTCTAGACAGTGTTTAGGGATTTTCGCCCAAGGGCCCCAGGCCCTTCTTGCTTTTTTCGGTGTCATCTGAGTTCCTTTTAAAGTGTTTTAACATTTTATAAATATCCACATTATTCCACTTTCCCTTTTTGTCCGATCGAAGCCAAAACTCAGACCTTACCACCCCATTTTACCATTTTATATCCTTTACACTTTAACCTTAATTTTTATTCCAAAAATCATATTGATTTAGGACCTTCTTGTGTAATAACTTTTCCAATATTTTTATTTCATAAAAATGTTTCACTTTAGGTAAAATTACCATTTTACTCACTTGTTTCCAAAATCACCATTTACTTAATTTTCATAAGTGTTAACTCCTCACAAAATACTATTAAGTTACTCATCTTAACTTCTTAAATATTTTAACACATTAAAACCCTTTTTAACCTTGGAGTAGTATTTATCTTATTTAGTGTAGAAGGGTCTTTCAGACCTGCATGTAAAGCTAGTATGAAACTAGGAAAGACCTTTTAGGGTGATAAGGGACGACCTTCAAGGAGCATATCCCTCAGAAACATTGGAGGGAAGGGAGATCCCAAGAGAATGGAACGCATTTAACCTCAAGAAGTTCTACTTTTAGTCTTTTTTATCTTTTGTTAGCACATTTGGGTTATGCAAATTATCATTTTAAACTTATGTCGCTTGCAAGTGATTATTGAATAAATAAAGGTAAGTTGTCCCTCACACTTTTATATTATATTGGTTGCTTACATTTTCTTGATCTCATCTCAATATTGTCCACCGTTTTTTAATGATAACTCCCTCGTGCGTAGTAGAACTCATGGGGATTACAATAAGTTGCTCAACTTGTTTCAATCAAGGAATCTCATGTGCCGAGCAAGGTTTGCAGTAATTATAACTAGTTAAAAAAAGTGTTTCAGTCAATGCAACCTTCAGGTCTTTGTTACAAACACAATAGACCTTATGAGTTTCCTCGATAACAACAAGAGCCCTATAAGGGAACCATAGGCAATAAAGATAACTCAGGTCGGTCGCCAACTTTATTGGTCACGAGAAGCCTTCTCGGGCGGATGGCCCATCGACCATGTACATCCTCTCCATCATTTCATTTAGGGCTAAGGAAGTGTGATTAAATAACCTAAAAAGTAAAGTAGATAGAATGATACTTCTAAGGCATATTGGACTGGGAGAATGTTCAAGTACCTAATGAAAAATGTCTAACACTTGTTCTTAATATCAATTAGTCAGCTTAAAACCCCAAAATGATAAAACTTTGGTACTAGGCCATTCAAATAGCGAAAGGCCTAAGATGATCAAACAATATTACTTGGTTGGCAAATATTTCATATAATTAATGAGAAGCAGCTCTTTCTAGTTCAAATATAAGCAACGGTTATTAACTCATGTTTAGCTAGGACATGCTCAAAATAGGCAAAAGGTTAATAAATTCTGCTTTGTATTGGCACAAATTGGAAATTAAAATTACATTACGACCAAAATACACAAAGACCTAAGATGGACCCGGATGGCAAGCAAGATAATCTACAACGAGCGCCCTTTGACCATCATCCGATTTAGGAGCGAGTTCTTCCACGTCATATTTAAGGTCTTGTTCTAATAGTTGGGAAGGGATAGCATCAGTCGGGATCCAATTATTATCCTTAGAGAAAGGCTTATGGTGGTATGCCGCACACTCGACCTGGTACTTGCACCATAGTCTGGACTCCTTGGGCGTCTTGACCTCCCTAAGGTCACTTAGTCACCCACAAGTAAAGGCAACTTCTTCTGCCTCCTTACTCCTTATTGGGGCATCTACTCAGGCCATATTATAACCATTTGAGCAGGCTTCTCGAGGCCCTATTTTGAATGAATGCCTCAGCTTTGTGACATCCTCCTAGAGCCCATCTACAACTACTTTCAAACTGGTAAAATCCTTCATCAAAGCTTTGTTCTCAATATGGAGCATTTCACCCACTTGGCCCACTTAAGTGGTCTCCATGAGTTTGGCCTCAAAGTATTTATCTCATCTTAAACATATATACACCACATTCTAAGACTCCTTAAGTCTCTCTATAGGTCCCTAGCACCGCCCCATTTTACTATAAACCCTAGGTCATGCTTCAAGTACCGATCTAAAGGCCATCGAGTGCTCCCAAGCCCCGTCTGACTCTAGTCAACTCTATTGTCAGAGTGAAATCTCATTGAATTTTCAAAGGTCTCTGAATCCAATTTTTTATAATCCACCCTGTGCATGAATTTTCATAACGGTCCGGACGAACAAACCATTTTACCATAAAAAATTGATTTAGAGGCCACCGAGCGCTCTCGAGCCCCGATTTGACCCTAGTCAACTTCATCATTAGAGAAAAATATCTTTGAATCATCGAAGGGACCTAAAACCCCTTTTTAATAATCCCACCCATGCACAAAATAGCATAACCTTCTAGACGAATGATTCATTTTCCCCCGAAAATTGATCTGGAGGCCACCAGGAGATCCCGGGCTCTGTTTGACCAAGTTCAAATCTTCGGATAAAACGAGACTGAATGAATTTTTTAATTTCACTCAATACCCTTTCCAACGTTCCACCCCATGCACCAATCAACCTTACGGTACGAATGAACAACCCATTTTACTTGAAAAGGTCATCGGGCTCTTTCGGGCCCTGGTTGACCAAAGTGAACTTTTTTAACCGAGCAAAAATATTTGGAATATCGAATTACCTTTCATATAATTTTCAATGGTCCACCCCTTGTGCAATTATGACTTAGGGTTTTAACAAACGATCCATTTTCGTTCAACGATCTCCCGTCCAAAGGATCGACGAGTGCTTTCAATCCCTGTTTGACCCAAAGTAAACTCCTGAACCCTGGAGCATCCCAAAGGACTCTTAAAGATCTTTGAATTAAATTTATATTGGTATGCCCCATGCATGATTTGGATCAATGAATTACGTTCTATGACCACTTTTTCAAAAAAATTTGCACGAGAGTGCCGATTGGCATGTCAATTTTCCTGCGAATCGACAGTGTGCGTAGGGTTATGTAATACCCCGTACTTTTATGGATATTTATTTATGGGATTAATTGAATTAAATGTGTATTAATTGAGAATTAATCCGGATAAAATACTAATGAGATGTGAGTTGGTATTTGATAATAATGCGTATATATGGCAATATACGAATATTAAAAATATTGAATTTGTCGTGAGATAGAAATACGGCAATTTGGATTTGGAAATTTTATTGGGACGCGTGTGACAGTCGCGTCAGGAATATAATTATTTAATTAAAAAGTGAATTTTATTTTTATTAACCGTATGGTCATTTTGAGTGCACCAACGTGTCCGGAAGGGTCGAAATAGTCAGAAAATACTAGCCGGTGGTTTAGTTTGGGTCTCGGGGCATTTTTAGGCCATTTTGGCAACTTAAAAGGGTAGTTTGGTAATTTTGGAATTTTGGGATTTATGACTAACGAATTTTAGGAGTTTAAAATAGAAAATTTAATGACCCACTAACCCATTACCAGCAATTAACTGATTAGAGGGCTACGGGGGTTTCATGAGAAGTTAGGAGAAGTTCCCAAAGAGAGAACCCTAACCCCATCTTCAACCTTCAACCTTGGGAGAAAAGGAGAGAGCAACCTACATCCAGGATTCAACACCAAATTCAGAGAAAGATCAGAGGCAAGTGGTTTAATTACGTTATTTTCAACGAATGTTTCTTCCATGCCTAGACATTTATGAAAATTACATTGTTTTGGGAGATTGATAAAAACCCATTGAATTGGAATTAGAAATTTCACATTTTGATAAGGAGATTGCATGTAGAATTGTGTTTGGTTAATTATTCTGTTAAATATACATCTTTTATATCACAAAAACGGATCCAACTATGTCTATTGATGACTTTAAATTTCTAGGGTTCATGTTCATGAGATTTGGGAAAAATTGGGGAGATTTGATGATTACGTGTGGTTTAGGATGATTTGACCCCATATAAATGTTATTATACGATTTAAGTATGTTTAGGATTGATTAGAAACCTTGAAATACTGTTGGAATGATGTTTGGATGAGATTAGAGGTGAAGAAAATTGGGGAAAACGAGATAGGAGAATTCTGGGCTCGAAACTGTCACCTCGTTAGAAGGCCTGCCCAGGTCGTTCGAACGAGCTCGTTCGAACGAGCTTCTAACGAGTTGAAAGTTTGACTTCTAACGAGTGGGATTTTCGTTTGATGCCTTTCGTTCGAACGAGATCTCGTTAGATGCCCATTTCGTTCGAACGAACTCTCGTTCGAACAACCTCGTTCGAACGAGACTTCTAACGAGTTGACAGATTGGCCTTTTTGGCCTGATTCGATTTCTAGTGTCCCGTAACCATATTTAATTGTAGAGATAACCTTCCCTTGTTAACTATTTGGTATAATTGGGAGAATTGGGATATAATGAGGAGTGAACCAAATGATATTTGTGGATTAGGACGCTAGTGACTATATACGATGTGAGGATTATTGACGACTTAAATATTTGTATTAACCGGGTATATGAGAATTGTGTAACATTATAAGTTGGTATGAGAATGAGAAGTATACCACTAATAATTTATGGTAATTACTAAGATGTGTGTATGCTTAGTATATGTATATGATTTTATGTGTATGACATACCTACCATTCTTGCTATCACGGGAGGTTTGCGTTCGCTTAGGGCCATCTATTCTTTGTGTGCCTACGAGGGGATATAGATTGGTACCTCGAGGACATAGATCAGAGAAGGACTTATTGGGAAGTTAATAAGTCTGCTGATCATGGGAGCGTAAGTATGTGTGTGACCCATGTGATGTGACTGTCTTAGCCTCCATTGTTTGTGATTGTTGTTATCTGAGAACGATTCCTGAGAGATTCGGAATGTGTGATCCTTATGTACGTGATGTACCGGGATGGATAGCAGAGTATGTGTGCACCGCAGCTTAGTCTCGGGGTGCTTGTATTGTATATTTATAATGTGAATGATATACGGTTAAATGAACAGACTTGTCATGTTTAATTATGAGAATAATTTATAGTAACTCCTTGAGAAGATAAATAAGGGGATAACCTCCAGTAAATGGTAATGCTAATAATTGAGAATCCGAGTTTAAGTAAATCTATCTATTCAAGTGATAACATTGGGAATTCATATTGTGAATCGAGTACATGGGTTAGAACTTATATCGGTTTAGTTAGGTATAAATACCACTTAGATGGGTACTGTACGTTAGGAGTGCACTATTAGACGAGAGGTGAGTATTTCATGTGAGAGCATGTCCTAACATGTATTTTGCATTCTTTGTTTTTATGTTATTAAAGCACTTGCTGTTTTTAAAATACTCTCCATTTTCGGGCTCTGACCCGTTTGCTTTCAAATCTATTTTTGTAAAAAAACCATTTAGGTGCCCAGCCACAAGGACACCGTGCATAGGATTTCCATTCAGGTGACGAGTTGTAGCTGTTTGTGGAAGTTACAGGACCTTGTTAGTAGACGCTTCTTTTGTCTTGACTCTATTCAGTTTTCATCATTTGTAGGGCATGTCGCCCATTTCTATTAGAGACATTTCCTATTTCCATTATTCAGATTGTGGATTGTAATTAATTCAGGATTCAGACTTATTTTATTATTTCAGTTGTGAGATTGTTGTGAAGAGTATTCCTCCAGACTCTTTATTATTTGTTGGTTACCTTATTGAGATTTTATTGTGAATGGTGATGTTATTCTTTTATATTTCTTTTATCGCATGTTAATCAGATTTAATTTAAAATTGGCATCTTACTTTTTAAATACTAGGTGGTTAGTAATCATTAAAATGTTTTCGACAGTGATGCTATTAACTGAACCAACTTGGCATTTTGTATTAATTTAATAAAGGAGTAGATACCCGGTATTTAATTAGTCGGGGTGTCACAGGTGGTATCAGAGCATCAGGTTCTAGTGTCCTTTAGGATCTGTGCGGACTATTATGCTTCCAGCGTAACTTTCTTTGATATAGAGCCCTCTGTTTAGGATTGTTGATTCCTTTAGTAAAATGTCGTTCTCATGCTATGATGTATATGATAGCGAATCGTATTGCGATCGGGTGTATTCGTGTGCCGAACAATGTATTACGTCAGGCGAAGACAGTTGGGTGAACAGCAGGAGGTAAATATATATTGAGGTTAATTGATTTATTTAAAGAAGGATGACCGTAGTTGAAGTCAGCGATATTATGGCACGGAAGTCCTGGATGATATAGAAGGCTAAGGCGTGACTTGAGACTTCCGGGTACAACTATAGTAGGAATGGGGTCAAATTAGACACATCCAACAAGGTTGGAATGGGAGAGAAAGAGTTAGGTGTAACATTGAAGAGAACCAGCAGTAGCAATACTCGAAAGGCGAAGACGGCATGTACTAGCCAAACGAACGCAATGTATCCAAAGGCTTGGACATATGTCAGGATATGACCAATTGAGAGTGAAAATTTGGAGAAATTTTTCCTTGACTCGTAAGAGCGGAGATTCAATGGTGAGAAACAAGCAACCCACTTAAAAGTGGAATGTGATGTCGAGAGGGTGTACACGTATGGTTTAACCATAAGTTCCTTCATCAGATGTTCAGGTTGAAAGGCGAATGTTATTCTGAACTCACATAAGAGGGCCAAACAGGGGTTAACTTGTGAGGAGAAATTTAATGTTGTAGCGAACCTTACACCGGGTGGAGAAGGTGGTATGGAGAAGAGGATGTTAAAGGGAGAATCTACATACAAGAAGAATTGTTAGCTCTTATGGGGAATTCTGCTTGGATGATAAATACAGATAATAATAATATCGCGTGGTATAAATTTGGAGGTAAATGTTCCCTTGGGTAGGGAGATACAAAAATTGAAGAATTTTTGTAGAATAAGACTGGGAAAATGGTGTTGGAGAAACACCACAAGGAGGAAGACCCAATGGAGAAACCGTAAAAATAATTCGATAGCGGAATTGCTACTGAGCGATAGTAATTTCAGTAAGAGAGGTGGAAAAACTAGTAGTGTTTTCCTTAGGTACATCAAGCTAAGGGAACAATGGAGATGGTCTTCAGAGCTGAGACTACCAACGTCCGAGGAAAGGACCACTTTAACATGGTCTGGGTGACCGGAAATAAGTGGAGTATGTGTAGAGGTACTTTGTGGGAGTGAAAGCCTGTACATTATAAATGTTTCCCGATGCAAGTGTAGGGATAAAGGTATTATGCCTGGCAAGGGCAACAGTTATTGAAATATTTGGTGTGGTACGGACAGGTGTTAAGACCAGAAACCATTAGATCAGCTAGGATGATTATCAGGATGGAAGTAGGAGTTATATCCTCAGATGATGTTGCATGTTGGTTGTGATATAAACACGTTACTACAATGGTTATTGTTGTTATTGTCACTTTTGCTTGAGAGTTGAGTTTAGTGAGTATCGGCAATTTTGTTTATGTGAACATTTTTCGCTGATTGTGTGAGGTTCCTTGTATTATTATCCGTATAGGATGAATGGGTATATTGATAGCAGTACATGATTGATTGATTGAAATTACTCGTTTTAGTGCTGTATTATACAAGTATGATATTATCCAAATTGTGTTTTTATATAATTGTACCGATAGTGTGATGGTATTACAAGTTTATCGAAGTTACTACCTTGGGGTAGAATGTTTTGGTTCTGGAGAGGCCCCATTTGTGAGAGGGCCGAGCTCAAAATTGTACTATTGTATATATGTATATATATATATAAATATTGTTGTGATTTCAAAGGCATAATGGTCTTGGATACTTAATCCTAGTATGCGCGGAGATTTAAATGATATGATTAGTATGTAATTTAGTTACTAGTTAGAAAAACGGTTTAGCTGGTTATTGTAATTAACACTCAGGATGTCGTAATAAGTATAGTGCATTATTTTATCGCCATTTAGAGATCTGGGAGTTTATACTCATAGTTGTGTACCTGGGGACGGGATTTTGAGAGCCTCGAGTATAATTGCATAGTGTATATGGAATGTGATTACCATCAATGTCAAGAAAAAGTGTCTTTCGAAAAGAGTTCCTTGTTTAAGTTAAATTGAGAAAGGAGATGTAACTTTGATGTTAAGAGACGGGAACATAGGGGTACGTGTTATGGACCGAGGGCTTAATAAATCTCGATGACCGACAAGGTTAGGTAGTAGTGTATCGGGGGGTTCCTTATTTGGATTTCGCTTTGCGAGACATCCCACGCATGAAACCTAGCTTAAGGTTGGTAGTAGGGGGATATTTAACAATTCGTCCATAATTTGGAATCCCTCGATAATTACGAAAATAGTTAGTTAGGAAAATTACGATATAAGGTCAGTAGAGCCAGTGGTGTGGTGAAGAAGTACTGAAAATTTTGGTTTTATTTCGGCAGGTTGAAGGATGCATTGAGGTTAAGAAGTACTTAGGATTTCAAATTCCGAGGTGATTTAGAATTCCCAAGTGGTATGGCCACGTTGGAAATACTAGAGCAATAAAGAGTTTGGAATACGTATAGCGTATATTATGTGTTACGCCATACGCATGGGTTATAAAAGCTGTAGATATTCTGGTTGACTAAAGTAGTATCGTCAGAAGAAGGGATATAGTTGGTTAAAATTATTACTTATAGGATTTAGCGTCATAAAAGAAGGTGTTAATGAGTATACTCGTATGTAATTAGTGTAGCACATCCGAATGTAGTGAAAAAGCAATGGAAAGCCATTTAATAAGGGGATATCTCTTGAGAAGGCAAATATTTAATTATTATGTGCAATTTGGAGTAGAGTTCCGACTAATCAAATGTTGTGGGTGACTCAAGAGTAAATAGAGTGAGAATGTTAATAAGGTATAAGGAGTCCGGATTTTCACAAAGAGGTGAGAAAGTGTAAAGGTCGAAACTTTGGCATACGCCAAGAGAAGCAGAGGATCGTTAAGTATCACCTAACGGGAAGGAACATTTACAAGAAAGTCAGCATTTAAAGGGGTGTAGTAAGTAGTAGAACGATTGGGTGTTAGATGATTAACCAATTAATTTTGTATCCAACCGATGATTCCAGGGATGGAAGAGTCAAGTTAGTAAATTCCTTGAGGGGTAACAAATTCCTTCAAATACGTGAGTTATGTTGTTCAGAAGAAGACAAATTGTTATATACTTGAATGATTTACACTATTAGATAGTGAACACGCCGGTACGTGGTTCGACGTAGTATTATTTAGAACTGGGATGAAATCCCCGAAATCCACATTCAGGTGGGGTGACAATAAGTAGTGGGAAATAATGATTCAAACTGAGGGTCGTATCACCTATAACCCGAGGTGCAGGCGCAAGGTGACTAACGACTGATGGATTGTATGAAAGAAATTTTGGATTCATTGCGATATTTTCAATTCCAATTCGGGTATAACTAGTGAGGTATATTGTAGTCATGAGGAGGAGATATTACCTAATAGTAGAGTTGGGGGAAAAGCACCCGTATCTATTTATGGTGGACAAGGTGCTTACAAAGGTTTGTGTGACACCAACAAGATGAAGTGGTTTTCCCTTGTGTAAAAGTCACAATGTCGGGATATTTCAAGGAATGGACAAGCGTAGTCAGATATGTTATTGATTCATCCCAGGATGGGAGTTTGGTGTTTTGATAAACGCGGGAGTTAGTAGTGAAGTGAGGACTCACAATACTAATAAAAATAATGCGGCTAATGATGTATAGGCTATTTTTATTCGAATGTTGTTTAATAAGAGCACAACGTGAGGTGCATTTATCGAAGATTATTCTGATAAGGTATCAAGTATGTTAAACAAGCTTATTGTGAAGCGAGGGTTTTAGTGATTTGGGCTTTTCTTTATAATTGTTTTGAATACTGGAGGATACCTAATTTTTCTAGGTGTGCCTTACTTATCCGAATTTCGGGAAGAAATCCTGTTATTAGGGGGGAAGTATGTAATACCCCGTACTTTTATGGATATTTATTTATGGGATTAATTGAATTAAATGTGTATTAATTGAGAATTAATCCGGATAAAATACTAACGAAATGTGAGTTGGTATTTGATAATAATGCGTATATATGGCAATATGTGAATATTGAAAATATTGAATTTGTCGTGAGATAGAAATACGGCAATTGGATTTGGAAATTTTGTTGGGACGCGTGTGACAGTCGCGTCAGGAATATAATTATTTAATTAAAAAGTGAATTTTAATTTTATTAACCGTATGGTCATTTTGAGTGCGCCAACGTGTCCGGAATGGTCGAAATAGTCAGAAAACACTAGCCGGGGGTTTAGTTTGGGTCCCGGGGCATATTTAGGCCATACCGGCAACTTAAAAGGGTAGTTTGGTAATTTTGAAATTTTGGGATTTATGACTAACAAATTTTAGGAGTTTAAAATAGAAAATTTAATGACCCACTAACCCATTACCATCAATTAACTGATTAGAGGGCTACGGGGGTTTCATGAGAAGTTAGGAGAAGTTCCCAAAGAGAGAACCCTAACCCCATCTTCAACCTTCAACCTTGGGAGAAAAGGAGAGATCAACCTACATCCAGGATTCAACACCAAATTCAGAGAAAGATCAGAGGCAAGTGGTTTAATTACGTTATTTTCAACGAATGTTTCTTCCATGCTTAGACATTTATGAAAATTGCATGGTTTTGGGAGATTGATAAAAACCCATTGAATTGGAATTAGAAATTTCACATTTTGATAAGGAGATTGCATGTAGAATTGTGTTTGGGTAATTATTCTGTTAAAAATACATCTTTTATATCACAAAAACGGATCCAATTATGTCTATTGATGACTTTAAATTTCTAGGGTTCATGTTCATGAGATTTGGGGAAAATTGGGGAGATTTGATGATTAGGTGTGGTTTAGGATGATTTGATCCCATATAAATGTTTTAATATGATTTAAGTATGTTTAGGAATGATTATAAACCTTGAAATACTGTTAGAATGGTGTTTGGATGAGATTAGAGGTGAATAAAATTGGGAAAAACGAGATAGGAGAATTTTGGGCTCGAAATTGTCACCTCGTTAGAAGGCCTGCCCAGGTTGTTCGAACGAGCTCGTTCGAATGAGCTTCTAACGTGTTGACAGTTTGACTTCTAACGAGTGGGATGTTCATTCGATGCCTTTCGATCGAACGAGATCTCGTTAGATTCCCACTTCGTTCGAACGAACTCTCGTTCGAACGACCTCGTTCGAACGAGACTTCTAACGAGTTGACAGATTGGCCTTTTTGGCCTGATTCGATTTCTAGTGTCCCGTAACCATATTTAATTGTAGAGATAACCTTCCCTTGTTAACTATTTGGTATAATTGGGCGAATTGGGATATAATGAGCAGTGAACCAAATGATATTTGTGGATTAGGACGCTAGTGACTATATACGATGTGAGGATTATTGACGACTTAAATATTTGTATTAACCGGGTATATGAGAATTGTGTAACATTATAAGTTGGTATGAGAATGAGAAGTATACCACTAATAATTTATGGTAATTACTAAGATGTGTGTATGCTTAGTATATGTATATGATTTTATGTGTATGACATACCTACCATGCTTGCTATCACGGGAGGTTTGCATTCGCTTAGGGCCATCTATTCTTTGTGTGCCTATGGGGGGATATAGATTGGTACCTCGAGGACATAGGTCAGAGAAGGACTTATTGGGAAGTTAATAAGTCTTCTGATCATGGGAGCGTAGGTATGTGCATGACCCATGTGATGTGACTGTGTTCGCCTCCATTATTTGTGATTGTTGTTATCTGAGAACGATTCCTGAGAGATTCAGAATGCGTGATCCTTATGTACGTGATGTACCGGGATGGATGGCAGAGTATGTGTGCACCGCAGCTTAGTCTCGGGGTGCTTGTATTGTATATTTATGATGTGAATGATATACGGTTAAATGAACAGACTTGTCATGTTTAATTATGAGAATAATTTATAGTAACTCCTTGAGAAGATAAATAAGGGGATAACCTCCAGTAAATGGTAATGCTAATAATTGAGAATCCGAGTTTAATTAAAGCTATCTATTCAAATGATAACATTGGGAATTCATATTATGAATCGAGTACATGGGTTATAACTTATGTCGGTTTAGTTAGGTATAAATACCACTTAGATGGGTACTGTACGTTAGGAGTACACTATTAGACGAGAGGTGAGTATTTCATGTGAGAGCACGTCCTAACATGTATTTTGCATTCTTTGTTTTAATGTTATTAAAGCACTTGCTATTTTTAAAATACTCTCCACTTTCGGGCTCTGACCCGTTTGCTTTCAAATCTATTTTTGTAAATAAACCTTTTAGGTTCCTAGCCACAAGGACACCGTGCATATGATTTCCATTCAGGTGACGAGCTGTAGATGTTTGTGGAAGTTACAGGACCTTGCTAGTAGACGCTTCTTTTGTCTTGACTCTATTCAGTTTTCATCATTTGTAGGGCATGTCGCCCATTTCTATTAGAGACATTTCCTATTTCCGTTATTCAGATTGTGGATTGTAATTAATTCAGGATTCAGACTTGTTTTATTATTTCAGTTGTGGGATTGTTGTGAGGAGTATTTCCTCCAGTCTCTTTATTATTTGTTGGTTACTTTATTGAGATTTTATTGTGAATGGTGATGTTATTCTCTTATATTTCTTTTATCGCATGTTAATCAGATTTAATTTAAAATTGGCATCTTACTTTTTAAATACTAGGTGGTTAGTAATCATTAAAATGTTTTCGACAGTGATGCTATTAACTGAACCAACTTGGCATTTTGTATTAATTTAATAAAGGAGTAGCCACCCGGTATTTAATTAGTCGAGGTGTAACAGGTTACCTACCAATTTCAAGGGCTAGGACTATGTTGATCGGCACATCCTTAACCTATAAATAGAGGACATGAACCCACTCCCATGGAAAACCTCAGATCCATCAATATCAGTGATCTCAACAACATTATCTTGCAATCAACGAAGTTTCCTTTTGCGAAATTCCCTTTCCATATTTCATTCGCATCATTTCCATACACAATTTAGAAAAATATCATTCTCTCTGACCCAAACTTCAGGTTAACATTCAAGGGAGCTCATCAAAAATCAAGATTAAGCCTCAATCCTCCAAAGAAGGTCCAAAATTCCTTCTCTCTCTTTAATTTCTTTATTTTTACATTAGTTACATAAATTCTTATTCTAGCTTTGAATTTTTCTCAGACATATTAATACCTCATCCTTTATTAACTTTATTCCACATACTCCATTTTCTATTAAAAAAAATTAAGATAAAGTGGATTACACCTATAAATGCCAACGGGATCATCCACCACAATTTCTCAAAACTAAAAATACGTTTTCTACCCACACACATATAATAAATTCTCGTTAGAATATTTGGGATAAACCCCACCATTATTCCGTATGCGAACTACGTGGAATTTGAAGCCTTTATAGGTTACATAAGCATCTCGGGCTAAAACCCGACACTCGAGTTCAATTTCTCAATTTTCCAATTTTCTCTTTTTCGCATTTGCATCTTTTTCATCTATACGTTATTTTAATATATATTATATTTATGATCCTTATTGGCATTTTATTCAACATATATTATCTTTTCATCATAATGATCAATATCTCGATAAACGCATACATCATATTTTTTAAATATTATTTCGAGAACATTCTTACAAATGACCTCACTCCATCTTTTCCATGATATGAGTTAGGCGATTTCGATCTCCATTTATATATACACGCACACACACTTCATGGAGAAATTAAGGAAAATAGTAACGCAAGCCCATGAGACACTGAAAGTGCAGGATGGGAGCCTAACACCTTCCCATTCCACAACTTAGCCCCCAAACCTATGAACTATTGATTTCGTAAGCATCAGATTGTCATTGATGTCACTCTCTCGAAGCGGCGACATGTTCTTTTACCTATTTTATTCAAAATAAGATGGAAAATCCATCTATTTGCATTCATCCCACACCAACGACGTCCGAAGCGCTCCTAGAGGAAGACGACGTGATACCTTCACCCCTTTCCCCCCAGAAAGGAGATGGGATGGCTATAATGGAGACTCTAGCGGGGATCTTTTTGCAATAGGGCTAGACTCTGTTTGCATGGGTGTTATTATTTTCTTCTTGTATACGTATGCACCACCCTGTATGTTCCTTTTTTATACTCTATTATTTCTTGCATATATCTACCTCATGCTCACTCACTCCTGACTCACACACTTGTAGACGCTTCCCATGTACACTTCACACTACTTACATGTATGATCACTTATATCCACATGTTTCACACACCACTTAGAATGTCCATGCTTAGGTGCCACTAAAACACATCTCCACTTATTACACTTGTATTTCCATGCTCACTCACACTTGTTACACACCACTCGTAGTCAATCCATGTTTAGGTTCACTACCACACACTCACTTATAGGTATTCATACACCACTCACCCTCACATATCCATGCTTAGTATAATATGCATGCTCCATGTTAGATTTACTTTTTATACTTGTACACTTTTTCTTATTAGTATAGTACTCATCATGCCAAATAAAATACTCTCTCCATAATATGCTAATCAAGAATAATGCGTTTTGGACAATACATCACCAAAGAGCATGGTTGTTGACCAAATTTTATCCGATAACTAGGGGTCACTTAGTGACGGGCGCTGGTCCGAAAGTTGCAGTTAGCCTAAGTGATATGACTCTCACCTTTCAATGGCGAATTACTTTCAATGTATATCAAACGTTTCCCCCCGCATCGTACCGCTGGACCGAAGTCGTGACGGGAGGTATATAGCAGAGAACTCGTTTACGTACGTCGAGTATATCAAATTAGCTCTCACACGTACTGTCCCCACAAGGTATATAGTGAGGCAATTCACGTACACTCAGGTATATCAAATGGCTTGTCCACACGTACCGATTGCCCTCAAAAGCAAGATGTATATCACGGAAGTCATGCCAAAGGGGAGAACCGTTCCAACTAACCTAACAACTTCATAACCTTATATAGGCATCAAACCTAGGTCACTCATAGTTGGTTTGTTAGTTACTACCCCAAACTTTGCTGAAATGGTGGGTCGGCATGCTGTCCAAATTTTTGGGTGATTTCATTTTTTAAACGGGACCCTGTCCATGAACCTGGTAACAAGTCAAAGTGTGTTTTACATATTTTTCAAACCCAATTTTCCCAGGTTGGAGTCCCATCCCGCATCTCTTTTTTAGGTAAACCTAATACAAGTGAGAACATAATAATAATAATAATAATAATAATAATAATAATAATAATAATAATAATAATAATAATAATAATAATAATAATAATAATAATAATCAGGCTGAGACCCTTCTTCTCGTTTTTTCTATTTCCTTACCCAAAGTGTCAAAAACATTTTCCCCATCTTTTCTCAATATACCAAAAGCATTTTTCCTTCCTTTAACCATAAAGGTTTTTCTTCTTTTTTACCTAAAAACATTTTGTCCTCCTCTTTTTAAAAAATGTCAAAAACATTTTCCTCCAATAGTAAAAGTATTTCCTTCCTCTTTTTTAAAAACAAATTCGAATCTTTTTCCTTCTCTGGTCGATCGTGTACTTTAACCTTGGTCTGGCTCCCTATTGGCTTCGGTCTTCCGTCGAACCGCCCTGAGGCTCCCTCAATTCCCTTGCTACTTCCTCCGAGTTTGGAATCCACCTTCACCTTCTTTCCATGGAGAACACAGACCAAATACCGAATGTTCAGCCGGATTTGATGACGGTTCTATCCCAACTCATGGCCATGATTGACAACCTTCAAACTGAGGTTCATGATATGAAATGAAACAAGATCCTTGTTTATGAAAATCCCAAAGTCCTCTTCCCTCGCGTAATGGGTCTGCCCGCGCCTGATCCTATTTGGGTCCTGAGGAATTTCAGCACGCTCCACGTGCCCCTCCTACTAATGAACCACCGCCAGCTCATCTCCCTATACCGAATCTTTCCCAACCAAGGGTTAACCTAATCATGACCGTTGATCAGAAAGAAGAAGAATTGAACAAAGTCAAGGAGGACCTTAAGATGTTGACCAAGAAGTTTGACCAAGTTAGAATCTCCGAAAACTACATGGATTACACAAATATGTCTCCTTATCCTAAAGCAAGGGTACCGAAAAAGTTTAAGATGACTAACATTGCGAATTTTGGGGGTAATGGACCCCCAGTTGTTCATCTCTAGAGTTACCACCGAGCCATGACTCTCTTAGGTGCCTCTGGTGAAATAATGGCCCAAATATTCCAATAAACTTTGAAGGACATCGATCTTCACTTGTTCTTATCTCTCAAGGAGTCTAGGATTCACAGTTAGGAGGATATTCTCGTGAATTCATATCATAGTACATGTATAATGAAGAGTTGGAGGTTGCCCTCTATGATTTAGAGGTTCTTAGATAGAATCTGAAAGAATCAGTCAGTAACTTCATAACAAGGTGGAGAGAGAAGGTAACTACCATGAATAATCGGCCTTCCAAAGAGGAGCAAGTCAGTATTGTGAAGAAAAACTTCTTACCCGACGTTCGAGCAACAATTGAAGGATAGTACTACCCCCATTTCCTAGCCCTCCAAGAAGTAGGAGTAGAGATTGAAGAATATATTTCCAAGACAAAAGTTGAGCTGAGGAAAGTATCCGTACAATATTAACTCTGAGAAAGTACGAAAAGCCTGCTAATATCATAATTTCTAGGAGTATTGGCAGGCTTCATGCTTAATTTATTCTAGTACAAATATATTCGAGAAAGTACAAAAAGCCTCCTAATATCAGAGGCTCGATGTATTCATACAAATGATATCTTTCTAGAAGAAGACCCAAAATTTGATCAAACTACCAAATCGTACCCAGTAAATCATCCATCATACCCATATATTCCCCTAAACCCCTTTAATTTTGCCCATACTTTCTCCTACATCCTACCCATTATTCCGATTAGGCTCTGTCACTCCTTACAAGAGCATGCATTATTGTTAGTACCCCTTCCAGAGGGAAAGATATGGAATTATCAGTAGTATTGCACTAATTTCTAGAGTTCGAGCTGAAATTGCCCTAAGAAATGACATTTGACTTCTAGAGATTCAGCATATTATTCTTGTAATCTCATAAGTGGGCTCGAGACTCAGCTAATTAGGTGGTACCTACCGATGAAGTCAGTTTAGATGATGTCGTCCAGATCATGAAAGACTTATTATGACATACTGGTGAAATTTACAATATGTCTTAGTTACTTGATGCATTAAAACTACAAGGGCACCTAGTTCCTTCAATTCTACATCTCCCCATTAAGTGGGAGGATCTATACTAAGCGGTTGTTGAGGTTGTGGAGTTCATTGACTTTTCATGGAAAGATGATGTTAATGCCATCGGATGGGGAGACGAATTCAATAGTTCAAATGAATAGCAAAGACCATAAAAGACTAGCCCAATAGTCAACATATGTGGAATGATATCATTTGAGGAGCTGCTAGGAGAAATAAACAAGGTGGCCGAATAACCTGAGATAGATGAGGAAATGAGATTTCTATTTTCCCCCTCTTCTGTGAATCATATGACTATATCACATAGGCATTACCATGTTCCAAACCTATCAATCATCAGTGGTCGACGAAGGAAAAGGTATTGAGAAACTTCTTATGGCGGAAATAACCCTCAAGGAAAGCAATATCCTCGATCATTTGAAGAAACCAAAGCTAGCATTACTATGTGAGGACTCTTTATGTCTTCCCAGCTACACCGGAATGACTTGATTAAATTGCTTATCGGTCCCACCATTCCTCCTTCCACCATGCCAGAAGAAGCAGTGAATCTGTTCAAATGTCTAACCTCTACTGGAATGTTTTCCTTCTCCGAAGAAGAAATATTTAAGTTAATACCAAATAACAATTATGATCTCAATATCTCTATTGAAGTTATGGGAAAAATTGTCCCACTTTAACTTGTCGATAATGGACCTGCTCTTAATTTTTACCCATTGAGAACCCTCAATTGCTTAGGACTGAAAGTAAGTGACCTTGCTTTAGCCTCCGTCATGGTGCGTGCTTATGATAATAATTGTTAGGAAGTGATGGTATCCATAAAGCTTACAATAGGGGCTGGACCTATAAATCTTGTTACTAAATTCCAAGTCATCGACATTCTGAATTATTTTAACATGTTGCTCGAACGATAATGGCTCCATAGTATCAAGGGTGTGTCTTCTTCCCTCCATCAGAAACTGAAGTTCTTCACTAATGGGTAGGTCATCATGATCTTGGACGATAATGATAACACTAAAAATATAAGCACCAATAATCTGGTATTAGAGATACAAGATGGGATAAATGATATGCCTCTATTAGGTTTTTGAGTTGAACCACTTCTTCTCTCAACAAGGGATGATTTCAAAGATAGAGTGTATCCAGAACACAACCCTCATAGTAACGTCAATGTGATACAGATGTTCAAGAATATGAACTTCGTCCTTCCTTGTGGCATGGGTTATCAACCATCAGTAGAGGAACTCAGAATGCTCCGCCAACCTCGACTGAAGAAAAGGCTATAAAGTGCCAAGATTGTCTCAAGAGATTCCTTAAAAGAAAGATTCATTATAGAGGATAATGATCTCATCTTTTGTGGCTTTCCCAAACCATAGTATAATCATGTGGACTAGAAGATGAAGCCAATAATGGAGATCCTTTTTCAAAACAGTTACTCATGGGCCAAAAGTTCACAGCATTATGTGCAACCACTCATTGAGAAGACTATAGCTGCTACCGTGGATTTTAAGGGAAGTGACTTCTAGGATTCATTCAACTTGAAGACATTAGGGCTGACACTCTGCATGGTTCACTCAAACGCTACATCATCGGATCCATCTCCCCTAATTGAAGTTACTGATGCACCTCTCCGTAACTGGAATGTCATACCAGTTCCACCTACTGAAGTGCAACCCAACACAGACGTTTATCCCATTTCCTCTTCTTTTGTTGTTCCTCCCTATTTTGATGTAATCGAGATCCCTGCAATGAGGTTCTGAACTCTGTTTTTTCCCACAATGAAATAAATGAATATTTTAAGTATCTTGTTGTGCCTTATATTCTTTTCTTGATTCTAAACAAACTCTTGATGATGATGATGATTTTGCAAATAAATAATTCTTACTTGATCTTATTGAGGTTAATAACAAATAACATAACCGTGTTTAAATTAATGAAGATGAAACTGTTGTTATTAATCTCAATTTTAGTAGCCAACTGTGCGAGATTAGGATTGGGCCTAACTTTGACGAGCATGAGTGCTCACAACTTGAAGAATTTTTTAAGGAATTTATGGATGTCTTCGTATGGTCCTACGACAACATGCCCAGAATTGATCCCAAGATAGCTTGGCACCAAATTCCAATGCTCCCAGAATGCAAACAGGTCAAATATAAACTGTGAAAGCTTCACACTGAATGGTCTCTTAAGTTTAAGGAAGAAGTGGTTTAATAATTGAATGTGGGTTTCATTCATACGATCGAATATCTCACATGGCTAGCCAATATCGTACCCGTGCTAAAATCTGAAGGAAAGTTTCGCATGTGTGCTGACTACCAAGATTTGAACAAAGCATCTCCTAAGGATGATTACCTGCTGCCCAATATCAATATGATTATGGATAACACAGTCAGTCATACTCTCAAGTCATTTGTTAATGGTTTTATCGGATATAATCAGATCAAGATGCATCCGAGTTATCAAGAGAAAACCACATTCATCACCCCTTTCGAGAACATTCTGTTACACTGTTATGCCTTTTGGTATAAAACTTGCAGGGGCTACCTACCAGAGGGCTAACACAACTATCTTGCATGATCTGATACACAAAAAAGTGGAGGTCTACATTGATGATATGATTATCAAGTCTAAGACTAGGGAAGGTCATGTCGCCGCTCTGTGGAAGTTCTTCGAACGATTACAGTGATACCAGATGCTACTTAACCCATAGAAATGTGTTTTTAGAGTTACCAAATGAAAGCTATTAGGATTCATGGTTAGTGATAACGGGATAAATACTAATCCTGCCAAACTAAAAGCCATACTCGAAATACACAACCCCAAACGGAGAAGAAAGTCCGGGGATTCCTTAGAAAATTACAGTATATCAGCCGATTCATCAGCGAGTTGACTTCCATTTATGAATCCATATTCAAACTCCTCTGGAAGGATTGAACTAAGGTTTAGACGAAGCTTGCCAGGAGGTCTTTGGCCAAATCAATCAATATCTAACCTAGCCTCTGGACTCATGCCACCACAGCCTGGTCTTCCCCTACTCCTATACTTGACCATAACAGACACCGTAACTGGGACTTTGCTAGCCCAATACCTTAAAGAGTCTCATAAAAAGAGAGTTTTCTACTACACCAGTCATAAGTTGGTCGGTTACGAAGTTAACTACACTGCATTAGAAAAAGTATGTGTTGCTCTTGTCTGGATCACCTGTGACACCCCGCCTAATTAAATACCGGGCGATCACTCCTTTATTAAATTAAATCAAGGTGAACAGTTGGTCCATTCTTAGCATCACTGTCGAAAAATAAATTTTTCCAATTTAACACCCTAATTAATTAAGCTAAGTGCCAAAACCATGTTCATACATACTTTCCAAATTTTATTTAAAGAAAAATCATTTATTTTATTAACAACATTCAATAAGTAAGAATCACACCACAATAAATTCTGCAACATAATCCAAGTAATTTAATACATTCGTCAATCGAATGTCAACATACGAAATCTAAAGTCTCACATTCAAACTGAATAAATCCCATAGTAACAATACTGGAAATAACTGAAATACAAATGTCCAATAACAACGGAATAATGGAAAGAGCTACACATGCCCAACTAGATGAAAGTACTAAGAGTGGATCCGAATGATCGAAGTCGTCTAATCAAGAGTCCTGTAACTTCCACCTAAGCTGCAGCGCGTTCCTTCCAAGAGATCCTAAGCAAGACGCCCCTGTGGCTGGACACCTGTAATACATACATATATATACAAGAGAGAGAGAGAGAGAAAAACGGGTCAAAGCCCGATAGTGTATATGATTTAAAATTTGTTTAGCAAGTATTTAAATTGATACCGGCCAATGCAACAACATATTAGTGCGTTACTCTCTTGAGGAATTCTCACCTCTCTTCTAATGTGCACACCTATCGCACTAACCTTCCTAACGGTTTGTCTTATCATTTATCGCACTAATCTTCCCAATGATTTAACTTATCTTAGCTTACTCGTAAGATTCAAAATTTAACGATTCAATTGTTCGAAAAGGATATTTCAATTAGCAACCAAAGTTCTCATTTTAACCTTATAAATCAATAAAGTTTTCCAGTGTCATATTATACTTTCTCAACACAAGTATTTATAATTTGAGTTATCAACCACGTCCTACATATCACATCACAGTAGACAGTTCCAGATTTCAGAATTTCATATATATATTAACCACTCATAAAATATATATATATAAACCATAACAACACCCCAAATAAAACTATGGTGCGGGCATACTCTACTATCCAAACCCCATATCATTCACATTAAGGGGAATACAAATTCGGAATCACTCTCGAATTGTATTAACACATATACAAACTATAGGTTCCAAGTCCCTTAGGACCGTCTGAACTATCACTGCGATAGCCTGTACCAAGGATACCTATACACAAACAAAATGAGGCGAAGCATAGATTCCAAGTCTCTAAGAGGAAAGCACATACCCGCATCTCCTAGGACCGTCTGAACTATCATTCCGATAGCCTGTACCAAGGATATCTATCTTCTAGGGTACAAGTCAATATCCCCCATAAAGGTCCCATCGAGATAAGACTGTCCCAGCGCGGAAACCTCAGGGATAGCAAGTAGCGTGGGCATGATTTTCACACATAGATAGTATATGCATACACAATCATATAACTATACTCATATTACCATATCAATAATGGGTAAATTCTCAATTCCCATAATTACGTCATTCGCATTTATTTCTCATTATTAAGTTATCATGTATAACCATTCACATCTTATTTTAATTTGAGGAACTTTTCCACTTACTACATAACGCTCATGGATTCTATCCTCCCAAGTATAAAATTCAGTAGGTATACACATTTGTCCCAAAGTAACTCTCTTACGTGTCTCTCTCTCTTTAACATATACTTACATTGTCCCTCATGTAAGATATCCCAAAAATATAGATTTCGCCTTACATTAAAGGATTTTGAATTTTATTTTCAAAGATGAGAATTTCAAATGGTTTCGAAATCGGAATTAAAATGGAGTTTTAATTGATTTTTTTTTTTATTATTTAGAAGAGTCCTCAAAATATAAAACTCTCTAAGAGTCCTCAAAATATAAAACTCTCTAAGAGTACTCAAAACATAAAACTCTCTAGTAAAAATAATATTTTTATAAATCCGACCGTTCGATCAAGCTGAATTTTTGTCAGCAGTCCTATCTCGCCGTTCGCTACAACATACTAAAATTTCAAGCGATTCCAATGGTCCGATCATCCGGAATAAAAATTTTAGTGTTTGTATCTAATTAGAACTCTTTTCTTAATCAAACTCTTAATCCTTTACATGACAAAGGGTTTCTAAAATATCATTTAAGTCATCACTACATGCAATTTCCTATCTCAAATTGGGTTTTTCTTCCATACAATTCATCCTAATCATTCCTAAGCCAATATGAAATATGCATCAACGAAATAAGCAAGATAAACACTTGCCTGGAATTTTTAGAAATCTGGTTTGGTGCCAAAATTGGTGTGGTTTCGTTCCCCGTCTCGAATCTACGCGTTGGTGGTGACGGCGGTGCAATCGGAGGTGTTCTTGGCCTAGAACTCCTTGGAGAGCTTCTCTTCTTCCTCTCCAATGGCCGTCATTTGTCTTTGGTTGTTCTAACCCTAGAAGGCAACCTAGATATCTTATATAACCCTTTTAATTTTCGTGGATTTAATTACCCAAAAATGTAAAATGACCAAAATGCCCTCCCGGGTTACTAATTAGGCCTAAAAACGCCCCGAGACCCAAACTAAACTCCCGGGTACACTTTTCTGACTATATCGACCCTTCTAGATGCGTTGGCGCACTCAAAACAACCATACGAACAACTTATAAAATATTCACTTTTATTAATCAACATTTAGTCCCGACACGACACAGGCGCGTCCCGACTTAAATTTCCATAATTGTCATTTTATTCACACGTGACAATATTATAACAATAAATCTCATATATTACTATACTCATCCAGTAATATTCAACAGATAACAAATTTCCAATAATTACTAACTCTCGTCACGCTAGTAAATATTTAAAGCAACATTCCGGATTAAAATTAAATTAATTTATCTCAATTAAATTTAATAAATCCCATAATTTAAAAGCTATAAAAATACGGGGTATTACATCACCCAAAAATTATGGCACTATATGCTCACTTTTCCCATCATACTTGTGTCTTGAATGGATCCTATCAAATAATCCTGACCTATCTAGTTGAATGGGTCGATGGTTGATGTTGCTAGCAAAAATTGATATCGTGTATATCACACAACCATCCATGAAAGGAAAAGCAATCTTTAATTACCTCTCTGACTACCCTATGGAAGAAATAGATATTTTCGATCTCTGAATTTTCGAATGAAAATATCCTTTTTACCTCCTAAGAAAAGCTCTGGTGGTAAATGTTATTTAACGTCGTATATGTCTACAGGGATTCAACCCTCATGATCGATCAAGTACTCAAAAGATGTAAACTCAAGGACGAGAAACTCTTACCCTTCCATGCCCACCTAGAAGAGTTGGCCTCCCAATTCCAAGATATCACGTTCCATTACATGCCCCGAGAAAATAACCACTTATTCGTTGCCCTTGGTACCTTAGCCTTCGTGATTGACATGCCCTTCCTAGTCCAAAATTAAGATAAACCTACCCACTGCTACCATATTAAGCTCATCACAGAAGAAGATCTTGATATAGTCGATTAATTTTACTGATTTTTGGCACCTCCTCAAGTATGGTAGGTATCCCCAATATTCTAATAAGAAAGACCGTGCAACCCTCACCAAACTGGTTGCCCAGTACATTATCTATAATAAGGTATTATTCAAGAGAAACTTCGATAGAACCCTTTTACACTACATTGCTGGAGCTGGCATTAAAGAGATGATGCAAAAATATCACAGCAGGGAGTCTGAATACCACATGAATAGCCATATTCTCGCCAAGAAAATCATCCGACAAGGTTATTATTGGACTACCATGGTTCAAGATTGCATCACCTATATTAAAAAATGTCTTAAATGCCAATAGTTATCCAATTTAAAGCACTTGCCTCCGTGGAATTATACAACATAACTCTTCCCTGGACGTTCTCCACATGGGGCATCGATATCATTGGGAAATTTCCACCCAAGGCCTCCAACAGGCATGAAATTCATCTTTGTTTACATTGATTACTTCACCAAATGGGTCAAAGACGAGTCCTACGCAGTTTTGAATGCTAAAAAGGTGGACAAGTTCATTCAAAAAAATATAATCTGCCGATATGGGGTCCCGCATGAGCTAATATCAGACAACGGGTTGCATTTCAAGACAGAAGTCACTAAATTAATCGAAAAGTATGGTATTAGGAGAAACAAATCTTCTCCCTACAGAACTTAAACCAATGGTGTAGTCAAAGCCCCCAATAAGAATCTCAAAGAAATCATCAGCAAGATAATGGAGAGTTGTCGAGATTGGGCCAATCGAATCCCTTACGCCCTCTGGGGCTATCGCACTTTACTTTGAGCATCTACTAGGGCTACTCCTTACTCTCTAGTATACAATAAGGATATAGTCCTACCCGTGGAGCTGAAAATTCCTTCAGTCATGCTTGAAAGCAAAGTTAATGAGGAAAACTAACATCAAAGCCGTCTTGACGAGTTGTCACTCTTCGATGAAAGGAAACTAAAGGATCTATATCATATACAAGGGTATCATCACCAAATAGGACGATCATTGAAAAAGAGAGTCATGGATCGTGGTGTCCGAGAAGGGTATTTAATCATTAAAGAAATAATATAGCCCATCTGGGATCCTAGAGAAAAATTCAAGCCCAATTGGAATGGGCCCTATATTATAAAGAAGATCCTATCCGATGGCATAGCTATGCTAAATGACATCGGTGAGGAATAGATGGGCCGTCCAGTCAACTTGGTCTATCTCAAAATATCAGAAATAACCATACATAATCAATCACCGTACAAAAGCTTCACAAATAAAACTCCCCAGGGATCCTACTTGTAACTGCCAGAAGAACCAACCCTATCATCATCATCATCATCATCATCATCTATATCTCGGGGTCCCTAAACTTCCTCTGGTTAGATGGAATACCGAAGGCGCTCCATGGAATGGTAAGCCCAGATCAGCATAGGGAAAACCACAACAACTCCCTCCACGATGTCAAGCATAACGAACCATCTATGTCCACTCTCTTCGGACAACATTTTAGCCACTAACCTCATCCACAACCACTTCATGTAGTCCTCAGATTGGGAAGGACGGGTAGATGATTCTCCCACAGAGATCCCAACCGCAGTTGCATGCATCCAGTCAAATCCTCTACAGGAAAGAAGTCTAGTGTTTGAGGTGGCACAATCTGCTCCCACCCAAATTGATGCAAGAGTCGCTAGGGAAAGGTGAAAGAAGACTGTCGAAGTCTAACTAACTGAACATATGGGTGTTCCCCCAGTTCTAGAATGGGCTATAACTCTCCCCACCAGGGCACTAACCAAAGAAAACCTTGAGACCCTGTAATACCCCGCATTTTTATAGATATTTATTTATGGGATTAATTAAATTAATTGTGAATTAATTGAGAATTAATCTGGATAAAATACTAACGAGATGTGAGTTGGTATTTTATTATAATGTGTATATATGGCAATATATGAATATTGAAAATATTGAAATTGTCGCGAGGCTGAAATACGGTAATTTGGAAAAATTTGTTGGGACGCGCGTGACAGTCGCGTCAGGAATGTAATTATTTGAATTAAAAAGTGAATTTTATTTTTATGAACCGTATGGTCATTTTGAGTGCGCCAACGAGCCCGGAAGGGTCGAAATAGTCAGAAAACACTAGCCGGGGGTTTAGTTTGGGTCCCGGGGCATTTTTAGGCCGAACCAGCAACCCAAAAGGGTAGTTTGGTAATTTCGGAAATTTGAAAATTAAAACCCACGAAAATCAGACTTTAATTACAACTTATTATTAAACCCACTAACCCATTTCCAACCCCAATCTAAGTAGTGGGCTACGGGAGAAGTTAAGAAACTATTTCTAACTTGCCAAAAACCAACCCCCACCTTTATTGTCATCTTGTGAGAAGAGCTTGTAGAGAGAGAGAGAGAGAGGAATTCAACCATCTTCAACCAACAACAAATCTGGAACATAAGGCAAGTGATTTAATTACAATTAATTCAATGATATGCTTTTCCATGTTTAGGGTAATTATCGAATTTATCTTGGAAGATTGATATAGACCCATGAATTTGAAGATTAAAACTATGAACTATGTTAGGAATTGCATGTAGACATATTCTGGACGAATTATGAATTCAAAATATGACCCTTGATGATCTAAAAACGGATTTAAGAAGAGATTTATTAATGTTCTTGAAAGAAATAGAAAACTAGGGTTCTTGATGAAGTTTTGATCCAAACAAAGCCCTTGGTTGATGAATTATTAGTTTTAGAACGTTAATAATGTTGTAGGATGGTTGTACGATGATATTATAACGTTATATTAGAGTTTCATGCATTATAATGGAGTTTTGGGACGATTTGAGGACTGCAAAATGAAGCAGTCCGTAGCCTACCTGGTGCGATCGATCGATCGACCTTCCGAGAATGAGTAAAATTTTCCTAGTTATATTTTAATGATGTAACCCTTAGAAAATTATCATTGGAGACTTTATGAATATCCTTAGACTTAAGGAAGACCAGTAGGTATGGTTATAAAATTTGGACCTTAATTAGAATTCAATTTGAGGAATTATTCTAAAAGCTAATGAAACTCGATGAGTGAGATAATATTAGGGTTAAAAGAGTAAATTTGAATAAATTGATGAAATGAGGTTTGGGCCAGAAGTAAGGACCTTTAGAATAATGATGTTATATGTGGGAATAATAGGAAACTTAATAGTCCCTTTGAGATAGGTTTTAAGTAGAAGAAACTATGACGTGAGATGTGTCGACAGTCTACATTTTATATTATCGGAAGACTTAAAATGTATAAAATTGGAATAATGGTATAAGGATGTAGAATGTACCTTTATTAATATTGAGACATCTAAGATGTGTGAATGCTTAGTATATGATTTTTGTGTATGACATACCTACCATACTTGCTATCACGGGAGGTTTACGTTCGCTTAGGGCCATCTAATCCTTGTGTGCCCGGATTTAGTTTGGTACCTAGAGGACATAGTTCAAGGGAATGACTTAATTGTGAGTTATTAAGCCAGCTGACTATGGAGCGTAGGTATGTACGTGACCATGGATATGTTGAATTATGTTCGCCTCCATTTTTTTGTGTGGTGTTTATTCTAACAATTCCTGAGAGATTCGGAATTTGTAATCCTTATGTACGTGATGTACCGGGATGGATAGCAGAGTATGTGTGCATCACAGCTTAGCCTCGGGGTGCTTGTATTGTATATTTATGATGTGAATAATATACGGTTCAATGAAAAGGAATTTGTTATCTTTAAATTGCGAGAATAATTTATAGTGACTCCTTGAGAAGTTAAAAAGGGATAACATGCCGTGAATTGTAATGTTAATAATTGAGAATCCGAGTTTAAGTAAAGCTATCTATTTAAGTAATAACATTGGGAATTCATATTGTGAATCGAGTAGTTGGGTTAGAACTTTTGACGGTTTAGTTAGATATAACTAACACATGAATGGGTACAGGAACGTTAGGAGTGCAGAGTTAGACGAGAGGTGAGTATTTCATGTGAGATCACGTCCTAACATGTATTTTGCATTCATTGTTTTAAATGTTATTAAAGCACTTTTTGCTTTTAAAATACTCTCAACTTTCGGGATCTGACCCATTTGCTTTCAAATCTATTTTTGTAAAAACCTTTTTAGGTGCCCAGCCACAAGGACACCATGCATAGGATCTCTATTCAGGTGACGAGCTGTAGCTGTTGTGGAAGTTACAGGGCTTTGATATTAGACGCCTCATTTTCCAGTCTTGACTCCATATTCAGTTTCATCATTTGTAGGGCATGTCGCCCATTTCTATTAGAGACTTTTTTATATTTCAGTTATTCAGACTTTGGTTTGTAATTAATTCAGGATGCAGACTTGTTTTATTTATTTCCATATTGGGATTGTTGTGAGGAGTATTTCCTCTAGACTCTTTATTACTTGTTGATTACACTATTGGGACTTTATTGTGAATGGTTATGTTATTCTTTCATAATTCATTTATTGCATGTTAATCATATTTAATTTAAAATTTGACATCTTACTTTTTAAATACTAGGTGGTTAGTAATCATAAAAATGTTTTCGACAGTGATGCTATTAATTGAACCAACTTGGCATTTTGTATTAATTTAATAAAGGAGTAGCTACCCGGTATTTAATTAGTCGGGGTGTCACAGGTGGTATCAGAGCATCAGGTTCTAGTGTCCTTTAGGATCTGTCCGACTTACTATGTTTCCGCTGAGCTTTTTTTGATGTAGAGACTTATATTTTAGGACTGTTGTATTCTTTTATGTATGCTTCGCTCTTCAGCTATTTTAAGTTTATAACTGCAAACTTATAGACTTTACTCTCATTTCAGATGCCTCCACGACGTGCGTAGCGAGTTCCTAGGGATGCACAACCCGAGCCACAGCCAGCACCAGTACAGGGCACCATGAATGCCGCTCAGGTTGCAGCCATTGTAGCCCAAGCGGTAAATGCTTCCCTAGCCGTTGTACAACAGGCACCACCCCAGGCGCCAGTAGCCGCGCCAGTTTAGGCACATGCATTCCCGTCTGCTTGGGAACGTGTTCGAGATGCTTTTCAGAAAGCACACCCTCCGAAGTTCGCAGGTAGCTCCGATGTTGTGGTATTTAGTCAGTGGAGGAAAGATATTCAGAGGCACTTGAGGATGTATGAGTGCACCGATGTTCAGAGGCAGATAATAGCTACTTTCAAGCTAGTGGGAGATGCATTGCAGTGGTGGGAGTCTATTACCACCGCAGAGGAAATAGATACTCTCACGATACAGGAGTTCTGGGTGCGGTTCGATCGCAAATATTTTCCATCAGCTGTTCACACGGAGATGAGAAGGAAGTTGATGAGTCTCAAGCAGGAGGGAAAGACTGTGGCCGAGTATGAGGCCGAATTCACTAACTTACTGAACATTGTTCCGGATGAGATACTGACGGAAGAAAAGAAGATTCAGAAGTTCACAGATGGATTGACTTGGAGGATCCGTCATCATTTGTTAGGGAATCTCACTTTAGACACTTACTCTGATGTGGTTAATGTTGCACTTCTACACTGTCAGGATCACCTCTTTCACATGGCTGAGAGCAAGAGATCAGGAGAGTCCAGCCATCAGGGCAGGACTGGGGGAAACGGTGCCAGTGGGGCACAATCTGTTCAGGGGCAGAGGCAGGATGACCAGGGTTCCGATCAGGGGGATCATAAGAGGTTCAGATCTAGAAATTTCAGGCACGGACAGGGAGGTTTTAGGCAGGGCCATCAGGGTCCGAACGGCCATCAGGGCCAGCAGGGTCGGAATGGTCAACAGCATTTTCAGCCGGGCCAGGGGAGGAATGGTAACGGCCACCAGGGCCGAGAGCAGCAGGGACAGCAAAGGGGAAACTTCCAGGGGAAGTGTTTCATTTGTGGTAAGATTGGCCACAAACGTCAGGATTGTCCTGATAAGGGTAGGGCCCCATAGCAGCAGCAGCAGGGTGCTCGACACGAGCCGCAGAGGCCTATATTTCCCGCCGCCCTCCCAGCACCACCGCAGATGGCAGCATTACCACCCATTCCAGTAGTCCCAGTTCAGCAGGGACAGCTTCAGTATGGGAGAGTGTATCAGCTCCAGCAGGTCGCAGTCCCACAGGATCCACCAGCCATTGAGGGTATGTTCTCTATTCAGGGGACTCTGGGGCGCATTTTATTTGACACGGGGGCTACACAATGTTTTATTGCTATGAGATTTACATGCACCATTGGGTTGTTAGACACCACCGAGAGTACGGTTACTTGCGTAGATTCACCGTTGAGTAGGGGTTCCGTGATTTCCCTTGTATGTAGACGCGTGGGTATAGAGATTGGGAGGTTTACTCTACCCGCTGATATGTTAGTGTTAGAGATGACCGAGTATGATGCCGTTATTGGTATGGATTGGCTAGTTGCATACCGAGCCATGATTAACTGTTTTAGTAGGAGTATTATCTTTTCCATTCCCAGGAAGGAGATGTTTTTGGTGGCAATGCCTCATCCTGAGGGAGGATCGTCCACCCACTTGTACTACATAGAGGAAGAGACCTCTAAGGAAGTGGTGATACCACTTGATTTGATACCCGTTGTTAGTGAGTTCGCTGATGTATTTCAGGATATACCGGGACTACCTCCGAGTAGGGAGATAGATTTTGTGATTGATTTAACACCGGGCACTCGGCCTATTACCCGCGCACCTTACCGTATGGCTCCAGCAGAGATGAGAGAGTTACGGGATCAGATTGAGCAGTTGTTGGTTCAGGGGTTTATCCGGAGGATTACTTCGCCGTGGGGTGCCCCTGTGTTATTTGTAAAGAAGAGGGATGGATCGTTGATATTGTGTGTAGATTATCGGGAGTTGAATAAGGTCACGATACGGAATAAGTATCCGTTGCCCTGAAACGATGACTTATTCGACCATTTGAGAGGAGCTTCTTTCTTCTCAAAGATTGATTTGCGATCGGGATACCATCAATTGCATATCAGGGAAGAGGACGTCTCGAAGACTGCTTTCTTAACGAGATATGGTTCCTACGAGTTTCAGGGTTATGCCTTTTGGTTTGACCAACGCTCCAGTAGGTGTTTATGGACTTGATGAATAGGGTGTTCAGAGAGTTCCTGGACCAGTTCGTCATTGTTTTCATTGATGATATTCTGTTTTAGTCCCAGACAGAGGAGGAGCACGCCGAGCATTTGAGGCAGGTTTTGCAGACGCTACGTCAGAACGAGCTGTATGCAAAGTATGAGAAGTGTGGGTTTTGGCTGAAGGAGGTTCAGTTTTTGGGGCATATTATTTCCGACCGGGGGATATCTGTTGATCCGGGGAAGGTATCCACGGTGAGGGAGTGGGGACAACCCATGACACCGACTGAGATTCGTAGTTTCTTGGGCCTAGCAGGATACTACAGGAGGTTTATTCGGGATTTCTCAAAGATAGCGGGTCCTTTGACACAACTGACTCGTAAGGGTGTGCCATTCATTTGGAGTGATGCCTGTCAGTTGGCATTTGATGAGTTGAAGGACAAGTTTACCTCAGCACCCGTGTTAGGATTGCCGAGACCAGGAGTTGAGTATCTAGTTTACACCGATGCGTCCTTACAAGGACTTGGAGGTGTATTACAGTAGGAGAGTCAGGCCATAGCTTATGCTTCCCGTAAGCTTAAGCCTCATGAGAAGAATTACCCCACTCATGATTTGGAGTTAGCGGCAGTGGTATTTGCCCTTCGGATTTGGAGACATTATCTTTTGGGGGAGAAGTTTCCATTATTCACGGACCCCAAGTCCTTACAGTACCTGTTCACGCAGAAGGAGCTGAATATGCGACAACGGAGGTGGCTTGAGTTTGTGAAGGACTATCAGTTTGATATCCAATATCACCCGGGGAAGGCTAACGTGGTAGCAGACGCGTTGAGTCGTAGGCCAGTAGATGAGGTGGCAGGGGCATGGAGGGCAAAGTGGAAAGAGTTGGGACACCAGGATGTAGTGGCCCGATCGTTCATGTCTGTGATGACTGTTACACCGCAGATTGTCACGAGAGTGGTGAAAGCATAAGCAAATGACTCATTCTGTCAGGAGCAGATAGTTCGATTACTAGCAGAGGGAGCCGAGTCCTATACCGTTAGCTCAGACGGGGGATTACGCTTCAATGGTAGACTGGTAGTTCCGGAAGGGGAGGAACTGCGACACGAGGTGATGGTAGAGTCGTACGGCTCACGGTTCGCGGTACATCCCGGTGGGGACAAGATGTACCAAGATATGAGACGTCAGTATTGGTGGAGTGGGATGAAGAGAGATATTGCCGTGTTTGTTTCTAAATGCGCCACATGTCAGCTAGTAAAAGTGGATCATCAGAGACCGGCAGGACTTCTACAGCCATTAGAGGTCCCGATGTGGATGTGAAAGAGCATCTCCATGGACTTTATCACGGGGTTACCTACGTCACAGAGGGGTCATGACTCCATTTGGGTAATTGTGGACAGGTTGACCAAAGTTGCTCATTTTCTACCCGTAAGGACCGACTACACTACGGGACAGTATGCCCAGCTTTTTATTGTAGAAATAGTGAGACTTCACGGTGTGCCCCTAAATATCGTGTTTGACCGAGACAAGATATTTGTTTCACGGTTTTGGGAGAGTTTTCAGGAGGCCATGGGCACGGAATTACGGTTGAGTACGGCTTATCATCCGCAGACCGATGGGCAAATCGAGCGTATAAATCAGATGTTGGAAGACATGTTACGGATGTGCATCATTGACTTCGAGCGTGGATGGGAACAGTATCATCCACTGGTGGAGTTTGCTTACAACAACTCCTACCAGTTCACCACTGGTATGGATGAATTTGAGGCGTTGTACGGTAGACCTTGTCGTTCCCCAGCATGTTGGTTGGAGGTGGGGGATAACAAACTACTTGGTCCCGAAGTGATTCATGATACTTCGACAAGGATAGAATTAATACGGAGTCGCATTCGGGTAGATCAGGATCGGCAGAAGATCTACGCTGATGCGAAGAGGTTCTTCAGGGATTTCCAAGTGGGGGACCAGGTTTTACTCAGAGTATCTCCTATGAAGGGGATTATGCGATTTGGAAAGAAGGGGAAGTTGGCACCGTGATATGTGGGACCATTCCTATCATCGAGCGGATTGGGTCTGTTGCGTATAGACTTGGGTTATCGGAGCATTTGCACAGGATTCATGATGTGTTTCATATTTCCTCGCTAAGGAAATATCTTAGAGATGATTTGGCTCATTCTCACATTGCTTTGGTGGACATCGATCTCCAGCCCGATAGCTCCTACGAGGAGGGGTCGATTGCTATTTTGGACAAAAGTGAGCGGAAACTGCGGTCAAAGATAATTCTGTTAGTACGTGTTCAGTGGCGGCATCATAATGTCGAGGAGTCCACATGGGACCACGAGGATGAGATGCGTGAACGTTATCCAGAGTTATTTTTACCAGGTACTTTCTAGTTCCGAATTTCAGGATGAAACTCTGTTATTGGGGGGGAAGTATGTAATACCACACATTTTTATCGATATTTATTTATGGGATTAATTAAATTAATTGTGAATTAATTGAGAATTAATCCAGATAAAATACTAACGAGATGTGAGTTGGTATTTGATTATAATGTGTATATATGGCAAAATATGAATATTGAAAATATTGAAATTGTCGCGAGGCTGATATACGGCAAATTGGAAAATTTTGTTGGGACGCGCGTGACAGTCGCGTCAGGAATGTAATTATTTGAATTAAAAAGTGAATTTTATTTTTATCAACCATATGATCATTTTGAGTGCGCCAACGAGTTCGGAAGGGTCGAAATAGTCAGAAAACACTAGCCGGGAGTTTAGTTTGGGTCCCGGGGCATTTTTAGGCCGAACCGGCAACCCAAAAGGGTAGTTGGGTAATTTTTGGAAATTAAAACCCACGAAAATCAGACTTTAATTACATCTTATCATTAAACCCACTAACCCATTTCCAACCCTAAGTAGTGGGCTATGGGAGAAGTTAAGAAACTATTTCTAACTTGCCAAAAACCAACCGCCACCTCCATTGTCATCTTGTGAGAAGAGCTTGTAGAGAGAGAGAGAGAGAGAGAGAGAGGAGAATTCTGCATAGAGAGAGAGAGAGGAATTCAACCATCTTCAACCAACAACAAATCTGGAACATAAGGCAAGTGATTTAATTACAATTGATTCAATGATATGCTTTTCCATGTTTAGGGTAATTATCGAATTTATCTTGGAAGATTGATACAGACCCATGAATTTGAAGATTAAAACTATGAACTATGTTAGGAATTGCATGTAGACATATTCTGAACGAATTATGAATTCAAAATATGACCCTTGATGATCTAAAAATGGATTTAAGAAGAGATTTATTAATGTTCTTGAAAGAAATAGAAAACTAGGGTTCTTGATGAAATTTTGATCCAAACAAAGCCCTTGGTTGATGAATTATTGGTTTTAGAACGTTAACAATGTTGTAGGATGGTTGTACGATGATATTATAACGTTATATTAGAGTTTCATGCATTATAATGGAGTTTTGGGACGATTTGAAGACTGCAAAACGAAGCAGTCCGTAGCCTACCTGGTGCGATCGATCGATCGACATTCATCAGTCGATCGATCGACCACCATCGATCGATCGAGGTTCAAGGTCGATCGATCGACCTTCCCAAAACGAGTAAAATTTTCCTAGTTATATTTTAATGATGTAACCCTTAGAAAATTATCATTGGATACTTTATGAATATCCTTAGACTTAAGGAAGACCAGTAGGTATGGTTATAAAATGTGGACCTTAATTAGAATTCAATTTGAGGAATTATTCTAAAAGCTAATGAAACTCGATGAGTGAGATAATATTAGGGTTAAAAGAGTAAATTTGAATAAATTGATGAAATGAGGTTTGGGGCAAAAGTAAGGTCCTTAAGAATAATGATGTTATATGTGGGAATAATAGGAAACTTAATAGTCCCTTTGAGATAGGTTTTAAGTACAAGAAACTATGATGTGAGATGTGTCGACAGTCTACATTTTATATTATCGGAAGACTTAAAATGTATAAAATTGGAATAATGGTATAAGGATGTAGAATGTACCTTTATTAATATTGAGACATCTAAGATGTGTGAATGCTTAGTATATGATTTTTGTGTATGACATACCTACCATATTTTCTATCACGGGAGGTTTACGTTCGCTTAGGGCCATCTAATCCTTGTGTGCCCGGATTTAGTTTGGTACCTAGAGGACATAGTTCAAGGGAATGACTTAATTGTGAGTTATTAAGCCATCTGACTATGGAGCGTAGGTATGTACGTGACCATGGATATGTTGAATTATGTTCGCCTCCATTTTTGTGTGTGGTGTTTATTCTAACAATTCCTGAGAGATTCGAAATTTGTAATCCTTATGTACGTGATGTTCCGGGATGGATAGCAGAGTATGTGTGCACCACAGCTTAGCCTCGGGGTGCTTGTATTGTATATTTATGATGTGAATAATATACGGTTCAATGAAAAGGAATTTATTATCTTTAAATTGCGAGAATAATTTATAGTGACTCCTTGAGAAGTCAAAAAGGGATAACATGCCGTGAATTGTAATGTTAACAATTGAGAATCCGAGTTTAAGTAAAGCTATCTATTTAAGTAATAACATTGGGAATTCATATTTTGAATCGAGTAGTTGGGTTAGAACTTATGACGGGTTACTTAGATATAACTAACACATGAATGGGTACAGGAACGTTAGGAGTGCACAGTTAGACGAGAGGTGAGTATTTCATGTGAGAGCACGTCCTAACATGTATTTTACATTCATTGTTTTAAATGTTATTAAATCACTTTCTGTATTTAAAATACTCTCCACTTTCGGGCTCTGACCCGTTTGCTTTCAAATCTATTTTTGTAAAAACCTTTTTAGGTGCCCATCCACAAGGACACCATATATAGGATCTCTATTCAGGTGACGAGCTGTAGCTGTTGTGGAAGTTACAGGGCTTTGATATTAGACGCCTCATTTTCCAGTCTTGACTCCATATTCAGTTTCATCATTTGTAGGGCATGTCTCCCATTTCTATTAGAGACTTTTTTATATTTCAGTTATTCAGACTTTGGTTTGTAATTAATTCAGGATGCTGACTTGTTTTATTTATTTCCATATTGGGATTGTTGTGAGGAGTATTTCCTCTAGACTCTTTATTACTTGTTGATTACACTATTGGGACTTTATTGTGAATGGTTATGTTATTCTTTCATAATTCATTTATTTCATGTTAATCAGATTTAATTTAAAATTTGACATCTTACTTTTTAAATACTAGGTCGTTAGTAATCATAAAAATGTTTTCGACAGTGATGCTATTAACTGAACCAACTTGGCATTTTGTATTAATTTAATAAAGGAGTAGCTACCCGGTATTTAATTAGTCGGGGTGTCACAGGTGGTATCAGAGCATCAGGTTCTAGTGTCCTTTAGGATCTGTACGACTTACTATGTTTCCGCTGAGCTTTCTTTGATGTAGAGCCTTATATTTAAGGACTGTTGTATTATTTTATGTATGCTTCTCTCTTCAGTTATTTTAAGTTTATAACTGCAAACTTATAGACTTTACTCTCATTTCAGATTCCTCCACGACGTGCGCAGCGAGTTCCTTGGGATGCACAACCCGAGCCACAGCCAGCACCAGTACAGGGCACCATGAATGCCGCTCAGGTTGCAGCCATTGTAGCCCAAGCGGTAAATGCTTCCCTAGCCGTTGTACAGCAGGCACCACCCCAGGCGCCAGTAGCCGCGCCAGTTTAGGCACATGCATTCCCGTCTGCTTGGGAACGTGTTCGAGATGCTTTTCAGAAAGCACACCCTCCGGAGTTCACAGGTAGCTCCGATGTTGTGGTATTTAGTCAGTGGAGGAAAGATATTCAGAGGCACTTGAGGATGTATGAGTGCACCGATGTTCAGAGGCAGATACTAGCTAATTTCAAGCTAGTGGGAGATGCATTGCAGTGGTGGGAGTCTATTACCAGAGGAGAGAGATACTCTCACGATACAGGAGTTCTGGGTACGGTTCGACCGCAAATATTTTCCGTCAGCTGTTCACACGGAGATGAGAAGTAAGTTGATGAGCCTCAAGCAGGAGGGAAAGACTGTGGCCGAGTATGAGGCCGAATTCACTAACTTACTGAACATTGTTCCGGATGAGATACTGACGGAAGAAAAGAAGATTCAGAAGTTCACAGATGGATTGACTTGGAGGATCCGTCATCATTTGTTAGGGAATCTCTCTTTAGCCACTTACTCTGATGTGGTTAATGTTGCAATTCTACACTGTCAGGATCACCTCTTTCACATGGCTGAGAGCAAGAGATCAGGAGAGTCCAGCCATCAGGGCAGGACTGGGGGAAACGGTGCCAGTGGGGTACAATCTGTTCAGGGGCAGAGGCAGGATGACCAGGGTTCCCATTAGGGGGATCATAAGAGGTTCAGATCTAGAAATTTCAGGCACGGATAGGAAGGTTTTAGGCAGGGCCATCAGGGTCCGAACGGCCATCTGGGCCAGCAGGGTCGGAATGGTCAACAGCAGTTTCAGCCGGGCCAGCAGGGCCAGGGGAGGAATGGTAACGGTCACCAGGGCCTAGGGCAGTAGGGACAGCGAGGGGGAAACTTCCAGGGGAAGTGTTTCATTTGTGGTAAGATTGGCCACAAACGTCAGGATTGTCCTGATAAGGGCAGGGCCCCACAGCAGCAGCAGCAGGGTGCTCGACACGAGCCGCAGAGGCCTATGTTTCCCGCCGCCCTCCCAGCACCACCGCAGATGGAAGCATTACCACCCATTCCAGTAGTCCCAGTTCAGCAGGGACAACTTCAGTATGGGAGAGTGTATCAGCTCCAGCAGGTCGCAGCCCCACAGGATCCACCAGCCATTGAGGGTATGTTCTCTATTCAGGGGACTCTGGGGCGCATTTTATTTGACACGGGGGTTACACAATATTTTATTGCTATGAGATTTACACGCACCATTGGGTTGTTAGACACCGCCGAGAGTACGGTTACTTGCGTAGATTCACCGTTAAGTAGGGGTTCCGTGATTTCCCTTGTATGTAGAGGCGTGGGTATTGATATCGGGAGGTTTACTTTACCCGCTGATATGTTAGTGTTAGAGATGACCGAGTATGATGCCATTATTGGTATGGATTGGCTAGTTGCGTACCGAGCCATGATTGACTGTTTTAGTAGGAGTATTATCTTTGCCATTCCCGGGAAGGAGATGTTTTTGGTGGCGATGCCTCGTCCTGAGGGAGGATCGTGAACCCACTTGTACTACATAGAGGAAGAGACCTCTAAGGAAGTGGTGATACCACTTGATTCGATACCCGTTGTTAGTGAGTTCGCTGATGTATTTCAGGATATACATGGACTACCTCCGAGTAAGGAGATAGATTTTGTGATTGATTTAACGCCGGGCACTCGGCCTATTGCCCGCGCACCTTACCGTATGGCTCCAGCAGAGATGAGAGAGTTACGGGATCAGATTGAGCAGTTGTTGGGTCAGGGGTTTATCCAGAGGAGTACTTCGCCATGGGGTGCCCCTGTGTTATTTGTAAAGAAGGGGGATGGATCGTTGAGATTGTGTGTAGATTATCGGGAGTTGAATAAGGTCTCGATACGGAATAAGTATCCGTTGCCCCGAATCGATGACTTATTCGACCAGTTGAGAGGAGCTTCTTTCTTCTCAAAGATTGATTTGCGATCGGGATACCATCAGTTGCGTATCAGGGAAGAGGACGTCTCGAAGGCTGCTTTCTTAACGAGATATGGTTCCTACGAGTTTCAGGGTTATGCCTTTTGGTTTGACCAACGCTCCAGTAGTGTTTATGGACTTGATGAATAGGGTGTTTAGAGAGTTCCTGGACCAATTCGTCATTGTTTTCATTGATGACATTCTGGTTTACTCCCAGACAGAGGAGGAGCACGCCGAGCATTTGAGGCAGGTTTTGCAGACGCTACGCCAGAACGAGCTGTATGCAAAGTATGAGAAGTGTGGGTTTTGGCTGAAGGAGGTTCAGTTTTTGGGGCATATTATTTCCGACCGGGGGATATCTGTTGATCCGGGGAAGGTATCCGCGGTGAGGGAGTGGGGATAGCCCACGACAGCGATTGAGATTCGTAGTTTCTTGGGCCTAGCAGGATACTACAGGAGGTTTATTCGGTGTTTCTCAAAGATAGCGGGTCCTTTTACACATCTGACTCGTAAGGGTGTGCCATTCATTTGGAGTGATGCCTGTCAGTTGGCATTTGATGAGTTGAAGGACAAGTTTACCTCAGCACCCGTGTTAGGATTGCCGAGACCAGTAGTTGAGTATCTAGTTTACACCGATGCGTCCTTACAAGGACTTAGAGGTGTATTGTAGTAGGAGAGTCAGGCCATAGCTTATGCTTCCCGTAAGCTTAAGCCTCACGAGAAGAATTACCCCACTCATGATTTGGAGTTAGCGACAGTGGTATTTGCCCTTAGGATTTGGAGACATTATCTTTTGGGGGAGAAGTTTCAATTATTCACGGACCACAAGTCCTTACAGTACCTGTTCACGCAGAAGGAGCTGAATATGCGGCAACGGAGGTGGCTTGAGTTTGTGAAGGACTATCAGTTTGATATCCAATATCACCCGGGGAAGGCTAACGTGGTAGCAGACGCGTTGAGCCGTAGGCCAGTAGATGAGGTGGCAGGGGTGTGGAAGGAAAAGTGGGAAGAGTTGGGACACCAGGATGCAGTGGCCCGATCGTTCATGTCTGTGATGACTGTTACACCGCAGATTGTCACGAGAGTGGTGAAAGCACAGGCAAATGACTCGTTCTGTCAGGAGCAGATAGTTCGATTACTAGCAGAAGGAGCCGAGTCCTATACCGTTAGCTCAGATGGGGGATTACGCTTCAATGACAGACTGGTAGTTCCGGAAGGGGAGGAACTGCGACACGAGGTGATGGCAGAGTCTCACGGCTCACGGTTCGCGGTACATCCCGGTGTGGATAAGATGTACCAAGATATGAGACGTCAGTATTGGTGGAGCGGGATGAAGAGAGATATTGCCGTGTTTGTTTCTAAATGCGCCACTTGTCAGCTAGTAAAAGTGGATCATCAGAGACCGGCAGGACTTCTACAGCCATTAGAGGTCCCGATGTGGATGTGAAAGAGCATCTCCATGGACTTTATCACGGGGTTACCTACGTCACAGAGGGGTCACGACTCCATTTGGGTAATTGTGGACAGGTTGACCAAAGTTGCTCATTTTCTACCCGTAAGGACCGACTACACTACGGGACAGTATGCCCAGCTTTTTATTGTAGAAATAGTGAGACTTCACGGTGTGCCCCTAAATATCGTGTTTGACCGAGACAAGATATTTGTTTCACGGTTTTGGGAGAGTTTTCAGGAGGCCATGAGCACGGAATTACGGTTGAGTATGGCTTATCATCCGCAGACCGATGGGCAAAACCGAGCGTATAAATCAGATATTGGAAGACATGTTGCGGATGTGCATCATTGACTTCGAGCGTGGATGGGAGCAGTATCATCCACTGGTGGAGTTTGCTTACAACAACTCCTACCAGTTCACCATTGGTATGGCTCCATTTGAGGCGTTGTACGGTAGACCTTGTCGTTCCCCAGCATGTTGGTTGGAGGTGGGGGACAACAAACTACTTGGTCCCGAAGTGATTCATGATACTTCGACAAGGATAGAATTAATACGGAGTCGAATTCGGGTAGATCAGGATCGGCAGAAGATCTACGCTGATGCGAAGAGGTTCTTCAGGGATTTCCAAGTGGGGGACCAGGTTTTACTCAGAGTATCTCCTATGAAGGGGATTATGTGATTTGGAAAGAAGGGGAAGTTGGCACCGTGATATGTGGGACCATTTCCTATCATCGAGCGAATTGGGTCTGTTGCGTATAGACTTGGGTTATCGGAGCATTTGCACAGGATTCATGATGTGTTTCATATTTCCTCGCTAAGGAAATATCTTAGAGATGATTTGGCTCATTCTCACATTGCTTTGGAGGACATCGATCTCCAGCCCGATAGCTCCTACGAGGAGGGGTCGATTGCTATTTTGGACAAAAGTGAGCGGAAACTGCGGTCAAAGATAATTCTGTTAGTACGTGTTCAGTGGCGGCATCATAATGTCGAGGAGTCCACATGGGACCACGAGGATGAGATGCGTGAACGTTATCCAGAGTTATTTTTACCAGGTACTTTCTAGTTCCGAATTTCAGGATGAAATTCTGTTATTAGGGGGGAAGTATGTAATACCACACATTTTTATCGATATTTATTTATGGGATTAATTAAATTAATTGAGAATTAATCCGGATAAAATACTAACGAGATGTGAGTTGGTATTTGATTATAATGTGTATATATGGCAATATATGAATATTGAAAATATTGAAATTGTCGCGAGGCTGAAATACGGCAATTTGGAAAATTTTGTTGGGACGCGCGTGACAGTCGCGTCAGGAATGTAATTATTTGAATTAAAAAGTGAATTTTATTTTTATAAACCGTATGGTCATTTTGAGTGCGCCAACGAGTCCGGAAGGGTCGAAATAGTCAGAAAACACAAGACGGGGGTTTAGTTTGGGTCCCGTAGCATTTTTAGGCCGAACCAGCAACCCAAAAGGGTAGTTTGGTAATTTCGGAAATTTGGAAATTAAAACCCACGAAAATCAGACTTTAATTACAACTTATCATTAAACCCACTAACCCATTTCCAACCCTAATCTAAGTAGTGGGCTACGGGAGAAGTTAAGAAACTATTTCTAACTTGCCAAAAACCAACCCCCACCTCCATTGTCATCTTGTGAGAAGAGCTTGTAGAGAGAGAGAGAGAGAGAGAGAGGAGAATTCTGCATAGAGAGAGAGAGGAATTCAACCATCTTCAACCAACAACAAATCTGGAACATAAGGCAAGTGATTTAATTACAATTGATTCAATGATATGCTTTTCCATGTT
The DNA here is from genome assembly GCA_949130495.1 of Sambucus nigra. NCBI lineage: Eukaryota > Viridiplantae > Streptophyta > Magnoliopsida > Dipsacales > Adoxaceae > Sambucus > Sambucus nigra. The sequence goes on along the minus strand of OX422215.1, from coordinate 91,633,074 downwards.
TAGGGTAATTATCGAATTTATCTTGGAAGATTGATATAGACCCATGAATTTGAAGATTAAAACTATGAACTATGTTAGGAATTTCATGTAGACATATTCTGAACAAATTATGAATTCAAAATATGACCCTTGATGATCTAAAAACGGATTTAAGAAGAGATTTATTAATGTTCTTGAAAGAAATAGAAAACTAGGGTTCTTGATGAAGTTTTGATCCAAACAAAGCCCTTGGTTGATGAATTATTGGTTTTAGAACGTTAACAATGTTGTAGGATGGTTGTACGATGATATTATAACGTTATATTAGAGTTTCATGCATTATAATGGAGTTTTGGGACGATTTGAGGACTGCAAAACGAAGCAGTCCGTAGCCTACCTGATGCGATCGATCGATCGACATTCATCAGTCGATCGATCGACCACCATCGATCGATCGAGGTTCAAGGTCGATCGATCGACCTTCCCAGAACGAGTAAAATTTTCCTAGTTATATTTTAATGATGTAACCCTTAGAAAATTATCATTGGAGACTTTATGAATATCCTTAGACTTAAGGAAGACCAGTAGGTATGGTTATAAAATTTGGACCTTAATTAGAATTCAATTTGAGGAATTATTCTAAAAGCTAATGAAACTCGACGAGTGAGATAATATTAGGGTTAAAAGAGTAAATTTGAATAAATTGATGAAATGAGGTTTGGGGCAGAAGTAAGGACCTTAAGAATAATGATGTTATATGTGGGAATAATAGGAAACCTAATAGTCCCTTTGAGATAGGTTTTAAGTACAAGAAACTATGACGTGAGATGTGTCGACAGTCTACATTTTATATTATCGGAAGACTTAAAATGTATAAAATTGGAATAATGGTATAAGGATGTAGAATGTACCTTTATTAATATTGAGAAATCTAAGATGTGTGAATACTTAGTATATGATTTTTGTGTATGACATACCTACCATATTTTCTATCACGGGAGGTTTACGTTCGCTTAGGGCCATCTAATCCTTGTGTGCCCGGATTTAGTTTGGTACCTAGAGGACATAGTTCAAGGGAATGACTTAATTGTGAGTTATTAAGCCATCTGACTATGGAGCGTAGGTATGTACGTGACCATGGATATGTTGAATTATGTTCGCCTCCATTTTTGTGTGTGGTGTTTATTCTAACAATTCCTGAGAGATTCGAAATTTGTAATCCTTATGTACGTGATGTACCGGGATGGATAGCAGAGTATGTGTGCACCACAGCTTAGCCTCGGGGTGCTTGTATTGTATATTTATGATGTGAATAATATACGGTTCAATGAAAAGGAATTTATTATCTTTAAATTGCGAGAATAATTTATAGTGACTCCTTGAGAAGTTAAAAAGGGATAACATGCCGTGAATTGTAATGTTAACAATTGAGAATCCGAGTTTAAGTAAATCTATCTATTTAAGTAATAACATTAGGAATTCATATTTTGAATCGAGTAGTTGGGTTAGAACTTATGACGGTTTAGTTAGATATAACTAACACATGAATGGGTACAGGAACGTTAGGAGTGCACAGTTAGACGAGAGGTGAGTATTTCATGTGAGAGCACGTCCCAACATGTATTTTACATTCATTGTTTTAAATGTTATTAAAGCACTTTCTGTTTTTAAAATACTCTCCACTTTTGGGCTCTGACCCGTTTGCTTTCAAATCTATTTTTGTAAAAACCTTTTTAGGTGCCCATCCACAAGGACACCATGCATAGGATCTCTATTCAGGTGACGAGCTGTAGCTGTTGTGGAAGTTATAGGGCTTTGATATTAGACGCCTCATTTTTCAGTCTTGACTCCATATTCAGTTTCATCATTTGTAGGGCATGTCGCCCATTTCTATTAAAGACTTTTTTATATTTCAGTTATTTAGACTTTGGTTTGTAATTAATTCAGGATGCATACTTGTTTTATTTATTTCCATATTGGGATTGTTGTGAGGAGTATTTCCTCTAGACTCTTTATTACTTGTTGATTACACTTTTGGGACTTTATTGTGAATGGTTATGTTATTCTTTCATAATTCATTTATTGCATGTTAATCAGATTTAATTTAAAATTTAACATCTTACTTTTTAAATACTAGGTGGTTAGTAATCATAAAAATGTTTTCGACAGTGATGCTATTAACTGAACCAACTTGGCATTTTGTATTAATTTAATAAAGGAGTAGCTACCCGGTATTTAATTAGTCGGGGTGTCACAGCCCCGTACCCCAAAAACTAGTTCTTCTAGCTCTCGATATTCAAGCCTATGCTGATAAAGTAATGAGTAAAGAAGTTTGGAACATCTGCCAAGGGATATTCAGGAGAGACCACCATATGAAATCTCTTCGATCACCACATGAATAACATAACATGGTCGTCCGTCAGAAACTTACAAGGGGCTTCCCACCAAGCCTCTACACCATTCAGGGTCTCCTTCAGAATCATCGTCGTAGGATTGCAAAGGTATGACATCCACAATGTGATGGCTCAAAGTTGTGGGTCCACTAACAGGTTCTGAGTCACCAATAATAATTTTGAAGTTATGTCGAGGACGATGGCTCTGACATAGCTCGCATCACCAATATCTTGTAGATGCACGGAATTTAGCATAGTCGGAAGAGATATCATTCCTCTCATAAGCAATTATAGATATGCTGATGGATAAATATAGAGAGAAGTCCTGTTAACAGCTCCCGAGGAGATCGAGAAAATTCAAGCATAGTCGCCACAACACTGAAATTTATCCCCAGCATGGTAGAGAACTCTTCATAAGTCGAACAGACTTCGTCTAAGCCAAAGCGAAAGACATGGTCCTCGGGGTACCAAAATTGTACTGCCACCATTATCATATTCCATTCAATAGGCCCATTTCACCATAATTAAACCCGACGCATGTTGAAAGCATCATAATCTACATTATATGAACATATAGCCTCTAAGTTTTCGAGGTAAGAAGGGAATTCAATACTTCCCTAAAGAGCCATGTTGCAAAATGATAAGACAAGAAGAAAGAAGTAGTCAAAAGAAAGGAAATGCGGATGGGTGAAGAAAATACTCCACCATTGCCATTTTTTATACTTGAAAAACTTAGAAAAAGATAGAGGTCCTGCAAAATCCGTAGGAAACCCTGCCCCATAAAGGACCAAGTAGTTGAAGAAAGTGCAATCAAAGCCTTGGGGTGATTATATTGAACTGACCTGCTTATAGGCATCCCCCTATTTTTATAAAGTTTATTTTTTCCTTTTTTGTCAAAATTCAAAACCCAATAAAAATAATTTTTATCCTAAGGAATTCAGAATTTCCTTCTCCTTATATTTTTACTCATCGTATTTTAGAATAAATTTTATCTCGAATTATTTTAAATCCTTTTTACGGTCTCAACAAACAAAGTAAAAAGTGAATATGCATAAAGTCAATAAAGAAAAAATTAATAAAAACTTCATTCCATTGCATATATATTGCTTTATTACATTTGCCTTGCAGGAAAAACAAAAAAGTAGCAAAACTCAACCCGATCCCCCACACTTTCTCTAAACATTCTCTCTCTCTCTCTCTCTCGCTCACACACACACACACACACACACACACACACACACACGCACATCTTATCTTTATATCTTTATCTCTAAGACCCCTCGTCCCTGCAGCGTACGCGCTTTCCTCGACGACGAACTGAAGAGCCTCCGCTACCCAATCTAGGCCCTTATCTAGACAAACTAAATGGAACTAAGCAAGAAGGAACCAGGATCGAGTCCCGAATATGAGCCATCGTGGAAGCCACCCAATCCTGGATGTCTTTCAGCCAGGTAGTTGACACCTGAACATACACTAGAAAAAATAAAAAAACAGCAAATCAGTCAGCCTGAGGCAAAGAAGAAATCAGAAAGACAAAAGTAAAAAAACTGAAATGTATACCTCTGGATGAAGGACATCCTCAGTTAGCTCCAGCACCTCTAGGTCCATCGCATTGGGGCAATGTATCATACGCATCAATCCTCCATCTGGACGCCTGATGTTATAGGAAGGAGGAGTCAATCGTAAAAGGGGAACCTCTGATCTCGTTGCCGCTGTCGATGTCGACGCACCACCCGCACTATGGGAAGACCCCACTAGCCGACTCTTTCCCCTACCAGAAATTGAAGGGGGAAGAGGCATAACGTCATATGTGTTGTGCGATATTAGCCACCTAGACACAAAATCCAGATAATCATAGGTCACCACCGTGTCAGTATACGACAAATAAGGCTTGTCGACCATCTCGTCGCCACCCTCACGTCCTTCGGCATCTCCCACAACTGCCTCCCTTGGGGGCATCATAATTGGAACCGTTACCTCGTCCTCCACCACCTGTAGACCTACTCTCTCCCCTAGATTCCAAGAGTAGCCAAACTCGTGATGCAATAGACGATGCAACTATGCATTCCCCCCGATTACCCCCGTGTACTGGATAGCCCTCCCACAGGGATAGAAGGTCACCTATAAGATCCCCAATAAAAAATTAATATTTGAAAAGTTCATTGAAGAAAAATGGTCTCATGAGGAAAGAATAATTTACCCAATCACTCATCAGGCCATTCAAGACCTGACGCACCACTGCCAAAGAGAGAGACTGTCTCGACTGGTGGTTGGACTTCCACCACCGATACATTCCAAAAAAGTCCCCAACCGACTCATCCTTCAAACAAATCAAGTGGGCATTAATCCTAATAATCTCACAAAACCATGTATGTAAAAGGTGAAGGGTCATAAATTAGAAGAAAGCAATCAAAGCATGAAAAATTAAATGCTAAAGGAAAATGTATAAAGGAAAATGCATAAAGGAAAAATGCAAAAAGGAAAGAATACCTCCAAAAGACATGGGGCACAAGTATAGGTCTACTGGTAGCACCGATTGAATGCATCCAAAGATGATTAAAGGGTCACCAAAGTCAGGCTCCCCCAGTCAAAAAGATGAATATTCGAGAATACTCTCAAATAAGGAAAAAACTGCAAGTGGACAACATCGCCAGTCGTCACCACAAAAAATTCTCCTAGTAACAAAAGAATAAATAAACGGCTATCTGTGACATCTGTAGCTCGTCAGTATCATTGATCCATCGACTCAATAAAACCTCCTTCGAAAGAGAGATACAGATGGACTCCCCTGAGAATACTCCCCTAACATCACCCAATGCCAGCTCCACCACCGTCGACATCAACTGCAAAGTCTGATCCACCTCTATTTGGCCCCCCTCAAAGTCTCGCCCCAATAGCTGTTGCACATCGATGGAAGTCACTATTATATCCCCACGCCAAAATGTACAGTGTGGGTGATATCCCACCACCTCTCCCCCAAATCACATAGATCATCTATCGAACGAGGGCATGTCATCCAATGCAGACGCCAAACTGCTAAAGCCAGCTGATGAAACCATCCAACGTACCATCGGAGGAAGGTGCTCCTAGACATCCTTGAACCTAGTCGTCCCCGATAACCCAGGTTCGACGTAGATATAACAATCTTCAAAGCAAAAGGAAAACCCTTGTCAAAATTTAGAAGAAAAAAAAGGAAATTTACCAAAGAAAAGGGAAATATAGCAAATCTGATTAACATTTACGTATCCACTAGGGTTCACCACCATAGAGGATTAATGGTGCACCAGCTCACACAGAAGAGTTATCTCGTCTGCAATCGGGTCAAATGAGCCAAAGGCATTCTCATTGCCTAGCACTTGGGGCACCTTGGCCTGCCATTCTAAATGCGTCCAACTGTTAATACTCAACCACGCCATGTAGATCATACTACTTGAAAAATCTATCATTTATTAGTTTTGGAGGAGTAAAGAATGCTATAACAGTTTGTAAAAAGGAAAAGCAGGAGACAAAAAATCTGAAACTTATGAAAATTAAAGAAATCTCGCCCCATTTTATAGGAGTCTAAAGAGCATGCCAATCGGCAGTCCCCGACCATATACTGATCGGCTGTCTTCAGCCATATACCGATCAATAGTCCCCGACCATATACTGATCGGCAGTCCCTAGCTATATACCGATCGACACTATCCCTTCACCTGTCTGAGTTGTCCAAAAGACCGTGCTACTTCCGTTTGACACCCCCTACACCCTGCCGGTCGGCACTTCCCTCAACTTTTGTATAAACATTCCCAAAAAAATGCCGAAAAATCCCCAGAAAATTCTTAAAATTACACCGTGAATTTTAAAACTTTTTTCACAAAGAAAAATAATTTTTAAAGCCCCTCAAATCCCCAACTGAATTAATACCATATTTTATCCCAAAATTACTTCCTCAGAGGAATTCCCAAATCCAATTGGATATCTCCCCAGCAACGTCTTCAAAGGACACTGCGAAAATCAAAGAGAATTCCCCAGCAAGGCTTCACCCAATATCTTTTTCCCAGTAGAGTCTCTAAAATTTTCTAGGAAAACCATACACCACACTATGAACTTAAGCCCTCAAAATTGACATCGGCCCACAAAATTGGTCACCTCTACTTAAAGCCCTCAGAATTGGCTTCGACCCTTAGAATTGGTCACCCCTACTAAAGATCTTAGAATTGGCTTCGACCCTCAGAATTGGTCGCTTCTACTAAAGACCTTAGAATTGGCGTCGGTCCTTAGAATTGGTCACCCCTACTTAAGCCTTCAAAATTGGCTTCGACTAAGAATTCATCGTTCTCCACTTAAGACCCTTAAAATGTGCTTCGACCCGCATAATTGGTCACCCTCACTTAAGCCCTCAGATGTAGCTTCGAACCTTAAAATTGGTCACCTCTACTTAAGCCTTCAGAATTGGTCACCCCTGCTTAAGCCTTCAGAATTGACTTCGACCCTCAGAATTGGTCACCTTTACTCAAGCCCTCAGGATTGGCTTCGACCCTCATAATTGGTCGATCCAACTCAGGTCATCAGAATTGACCTTGCCCTCAGAGTTGGTTGCACCCATCTTACGGTCCTTAGAATTGACCTCGGCCCTCAGAATTAACCTCGCTCATACTTAAGTCATCAAAATTGACCTTGACCCTCATAATTGGTCTCTCCCTACCCTAGGTCCTCAAAATTGACCCTTTCGCTCATAATCTACTATCCCCAACATTACCTTAGGTCCTCAGAAATGGCCTTGACCCTCGAAATTGGTCATTCTTGTCCCTTAGGACTGCATAATCAACATCCTTCTCAAAACATCATGTGGTGTTTATTCGATGGCTTTCACTTATTCCAAGTTAATCTGTAAAGGGGATCTATAGACAACACATTCTATGACCCCCTAAGTTTATCCTTATCTCCATAGCACCTCCCTATTTCACTACAAACCCTAGCTCATACTCCAAGTACCGATGTAGAGGCCAACGGGTGCTCCTAGGCCCCGTTTGACTCCAGTAAACTCTTGAGAGTTCGATTTCTGTTCAGCCGGAGAAAATAATCTAATTAGACCAAATTTTTAATTATCCAGATTTAAATACACACCTAAGTAATGCATCTAAAGGTGATTGATTAAACATTAAACATATTTAAATTAAAAAAGGATCAATCACACACAACAAATGAGGAAACATCCCCCAAAGGAGCAAAACCTTTTTATTTCAATATGATTTGTAAACACTTACATATATAATGAAATACAGTTTACAAGTGAAGAACCTCAGGCACTGGTTCGTTGTCGTCAGCAAGAGCTCCCTCAAGATGCTCTATGATCAATAGTGTAGAGATCCTTCTTCTCCGCACAAGATGCTCCATGATTGGGTATGATAGGGTTTAGAATGATTCACACATATGATTATGAGTGTTTGGTAAATATCGAGGTGTTTGGGATTGAAGCAAATGAAGACTTGATTTATTAGGTCTATAAAGTTATCCCTCAAAATCTTAAACAAAACCACCTTTGAAGATGGAAATTATAGGAACCCCAAAAAAAATCTGATGCGCTTGATTTTTCTAATATTTTCGGATCAGTTCGGAAAGGATCCATTGGTTCAGTTCGCTAATCAGATTGGTTCAATTTTTCTCCATATCGAATCGAATCGGCCTTTAGAGAAGATTAGCCAGCACTGGATCGGTTCATTTTTCTCTTCATCAAATCGGTTCGGCCAGAAAGCGTTTCCTGTATATGAAGACTTATGAATCGTAAAAACAGTGCCACGAACACACGATGTAGATACTGAGCATGAAGAACGATGTTTGTGATGATGCGCCTGTGAAGCACAAAATTCGGTTTAAGGCCGTCAAAAGATGATCGTGTTGAGACGAGACAATAGTAACGGTATACGAGATATATGCTAAGATCTAGGATAAAACTGAGAAGCCTAGATACTAACCTGGACATTTATAAAACACGTCCTTACAAATCTCCCCCCTATGTCTATTCCGGTACATACAAAAAATCCGAATTATGTTACCTCAAATTGAAAACCAAATGATATACAATTTAATATCCCCATTAAAACCAAAAACTAGAAATACTAAATGGATGACATGTCTTCAACCAAACTTCAACATCTTCAAATATTTTCCTTTATCCTCATCAGGGTGTGCAAAAATAATCCTTAATTTGATACCTACACACATAAGGCAAGAAATAATTCCCGTGATGCGCAACAGTGTGAAATATAATGATAAGCAAAAGTAAGCATCAATTAATGCTCAAGCAAATCACTATTAAATCAAACCAAAATTCTCCCCCATAATTCGTTCTCCCCCTTTTTATGTTGTCCCCAAATAGACAAATATGAAGAACATAAAGCAAATGCAAATGGAGAATGTCACAAGGAGAACCACTTTCTCTTTTTGAATTTTCACAATTTTTCTCACAAAATATGCAACAAAGAATCACACCATAAAAGAACACCAAAACAACCAAGATAGTGGAAATGTAAGGATGCGAATAAATTCGACAGGAAAATTAATACATACAACCATAACATATGTGCATGATGAATGCTGGATATTCCTAACGAATGAACTGAACATCTTCCTTAGGTTTAAAAATTATGGAATTAAAAGAAATTGACTCAATAAAATCATCAAAGCAAAGCTCAAAGTGATTTCCACCCCAATAACGTCCAAAATGTTGAAACGCTTTTTCATGACTTTCAAGGACGTGCAAACTCATTTTTCATTTCTTTCCATCCAAACTCCCACATAAATAATTATACATTATATTTTTTTTAGGTGATGAAACTAAAAACTATTGGCCCATTTGATTTGGTATATATTTCTTTTTATTGCCATTTGATTTTTTTCGGGTTCTTTTCAAACGATGGATTTGACGATGAGTTAATTTTGAACTTTTGCAGCCTTTTCCCATGATTCACTCGTCATATTTTGTTGCAATTAAATTTTCATGATAAATGATTTTTATGTGCACTACTATCTTGTCAAGTTTTATTCCATTTTTATCGTTGTATAGACCGAATTGAGATGGGAACACTCAAGCCAATATGTGATAGATAGGTACAATACTCAAATAATACCACGCATGTATGCAATAAAGGAGATAAGGAGCCAAAAAGATAGAAGATATCACTAATCACATCTCAAAGAATCCAAATAATGTAAAGCACATGAATGAAAGATGTATCATCTCAAATCACTATCAAACCATCATGTGGAGTATGGAATGAAGTTGTGACTATGTCTATCTTAAATATTCATCCATAAACGGTGTAAAAAAAATACAAAACTCTTTTTGTGGTTTTTTGGAAAAAAATTATAAAAATAAAATCTTTTTTTGGATTTGTTTTTCAATTTTTCAAAAGAAAAGAAATCTTTTTGAGATTTTCTAAAAAAGTATGAAACAAGAAAAAATACTTATAAAGGTGATACAAAATATACAATCTAGAAGTAGGCATCAAAACATGTGATCATGAAGATGTATCCTATGTTAGACATGGACCATCCCCCTTAGTCAACTGTGCAAATACCTAAAGATCTCCTAAGACACTCAAATCTAAGGGCATATAAAAGTTTTGTGAAAATATCAGCTAACTGGAGGTCAGTAGACACGAAACATAATGCCATGACTCTATCTTCAACAAGCTCACGAATAAATTACTCTCGCATCCTAATGTGTTTTGTGCGCAAGTGATGGCAGGGTTGCGGGATATGTGTATCGCGCTCGTGTTATCACAGAAAATGGTCATGGTGTTCTGTGATATCCCATAATCCTCCAACATCTTCTTCATCCATAAAAGTTGCATGCAATAACTCCCAGCGGCTATATACTCAACCTCTACAGTGGACAAAGAGATGGAGTTTTTCTTTTTGCTCAACCAAGAGACAAGAGAAGAGCCAAAATAGAAACACCCACCAGAGGTGCTCCTACAACCATCTGCATTCCCAGCCCAATCAGCATCCAAATAGGTGAACAGTCGGCCATTGGTATCAAAGGAATACCAAATTCCACAGGAAAGAGTCCCACTCACCAATTTGATAATACGTTTTAGAGAGAGTAAGTTTGACTCTTTAAGGGATGCCTCATATCGCGCACAAACTCTAACACTAAAAGCGAAGTTGGGACAACTAGCATTAAGGTAAAGAATACTGCCTATCATATTCTGATACAAGGTTCGCTCAATGTCCGTGCCTGAAGTGTCCTTACTAAGCTTTGTAGATGTACTCATAGTGTACGTGCATGCTTAGCAGAATCCAAACCAAATTTCTTCACGAGGTCTCTAGCATACTTGGATTGGGAGATGAACATCATATCCTCTATTTGACGAACCTAGAGACCAAGGAAGAATGTAAGCTCACCATCCATGCTTATCTCGAACTCACTCTTCATCTCCTCCTCAAAGATATGAGCATGCTGGGAGCATGTGGATCCAAAGACTATGTCATCCACATAGACCTGGGCAACCAAAATAGCATCGTCATCTCTCCTAACGAATGACATCATATTAAATCCCCTTCTATTGAAGCCATTGTCTAACAGATCGAAAGTAAGCCTCTCGTACCAAGAAAGGGGCGCTTGCTTCAAACCATACATGGCTTTCCTCATATAGTAGACGTGATCAGGGTGCTTAGGGTCTTCAAACCCTTTTGGTTATTCCATGTAAACCTCCTCCTATAGAATGCCATTTAGAAAGGCACTCTTTACATCCATCTGATATAACTTGAAGTGAATATAACATGCGATGTCGAGTAGTAAGCGGATGAAATCAAGACTCACAATAAGAGTGAATGTCCCGTCAACTACACCCTCTATCTGTGTGTAGCCTTGAATGACCAACCTAGCCTTATTACAGATAATAGTACCATTTTTATCCATTTTATTCTTAAAAATCCACTTGGTACCAATCACATTAGTCTCACTAGGTCGGGGGACAAGTTCCTAGACATCGTTCTTTCTAAACTGAAGCAACTCATCTTGCATAGCAGATATCCAGTGTTCATCCTTGAGTGCTTCTTTATAAATTTTGGGCTCGACTTTGAACGTGTAGCAGATATGGCTAACAATGTTCTTAAGCTGAGCACGAGTCTTGACTCCTAAGGTCGGATCTCCTCAAATGGAACTAGGGTCATGACTCTTGCGAACCCAAACAGGTGTGTCCCCTAAGATAGGAGTAGGGTCGACCCTGGGTGTGTGAGGGACAAGGGGATCATTACCAGAAAGGTCGTCATCCTCACATAAACAGCTCGGGTCAACTAACGCCGGAGGTTCATCATCTTGCACAGTGATGTTAATTGATTCCATAACCTTGGAGTTGCACATGGTTAAAAACTCGGTATGCTTTACTGTTCGATGAATATCCTAATAGTATTCCCTTATCGCTCTGAGAGTCGAACTTTCCTAATTGCTCTCTGTCCCATAAGATGAAGCATTTACTCCTAAAAACACGGAAACATGCCAACTTGGGCCTCTTTCTAGTCCACAATTCATAAGGCCTCTGAAGTGTGTGTGGACGCAAGTAAACCAAATTCACGGTATGGCATGCGATAAACACCGCCTATGCCCAAAACCTCCTAGAAACTTTACGACCAAGAAGCATAGATCTATCTATCTCTTGAATCATCTGAATCTTCCTCTCAACGATCCTACTTTGATAAGGAATATTTACGATAAAAAACTCATGTTTGATCCCAAGTCTATCACAGTAAAGATCTACTTTAAGCTCTTTAAATTCAGTGTCGTTGTCACTACGCATTCTATTGACAGTGACACCGTGTTGGTTTTGTAGGACATGAAATTAGGTCGTTAAGAACTCAACAACATTTGATTTCTCCCTCAGAAAACCTACGGTGAAGTATTTAGAGAAATTGTCCACCATCACGAGGATATAACTCTTACCACATAGACTTTCAGTATGAGTAGGACCCATAAGATCCATATGAATCAACTCAATTTCCCTCGAGGTGGTAATGGAATTTAACTTCCGGTGGGGGCTACGATTTTGCTTTCCCAACTAACGGGATTCACAAACTGTGGAACTTGGTCTTCCACGAGATGGTGAGCCACGTACTAGGTCCATTTTTACTAGTCGATCTAAATCTCTAAAGTTCACATGACCTAGATGTTGATTTCACAAATCCATAGGAATGATCGTGGTGTTGTTGCCAAATAAATGAGGACTTGGGCACTATCCCATAGAAATTATCTTCTATCCTCACCCCTTGCAATACAAGTTTACCAGCTTGATCATAAACATTACAAGCATCCCGATCAAACTTAACTGCAAAATCAACGTCGCATAACTGTCTGATGCTGAGAAGGTTTGCCTTCAAACCTTTGATGTACAACACATTCTCTAGCTTAGAAAACCCTGGTATCTCTATAGTACCTCATCCCACAATGCTAGACCTTCTCCCATTACCAAAGGTGACTTTTCCTTCCTTGCGATCGACTAAGGAGGTAAAAAATGAGACGTCACCAATCATGTTTCCAGAACACCCACTTTTAAAATACCATTGTGAGGTATTCTGAGCTTTTAGATCAACATGAGCAACAAGAGATTTGTTTTCATTCTTAGGTACCCAATAGGAGGTAACCTTTTATTTGCCCTTATTACTGGTGGTTCTAGTTGCAAAGTTGGTAGTATACAAAGACGGTCCAGGTAACTGTTTGAATTCTCCCATTAAACTATGGGAAGTAGTGACTAAAAACTCAACCTGCTGTCTCAATCTCATGAGATTATTCGTGGAGTGTGATGGAGCATAAGCACGTCTTGACCGAACCAAACTATAGCAATACTCTCTCAGGTGGCCTTTCCTCTTACAATAAGTATAAATGTACAGAGTCTGAGTCCTACCTCGGTTTTCTTTTTTTGGACGAACAAATTTCTTAGGTTTTGGTGGATGGCCATATGGATTCATCATAAACTTAGGGACTGGCCTCTCACCAAATCCTAAAGCAGGGGCGAGGAGCATCTTCCCTATCTTTCCAGATATATCCTCGATTTGAACCTTGACTTCCCTTGCTCTCTCAAGATCGTGAGTGATCTAGGCAACAAGGGCTTCCAGAATCTTTCGACCCTCTTCGAAAGCACAGAGGTATGTCATCATATTAGCCACTTAATTTTTCAAGTACCCTTTGACTTTCTCAAAACCCACACTCTCTCTCTCTATCTCTTAAAGTGGTGCAAAAGTAGAACTCTCTCTCTCTCTCTCTCTCTCATATCTCCTAACTCTTTTCCTAATGCTGTAATCCTAAAAACTAAACCTTTATTATGCTTTTTGGTTTTAAATGAATCACCATATAAATCAGCATAAGTGCGACTAAGGTCACTCTCGCTCACTCCCAGCATCCTCTATCTCACTCTCAATATTTAGGTCTCCATGCGAAGAGGCATCCTCATCGACGTGAGGTGAATTAGAATCTCTCACATGGCTAGCCATGAATGCGTTGAAGTTTCACTCATGCGGTGATTCTTTTCCTGAATCCACCGACTCAACCTCGCTATCTTCACTCAGGGTAGCATTAAGAATAGCTTTGCCTTTTTCTTTGGCTAGTCTGTTCAGCCTTGTAGCACACTCAAAAGCTCTATAACCCTTACCGTTACACTCGTAACATCTATCTTCATTTTTCTTCTGTGTGGTTTTCTTTTCTTTTTCAAAATTCTTTACATTTTTATTTTTCTCAAATTTCTTTTTATCATTAAACTAACCACTATTTTTAAACTTGAGAATTTTTTTAAAATTCTTCACAGACAAAGCCAAATCATCTAAATCAAAGTCTAAATCAGAATCTAACATTTTTTCCTCACTCAATTTAGACGATTCTACCCTCTTCCTAGCTGACTCAAAATTATTTTTGGCTTGGGCATTAAGAGCTATGCCTTTATCTTTAGCTTTATCAACTTTAGAAAACATATCTATTTCATAGGTTTGAAGATCAACTATTAATTCTTCTAATTTAAAAGAGTTCACATTTCCAAAAGAATTTAACACATTGCTTTGGGGATGAACCTCTTAGGCAATGGACGTAGGATTTTCTTAACTACATGTGCATTATGAATGTGCTCACTAAGGTTGAAACTAGTGTTAACTATATCCGAAAATCGTGCATATAATTCATCAAAACATTCAGTCTCAAGCATAGTTATAGTCTCAAAATGTGTAGTTAGGTTCTGCAATTTAGATTCTTTAACAGCGTTCATGTCTTCATAGGTAAGTTGAAGAACATCTCATGCTTCTTTAGACGTGGTACATGTCATTGTGCGTTGGAACTCGTCAGGAGTGACAGATCCAAAAATGGCAGTACCACGAACACATGATGTAGATACTGAGCACAACGCATAATTTTAGTGATGATGGACACGTGAAACACATAATTCGGTTTAAGGCCGTTAAGAGATGATCGTGCTGAGACCAGCAGATAGTAACGGTATACGACATATATGCTGAGATCTAGGATAAAACTAAAAAGCCTCGATACTAACCTGAACATTTATAAAACATGTCCTTAGAAATCTATCATCCGAGAAAAAGCTCGTTGAATCTTCAAAGTTCTCTGAATCTCATTTCAAATGCTCTGTCCCATGTGCAAATCGTCATAACGATCTGGATGAACAGATCATTTTACCACCGAAAATCGATCTGGAGGCCACCGGGCTCTCCCAGGTGTAATATCCCGTATTTTTGAAAGATTTTATTTTAATTATGGGATTGATTAATTTAAATGGGAAGTTATTTATAATTAATTCGGATTTAAGTAAATAATGACTAGAGTGATGAGAGTTAGTATTTATTGGTTAGAATTATGTTGAATATTACTTAGTGAGTAAAATAATATATGATTATGAAAATATTAAAGTTGCCGTGAGTGAAATTGACGGCAGTTATTGTATACTTAGTTGGGACGCGCGTGTGAGTCGTATCGGGACTTAAATGAGGAATAAAAAGGTCATTTTATTTTTAGTTATTCGGATGGTTGTTTTAAGTACGCCAATGTATCTGGAATGCTTGAGATATTCAGAAAAACCTACTAGGGTGTTTAGTTTGGAGTCCGGGGTAACTTTAGGCCAACTCGACACCCCGGAGGGGTATTTTTATCTTTTGAAAAATTGGAATTAATTAATGGAAGAAAATTAGATAATATATCATCCCTTACGTAGTAGCAGTTAGGGTTATGTTCTATAGAAATAGAGAGTCCAAGAGGAAGAAGGAGAAGAGGTTCCTAGGAGTTCCAATGCCAAACGCAGTCACCTTTCACGAAAAACATCGCCATTGCATAGATCGGGAAGAGGAGAACGCATCTATACCAATTTCAAGTGACGAATCAGACCTTCATGAAATGGCAAGTGTTTATCTTGATTAATTTTAGAGCATATAAAGTCCATGTTAAATTAGTTGATGGTTTATTCATGATATTATGAAATTGGGACTGAAATTGGATTTTAAATCTATGATCGTGGTATTGGTTTTGCATGTAGATAAACAACAATATATTGGGGATTAGAAATATAAATTTTATAAGTTGAAGTCATGAGTTTAAATCTGGGTTTAGTTGTGATTAATGGTGATTATGTGAATTTAAGGCTTTTTGATGATTTGAGGAATTAATCTGAATTCATGTTATAAATTTAAACGATTTGATGTTTAAATATGTTGGAAAGCATTATATTACTAGGGAGTATAGTTTAGACTCGTTGTATTTGAGTTAGTATGAGTTCTGGATGATTCGGGTGATGAAAAAGTTGAAAAAATGCAGGATTTAGAGAACAGGGAGGAACTGCGGTTTTCTTGTTTGAACGAGAATTCCAATGACCCATCTAACGAGAATTCAGAGAGTAGTTCGTTTGAAGTTTCATTCGAATGACCTCATTTGAACAAGATTTTCAATGATAATTCAGTCCTTTAATTTGTTCGAAGTTTCGTTCGAACGAGATTTTCCCCACTTCTAAAAAGATTTCAGAAATTTTAATTTTTGCCCAGATAAGTTAAAATCTTACGACGTTAATTCGAGTGAGAGATAATGACCTATGCTATTCGTGAGTGACTACATTATATATACTAGTGGTGAGATGAATGTGTATCTATAAAGGGAATAGCTTGGGATAAGAGGGCCTTATAGGATATATACGATAGATAGATTAATCGTACGTATAGAGTAATGTGAGTATTAGAGATAATAATACTACGTATAAACTCGGGGACTTGGGTTGCGTGAATACCTAATGATTATTACAGGTTGTGTCTATGTACCTATTGGTTGAATTATTATGTGGATTACATACCTACGCTGCTTGCTATTGGGTGGAGGTTGCACGTTGTGAACGATCATATCTTGAGGAGCCTTCGGGGGGATTTTGATTCGTATCACTACAACATAGAAACTTGGTACAGGCTATCAGTGAGAACGATAGTGTTTACGATCATATTTTCCTCTCTCTAGAACTCCATATTTTTCTCTCTCTAGAATGATAGTGAGAACCAGAGCTAGATTTATCCATTCTCTCTCTCTAGACTTCCATATTTTCCTCTCCCTTGATCGATATTTTGCATTTTCTTGCATCTTTCGATCATCTCCTTCATCCAAGTACACTCTGAATAGCATCCTTTCCGATTTCCATTGATTTGTACTTCCATTTTTATTTTTTAGTTTTTATGACGAGTTATTTTGTTTTTGCACCTCCTATTCTCGTGGTATGAGTGTGGATTTCTAGTAGTTCAAAGGTTGTGTTAAGTTTTTGGTTACGTTTTGGCAAGAAACTTGGGTTTTTTTTGGTGAGATTTTACTTTTTTCGGGAAATTTTATGCTTTCAGGTGCCAATTTCTAAGTTTGGAGTTCTTGGTTTTTGTTTGATGTTCTTACTGCAAAACGATCCACTTTTCCCATTTTAATGTTTCCAAACCATAAATCTCTTTTAGTTAATTGTTTATTAATGTATCAAAGTCTGTACGAGACTTTTGTCGAGCTACGTCTCTTTCATGAATGTATCCTCCAAGAGAGGCAAGAGGTTGAGGCCCAATTTAGGTTAGATTGCTCTCATCGAGAAATATCCCATCAACACATATGACTCTAATTCCCTTAGTGGTAACACCCCCTCCCTTTTGCTTGACTAGCTTTACCCACCAAGACATTCCACTGGAAGTTCATTCTCCAAGTGTTATTGTTATTACCAGTTATAGCATTTTGAATCCATGGATTATACTATGTCTAAGACTGAGTCCATATCTGAGGGTTACAACACATATAAGAGTTCAAAACCTTTAGTCGAAACTTTGAACCTTGACTCATTTGAAAAGCCATGTGGGTAATTATTATTAGTCCTGATGTGGCCGAAACTATTTATTTTGTTATGTCCAGTAACAGAGGTCATCCAAGTACCTCATCTCATCAACATGGGTACCCTAAGCCCATAGTTTATGATATCTATGATGACGAGACCGAAGGTAAAATTTCATCAAATATAATGCCTTCGTCTTTGACTGTAGTGTCGGATTTGGTCTATCTAGGTCGAGATGAGCATGGTAAAGCACCTATTTTAGGTGATGATGGGGAAGAGGCTTTTGAGGTAGAAATAAGTTTTACCTCAAGTAATAAGACTAATTTTCAAGAGACTGATCTTATTATTTGGAACTATCCCATGGGCTTGGAACTATGTTCGCCTCCAATATATGTGTTTGTTTTGATGGTTCGTGAGAGATTAAACCTATAGTCCTTCATGCATTGAGCGATGCACCGGGACATGATAGCAGAGTATGCATAGCACCAAGGGGTCCTAACCCAAGGGTGCAAAATTAGTATATATATATATATATATATATATATATATATATATATATATATATATATATATATATATGGAGAGATAAATATATGTATACATGTTACTTATTTTACTATGCGTATTTAGTAGATATGGAAATAACGATATTTAAAAATATTCTTAGTGAAAAAGGGAATATCTATGTGTAACGGTTGTGTATGCGAAAAACTATCCTTAAACATATGGTAATACGTGATATGGGTGATATGGGCAAACACTTGAAATTATTGGTGTGTTAATATTCATCTTTGAGCTAGTTAGATGGGGTAACATAACTAGGATGAGTTAAATATACGCGTTAGGTGTGCACATTAGATGAGAGGTGAGTATCTTAAGTGAGAGTACGAGAATCTAAAATGTACACTATATGTGCTATTGTTTTCATTTAAGCACTTGCTTATTTTTAAACTGTTTTCAACTCAGGCTCTGACCCGTTTATTGCAAATCTCTTTTCTTTTATCAAATCATTTTAGGTGCCAAGCTACAGGGAAACTAAGGATAGGAATTCCATTCATTTGACGAGTGGTAGCTTCTATAGAAGTTACATAACTTGATAGTAGACGCCTCCATGATTCTTATTCCTACATCTTGAGTTATCTATTTCAGTTATGGCATGTTTCCCCTTTTTACTTATTCAGACAGTTAGAGATTGTAGATTCATTTATTACTTCTTTCAGTTATTTTGTTATTTTGTCAGATTATTATATTTGGGATTTAGGTTGGAAGTGTTTACTCCAGTCACATTTATTACCTTAGTCATTTTATTTCATATGAGATTCGTTTGAATGGTGTATGATTAGTAATTAGTTAATTTGATTTTTATGTTAATTAAAAGATAAAATTTTGACAACAAACTTTTTAAATATTAGGTGATTAGTGTTAATAATAAAGTTTTCGATAGTGATGCATATTCTAAACAAACTGGATATTCTAAATTAATTTAATAAAGGAATGACTACCCCGTATATAATTAGGTGGGGTATCACACCGGGACCAAATTTGATCCCAGTAAATTTCATCATCAGAGAAAAATCTGTTTGAGTCTTATAAGGGCACTGAAACCCCCTTTCAACGATCTTCCCCATGTGTAAAACGGCATAACCGTTTGTATGAACGATCCGTTTTCCCACTAAAACTAATCAGGAGGGCACCGGGAGCTCATGGGCCCTATTTGACAAAGTTAAACTCTTTAGATCAAACGAGCTTGAATGTATCTTAGAAGTTCACTGAATATGCTTTCTAATGGTCATCCATGTGTGCGAATCAGCCTTACAGTACGGACGAACGACCTGTTTTACTCCGAAAAGTAATCAGGCGCTTTCGGGCCCCGATTGACCAAAATTAACTTTCTGAATCAAGTGAATATCTTTGGAATATCGAAGTACCTTGAATAACCTTTATACCGGACTGCCTCGTTCTTGATTCTGACTTACGATTTGGACGAACGATCCATTTATGTCCGATGATCTCCTGTTCAAAGGACCGACAAGAACTTTCGAGCCCCGTTTGACCCAATGTCAAATTCTAGACCCGAGAACGTCCCAATTACTTTATAAGGTCTATAAATTACCTTTCTATCGGTATGCCGTGTGCAAAATTTGGATCAACGGATTTCATTCTACGACCATTTTTTGGAAAAATCTGCACGAGACTACTGATTGGTATGTCCATTTCCCTACCTATCGGCAGTGTGCCTAGGGTTACCTACTGATTGGTAGGTCTAGGTCTATGCCGATAGGCACCCACCCTTACCCTATAAATAGAGTGCATGACCTCACTCCTAAGGCCAACCTCAGATCAATCCATATCAGTGATCTCAACAGCATTCTCTTACAATCAACGAAGATTCCTTGTGTGAATTTCCTTTCCATCTTTCATTCCCATCCTTTTCATACCCAATTTAGCAAAATCTCAATCTCTTTCATCCACCATTCATTTCAACATTCAAGGTAGCTCATTAAGGATCAAGTTCAAGCCTCATTCCTCCAGAGAAGGTCCAAAAATCCTTCTCTCTCTTTAATTTTTTTATTTTTTCATTAATTACATAAATTCTTAATCTATCTTTTACTTTAGTTCATACATATTAATACCTCATCCTTTAATAATTTTATTTCATCTACATTATTTTCTATAAAAAACAAGAAAAAGAGGGTCACACCTATAAATTCCAACGGGATCATCCACAACAAATTCTCAAAACAAAAAATATATTTTCTGCACACACACATGTGTAATAAAGTCCCATTGGAATCTATGGGATAAATCCCAACCTTATGTTGCATGCGAACTACATGGACTTGTAACACCCCACCTAATTAAATACCGGGTGGCCAATCCCATACCAAATTAAAACAGAATATACAGTTGGCTCATTCTTAGCATCACTGTCGAAAACATTTACAACTCACCCAATACCCAATTAAGCTGGTGTTAAAAACTTTCCAAATTTTAATTCATCAAAATCAATTTTTAGTTTACAAATAACACTAGACATATTATTCTACAACACAAATAACCGAATAGATAACACAAAAGAATTTAAATGCAATTGGAATAAACATTCCCAAATAATTATCCAGTACAGTAATCCCAACAATAATAAATGTATTAAAATGACACGAATACAAGAGTATTTGACTCACATAGAAAAGATAACTGAAATCCTTTGGGCGACATGCCCTAACTAAAGAATACTGTGAATGAAAAGAAGATAAGTGTCTAAGAAATACTCCATAGCTCTATAGCTCATCATAATCCGCTAAGGTTGGCGTCCATGCTGCTGGACACCTGATATAGAAGGTACAATAGAAGAGAAAATATGCAAGGAAACAGGTCAGAGCCCGATTGTGAAAATTATTTTTGAAAACACCAAGTATTTAACAAGTGAAATAAATCATTTATTATGTACATGTTATATCCAACTCTCACTTGCTATTCTCACCTCTCATTTAGAGTGCACACTTACCATTTCCTATTAACCTCCTAGTTAATCGTTCATCTTTAACAATTACATAATATGATTCCATTCCCATATCATAACCCCGTATGTCCCATACCATACATTATCATTATTATACATTTCTCAATTATATGAATCGTTTCTCATTAACATGAATTACGCTCTTCAATAAATATTCATTAACTTACTTCAATTCTTTTCTCAATTCACCGTTATCTATAATTATTACACAATAGATGATTTAACCACAATATAACCATTCATTAATTTAATTCATTATATATATAATCATATATAATACTGCCACCGAGTCATAGCTACGGTGCAATGCATTACTCTGCTATCATGTCCCCTCATCGCTGGTCGCCGAATAGGGACTAAAGGTTCGAAAAGTATTCCTCGAACCACAAACAACAACGCAATCATTGGAAGCAAACATAGTTCTCATACCCATAGGCCATGCACATACCTACGTTCCCATAGTCAGCGGACTTATCAACTCCCCGATAAGTCTTTCATAGACCTGTGTTCTCGAGCGACAAATCAAAGATCCCATGGATTCATCAGGATATGACTTCCCTCACGTGCAAACCTCCCGTCGATAGCAAGTAAGCTAGGTATGTCATACACATAATCATTAATAAATCAAATAGGCATTATCATACCTATAATATAATATCAACAAAGTACTCACATTACCCTTAGATTATTCCCATATGTAGCATTATATCACTTTAATTCCCACGTATTAAATTATCATTACTTTACTTCTTAAATTTAGTTACCCCCGAGCCTCACTCATTACTCAAGGTTCAAATAGGTTTTTCCTCAACCTATATTCAGTAAGAAGTCACTAATATCCTACTGGTCCATACCATCATCTATCCCGAATTACTACGAATTAAACTCTCCTTTTAATTAGGGTTAAAACCGATAGTTTCAATCTCTTATAAACACATCTTCTTTCACTTAGGATTAAACCCTCTTCTAAACTTAAGGATACCCAGGTGTTATGTTCAATCACCCCTACTGGTACTATCTTTAATCCTCATACATACTAATTAGAATCCAACAATTGAATCTAGCAATCGAAATTCCTTTAATTTAATTATCATTATTCTAATCAATTAAATCCCACTCAAATTAATTCAAATCTTATCTAGGGCTTACTGATCTTATATAAGTCCCATAATATCTAATTAATAATCATCAAAGATCTACCAAAGGTTTGGGATAAGAATCAACATTAAAAAGGAACAACTTTAACAATCCTGGGGAGGTCGATCGATCGAAGGCAGGGTGTCGATCGATCGATCACTCAGGTAACAGCTTGATTTTTCTGCATTTTTGCAACTACGGGTTTCACCATTTTTGTTCATTCAAACCTTCATATTAACATACCAAATGACTTATAATCCTTACTACTTGATATATCAACATATATGAATGATTTATAATACTTTAAACATCCTAGAATCATCAAGAGATTGGATTAAAAAGCATGTTTATCTCCTCTTTTTCCAGAAAATTATCAACCTAATATCCTCAAGAACACAACAATGGTTTTTAGAATTTCCTCAATAGATATATGATTATTTCGTGGATTATTATCAACCTAAAACATGAGTTTAATTCCTATATCATTTCAGTTTCCAGAAATCCATTTAACAACTCCATTATGTCTTCCAAACATGAAAAAAAATCATCTTTTTTACTAACTATTCTAACATGGACAATATACAAACTTAGATTGCTATTATCAAACACTTACCTCTAATGAAGGTCTGATCCTTTGGTGTAGTATATCTCAGGTGGTTCTCCCTTCTCCAGTCAACCTCCGGTGGTGGTTGGTGGGGTTACCCTTGGTTCTTGTTCTTCTCCTTCCCAAGTAAGATCTTCTCTTCCCAAGCAACCTTTTACTCTCTCTAGGAAGATGACTTCTCTATTTTTTGTAGAGGAGATGAATAACCCACGTACACTTAATCTTCAAATACTTATAATAGTACAAAATCTGAAATCACTATTCATCCCCCAATAAAAATGACTAAAATGCCCTTTTTGGTTGTCTATTCATTTCCAAATGACCCGAGACCCAATTTCAACATCCAAATAAACTTTTCTGACTATTTCAAACCTTCCGGACGCAACGACGCGGTTAAAATGACTATAAGATTTATAGAAAATAAATTTTCTTTTTAATTTAACAAATTAGTCCCGACACGTCCCATACCGCGCCCGATTAAAAATCCAAATTACCGAACAACAATTATCAATAATCATCACATTCATATATTACCTAAATATCTTTAAGTAATATTCAGAATCATACATTTTAATATCCTCAATTCGGATAAAACGCCAATGAATTAATTAATAATAAAATCCAATTAATCCATTAATTTAAAATATAACTCATTTTAAAAGTCATTAAAAATTACGGGGTATTACAGGACTTTGATGCCTTTATAGGCTACGTAGACGTCTCGGGCTAAAACTGGAGACTCGGGTCCAATTTTTCAATTTTCCAATTTTCCCATTTTTGCATTTGCATCTTTTTCATCAATACATTATTTTAATATATATTATATTTGTGATCCTTATTGGCATTTTATCCAACATATATTATCATCTCATCATAATGATCAACATTTCTATAAATGCATACATCGTATTTTTTTAATAATATTTTGGAAAAATTCCTATGGATGACCTCACTCCATCTTTTCCACGATGTAAGTTGGGAGATTCCGATCTCCCTTTAAATATACATGCACGTACACTTCACGGAGAAATTAATAAAAATAGAAACACAACCTCGTGAGAGACCGAAAGGGTGTGATGGGTGCCTAACACCTTCCCATTTCATAACTTATCCCCCGAGCCTCTAAACTATTGGTTTCGTAAGCATCAGTTTGCCTTTGATGTCGCTCTCTCGAAGTGGTGACATGTTATTTTGCATGTTTTGAAAAAAATAGGTTGGTGACTCCATCTATTTACATTCACCCTACATCGACGACAGTCAAAGCACTCCTAGAGGAAAAGGGTACGAGACCTTCACCCCTTTTCCCTCAGAAAGGAGATGGGATGGCCACATTACTGAAGCTCCTGTCTACTCCATGGCTTAAAGATCGTCCTTCAGCTTTGCATCTACCTTGAACTGATTTTTGTATTTCTCTGTCCTCACCCTCAAAGACTTGTAAATTTTTACAAATGCCTTGCAAGCTTTCACACTGATATTGTGCTCAAGGATCATCCCTAATCGTGAGTTAGGGGGAATGTAGTCCTCATCAGGCTACAGATAAGACAATAAGTGAAATCACAAAAAAATATCAATATACATGGAAAAAGAAAATAGGCACGAATAAAGAAGTTTCTTTTTTTATTTCATTCATAAAAGGGCCAAAGGCCAATACAATCAAAGCAGCAAAGAGAATTTACAAGGCTTCAAAAGGTTGTACAAAAATAATACTCCTAATTTAGAATCCCGATTCTTTCACCTGCTCAAATTTTATCACCGCTTTCCCCTTACTAGTATCCCCCCTGCTCTAGTAGGTACTTCTTCAGTCTGACTAATGGGATAACCAGCGTGTCGCTCTTCCTTTTCAAAGAGGTCGGGCCCAAGAGAATGAAGGTCAAAGAGTTCAGAGTCAGTAGGTCCCCCTATAGCTTTCAAGGCTAGGTCCTAGCCTTTCTTAAAGGCCACCTTCCTTTCATAATCAAGATGGAGCTCGGCATCATCGTACGCTTTGTTAAAGCCCTCAAGGTAATTGTCATCCTTTTCACTAGGGATTTTATCCTCCAGCTTCAGAACTTTGTCGGATAGACCCTTATTTTCCTCGACCAATTTTTCTTCTCAGTAACCACCACCTTCTGGGATGCCTCAAGGACATCATAGGCCTTAACCGACTTCTCCCTCTCCTGCTCCCATACGAGATGAGCATCAATAAAGGCATTTTTATCATTCTCCAAAGCATCTTTTAGCTCTTGGTTACTTTTAGACTCTTTGGCGTGATCATCCAGAAGAGTTGTGAAGTTACACAAAAACTACATAGAAAGAAAGAACAATAAGTTAGTACTAAGAAGGAAAAAGTTCAAAAGAGAAATAACTCAAATAAAATATAAAGAGACCTACCAGGGAAATTCTCTGAGTAGATTCTAGAGCGAGCTGGGATGACCCAAACCTTGAAGAATGCTCGCGATCAGCAGCGAGCACAACCCCCTTTGGTAGATTGGAGGTAAGGGAAGGGATATCACCCATGATATCCCCCTCGGTCTCAGCAGCAACGAAGGGGACTACTGAGGCCTTCAAGGCCAACTTACTCTTGTCATATATATATATATATATATATATATATATATATATATATATATATATATATATATTCCTTTCTTCTTCTTCTCATCCTTCTCCTTCCCATTGCCTGCTAGGCTAGAACCGCTAGCCTTGGGGGAATCAGTCTCAGATATTTTGAAGAACATGAACTCATCAGATAGAGTTATCTTATTATCATCATCATTGAGCCTTAATTTTTTTCCTCTTAATGAGAGGAGATATATATTTTTCTCCTCCTCATCCTCCTCCTCTTCCTCCTCCTCCTCCTCCTCCTCCTTCTTCTTTTATTTCTTTTTCCTCCTTTCCTTCTCCATCTTCTTCCTCTTTTTCTTCCGCTTCCTCTCACATAATTAGGTCAGAAAGACCAATTTTTGGAGCTTCTAAATCAGAGACCTTGTTGATCTACCCTTCAATGAAGATGCTTGTCATATTTTTATACTCAAGAAAGTAGGTTGTCGGCCTTAAATGCTCGCCATCAGAAAACCTCTCTTTAATATTTCAGGCCATCAAAATCTTGGGAACATTAGTCTCGCTTATATCAGGCTCTTTATTTCTAGCGTGAGCTATAAAATGGAGTAAGAAAAACATTAGTCAGAGGACAGGAATCAGAAATAAAACAGTAAGTAAACAAAAGAAAAGAGGAAGTGACCTATGTGATCCTCCCCAAAATCTAAAATTAAAGGGCCCAAATGTCTTTCGCCCTCATGATCATGAAGATGTTTCCAATTTATGGTAATAAACCCATGGACCATAAACCTTATGGGTATCTAGAAGACCATCAGAACCTTATCAGTTTTCCTGATCTTCAGGTAAATAATTCCATCATTGGTTCGCGACCGTACATAGCAAAAATAGAGCTTAACAAGGCCTAATTTTATCCCATACAGTGTATTTATCCTATATACCCAATTAACTATTTATCATATATGTAATTTTATCCTATATACCCAATTTTATCCCATACAGTGTATTTATCCTATATGTAATTTTATCCCATATAGTGTATTTATCCTATATACCAATACAATGTATTTATCCCATACATTGGGCAGGAATAAAATCGAAGTATCTGAAGAATTTAAGGAATAGAGGATTTGGGGGGAATGTCAACCCCCCCCTCCCCCCCCCCCCCCCCCGCCGTGTTATCAAAAGGGTGTGAATCCAGTGCCATCCTTTGATGTTACAGACATCTCTAGGGAGGGGGGAAATAGTTATTTTCCACCCAGTCTGGAGTGTTAGAAGTTTTCTTAAATTCAATTTCTCATTAGTTATCTAGATTTGACATAAACACTCCAATAGAAGAACCCTAACTATAGTTACATAATAATTCTGAAAAAGGTAAACGAAGAAAAGATGAGCTAGACTTACAAGAATTAATGAATCTCTGAAGAGAATGAGAATGCTGAAGAAGAAGAACTCAGTAAATCTTAGCGACGAAGTGAGATGTGTGAACTGAGTTGACAGAGGAGGTGTATCTCTAGTCTGAAATCCAAAACTAATGATGAACATGACATCCTAGGATGATTTTTGGGGCTTTATTTAGCAGCTTAAATGATGTTACCCTCGCTCGTTTAAAGAAACTACAAATATGCCATGGTGTTTAGCTCATGACGAGCGTGCCCCCATAAGTTTAGAATATCTACAAAAATGCCACTCCGATTGTAAGAATGAAAATTTCAAGCTATAGGCCTTTAATTCGGTTAAAATTATTGGCCCAAAATTCATAAAGCCCAAATTTTTAGGGCAATTGTGGGGACTCATTTATTATGGTCCATGTGAGTAGCTAACCAACCCAATCTTCCTGAAGAGATACCCGACCCAAATCAGATATTTAATTAACTCATGTGTATTTGATACACGCTGGAACACTTATGGATACATTTAAAGGTTACTAATAATTCCAGAGGAGCTATTCGCGAATACCCCGAATTATCCATGTGTTAATTAAGTTCCTTTTACAATTCAATCTCTTACTTTTATGTATTTATAAATTATAAACCCTAACCCGGGGTAAAGGCATGTAATTTGGAGGATTGAGAGACACTATAATAAAACAGTAACCTCTTTATGGACGTAGGCAAGTTATCGAACCAAGTATATCGTTGTTGTGTTTGCAATTTTACACTCTATTTATGTGATTAATTCATGGATCTTTATTGTGATATTTCTTGCACTCACAATAACTATTCATTTGTTATTGAAACATGGGTATCGAAAATCTTAAAACCCCGAAGGCTCCTGATTTTAAAGGAAATCTTGCCAATATGATGGATCCTGCTGTAGGTGCCTCTACATGAACCCGTGGGATTATAAAAAATTATTTACACCATATTCAGGGTGAAATAGGCATGTGCCAAGTTTTTGAGATAGGAAATGGTAGCTAGGGAATTTAGGGTGGGGGGAGGAAGGTAGAGGTCGTGTGGAGAATGACTCATTTTTGCATCCTTTAGGCGATATGTCTTCAGAGGAATAATAAAGAATTCAGAAGTATTGAAGAACAAATATTAAAGTGGACAAGATGCTATTATTTCCAACCTGAGTGCATGAGACGTATGCATGAATTATATATAGGGTATAATAGCCCAAATATTTCCTTAAAATACGCATCCTATTGTGTATGTAACCATCTCCATAAAATCAATTAAGATCGATTCAACAAACAGGTGATATAATTATATTGGCAGCAATTATGTTTAACTTAGTCTCCTCATTTGAGTTAGCTTAAATATTCCCCCTCAATCTGGGTGTGGATGGATGTGACACATCAAGATTGATCAACAATAATTTAGAGGTGTGGGAGAAGAGCAAGCACCGTGCTTGAAATGACAATCCTTGTTCCACCCGTGATAAGGTCTTTTAGACCATAATGAGTTTGATCGAAATTGATTTCGGGCCTCAATTATCGATTTTTGTTAGACTGACACCTGTAATGGGTCTTTTGGACTAAAATAAGCTTAATCACAGTGGATTCAGAGGCTCTTTGGTTATCAGGTTGATCGCGACGGATTTAGAGGCCCATTCAGTTGATGGACAAAAGGATGTGAGTTGTTCTTTTTGTAGATTAGTTGTAAATACTCATTATATGAGTCAAACTTTTGAATTAATGATTGTTCTTTATTGGTTTATTTGTTCCCACTAATATCTCTCCCATCACTTCTAGTTTTCAATATTTTAAACTCATTAAAAATAAAAAAAACATGTTCAACTGATTCGAAAAGAGCTTTCTTTATTATAGTACACCCAAACAGGCTAGTTGTTTATAATATTTCTCTCATGTTGTTCAAATGCACTTTGTCTCATGTCAAAATAACCATACGGGCATTTGTAATTGAATTTGAAGGCTACAAAAAATTGAAGGAGATAACTTTTTCTCAACATGACATCTTTGTCGACCTAGAAGGAAAGGGCCCCCGATCTTTAACAAAAGACCAACTGGACGAAATTCTAAATTCATTTGAGTGAACCATTGTTTCTTCATTATAGAATGACCAAGAGGACTCTCGCATCCTTTCAGAATCTAGCCTATTCGTGTACCCTTACAAGATCACAATCAAAACTAACGAGACTATTAAATTGTTACTTTCAATCCCATTATCGGTGTTAAATTTTCCACAAGGACTCTTCAGGTTGAGGGAAAGACAACGAAGGCACATATATAGGACACAAACGGTCCAAGAGATGTCCCAAACCATCACTACAACTTATTATGGAGGACCTGTTGGGGAACCCTTGGTGTACGAAAAAACAAAGAGGCCCAATCATACTCTCACCGTAACTTCTCAAAATAATTCGTCGATAATTATTTCGGAGGACGGTTGCAACGAATGGTGGCTACCTCCATCGAAGAAATGATGTACCATGTAACAGCCCATAATTTTATCTAGTAATTAATTAAATTAATTCAAAAAGCTAGCTTAAAAGACTCCTAATATGAGTATATATAAACATTGGATCGTTTAGAAGAGTCCTCAAAACATAAAACCCTCTACGCTAAAAAAATAGGGCCAAAATAAAAATCTTCTTCAGATAATTTGTCATGACTTTAAAGCGTGACTAACTATTTGTCACGGTTCTTGAGCGTGACTAACATGAGAACTATTTTAGTTTTAATAGGATTCTAATGCCACTTAAATTCTCTAATTTTTTTCCATTTAAATTAATACGGGGTTAGGACTTTTCAAACATATTTTTACAACCTCTAAGAGCAGTAGACCCTCATTATTTTTCATCTCCCTCTATCTACAAACCCTAGCCCTAATTTTATTCAATATCCAACCCATTATTTGAAGGCTTATTTGGTGTTTTCTCGAGTTTGGGCTAGAACGAGTTTTTATTATTTTCGAGTGAGGAGCGCAGTGGTATGATCAGAATTTTGAAGTAGAATCTTATGAGTTTCTTGTGATGATTTTAAGGTCGGGGGGGGGGGGGGGGGTTACGCAATATGCTCCTTAAATCTCTCGAGAGTAGACATTTGTTCCTCATTTATTTGTACTCATATTGTTGATATCATGACATTTATTGGAATTTAGGTGAGATGATGTGAGGACCAATGACCTATTAATGTATTATTAAAAAATTAAATTGGTACAATGCTTGTATTTCGCATTTAACTTGAATTCATATTCGTATTATGGCATTTATTAAGAGTTATATTGAGCATCTATTCTTCTCATATTGTGTACTTCCCCATATTTTTCTTTTAATGGCATGTTAGCGTAGATTTGGACACTATGGATTTTTGGAGGATTTTAGAGCACGACGTTTGGAGGATTTTATTTTTGTATAGCTTGGTAGTGTAATTTATTTGGAGTGCTTAGTATTATTTTTGAGTGAAATTTAATTGTAATTATTTTAGAAGTGTAAATTTTGGATTCATTATATTTATTCAGTGGAATATAGATGCTTTACACTAATTTTTGAGGATTTAGTTTAGTTTTAATCATAGTAGCGCGTCGTGTTTTACATGGGTGTTACATACCAGTGAAACTACCAGAATCATTAAGGCTTGTGAGAGTTTCACCGCTCTGATACCATAAAATAATTCAGAAATACTTAAGAACAAATATAAAATAAGAGAAGTTGATATTATTTCTAACCTGAGTGCATGAGGCGTATACATGAATTATTTATAGGGTTACAATAACTTAACCACTTCCTTAAAATATGCAGCATATTGTGTACACAAACATTTCTATAAAATCAGTTAAGACTGATTCAATAAACATGTAATACAATTTTGTTTCCAACATATATGTTTGACTTGGTCTGCTCATTTGAGTTAGGTTCAATAAATAGGAGGTACTTTAAAGGTGATTAGATTAAGCTAACATGACTCCGATACAATTTCTGAGATTTTTGCATGCATGGTTCAAGGAGGAGTCACTCTCTTCACTCCAGCGCTTATTTTATTTTTTAGGTAAGGTGGCGATCAAGAACTGATTATTAATTACCTAGGTATAATTTTTAATAGAGGAGAGTTTAGGAGGGTTTTTGTCTCCCTATCCCAGTTTTTTATATTAGGTATTTTGTTAGACTTTTGTATATCTTTTGTATACATATTTCAGCCCCTTAGGCGGCTTCTTTTAATATACTTTACTTACTAATAAAAAAATGTAAGGACCAAATTTCTAATTCAGTCTTAATGTAGTTTTGACTTATTCTCAAAACAGAACACGTTTGAGTCATAGGTAGATTTTTATTGTCCGATCACTACGAGACTATGACTTGCCAAAGATTAATTGAAGACGTTGCGGCAAATCTACAAGGAATTAATCATGCCGAAGTTTAATTGGTGCAATTTCTCGTCCTTAAGGTTTATTTGCATTCTGAGATCACACAAGTATGAATGCATAATGTTAATGAAACTCAAAATTTCATTTTATAAAATTAAGGATGTTAATTTTAAAAGAAAATATTTTTAAAAGAGGTTTAAATGTTTACACTTCATTTATGTCAGATAAGGATAGATGAGAATTGGATAAGAGTTTGTTTTAATCAAAACTCTATTTTTAAAATGGTTCAATTAAAACTCTATCTGACGACATCGTTCAAACGACAAGAGATGTCGCTCGAACGAGAACTCATGTCATTCGAACAACATAGAGTTTCATTCGAATAAGACTCTGACACCGCCTTAATTTATTATAAATAATGGTGTTATGTTTCCTCGAAAGGTGTGCATTCTGGAAAAAATTGTTTACGATGAAAATACCTGTTTGCACATTTTTTCCAAAGTTTTAAAGGCTTAAATAGATCCTTAGAGTCTACAAAAATCCGAGCTTTGCATTACGTTATGCTTTCGTGATATTTGCTACATCAAGTTGGGATTGTTTAACACTTGAACATTGCTGGGTTTTGCAGTGGAGAAGTGATGTACATCGTATTCAACATCGTAGATGATACATTCCATATCGGCGGACATCGAGACACTCGAGGAGGTGCATGTTGTGGACGAGCATCGTAGAAGAAGGTTACTTTCTGCATGGGCACTGTGAAGATTGGTAGAAGATCAGAGGAGCATCAAGTATCGTGGGTGGATCGAGTCTTTGTAGAAAACTACAGTCTGACTTTGTAATTCCATTGTCATAGTGATTGTCTAGCCACGACCGTACGAGATTTTTTCCCGATTGGGTTTTTCCTCGTACATCGACATTACGAGTATTGCTTTACTTTATTTTACTTGCTTTAATCACTAGTTGCATGCTTAGGGTTAAACAAGATAAAATTTGGTTAAGCTAATTTGTTTCACAACTTAGTTTGATACAATTGAAAAAGAGTTTTTTCAAAAAGAGAAAGCTGGTTTTCATTCATCCTTAACTTAATTCCGCTCAAGTATAAGTTATATTTTGGGAACCTACAAATTGGTATCAGAGCTAGAAATACATTTTTATTGTGTTTGATCCTTGTTGCTTGTAAGGATGAAATTTGGAAATTATGATAGTTTTCGCACTCCTGTTTTTTATGGTACTAATTATGCTTATTGAAAAATGCGAATGAAAAATGATTTAAAATCCATTTATGAGCGTGTCTGGTTAGTTGTTAAAAAAGGTTGGACAACACGTGTCACACGAGAGGGTGAGATAACTAGTTTGAAACCCGTTGAGTCATGGACTGAGACTGAACATAGTCTTACACAGTATAACTCTAAAGATCTGCATGTTATTTTCTCATATGTCACACCTGAAGAGTATAATCGTATCATGACTTGTGAAACTTCGACAGAAGCTTGGGATACACTTGCACTCACTCACGAGGGCACGAGCACGGTTAGGGCGTCTAAGTTGCAAATTCTCACTACACGATTTGAGACGATTAAGCTGTTAGAAAGTGAGACATTTGATGAGTTTTACACTAGGTTGTCCACCATTGTTAACACAACGTTTAACCTAGGTGAGAAGATTCCCGATAACCGAGTGATTAAGAAAATTTTGAGATCGTTTCCAATTAGGTTTGATGCGAAAGTTACCGTTATGAATTCCCTCGGTATGCTTAACTCATCGAAACTGGAAGAGAACGTAGGTGACCTGCAAACCTATGAACTCGATATATTTACCTCCAAACAAGTGCCAAAGAAAGAAAAGGGCATTGATTTGAAAGACCAGAAGGAGGAAACTAAAATTTCAAATGACGACTCCGATTCTGACTTTGAGGATGTCGTCTTGTTGGCAAGAAAGTTCAAGAAGTTTCTTCAAATTCATAAACAATCGAAAGATGCCAAAAAGTTAGAGAAATTCAAGAATAAGGGAGAATCCACACCTAAGGATAAAAGTGAGAAACCTAAGAGATATGAGTCTGGTAGGTGTTTCGTGTGTGAAGGGTATGGTCACAAAGTAGCTAAGTGTCCCACTAGACTTAAGAAAGAGGGCAAGAAACCGATAGCATACAACGCCACCTTAAGTGACAGTGAACCGAAAGAGTGAAAGGATTCCACCATTGAGCGTAATATTGTTGCATTTATGGATGTCATGTGAGTGACGACGATATATCTTCCGACGAGGATACTCATGTGCATGACACTTATGAGGTTGTTGAGAGTGCTTCCCGATAGGGTGAGAGCGATGATGAGGAGATCGATGTACGAGTGTTGCAAGTTACATTTCGAGAGTTGTTTGAGGAGACAGTGAAGGTGAAAAAGGCTAACTCGAAATTTCAAGCTAAGTTGAAAGAGCATGCCATAGAAAGTAATGATGCGTTAATTGAGGATATTAGGGTACAGGAGAAGAAGATTAGGGAGAAGCTAGAGTACATCGAGAAAGATAGAGACACTCTTAGAGGTTTGATGAAGGCTTTGAAAAAGGAGGTGCTAGAGTTTGAGGAGTCTAGGCGTCTACTGAGTCTAGGATTAAGGAGTTAGAGGAGAGTTTGAGAGACTCGTCTAGAGTTATGTTTGATTTAGAGGCTAGAAGTGAGAAGTTGGATAGGATGCTGGGCACCATCCAAATTAAGAAAGATAGGGGTCGTGTTGTCTTTGATGATCGTGTTGTTCCCATTCCCCTCACACGTGTGAGAAAGACACATAGGAACGTTAGAAAAGGTCCACATGTAGGTCACTTTCCATACCACCGTCACACTTGCACGTTTTGTGGTTGCAAAGGTCACCTTAGAAAGTTTTTCTATGACCTTAGGAATGCTCCTCGAAATTTTAGGAAGTTTAGGAATAAAGTTTCCCTGATTCCCTCCACCCCCATGCGTCATTACACACCTACTTAGGTTAGGAAGTCGCATTTGGCAGCTTTAGGAATAAAACTTCATGGTTCTCATTTGGTTGCACTGGATTTTTCTCATGCTAAATCTAAAGGTTGAGTGTGTTACCATGTTTATCATTTTGTATTATATTTTTGAGTTATTGCATCTTAATTGAAAACTACAAAAAGATTTTGTTTTTTATAAAAAAAAATTTAAAATACAAAAAGATTTTTGGTTTTCAAAATTTTTTGAGAAAAACACAAAAGATTTTTCTTTTATTTGAGTCAAAATATTTTGAAAAGGCCAAAAAGATTTTCGATTTTGTTTTGAGTCTTGAGTTAACGTGTTTGATGTGGCATATTGGCGTGTTTGGACCCCATTCCTTCCATTATCCATGTGGCTAGGACATTTGGTCATTATTATCGATGCTTAGAATGATCTTAACCATTGTTGTTATGGGGTTGTTTCGAAGTCGATATGAGTTTTGATTCAACTTTGTATATATGCCACCTTTGCGCACATGCATGAGTTTATATGAATTTTTTACTACTCTTACATATTTGAGTTTGGTGAGACGTTATTATCTCAATTTTATCATCTATGGGTAAGTATACTTAAGGAGGAGGTGTGCATGTACTAACCATTTACCCGTGAGCATGTTTTTGAAAATATGATGAGTATACGGGAAAGGGCTGCGAAAGTGTAAAATTGGCTCGTCGTGAAAGTTGTCGTTTAAAAGAGTCCAAAAAAATTATGAGGCAATAAAAAGAATCATATGCCCAAAATAGGCCAAATTAGTTTAGTTCATTCAAAAGAAAAAAACATAATATATATTTGAAGGAGTTTGGATGGATTAAAAACGGTTTGCACAAAGAATCCTAAAGTTAAAAATTCGTGTCATGACGCTATTATTTGTAGAATCATCAAAATTCCGGATTCGTGTGTATGAAGTTTGTTTAGTTCATTAGTCTCACACTTTAATTGTCACATATGGCTATAATAAAGTTTGATGATAGATTGTTATTGATTAGAGCTTCTTGATCGTTTCGATGTGTTGGAATTGTGATTCATTTGTTTTAGTTCACGCACATACTTTCCATGTTCATGTTTAGGCACATCGATATTATGTTGGCATGTTACTCATATTTGTTTATTTTGAATTTTTTTTTGCTTAGTTTAGCTTATGTTTTGCTTATGTTTTGTAGTTTTGAGCCCCTTCCAGTTTGAATTTTTCTAATATTTTCCATTGGGCAACACTGTTTGATATTCTGGGGATTCTGTGAAATTTTGAGTATGTCGTTCAAAAGACATACTGTTTCGTTCGAGTGCTGTCTTAGTTCGTTATAACGACATCCCTGGCTCGTTCGGACGACAGTTGTTTGACCAGTTTGACTTTTTCTGGTTAAATCCTGTTTCAGTCCTCTGCTGCATATTGATTCATATTTTAGTACTGGGTTTTTGTTTATGTAGTTTACTTTGATCATTGACATATTTTGACTACATTTGATTCGTTTATCACACCTACTTAGTTTTATACTCTTCAGTGTGATTCACTGTTTGCTAGCTACTGATTTCGCATTGCTTGATCATTATTAGCTGGTTGTTTCATGTTTATCTAGCCTATCATGAGTTTATCCAAATTGGTATCTCTCTGTTACTTTTACAAATTGGTATCATATTGGTATCTATTCACATGCTATATTTTTTTATCTTTTCACCGGATTTTTTATTCGAGGAAAAAGGGGGAGAGATGTCTGTAATGTAGGAGGAGTTTTGTGGGTTTATGTGATATACTGATTTATTTATTCATTTACACATATTGGTATCGTGTTTACTCACATAACAAATGATTCATTTTGGCAGTCATATTGTTTTATATCATTTGTTCCTCCATACTTCACTTGATATATGTCTGTTTCAAGTCTACATCACATTCAGACATTCATAGACAGTTTTATGCTTGTCGGTCCATTGTTAAAGAGTCTTATCCTGTACTGATGATGTATTTTTCATTTTGGGTTTATGGAATGGGATTTTGGCATCATACGGCTTGAGGACCCGGCTTAGTCATTTCACTGATGGTTTTGTCCCGGAATAGTCAAAGGGGGAGATTTGTAAGGACCAAATTTTCAATTGAGTCTTAATGTAGTTTTGACTTATTCGTAGATCAAACACATTTGAGTCATATGTAGATTTTTATTGTCCGGTCACTATTACTTGTCAAAGATTAATTAAAGACGTTGCGGCAAAGCTAAAAGGAATTAATCGTATCGAAGCTTAATTGGTGCAATTTCTCATCTTCAAGGTTTATTTTCATTCCAAGATCACACACGTATGAATGCATAATGTTAATGAAACTTAGAATTTCATTTTATAAAATTAAGGATGCTAATTTTAAAAGAAAATGTTTTTAAAAAAGGTTTAAATGTTTACACTTCGTTTATGTCAAATAAGGACGGATGAGAATTGGATAAGAGTTGGTTTTAATCAAAACTCTATTTTTAAAATGGTTGAATTAAAACTCTATCTGACGACGTCGTTCAACCGACAAGATATGTCGCTCGAACGATAACTCATATCGTTCGAATGATATAGAGTTTCGCTCGAACAAGACTCTGACACAACCTTAATTTATTATAAATAAAGGTGTTTTGTTTCCTCGAAGGGTGTGCATTCTGGAAAAAATAGTTTACGATCCAGAAACCTGTTTGCACATGTTTTCCAAGATTTTAAAGGCTTAAATACATCCTTAGAGTTTACAAAGATCCAAGATTTTCATTACGTTATGTTTACATGATCTTTTGCTGCACAGGTTTGGGATTGTTCAACAATTGAACATTGTTGGGTTTTGCGAGGAGAAGTGATGGACGTCGTGTTCAACATTGTAGACGATACATGCCATATCGGTGGACACTGAGATAGTCGTGGAGGCGCGTGTTGTGGATGAGCATCATAGAAGAAGGCTACTTTCTGTGTGAGCACTGTGAAGATTGATAGAAGATCAGAGGAGCGTCGAGTCTCATGTGTGGATCAGGACGTTGTATAAGACTACCGCCTGACTTTGTAATTCCATTGTCATAGTGATTGTTTGGCCTGGGCCATCCGAGTTTTTTTCCTGATTGTTTTTTCCTTAGACATCGGCGTTGTGAGTATTGCTTTACTTTATTTTACTTGCTTTAATCACTAGTTGCATGCTTAGTGTTAAACCAGATAAAATTTGGTTAAGCTAATTTGTTTCACAACTTGGTTTGATAAAATTGAAAAAGAGTTTTTTCAAAAAGAGAAAGGTGGTTTGTATTCATCTTTAACTTAATTCCTCTCAAGCATAAGTTATATTTTGGGGACCTAGAAAAAATAAAAAAATTAATGAGTATATTTATAATTTTTATAAATTATCTTATAAATCTATGTATATATATGAAACTATTGCCTTAAATCCTTACTACATCGCCACGTATCAAAAACATTAAATATTTATCTATTCTACCTACTTCAAGAGTTATATCCCCTCAATACCCCTTTCTTATCCCTTGGTTGCCTCTCTGTTTCTCCTTTTGGTCTCCTCGCATTCTTTTGTAAGAGATGATTATACTTGGCAAGGGCCGGGAGCAGATTTGATCACCCGTTATTTTCTCAAGAATCACAAAAGGAGAAAATGGGTGTGCAGGTATTATATGGAATCATTCAATTTTTTTTATCTCTTTATTTCATTCCAATTTATCTTGTTTAAGCTTCTATTTTATTTATGCATGCTTTTATGTGACTTATAACTAAATGTCAATTGATTTATCTACTGTTTGAGATTGATGATTGATGATGCTGGAAACAGTACCACCAGATGAGGTGTTGACAAGCTCAAGCTAGCAATAACAATGGCATCACAAGAGTGTATATATATTAGAAGAAGATGAGGAGAAGGGGATGAACACTTGTATGTAAGTTGTTTAGCCAATCTGGCCTATGTCCACTGTGAGTGTGTAAGTAATATCACTAGATGAAGGCACTAATGGCCATAGATACAATCTCTCAAGCTTTCTCTCTCTACTGTATAAACTAACATAGTTTTAGCTAGGGTTGCAATTATGGATCTCTTTACAATATACATGATGACCTCTATATATAGTGCTTGGGGAGTGTAATGTACCCCCAAGCATGCAATGCGCATGTGTATGAGGATCAAACCAGTATGAGAATGACACCTGGCTAATCTTATGTAGATAATGATGACCTCAATATTCCCTCACATGTAGGGAATGATTCGGTTACAACAGATTTATCCATGTGTTCCGATCCTTACATGTGCTTATAAATGCTCAGCCTTATGTCATTGACTGGTGCAACCTCGGTCTGGACGAGTACAAGGTTGGTGATGTCCGATAGTGTTTCTTTGCCTTGTCTCTAATCGTAATGGCCTCGACCAGGAGGGCTGGCCGAGGTTAGGTATGAGGTAGCTATAACGTCGGCTGAGGCCGATGATGACGTTGGCAGTGGATTGAGCTCGTGAGACTCTGCTGACCTCGGCTGATGAAGAGCCGAGGTTGTTGTATGAGGGGGCCGACCTTGTGGGAGATGACCTTGCTTACGGTTGTCATAAGGTCCTTGTCAACTCGGCTGTGACATAGGCCGAGGTTAGTGACTCAGAGTACGAGGGTACACTTTGGGCATATCAATGATTGCATTGAAAATTGTTCAAATTTGGGTGTATTTTCGATCGTTTTAAGGTTAATTTTAAAGATTTTGGCCTTTTACCAGTCCCGAGTTTCATTGAATATGCGGAGAGCCCATAAGTAAACATTTTGTTTTCTAGAGACCTTGCTTTGATTTGATGATCATCACTATCCACATATATATAAACTTGTGTAAATAGAAGAATATTCTGTTAATCACTGTGAGGAGCACCAAGGGTGAATCTGAGAATGATTCAACTCAAGAAATTGGTTGTAGCCGACTCATTATCGGATCTCTTGATATACTTCGCAATGGCATTGGAAGCCAGAACTCCACACCACAACTTTGACGGGGAGAGTCAGTTAAAGAATTCATTAACACATTGATTAACTACAAAGTTATATATACTATCAATTTTGGGTATAAGATTAATAAAATTAATTATCAAGAAGGTTGGTATATGGAGGTTTTTTAAGTGATGATCCACATGGTTTTTCTATTGTTGACGATGTACACACTCTTTAGAATTAGACAAAGTCTTATAGAAAATAAAGGAATAAAAAAGATGAAGCTAGAGTACATCGATTTATCTTTTTTTCTTCTTTTTAATGGTTAAGCACTTTGTATCTTTTTTTTTTGCCTCTTGAATATGAGTCATGTACGTGGATTTGTTCACATGTTCTCTTCCAATCATTTTTTAAAATATATTTACACTTTTTCCAAATAATTCATATGGAAAGAAAGTGTAAATATAATTTAAAAAAATATTGGAAGAGAACATGTGAACAAATCTGTGTGTAGGTAATATTTCCTTATTAAAAATTGAATATAAATATTCATTTTATCTTCTATAGGTTTAGGGATGACAATTAGTAATTTACTTTTATTATTTGCGGGAAAACAACATGACACTACAAGAGAGCCACTTAAAATTGTAACCCCAATATAAATTATATCCATGATGCAATTTTTTTATATGTACTGATATTATATATGCTCGAAGTACTTGCAACTCTGAAACAATTTTGCATTTCCTCTAACTATTATTTACATCCATTTATTATCTATGTAGATTTAATTTGTATAATTTTTTTATCATGTACAATTTATACAAGTATAGGAGGGTGTATATAATATAAAAAGTGGTTATCTATCTTTCAATTCTTCTATATTTATTTTATATTTAACCTTTTCAGACTTTGGGGGTTGAACGCTTCACTAATGTTGTCACGGAACGTAGTAAAAAATCTATTTTTGTGGTTATATTCTATAATCTATTTTCGATATAAATTTTTTGGCCCATGTACCCTATCAATAACCATATCCATTTTTAAGAACATAAAGAAAATTCGTTGATATATAGTTTTTATATCACTCTATGTTAGATTTTTTTTTTGGCACCTTTATTTGTATTTAACCCTGTAATTTTAGTGGGTCAATTATTCATCTTAAAAATTGATATATATTAGGTTTTGGGTGTTGTAGTTATTTGTTCTTTCTAAATTATTTTGATGTTATTGTGTGTGTTATGCAAATTTGACTTTGTTAATAGAGTAATGACTTTAATTTGTTACTTGAAGTGGTTGAATTTGGATTTAATTTTATAGCATGTAGTAAATGTCAGTGGGTAATAATAACAAGTAATAGTTATATATATGTGAAACAAGATGATAATTTTATTTATTTACTGTTATTCAATTGGATCATAATTTTTTTGTGCAGACAATGCTCATTTGAATCTCTCAACACTGAATTATTAATTATTGATTGTATATCTAAAAAAGGAGTAACAAATCGTCAAACTTTTGCATTGCTTTAACTTTGTCTTTTTGTAGTTGTATTTATATTTTATATGATTTTACAAAAATTGACATAATATATGTAGGCTAACATTACATTGTTGGTATTGTAAATTTTTTCACTATTACGGATTCTTGATTTTAATCATCTTCTTCCTTACTTTATTATTTTATTCACTCCACCTTTAAACACATCATTCTTGTTTAAAATAATACAATTTAAATAAAATCGGTCACGAATAACATGACATGCATGCCAATTTTATATATTTTTGTGAACTTGATAAAAATAAGTTTAGTCTCACTTGATACTTACGTTTTGGTGTTTCCCTTATTAATAAAAATTGACTCTCAAATGCCTTGATCAATAAAATTTTAACGTTTTGTTTAAGAGTAATGATACTTTTACCAAGTTTAAGTACCGATTTAGTATCAAATGCGTTTTATTTTATTATACATTGATGAGACCTACCCTATTTCCTGACGGAACTCACACCATAGTACAAACAAATAAAATATTACCATTACTAAATCGGTATTAACACTCGGTGTATCTAAT
Organism: Sambucus nigra; assembly: GCA_949130495.1. Classification (NCBI taxonomy): domain Eukaryota; kingdom Viridiplantae; phylum Streptophyta; class Magnoliopsida; order Dipsacales; family Adoxaceae; genus Sambucus; species Sambucus nigra. The sequence continues at coordinate 91,591,851 of OX422215.1, read as the reverse complement.
ATAACATTTTCCTTTGTTTAAACCCGGGTCAATAATTCAACTCTTACCTAAAAAGACTATGTATAATTCTTGAATTCAATTAGCTAGAATATTTTTCAAAATTTGTATTACAGTTGTTCTTTAAGCTTTTAATGATCCAGCTAATGTATTTTGAGACCATGTTAAGAGTCTTTACATCTGACTACGTGAATACCAATAAATATTGACTCTGCCAGCATATCTGAAATAATAATATGAAACTTCATGGAACGTTTTTCTTTTTTATTTTGTTGTCTAAATGATTCAATTTAAATGGTGGCATCTGTTTCATTATTCAAGAGATGAAAAAAAAATAGAAATTGCTTCAATTATATAAGATAGTATCAAGTATGTTGAAATATAAAATTTCACATGAAAAAATCAAATTTTTTGTATCACAAAATAGAAGATTATGGAGCCCTTTCGTCAATTGTCAAATAATTTTGACTGAATGCTTCAAAATTCAAGAGAATGTAACAATTACTTTATAAAATAAAATCACAAATAAATATTTTTTTAACAATGTTATAAATATTCAAAAATATAAGTTAAATGGGATGATAAAGTGTGAGTTAATCTGAGCATGTCATTAACATAAACATTAAATTCAGTATTTTCTCATATTTAATGAGATTTAAGATTATTAAATGGGTCGCCTATTATTTTTTTATTTCTATAATATTAGACAAGTATGACTTGTACAAAAAGTATGCAAATACAGCATTATTTTGTCGACATAATTGATCAAATAATAATATTAGGAATAAGGTCTGCTAGCACATCACTGGCTCATCTTCGTTTTTAAGGAATCGGACAAGTGTTTTTTTGTTTTTTATTAATAAATATATGTTAGCTTTTTATTAATTTTCACTGTTTCTGGTCCGTGCAATATGTGCATGCATGCATGGAATGGAACAATGGTAATCATATTGCTCTTGATAGAATAGAAATCGCTTTTCTCTTTTTTCGAGGCAGCTCTCGAATTGTTACTGTTTTATATTTTTTCGTTTTATTTTGGTTTTTGATCAAAAGATTTCCACCTGCCTAGTGTGAGGACGTTATTAGCCCTGCAGAAATGGGTGCTGTGCTTTAAGCCCTCTAATTCTTGGGTAATTATTTCTGACAAGATGAAATTATCAATGGGATGTTTTCCTTTCTTTAATTTTAATAATTTTTTCTGTGACGAGTCACACCGTAAATTTCTCACAATAGTAAAAATATAGGCAGCCTTTATTATGTAAAACCCAGTGATAACATTATCATGTATGTATAGTGCTTAAGTTATTACTAGTATAAAGTTATAAACGTAACCCCTATTATTAGGGTATTATAGAAATATCACATTTGTTTTACAAAGACATCACTTACCCCCACGGGAAGTCATTTCTAATATTATTAACTTATTCAATTTAGAGTATCTCTATCATGATATTAAAATTTGAAAAGTTTCTGTCATTGCATAAAATTAAGTATAGGTTTACATGGTTGAGCTATGTTGATCCATGGGTTCAAGTGTTGTTCTGCCTAGGTTTCACACACACACACACACACACACACACACACACACACATATATATATATATATATATATATATATATATAAAATAATATTTTTTTACGGAGTGTTCAGGATTTTAATAGTACGGATCGGACATGTGTCGTCTGACGGTGAACCTAGATATCATCGCCTAAATTATAGGTGCTCTCTCTCTTTTCTAGGATCACCGTCACGTGATACATGTCCAATCCGCAATGTTAAAATGCGGGACAGTTGATACAAAAACATCACTATATATATATATATACAAAAACAACACTATATATATATATATATATATATATATATATATATATATAGAAAGAGGTTCACAAGTGAACCTATAAGATGAACTTTTTAATGAACCTTAACAAAATAACCTCTAGCAACTCATTAATTTTAATTTCTATATTGTTATTGGTCCGCGCTAGCGGTAACGAACACGCGTGTCTATCGATCCCCAACCCCCTCACCCGCCCCCGCCCCCCCCACCCCAACTCCAACCATCACCATGGCAGCCCTTATAGCAGCGCTTATGGCAGTAGAGCTGCCATGGGGGCGAGGGTGGGGGCGGGTCGGGGGATTGTGGATCGATAGACACACGTGTTCGTTGTTGCTGACGCGGACCAATTACAACATATGAATTAAAATTAATGAATTGTTAGATGTTATTTTATTAAGGTTCATTAAAAAGTTTATATTTTAGATTCACATGTGAATCTCTCCCTATATATATATATACAGTCCTGCTCTTGTGCGGACTAGTCTGCATTTTAAAAGTACAGACCGGACATGTGTCACCTGACGGTGACCTAGAAAAGAGAGAGAGTGTGTCTATAATTTAGGCGATAATTTCTAGGCGCACCTTTAGGTGACACATGTTCGGTCCGCATTCTTAAAATACGAATTAATCCGCACAAGAACATTATTATATATATATATATATATATATATATATAGAGAGAGAGAGAGAGAGAGAGAGAGAGAGAGAGAGAGCTGCATGTATATGTAGTTGTACAAGTTAAAATTGTATTATTTTTTTTTTTGGTAAGGTATTTTTCATACCACGAGGTGTCCGGGCAGCTTACGCGCACCTCGATTAATCCCCGCTCGCGGTTCGTGGTTTCCGCTGGCGTAACATTATTTTGACGCTGCCAGGGATCGAACTGTGGACCAAACCCAATCCACCCCCAAACAGTGTCCCAGTGGCAGCCTTATACCACTGGGCCAAGAGGTTAAAATTGTATTATGATATTCCACCTAGAATTAAATGTGATAGTTTTCTTTTGATTTATATTTATTATAACTTGTATGAAATTTTGCAATAAAAATTTATATGTTAAAACTGAATAAAAGTGTAAATTAAATCTTAAATTTAGTAAATTTTTTATTAAAAGTTTAATAAAACCTAAAATAACCCATAAAAAATTAAAACAAAGTTAAAGAGAAAAAAAAACAAATAAATCATTTAGCTATAAATTTCCCTTAAAATTATTAAGAGCTGTTGGGATTTAAACGTAAATACGTTTAGGTTTGTAATTATAAGAATTAATTTTGAAAAACAAATAGTGGACAGCAATTGGATTCGGCTGTTTCCAAGAGTAAATTAATTGTTTTATTATTAAAATGGGCAAAGTGGAGGTGGGTTGTCGTTTATTGAAGTGTTAGAATTTGATTGATAGTAACGGAGACTGAAAGAGGTCTCTGTTGAAGATCTCTACAACTCTTTGTACAATTGGCGGACCAACGTCTCAATCCAAAAGCTAGGGTTTAGAGCCTCTATGTGTGTCTAACTATTTGTGATTGCAAATCTGAATGATTACGCTGGCGGCGCTCAGAACTTGTTCCTCCAACTTTGTTGTGTCTGCAGAGTGTTTATAGGATTGGAGAATGGGACAATTAAATGTTAGCGTGGGTTAAACATATAATGCAATAGACTAATATATTGTTTTTTGTGATTTTTTTTGGTTTTTCGATTGACGTCTTTAATATTAATTAATTGATATTTATAATTCACATAATTTCATTATTAATATTAAATACCGTGTTTTTGCAATATTAGCGATGTAATAAAAAAAAATCACACAAATAATATACCAAATATTATTCAATTCAATAATACACTGTCTTTTGTAATATTTGTCCTGAATTTACTTATTTTTATTTCATTTATTAACAAAATTAAAATGTTGGTAATTATGTCACCCCCACCTCGGTTGGCTGCCATTGGCGTCTTAATGGAATACAAAAAGCCCAGGAAAATATTTTCTCTCACAGTCTCGACATCCTCGAAAAAAACCTTCGGGTTGATTTTAACACGATTTTAATCCAAGAGGAAAAATATTGGCGCCAAAAATCTGGAATTCAATGGATCTGTGAGGGAGATAGAAACACAAAATTTTTCCACACCTCCACCATTATTAGAAGGAAGAAGAATAGAATTGACCGCCTCATGATTGATGGGGTGTGGACGAAGGATACTTCCACCCTTACCACCCACATCAATGCCTACTTCAATAACTTGTTCCAAGCTGAGTTCTCATATGATATTAATGGCCAAATGAATGATTACCCCCACCTGAAATTCGAGAATAGGGATAACTTTTTACTCACTTTCCCCCTTGCCCTTGACGATGTTAAACGGGCCATTTTTAGTATGAAAGCTAGTAAAGCCCCGGGTCCTAATGGGATCCAACCCATGTTCTATCAGCACTTTTGGAGTAACATTAAAGGTAATTTGTTTAATTTTGTTAACGAGTGCTGGAGCCAGAAGGTCTGCCCCACTAATATAAATTATAACTATGTAACCTTGATACCTAAGTTAGAAAATCCTGAGAATGTTAGCCAATTCTGCACTATCACCCTCTGTAATGTCTCTTAAGTCCTTGTTAAAGTGATAGTTAATAGGCTGCGCCCTATCCTTTGTCGGTCCTCCCGGGTAGACAAACATCTGATAACATCATTGTTACCCAGGAAATCATACACTGTCTTATGAAGAAGAAAGGTAAGATTGGTGGTGTTATCCTTAAAATTGACCTTGAAAAAGCCTATGACAAAGTTAGATGGGACTACCTATGACACCCCGCCTAATTAAATACCGGGCGATCACTCCTTTATTAAATTAAAATCAAGGTGAACAGTTGGTTCATTCTTAGCATCACTGTCGTAAAAAATAATTTTCCAATTTAAACACCCTAAATAATTAAGCTAAGTGTCAAAACCAATTAAAACCTTATTCTCATTTTATTAAATCCGATTATAAAACCTTAAACCATTAACATCTAAAGAGTCACACATTAAGAGTAAAAATAGAATTGAACATACACGAATTTAATCATCAATAATAAATCCCAACATTTACAACACTAAAGGAAAACATCCTGATAGAAATAAATCCCGAAATAAAGGTACTGAAATTAAAAATTATAATTTCTGACAATACCAACTAAATAATAGAAAGAGGGCGACACATGCCCCTGCTGGATAAAATTGAACTAGGAGTAGAATCAAATGGATGAAGTCGTCTAAACAACCGGCCTGCAACTCCCACCTAAGCTGCAGCTCGTTCCTGCCAAAGGACCCTATGCAAGACGCCCCTGTGGCTGGGCACATGTAGTACATACATATATATACAAGAGAGAGAGAGAGAGAGAGAGAGAGGGAGAGAAACGGGTCAGAGCCCGATAGTGTATATGATTTAAAAATTCGTTTAGCAAGTATTTAAATTGATAAAGGCCAATGCAACAACATATTAGTGCGACACTCTCTAGAGAAATTCTCACCTCTCTTCTAATGTGCACTCCTATCGCAGTAACCTTCCAAATGGTTTATCTCATTTTATAACACCCTATCTTTCCCCAATGATTTAACTTATCTTAGGTTATTCGCAGGATTTAAAACTGAACAATGCAATTGTTGGAAAAGAAGATTTCAACTAGTATCCAAAATTCTCGATTTAACTTTATTAATTTATAAAGTTTTCCAGTGTCATATTATACTTTCTCAAAATAAGTATTTCAATTTGAGTCATCAATCATGTCCTACATATCAAATCACAGTAGGCAGTTCCAGATTCGAGAATCTCATATATATATATATATATATATATATATATATATATATATATATATATATATATATATATATATATATATATATATATATATATTTACTACTCGTATAATATATATATTATAACGGCACCCCAAATAACAACTATGGTGCGGGCATACTCTACTATCCAAAACCCCATATCACTTATATTAAGGGGAATACAAATTCGGAATCACTCTCGAACTGTATTAACACATACTCAAACAATATTGAGGCGAAGCATAGATTCCAAGTCTCTAAGAGGATGGCATATGTCTGCGTCTCTTAGGACCGTCTGAACTATCACTGTGATAGCCTGTACCAAGGATACCTATACACAAACAATATGAGGCGAAGAATAGACTCCAAGTCTCTAAGAGGAAAGCACATACCCGCGTCTCTTAGGACCGTCTGAACTATCATTCCGATAGCCTGTACCAAGGATATCTATCTTCTAGGGTACGAGTTAATATCCCCCCGAAGGAAACACAGGATAAGATCGTCCCAGCGCGGCAACCTCAGGGATAGCAAGTAGCGTGGGCATGTTTTTCACACATAGATAGCATATGCATACACAATCATATAACTATACTAATATTACCATATCAATATTAGGTATGTTCTCAAATCCCGTATTTACGACATTAGTTCTCATATCTCATTATTTGTTATCACATGTAACAGTTCGTTTCTAACCTTGATTCGGTATTACTCTAACTTACCACATAACTCTCATGGCTTTATCCTCCCAATTATAAAATTCAGTAGGTATTCATCAATTCTCTATCATAACTATTTGACGTAATCTCTCACTTTAAATAAGTAGCTTCATCGTTCCTTATATAGTTATCCCAAAAATACAATTCTCGTCTTATATTAAAGGTCCCAAAATTATTCAAATGTCCTACTGGTCTTCCATGTCTCCCAAAACACTTTCTTAAGGATGTCCAAGAATTATTTCACAATAAATTGAATTTAACTAATTTAAAAAGGGAAAACATGAGTGTGCCAGGAGGGGTCGATCGATCGAGGTCTGGGGCTCGATCGATCGAACCTTTGATCGATCGAAGGTCTGGGCTCGATCGATCGATCAAGCAGGTCTGCGAAATCTGCAGATTTGCAGTTACGGGTTTCATCTTCAAACCTTCACCAATTCCATAATTTTCAATCCCAATCGTCCCAAAATTTATACTACTAACATTATATCATCATACTAGATATTTCCAACGTAAAGCATGTAGATTTCTATCACTAAACATGGATTAACAGCCCAAAAATTTATGTAATTACCAAGAACCCTAGAAATCTCTTAAACATGGTTCTAACAAGAATTTTCCAGAATTTCCTTCTTGTAAACATCATAATTTCGTGGGTAATTCCTCTACATGGCAAGGGTTTCCAGAATTATCAATTTATCCATCACTACATGCGATTTCCTATCTCATATCTTTGGTTTTCTTCCATAAAAACTCATTCTAATTACTCCTAAACTAATATGAAAGATGCACCAACGAAATAAGCAAGATAAACACTTGCCTGGGATTTTTGGTGTTCTGATTTGCAGATGATTTTGGTGTGGTTGCTTTCCCCGTCGCGCGATCTACGCGTTGGTGGTGACGACGGTGCAATCGGAGGTGTTCTTGGCCTAGAACTCCTTGGAGAGCTTCTCCTCTTCCTCTCCAATGGCCGTCATTAGTATTTCATTGTGTTAACCCTAAAAGATGACACTTTCCATCTGATATAACCCTATAAAATTCGTAGGTTTAATTACCCATTATTGCAAAATGTCCAAAACGCTCTCCTGGGGGTACTAATTAGGCCTAAAAATACCTCGAGATCCAAACTATACCCCCGGGTACATTTTTCTAACTATCTCGACCCTTCTGGACACTTTGGCGCACTCAAAACCACCATACGAGCAACATATAATTTATTCACTTTTATAAATCAACATTTAGTCCCGATACGACACAGGCGCGTCCCGACTTAAATTTCCATAATTGTCATTTTATTCACACGTGGAAATATTATAAAAATAATTCTCATATATTACTATACGCATCCAGTAATATTCAACAATTAATAGATTTCCAATAATTACTAACTCTCGTCACGCTAGTAAATATTTAAAACAACATTCCGGATTAAAATTAAATTAATTTATCTCAATTAAATTTAATAAATCCTATAATTTAAAAGCCATAAAAATACGGGGTATTACATACTTCCCCCCTAATAACTGAATTTCGTCCCGAAATTCGGAAAATAAGGTCTATTAGGTAGCACAATTCTGGATATCCTTTTCCGTACACAAACTATTTGCCTCATAAGGCGGTCAATCATTATAGTTATTTCCTTATAGCCACCCTATTTTACATTCTCATTGGAGACACTTCACATAGCGCTCTCAACTGACAACATTCGAATAGGTCACGCTTATACGTTATAATTTTTTTTTCTCCATTATCTCACTACCATTAGGAGGCCGCACCTCACTATATGACAACTACTCGGATTTATTCATACACAAAATTCCCATTCTGAGAAGATCATACGAACATTTGACTACTCTTGACTGCCTAAAATAGTCGTGGAATTCCACCGTAGTTATCGGATATTATCTCGGCCGATCCAAAAATTTCGATTATCTACTCACCTCTAAACATACGGAAGGAGAATAGTCGAGGTTCTTCCATAACAAAACCTTAATAAGTACCTCGTACGCGACAAACAGGTACGAGTGCTTCTATAGAGCATTCTTGAAATCATCGTATCAAGATTCCAAAATCTCCTTCACGTGGCTCCACTAATCTTCAATCACCGTGCGCCTATTCTCTGGCTAAGGGTGATACATCCTACTCGAAATGAATCCTTACCTCCGCTGGTTCCTAAAATCCCATATCAAAGGTGAGATTCACCAATCTCATCCTGATTCAGAAATTTATACTGCGCCGGACCATGCACTGGCGCGATCCTTCCTTTCAAAGGAAGTCTGGGGCATACTAGTTAATGTTGTAAGCCAGCCCAAAGGAATATCAATCCCTTCCTTCTCGGCGACTTAATTCACATGTTCAGGATGAACCCTTGGTCTTGTTTTGAGGATGGAAACCCATCCAAGAACTAAACCGACTTTACCGACCTCTTCCAATTTCTGGAATTTTCGATAAACACAAAATTCTTTGGTTGATTCTCCTCTTTCAACCAAACCTTACCTATGGGCGGTGCATGTAGAGACTACTCACTACGTCCCGCTAAACATCGATTTTTCCTTTGAAATGTCTCACATTAAGTGACACGTGATACTCCCCTTCCTTCCTTGGAGTATGCCGAGAGTTCCGACCCGTGTACTTCTCTCCACGAAGCGCACTTCTGGATCTCTTACACCATACTAACGCCATCACCCTTTGTATGCGCAAGTGGCTCTCACACTTGACTAATAACAACTCCGCTCCGGGTGTGCTTCATAACAATTAAATTCTACTTTATTCAAGGAATACCAATTCTTGAATGGCTTCCCACAGCCTTCCAATCAAGTTAGGGCGTGCTATTCTAATTGCACACTTATGTATGGATTATCGCCCCTCATGTGACGTTTAATCCACTCTATCACTTCCACTTTGTTATACTAGTCCCACAAACATATATTTCACACGTCTATTACCACGCCCCTTCGACTCGGACTATTTTAACTGTAGTTAACCAAGATGCCCACATTTTTTTTGCAACACTCCGACCGCCCTGGGAGAGCGAACGCCGTGCTACTCATCCGTAGTACTAACTAAATTCAATGGAATAGAAGGAATAGGGCATTCAAATTCCATGACAATAAAAGAGGAATAATAATTCTCAACCTTCCTCAGATAAGTTCAACAATTTTCCCAAATAGGTACAACAACCAAAATAAATCACTAACGCTCTATTCATTAAAATAATTATAGGTCATCTCTTTTGTATAATATAAAGTTCTTTCCAGATAATCCATGCTAAAAATCATTCCAACTATTCACCTTGTGTTCTGTACGCGGTTATGACATTTGGGTACTCTCAATCACCCTAAAAATCAAAATTCTGAAATTCTCCTTATCATCGTTCCACCCCTCAACTCGTGGGGATAACTTTCAATGCTTTCCTACGACAAAATCCGGCTCCAATGACCTTAAAACAAAATTCAACTTCCAACTTACATACATAATTACTTGATCCCATTTCGACCAGGGTACCGAACTCATGGAATAGTGACCAAACGTCTCCCTATTTCCAACCTTACGCTAAGTTTCAGGCGTGGGATGTCTCGCAAAGCGAAATCCAAACAAGGAACCCCCCCCCGATACACTACTACCTAGCATTGTCGGTTATCGAAATCCGTTAGGTCCTCCGTCCATAGTATATACTCCTTTATTCCGTCCCTTGACAGAAAAGTTACAATTTCTCCCGTAATTATGCTTAACAAAGAACGTTTTACCAATTTCACTATCGCCCCATATTGGTTGATGGTAATTACATTCTATAAACCTCGGATACATACGATCAAAATTCTCTAAATTTCCTTTTTCTAACATTAGGGGTATAACTCTTAACTCCCACATCTCTTAAGGATAAATATAACACTGCACTCTTCCTATCACTAAGTCCGGAGTGCTAAACATAATACCGAGTCAAGTCTTTTCACTCAATGGTAAATCCCGGTACATACTGAATCATACTGACAAAGTCTATACATACATTAGTATCGAATATCTCGAGCCCACTATCTCCTCCGAAGTCTCTAGGATCTTACAGGTAAAGCCGCACCAAAACAAAACGTGTTGCACTAATGTAACTACTCCGATAGCCTTGCAATAAATGCCCACTATTATACTACCCATTTCTATAATATTTTAACAAAGATAATATCATACTCGTGTATCGCATCACTACAGCGAGTAACCTCAATAAATTATAAAACACTGTTAATATACTCATTCATCCTCCGCGGATAGCACCAAAGAAAAATCCCGCTGCACTAGGGAAAAATATTCACATTTTAATAACGTTTGTAATGATATGCATTAAGCTCGTCTCACATGCTAATCTAGCAATGGACAGAAATTGGCGACTCGCTCGTGTCACATAAACACGTCGCATCCTCTAAGGATACGACTTATACTTCCATCCTGGCAATCGTCTTAACTGCACAAATGGTTTTCGGATGTAACACGTCTACCTAAACCAAAACAAAGTTATTTTTAATGGTCGTCCTTTACTAGGCACCGTATTCTTGTCCCTTTTTCTCACTTTGGAACATATTATCGCGAGCAATTTCACTCCGCACCAAAATACCTCAACACATAATCCACCCATCACCTGTTCTACTAACCAGGTTAGGATTGTCCTTCTCTCGGACTTTAGTAGACTCGATTCCTGTTAGCTATTCCGGTTGTTCCCTTAGCTTTTTAGGCCATAAAGATCATGTTATTATTTATAATTGTACTTACTGAATTTACCATCACTTGGTAAGAAGTTAACTATCTGAAGCATTTAAATGGTTTTCCTGATGTGTATCCACATCCTTTTGTGGTGTTATACCACCACCGTTGTATTCAGTCTTATTCTCGACTAAATTCTTCGATTCCTTTAACTTCCCCCACAAAGAAGTGTTATCATCTATATTGACAAAATATGACATTGTCAACCTCTGAATCGATCGTCCATCAGAATTTCCTCCTCAAGTATTATCAACTATTATTACAAGTTGGTCTCCCACTTGGAGTCGTTTCCTCCACTAGTATCTACCTCTTTCGATACAAAATTTGCTAACGATTAGGATTCATATCCACAATTGGACTTCTGTCATGCCCTCCTGCGATGAGTTCCGAACCACGTTTTCTTCTCATCCTGAACAGTTGAGGAAGGAACATACGGTCAACACTGTACCTAAGGTTCTCCTATAGGCATAGCATTCCACTTCTAAAATTGGTGGTTGACTCCAACCATTATAATTTCGTCCCGAAAGCCAAGAAAAATTTCTCTAAATTTTCACTTTCAGTTTCCCACACTCCGTCCTATATTTAAGCCTTTGGATACTTTACCTCCTTTGGTAAACACATATAATTTTCGTGTTTTTAAAATTTCCCACTGACAGTCTCTACACGTTTGTTGTAATACGTTGGGTAAGTTTACCCTCGTACCTCATTTGACTATAACAATATTTGAAAATCATTGCTGCACCTTAGTCACCTTTCTAGTCGTGACTTCTCGTGCCATAATGGAGGTGACCTCGACTACGGTCATCATCCTCGGATATATTTCATAATCTCAACTGAGTCCCGCCTCCTGATGTACGCTTAACGGTCCTCTTCTGACATCTGTCATCGCTCGGCACACGCACACATCCGAACGAAATTAGAATTCACTAGTGTATACACATTATAGCAGGAGAACAAAATCTCGTCAAAGGAATCGACAATCCTAAACATAGGGCTCTATAACAAACAAATCAACGCTGAAAGCATAATAAGCCGTACAGATCCTAAGGACACTAGAACCTGATGCTCTGATACCACCTGTGACACCCCGCCTAATTAAATACCGGGCAGTCACTCCTTTATTAAATTAAAATCAAGGTGAACAGTTGGTTCATTCTTAGCATCACTGTCATAAAAAATAATTTTCCAATTTAACCCGAAATAATTAAGCTAAGTGTCAAAACCATTTAAAACCTTATTCTCATTTTACTAAATACGGTTATAAAATCTTAAACCATTAACATCTAAAGAGTCACACATTAAGAGTAAAAATAGAATTGAACATACACGAATTTAATCATCAATAATAAATCCCAACATTTACAACACTAAAGGAAAATATCCTGACAGTAATAAATCCCGAAATAAAGGTACTGAAATTAAAAATTACAATTTTTGACAATACCAACTAAATAATAGAAAGAGGGCGACACATGCCCCTACTGGATAAAACTGAACTAGGAGTAGAATAAAAGGGATGAAGTCGTCTAAACAACCGACCTGCAACTCCCACCTAAGCTGCAGCTCGTTCCTGCCAAAAGACCCTATGCAAGACGCCCCTGTGGCTGGGCACCTTTAGCACATACATATATATACAAGAGAGAGAGAGAGAGATAGAAAAGGGCCAGAGCCCGATAGTGTATATGATTTAAAAATTCGTTTAGCAAGTATTTAAATTGATAGAGGCCAATGCAACAACATATTAGTGCGACACTCTCTTGAGAAATTCTCACCTCTCTTCTAATGTGCACACCTATCGCAGTAACCTTCCAAATGGTTTATCTCATTTTATAACACCCAATCTTTCCCCAATGATTTAACTTATCTTAGGTTATTCGCAGGATTTAAAACAGAACAATGCAATTGTTGGAAAAGAAGATTTCAACTAGTATCCAAAATTCTCGATTTAACTTTATTAATTTATAAAGTTTTCCAGTGTCATATTATACTTTCTCAAAACAAGTATTTCAATTTGAGTCATCAATCATGTCCTACATATCAAATCACAGTAGGCAGTTCCAGATTCGAGAATCTTATATATATATGTATTTACTACTCGTATAATATATATATTACAACAGCACCCCAAATAACAACTATGGTACGGGCATACTCTACTATCCAAAACCCCATATCACTCATATTAAGGGGAATACAAATTCAGAATCACTCTCGAACTGTATTAACACATACTCAAATAATATTGAGGCGAAGCATAGATTCCAAGTCTCTAAGAGGATGGCATATGTCTGCGTCTCTTAGGACCGTCTGAACTATCACTGCAATAGCCTGTACCAAGGATACCTATACACAAACAATATGAGGCGAAGAATAGACTCCAAGTCTCTAAGAGGAAAGCACATACCCGCGTCTCTTAGGACCGTCAGAACTATCATTCCGATAGCCTGTACCAAGGATATCTATCTTCTAGGGTACGAGTCAATATCCCCCCGAAGGAAACACATGATAAGATTGTCCCAGCGCGGCAACCTCAGGGATATCAAGTAGCGTGGGCATGTTTTTCACACATAGATAGCATATGCATACACAATCATATAACTATACTAATATTACCATATCAATATTGGGTATGTTCTCAAATCCCGTATTTACGACATTAGTTCTCATATCTCATTATTTGTTATCACATGTAACAGTTCGTTTCTAACCTTGATTCGGTATTACTCCAACTTACCACATAACTCTCATGGCTTTATCCTCCCAATTATAAAATTCAGTAGGTATTCATCAATTCTCTATCATAACTATTTGACGTAATCTCTCACTTTAAATACGTAGCTTCATCGTTCCTCATATAGTTATCCCAAAAATACAATTCTCGTCTTATATTAAAGGTCCCAAAATTATTCAAATGTCCTACTGGTCTTCCATGTCTCCCAAAACACTTTCTTAAGGATGTCCAAGAATTATTTCACAATTAATTAAATTTAACTAATTTAAAAAGGGAAAACATGAGTCTGCCAGGAGGGGTTGATCGATCGAGGTCTGGGGCTCGATCGATCGAACCTTCGATCGATCGAAGGTCTGGGCTCGATCGATCGATCAAGCAGGTTTGCGAAATCTACAGATTTGCAGTTACGGGTTTCATCTTCTAACCTTCACCAATTCCATAATGTTCAATCCTAATCGTCCCAAAATTTATACTACTAACATTATATCCTCATACTAGATATTTCCTATGTAAAGCATGTAGATTTCTATCACTAAACATGGATTAACAACCCAAAAATTTATATAATTACCAAGAACCCTAGAAATCTCTTAAACATGGTTCTAACAAGAATTTTCCAGAATTTCCTTCTTGTAAACATCATAATTTCGTGGGTAATTCCTCTACATGGCAAGGGTTTCCAGAATTATCAATTTATCCATCACTACATGCGATTTCCTATCTCATATCTTTGGTTTTCTTCCATAAAAACTCATTCTAATTACTCCTAAACTAATATGAAAGATGCACCAACGAAATAAGCAAGATAAACACTTGCCTAGGATTTTTGGTGTTCTGATTTGCAGATGATTTTGGTGTGGTTGCTTTCCCCATCGCGCGATCTATGCGTTGGTGGTGACGACGGTGCAATCGGAGGTGTTCTTGGCCTAGAACTCCTTGGAGAGCTTCTCCTCTTCCTCTCCAATGGCCGTTATTAGTATTTCATTGTGTTAACCCTAAAAAATGACACTTTCCATCTGATATAACCCTATAAAATTCGTAGGTTTAATTACCCATTATTGCGAAATGTCCAAAACGCCCTCCCGGGGTACTAATTAGGCCTAAAAATGCCCCGAAACCCAAACTAAAACCCCGGGTAGACTTTTCTTACTATCTCGACCCTTACGGACACTTTGGCGCTCTCAAAATGACCATACGAGCAACATATAATTTATTCACTTTTATAAATCAACATTTAGTCCCGACACGACACAGGCGCGTCCCGACTTAAATTTCCATAATTGTCATTTTATTCACACGTGGCAATATTATAAAAATAAATCTCATATATTACTATACTCATCCAGTAATATTCAACAATTAATAGATTTCCAATAATTTCTAACTCTCGTCATGCTAGTAAATATTTAAAACAACATTCCGGATTAAAATTAAATTAATTTATCTCAATTAAATTTATTAAATCCCATAATTTAAAAGCCATAAAAATACGGTGTATTACACTACCTCGAGGAAATCTTTAAGTGGTTCAATGTGGAGAGTGGCTTTAGTAGGTTGATCATGAGCTGTGTGAGAAACACCTCCACTGCTATACTTTGGAATGCCTCCCCGCTCCCTAGTTTTACCCCATGAGGGGGCTAAGACAAGGTGACCCTCTATCTCCGTACTTATTTGTGATGTGTATGGAGTACCTCTCCGCCAGCATCTCTGAAAGAGTGGGGAAGGGCAATTGGAAGGGAATTAAAACTTCCCCTAATGGTCCTTGTATCTCGCACCTCTTCTTTGCGGACGATCTAATCCTGTTTTCAAACACGAAGACTAGCTCTTGTGAGACTGTTCTTGAAACACTCGATGAGTTTTTCCACATTTCGGGCCAGAGAGTTAGCTACTGCAAATCAAAAATTTTTGTATCACCAAATATCCCTAAACATAAAGCTGTTGCTCTTAGTAATATTTTTGGAATGTGTCTCACTGAGAAACTGAGCACTTATTTGGGGGCTAATCTTGTTTATGGAAGGTTCAGTAATGCCTATCCTAAAAATGTTGTTAATAAAGTTCAAAAGAAGCTTACGGGATGGAAAGCTAAGTTGCTATCCTTTGCAGGTAGAACCACCCTTGTTCAATCAGTTACCTCCACGATCCCTACCTATAGTATGCAAACCGCTCTCTTCCCCAAGAATACTTGTGATACACTCGATCGGCTTAACAGAAATTTCCTGTGGGGAAGTAATGAGAGTCACAAGAAGAAACATCTCATTAGCTGGGATAAAATCTGTAGGCCCAAAGATAGGGGTGGGTTAGGTATCAGAAATGCCCATGAAAATAATAAAGCCACGATTGCCAAATTAGGTTGGAAAATCATGAATAATAGTGTCTCCTTATGGGCCAATGTCATCACTAAAAAGTATAAAGTTGACCCTAACCCTAGGTTGTGGTGTAAGAGAATTAACTCATCCCACATTTGGCGTAGCATTTATAAAAGTAAGGAGGTCCTTATTAAGAACACTAAATGGAATGTGGGGAAGGAAAATAAAATTAACATCATGAAAGACTGGTGGTGTGGGGATGCACCTATTGCTGATAAAGGTGACCATAACCACACGTGTGAAGATAATGTGAACACCCTTTTGACTGATAGTGGAGACTGGAACTGTATTCAGATTCATCAGAGGTTTAATGACAAAGTCGTGGACGATATCATGAATACGTCTCTCCCTAGAAGGGGGGTTTTCCCTCCTGGCATCCTATCAGTAAAGGTAAATTTTCTATACACTCTTGCTACAACGTTATATCCTTAGGGAAGGAGGCCATCCCCACTTGGAATGGTTGGAGAAATATTTGGAAACTTCATGGTAAATTGCTCACTAATGCTCATAGAGAAAGAAGGGGCCTCACTACGGATACTACTTGCCCTAGATGCTCATGCAAGGAAGATCTCCACCATCTTTTCAGAGAGTGCCACTTCTCTAATTAAGTATGGCAAAATCTTAACTCTCCCCTCACCCACAACCAAGGTATGTTCATTGATTTTAACTCTTGGGTAATCGTGAATGTGTGGAATAATGCTGACAACAACTGGTATGTAACTTTCATCTCTTTCCTTTGGTGTATTTGGAAAACCCGTAATAAGCTTGTTTTTGATAATGTTGGCACTGCCCCTTATATGGTTATTAAACTTATTTTTGAACTTAATTGTGATATATTTGAAGCTCATAATAAGACTAATTATCACAAAGGGGAAATGTCTAGTATACCCACTAATGCTAGTGATTGTTCTCCAGGTACCTACACCATTCAAATGAACGGGAGCAATGGCACTAATAGCGGTATGGGAGCTTTTGGCGGTGTCATGAGGGATGAAGATGGAAGATGGGTTATTGGTTTCACTGGCCGTATTCATAGTATGGCAAGCCCCTCTAAGAGAAAAGTTGGAAGGCGTTTTTCATGGACTTAACATTGCCACCAGGGAGAAGTGGAAGAGAGTCTGTCTCAAAACTGATTGCCTCGAAGTTGTCCAACTCTTGGAGTCGGAGGACAAGGGGAATCACCCCCTAGCTAATATCATTGAAGATTGTTGTGAGCTCATCAGCTGCCTTAAAGCTAAGGTCATCCACATTCCGAGAGAGATGAAGACCCAAGCGGATTACATGGTCGAAATTGCGAAAGATTCTCAGGAGCTCTATGTGGAGTATGAGCAGACCCCAAAGCGGATCCTAATGTTATTGGATCGTGCCGAGCTTGTCAACCGTATGATTTAGTTCTTTTTTTGTTGTTGTTTTATTTTCCTTATGTAACAAAAAAAGTATGGGCCTTCAACTTCTTCATCTATAGAAAGTTTTAATTATTGATATAAGTCATCAAAAAGATGTTTTTTGTCACCAGGAGCTGTCACATGTTACCAATCAAGCGTCTTAACCCAGTGGTATAAAGTTGTCACTGAAATACTGTTTAGAGGTGGATTGAGTTTGATTCCCAATTCGATCACTAGCAGTGTCAAAATAATGCTCGATCAGCGAAAGACACGAACCGCGAGCGAGGTGCGCGTAAACTACCCCAAACACCTCGTGATATGAAAAATACCTTACAAAAAAAAATAGGTTACCGAAAGTCACTTCAGGCATTTAACTTTGTTGAATGACTACAAAGTTGCGAAATATGAGATTAAAAAAAAAACAGACTTAAATTACTAAGTTTATGATAAACTGAGTTTCTTACCTCAATATTTTAAATTGATATGGTAAATCTTGTGCTACATTAATCTTAACTATTGGATTATTGACACTTATAACATTAGTGACGAAAAATCATTGTTGTCAACACACCATAAACTTATAAGTTTTAGGTATTTTGTAATCTTTATCCCAACATTTAATTTAGCATGATAAACTTTGAATTACATTAAGATATTGGGCCCTTGACACTAACAAAGTTAGTCGAGGTCGACGAAAATACAATATGGCATCCAATACGGTAATTGTTGTGTGAAAATAGTTTGGTCATCTAATTAAGTGACTCCACATGGCATTTTTTATATTTAATTAATGGAAAAATAATTAATTGTTGGCTACAACCTAGTGTTTAAACCATATCAAACAACTAATGTACTAATGACACGTGAAAAATAAATATGAGAAATACCGCGATCAAAAGGATCATGAGAATAATGACAATCACATTCGTATAATGACACAGTAACTCTTAGAGAGAATATACATGAAAATAGGCGCATGTGGATAGTTATTAAAGGATAGTGGTCACAAGTATTTGCATACACTTTTTTAGGATTTTAGATTTGAAAATAAACTTCCCAACAGTTATTCCCCCAATAACAATTACAATTTGGAGTACTGTAAATAAACAATTGGAGTACAGAGGAGGACTCTCAACCAAAATACCCTTTTACTTCACTTATTTTCTATCAGTTTATTTCTTCTATTTCAAAATAGTTTGTAAGGTTAGATTAGGATCCTATTTCAACTATACTGTAACTTTTCATTAAATTTACATTTAATTTTCAAGTTTCTAATATTTTGATTTAGTTATTTTATTGTCGAATATTTTTATCTTCATTTTTCTTACAAATGCACTTTTTTTATGCTTTAATATCATTTAATTTTCCTTTATAGCGCATTCTTTTTTTAAAATCGTAGCTTAATTAGATCTTTAAGGAAAAAAGAATTTATCACTTTACAAAAATGTTTCTTAATTGTAGCACATGAACATAGAACAATCGCTTAATTATTTATGAGATAAATATAATCAATTTTGGTTGGCAAGACCAATAATCTTTTCCTGGCACGCTCGGAAAATTCAAATACAATACTCAGAAAACAAACATATTGTTTTGCATGTCTAGACGGAATCTAGTGCTTAGTCGTTAAATCAATATGGCTAAAAATAAAAGAAGCAAAGACAACAACAATAATGAAGAAATAGAAAATATTGGTGAAGTTGATCCCACAAGCTAAGACACCATGCTGATTGATCAAATAGTTATTGGGACTGGTCAAGACATAGGGAAAGAAAATAAAACCCATATAATGGATGAGGCTCAGGTTCGAGGGATAAAAATCCTAATATGACACCTATAGCATGTACCAATATACATCACCAATTGATTGATCAACTACATCCAGTTTTCAATTACCTTATTAAAGTAATCAAAGGCATTATTTTAATAGTAACTAATGTTACCAATAGAATTACAACTCCTCATATGACATCACAAGATCTATGTTTTTTTGACCTATCTACCAATTTGTTTCTTACCAGCCTAATATAGCCAAGCACAAGGGAAACAGTATGTGGTTCAAACATAACGACATGAGCTATGGAAAACACCAATGGAACTTCTTTTACAAATTGAGATGGGTGAAGGGTTTGGGGGTACCAAAAAATGTCAATCATGGATCCCTTAGGAAGAATGACTACCCAAAAATTAATAGATTTAGGCCTCAATTCATGTATGATGCCAATGTTTGCTTTACTGGGACTTCAAACTAAAGTATGGTGAGTAATCCCTTGTTGAAAATGGAATTGAGGGGGTTAGGAAATAATAGATTGATTAATAATGTTCCTTATGCGATAATGAAGAGTCCAACACCACGAGAACCATAACTAGTGCATCTATAAACTCAACCAAACATACCTCCATAAATCCCACCACTAATAAAGAGGCATACACCAATTGTGAATTAATTGGTGGCACAACCAATAATGTAAGCCCGATAGGTAGTTGAAAGGAATCAGATAGTAGATCTTATCCATTATATCTATAGACCTCTGGCTTAGGGGGGTACATGCTCCTATGTGTACAAAACCATTCCCTGAATAAATACATAAGATTAATCTTCCAAGGCGGTTTAAGTTCATAACTTTTTCTTTATTCTCTAGAGATAAGAGTCACCCAACTGTTGAACATATGGCCAGGTTCACAAGGAAGTGTGCTGGTGCTGGCACCAATGATTTTGTTTAACTAAGTTTATTCTTCAATTCATTGACTAATGGAGCCTTGATATGGTTTAGAAGCTTTCCACCAACCTATGTACATAATTGGTAGAAATGAAAGACATTTTGCATGCACAATTATTTTAAATTGAACTAGAAGTTTCAATGGTTGGTTTGTAAAGATTAATCGAAAGTCTAAGTGAAAAGGCCTTTCATTTCAATAATAGATTTAAGAGGGATAGGAATAAATGTAAGATAATACTACCATTATCAGATTTTTTCGAATTAGCCCAAAATGGTTTGGAATTTAGATTTTTAAAGAAATTTGATGCAACATAATTTGAGGGAAATCTAGCTCCCCTAAAACATATCTTTGGTTAAAGGAGTGACATATTGGTTTGTTGTGCAAGACCCAAGGGTGGCTCAACAAATGAATGATGTTTCTAATATTGTCAAGAAACTAAACATGGTTAAGACATAACATATGGCTCATGGCATGTGGTGAAGGGGACAATGTATAAGAAAAGCAAACCCAGAGTTAAGATAAGTAAGACTTAACAAAGGTATATCTAGAGAAAATTTAGGGCATAACAAGAGGCATTAAAAGTGTTCCACTTAAATTGATTAGAGGGACATGAATCTTCCTCCGTGAAGCCCAACCCATATTTTAATAGGGGCTAGAGAGAAAAGTCAATCGTCGTCAGAGAAGAAAAATATGGTAATTGGAGAAAGCAATGAGTGTTGATGGGAGTGATGCATCTGATAACATACAACCTGGTGAAGGTAAATAAGTGGTTAAAGAGTTGATGGTTGCAGATTCCATTGAGCCCTTAGAATGGATAGATCATCAGCATTATATACAGTTAGGAACCTTACCTGACTAGGTACCAATCATTGTGGCAATAATATTGCAAAAGATATTTGAAGAAGAAGGTGAAGAAGAGATTCCAGGGCTAGATAATAATGAAGATTATGGTTCAAAGGTAGAAAGCTTAGGCATGTTTATCCTTACCCTTGATTTCGCCTAAGGTTTTGAGGAATCCACTCAAGATATAACCTCTTATGTCAAACTTTTATTTATAAAGGCTTCTGTGAATGGAGTATTGATAAATAAAATATTATTAGATAATGGGACCACTGTTAATATTATGTCATATTCAATACTGGCTAAAATAAACCATAAATATGCAAAGTTAATACAAAATTAAATAATAACGTTTGGTTTTGAAGGAGGAGAAAAAATTAACTAAAGGAATTTTTTCAGTTGATAGAGAGGTTTGGACTATAAAATATAAAACAACCTTCTTTATCATTTATGCAAAACCTAGTTTTAATGCTTTATTGGGTAGAGATTGAATTCATACTAAAAAGTGAATTCCTTCTTCTATGCATCATAAGTTGTTGTTAATGAAATATGATGGGAATATTGAGGGAGTGGAGGCTGATCATACATGGTCTTCTAAGCAAGATGTAATTGTGTGGAGTATGAAATGTACCAAGAGAATATTAGGACAATTAAGATAGATGTTTTACTCACTTAAAATAAGGAGTGGATGTAATAAGTTAAGGCTAGAAGGAATTGGCTTTCGACTTAATGGGACCTTGTGAAGATGAAAAAATATTTGTTCAGTGGATCAAGCGCTCATAGAAATAGAAGAAATCAATAAGACAATGGAATTGGTCTTGTGTAAGTTTGTAGATTTTAAAAAAGAAAACATAATCAATGAGGAAATGACTTTTAATTAGCTTTACTATGTCTTTAAATAAGACAACAAAGAAGAAATGACCCTTAAAATTGGAGGTATTTTTGGATTTTCCTGTTGATTATTAAGATTTAAAAATTGATATACCAGATCCATTATTGGCAGTCAATTTAGTTACTAAGAAAAATAAAAAAAATAACTTACATGAGTGTTAAACTTAACATTGAGGAACATAAGTTGGTAATAGATTTATTGCACAAATTTATATAATGATTATTTCTCTTAAGAGTATTATAAACTGTTAGGCCTAGACAAGAAATTGGTGGAACTTAGACTACCAATCAAAGAAGAGTAATAATTGCCTCGACGGATGACCCTAAAAATTATAAGAAAAATAAAATAAAAATTTTAATATTGCTAAATGTTCGGTTCATTCGGGTAGTCAGATATATTGAATGGCAATCCATTATACCCAATGTTATAAAGAAGAATGGAAAACTAAAGGATTGCATTAGTTTTAGTAATCTTAATGAAATAACATCTAAGGATAAGTACCTAATGCCCGCAGTTAATTTATTGGTTGATTGATCTACTAGCAATTTTATTATATGAATGACGGATGACCATTCTAGGTTCAACCAGATATGCATAGATGATGAAGATATGCACAAGACTACATTTAGATTTTTAGGTAATCTTGGGACATTTGAATTGGTAAAAATTCCTTTTGGTTTGATGAATGATGGAGAAACTTACTATAGGGAAATGAATAACATTTTTTATGATATAATTGTCACCTTTTTGGAATGTTATATTGAGGATATAATTTAGAAGTACAAAACCGCATCAGACAATATAAACCATTTGGAAAAGTCTTTTGAAAGAATGAGGTTTTAAATTAAAACTTAATCCTTTGAAATATGCATTTGGAGTTTCTATTTGAAATTTTCTAGGTTATTTGGTACACAAAAAGGGAATTCAACTAGAGAAAAGCAAAGCCACGACTATAATTCAAAGTTAGTCTCCTAAATCTAAAAAAGAATTAGAAATAATTTTAGGACAAGTTAATTTTCTTCAAAGATTTATTTCCAATATTATTGGAAAAATTAAAATATTTTCTTCCTTTTTGAAGTTGATAGATCATGAAGAATTGGAAAGGGATAAGAACATGATAGAGCATTTTAAAATGATTAAATAATATTTGGATAACTCCTATATGCTATCTCCACTAAAAGATGGCGTGTAATACCCGTGCTCAATATTATATTATTTTTTTCGCATAAATTGTAAACATATGAAACCTTAGAATTTGGATCATTATGATTGGGACTATATTTGTATTTTAAAGATTTTGGAGGCCTGATGGTAATTATTAGAAGAATGTGGATGAAAATTAGAAAGTTCGAAGAAATTCAGGAAGAGTGTTTGATCGAGTTTAAGATCATTCGAATGAGAAACCCAGGCCATTCGAAGTGGGGATCAGATGAGACCTAACTACATATTTGAACAGAATCGTTAGAAGGTCGTTTGAAGAGTAGTCGAGAGGTTTCTCTCATTCGAACGAGCACAACATAAATTTTTAAATCGGGCTGCCATGTGTGTTGTCGTATTTTGGACCATTGGATGAATGAAGTGTTGAGCTCTGGTGAGCCCAGATTGGTCGAAAATGGGATTTTTGTGTTCAAAGGGTTTTTATAAGGCTTATTGGGGTTATTTGATTTTATTGGATGATGAAGAAAATAATAGAGAGGGGTGAGTCTTCCACCATTTTTAGCATTTCTCCACCCCTCTCGACCACAAATCACCATGCCACCATCCCCCCACCTTGTATCGCTGTACTTGACAAGTATTCCACCATATCCAAGTTCCACATACCCATTTCCACCATTATTGTGTAGAACTATGAATTTTGGAGTGTTGTTTGGGATTTTTGGATAATATGAAGATGAAAGATCCATGGATCTTGAAGAGGATTTTTGATGGAGCATCCATGGAGCAAGCTTAGTGGAGCTAGGCAACCTCTCCAAGGCCACCTTAGGTGGTGAAGGGTTGACATCTTCTTAGACATATCAACCTATCATTGTTGGATCTCCATTTGAGGTGAAAAAACTCTACTCTTAGTATTAAAACTCGATTTGCATATTAGTTGTTATGTTGTTAGATTATAAGACTAGGGTGGATTTGAATAAAATGCTGAGTTTCAAGTAATTTGGTGTTTAATATTTTTATGGAATAAAAATATTGAAAATTTTCTATTTTGATGAGGATAAAATATGAATGAGTATTTCTATGTTTCTTGAAAATAAAGTTTGGGATTTTGTGGTAATGGTGCATTTATAGAAGTTTGACGCTAAATATTTTATGAAATAAACGTTTTGAAAATGGTATTTATCTTGCAAAATGGAACATTTTATATAAGTTGAACATTTGTTGAATTTTGAAGAAAAAAAATGTCCTCCTTTAATCTTGAAAAGTATATTTTGCAAGTATTATGAAATTCAAGAATAAATTGTATATTTAACCCATTTAATAGGATTTTAAAGTTAAAATCTATTATTTCATGTGTATAAACTTGTAGTGTTTTGATGATGAACATTTAAGTAAGTTTAATGAAGGTTTTATTGGGTTTAAATATGAATAAAAAAGAAAAATAGTTAAGCCGTTAATGTGTGTAGAAAGGTGTTGAAAATGTGATAAATGTACTAGTTTAAGACTACATGTAGTAATAAAAAAAAATCTTATAAAGGGGTTTTGGATATTAATGAAAGGGAGGGCAATGAGATCAAAGGATTTCTAACTTGATGATCATAATACTCCAATATATTTAAATATTGTTAATGTGTTAAAAACACTAAGTAAATTAGTGTGGGTAACTTAATGGTGTCTGACAAATTAAAATTTGTGAAAATGGAGGAAAATATAAGTTTGGAAGAAAATGAGCAAAATTATAATTTTACATAACGTGGAATATTTTTATGAAATAAAAATATTAAGAAAGGCTGTTACACAAGATGGCCCTAAATGAATATTATTTTGAAATAAAATCAATGCTAAAGTATAAAGAATAAGAAACTATGATTTTAAAGTGTAACACAAGTTGGGGTGGGACACCCGATTTTGGCCTCGATCGGATTAAAGGGAAAGTGGAATAATGTGGATATTTGTCAAATGTTAAAACACATTAATAAGAACTCGGATGACATAGAGACAATTAAGGAGGGACCGGAGCTCTCGGGTGAAAGATAAAAAATCACTGGTCAGAGTATATGGTAGCATAGGCGACGTTATAGAGTCCGTTAAAGTATGCGAATATTGAAAGATTCCAAGAAAAAATAATGAAAAATGGAACATGTAAAAAAATGGATTGTGTGGTGAATATATGAAAATATAACCTAACTTGAATGAATTAATAAATGTTTCAGTAAAGGGTAAAATGAACAAGTAAATGTTAAAATTGATTAAAGTCCATAAAGTAAAATAATAGTAAAGTGAAGGATTTAAATTAGTTTTTAAACAACCTAAAGAGGTTTAACCTATAATTAACACAATGGTGCGTTTATGAAATATTTTCAAAGGATAAATGAGTATTTTCTAATACGGTGGCTGAGCATATATATAAATGAATTTCAACAAAAATACTAACGTGATTGAGTATAAATAAAAGGAGAAATTTTGGAAAAAGAAATTATTTTCCTTAAACAAAGTGTATTTTTTTAGTATTTAATCGGTGTGTTAAATCTAGGAATAAATGTCAAGTTAATTTTGAGGGAATTCTTTTACAAGATTAAGGTGAATTAATCGGACAAATAACGTTTTTGGAATAAAAATGGCTTCATGCATGTATATATATATATATTCATTTGATTCATACTGCATTTATATATTTCTCACTGAGCATTCGTGTCGCATCCATGAATTTTATGTTTTAAATGTAAATACGAATAACATTAAACTACAATAATAATTTTCCTATTACATAATATATATATATATATATATATATATATATATATATATATATATATATATATATATATATATATATATATATATATATATTCATTCGATTCATACTGCATTTGTATATTTCTCACTAAGCATTTGTGTTGCATCCATGAATTTTATGTTTTAAATGTAAATAAGAATAAAATTAAACTACAACAATAATTTTAGTGCATTGGAATTTAAAAGACTTTTATTATGGGGATGCCTAGCATCCTATTACATATTGGAGTTTGAAAAAAAGAAAGTGCAATATTATTCACTCATTCCATACATAATATAAAACTTCATAGAAACATTCAGGATTCATAAGAGCTGATGAATTCCAGTGTAAATATTACATCGAAGACTACCATCCTTATCTATCACTGCCCACACGTACATAACTGTGAATTTTTTCGGGGGTAAGAGAGAATAAAAGTTCAAATGCGTGGGCGATAACTTGTCTTCCTCAGGTTCTTTGTCTATCTGGAATGAAAATAATTAAGCCGACATGCCAAGTAGATAATTTTTATTTCTATACAAGATATGGAAGATGATATGGTGTTAGCAAAAATAACGAAAGGAAATTATTAAGAATATACCTGTTGAAACAAAATGAAATGTCATAGAACTAACAGGGGTATACTGAAGTCTACTGATATGTAAATGAATAATATGGTGAAGATGACTAGATAAACTGAGTATCCAATTACTATGATAATAGTTCAAATTATAATATGATAACCCATAAATTATCGGTTATAGGTCTTTAATAGCGTAGACATACCGTTACTATATCTGTTAAGGCAAAATATACATTTTAACAAGGAATTCCAATATTCGGGGAATAGTACATTATAGCTCGACACACTTAGCTAGAGTGGCATTCATACACATATAGCAAGTAAGAAAAACTAGGCACTCCATCTGAGTCCTACGGAATAATTAGAATTACTGGGGTATACTGGGGTTTAATTCCTGAATCATAAGGTATGCTACTTGGGGTTTCACGGATAAGGGCAATAAATTATTGGGTTATATGCAATTATTCATAATAGGTTAAGGGTTATACCACAAGTAAGGGTAAATAGGTTTAGTGATTCGGGTATAATGGTTTATCAGTTTCAAAAATAATGAAAATATCGAATGAATCAATTATACGACATAAATTTGAACTACTCAAAGGAGTTCGTATTGTAAATAGGAGTTCAAAATGATCACAAAATGATATAGCAATTAATAATTAAAAGATATATGCTCAAATTGTCTAATATTAAAATTAAAATCACCTACGTTGAGTTTTACAAATTCCAATGGTTTGTGCAGCTAATTTGCGGGGCAGATTGGGAAGTCTAAAACCATAAAAAGTGTAAGTGAGTCATATATGTTCAAAACAATGTTTATGTGATGTAGTGTTATGTAATTTCAAAAGAGATTTCAGTGTAAAGTTAACTAAGAGTCTATAAAGTGTAGTTTTTAAAACTTTTTAAAATAAACATTTTCCCTCATTCTATTAAGATTTGAAATAGGTGACAGAAGGAAACGTTGCCCTATTTTTGCTCAAGTAATTATAGAAAGCGTTTGGGGAGGTTTTGAAATACTTGAAAAAATTGGCAAGGGGGTTATGTGTAAACATAAAAGTTAAATTTTAAACTCAAAAGTGGTATTCTTGAGAAAACACTTTCCCGGAATCCAAACATGGTGACGTAATATACCAACTTGTTCGAAATGAAAAAAATTAAAAAGGTTAAAATAAATAAAAAAAATTATTGGATACGCACCCTCACGAGCTTAGTCAAATGTATAACGCACCTGTATTAACTTTCACTCGTGCGTGTGTAAGTCAGTCACCTTCAACCTCTCGACATTTTGACTTCAGGAATTCAAAACTATGACCTTGACTTCAAAATATTTTTAGAATTCTTTTAAGTTGATTCCTGAATGAAAGGTGCCTAATTTTTGAAGAGGAATCTAACCATATTGGTTTTAAGAAAGTTGGTCGGTTAAATCGAGCTATTGGATTTCTGTAAAAATGGTAAGATTTTGACCAAACATAACTAATTGAAAGTTATGATTTTCATTCCGAAATTATAAAGGTTTTGTTTTATATAAAAAATGTGAAGAATAAACTTGGTTTGAGGGATTTTGGTGGAGTAAAACCTTCGAATTGATTTTCTAAGATTTTTAGGGCCGAAAACTTCAACCCTTGATTTGAAGTATCAAAAGCCATTTTTTATTTAATTAAACATTATACCTAGGTTCCTAAGAACCTAAGATCAATTTACCTCACTTTGAAACGATTCAAAGTCAAGAAAGAAGAATCCCCCATTGAAGCTCAAGCTTTAATGGAGTTTTGTAGTTTCTAACTTATTTTAGTTCATATACATGTCAAATTTTACATGTAAACACACATTTCTACTCTATAGATATGCAAAAACATAAACTCATTCAAGACACAAGTATTCATACATAAAGTTACAGAAATGCAAAAACTCTCAAATTTTTACTTTGAAATTGCTCTCATCTGGGATGGGTTTCTACTGAGGTAAGATGGGGTATTTATAGGGTTCGAAGAGGGGAGTTTATTGGTAGTTTGGGAGGTCGAGTTTGGGATGATTTACACAAGTTTTCATTATTATTTTATTGGAAGTAAAAATGATACCATAGGTTATTCACATAGTAGAACCTATAGTGGCTATCCAGTTGGTTCCATGTCACCGGGGGTGTAAGGTAAATAAGTTTGGGTTTAAGTTTAGGTCCTTGGATAGTTTTCATATAGGTTTTAAGGTTTTTAATTTATATTACCAGATTATAGAGGCTTTTGTGTAATTATACAAAATTAATGGATTTGTTTGTAAAATTTCTATAAAATATATGCCCTTAGGTTAAACTTTGAGCGAAAGTTGGGATCAAATTGGTATAGGAATTTATATAGTATCCTAATTCTACTTATAGGGGCATTTTGGTAATTTAGGGGAAGTTTAGGGTTTTGCTTAGATATTTTGTCTATTTAAGGAACTAAAATCTAATTTAAAGTGAGTTGTTACATTCTTCCTACCCAAAAAAAAAAATTCGTCCTCAAAATTACTTGGGAAAAGCGCGGGGTATTGTTGTCTCATCATGTCTTCTGTTTCCCATGTAGCTTCTTCAGCTCCGTGATGTCGCCAAAGAACCTTAACTACTGGTATGGTTTTTTATCGAAGAACTTTCTCTTATCGATCGAGAATTTGGATAGGAATTTCTTTAAATTCCTGATTGGGTTCAACTGTGATACCTTTCCATGTAATGAAGTGACTTGGATTATGGATGGATTTTCGCAATTACAAAATGTGAAATTGGTTATGAAGATTAGATAGTTCGGGTGATAATTCCATATGATAAAACACTAGTCCAATACTTTCTATAATTATAAAGGGACCAATGTAGGAGGGCGATAACTTTCCTTTTTTCCAAATCGTATTATCCCCCTTTGTGAAGATACTCGTAAGAACACTTGACTATTTCCTTAGAACTATAAGGGCTTTCGCCGAGTGTCTGCGTAATTATTTTTTCAAGTCTGGGATGAATGTAATCTTTCTATAATGAGGTGTATCTTTCCTATAGTTTCGGTAATGATTTTAGGTCCAACTGTATGATTATCTTCAGATTCATTCCAGCATAAGGGCGAACGACAGGGTCGTCCAAAAGATCTTCGTAAGGGGAGATTTGAATGCTGGTTTGATAACTATAATTGTAGGAGAATTCGATTATGTACAGAAAGTTGTTCCATGAACCAGAAAAGTTTAATGTGTAGGCTCATAACATATCTTCTCGAGTTTGAATTACCCATCCTTATTGTCCATTGGTTTGGCGATGAAAGGCTGTCCTTATATAGAGCTTGGTTCCTAGGGAAGTCTGTAAGTCTTGATAAAATTTTCCTATAAATCTGCGTCTCAATTAGATACAATTGAAATAGGTACACCGTGTAACCTCATAATTTTTTTGATTCAAATTTCACTCAATCATTGGAAAGAATCGGTAAATTTGGTTGGTAGAAAATGGGCAGATTTTATAAGATGACTGATGATAACCCATATCGTATTGAAACCTTGAATCATTTGGGGGTAATCTACTGACAAAGTCCATGCTTATATAATTAAATTTCCATTATGGGATAGGAAGTGGTTGAAGTAAACTGTTGGGATGTTGGTGATCAATCTTTGCTTACTAATATGTTAGACACTTGGCTACTAAGTGTACAATATCTTTCTTCATATTGGGCCACCAATAATGTTGCTTAAGATTCTGGTACATTTGGGTGCTATCGGGGTGAACTGTGAATTTAGAATGATGAGGCTCATGCATGATTTCTTCTCAGAGTGAAGGTATGAGGGGAACACAAACTTGGCTTTTGAATTTTAACCCACACTCGGGATCCAAAAATTAATCTTTTTTCGAGAGGTTGTTTTGAATTTTTGCCTATTGGAAATGAAAAAATTCATCTTGATCTTGAAAATCCATGATTTTCTTGTGTAGAATGGGGAGAACGCCAATATTTTGTATCATAATCCGAGTTGTAGAGGAGTCTCGTTGTAAATTGAGATCTCTAATAGTTTCTAAAAATACAAACATATTATATAGGCTTCCTTGGGCTTTTCTACTTAAGGCATCGACAACTACATTACCTTTTTTGGGATCGTAAAATAAGTTAAATTTATAGTCCTCTAAAAATTCTATCCATTGTCTTTGTCGAAGATTAAGATCTTCCTGCGTCAGTATGTACTTCAGACTCTTATGATAAAAGAAGACTTGAAATTATTTTCCATACAAATATCATCTCCAAATATTCTAAGAAAAGACTATTGTGAATAATTCCAAATCATGTACCAGATAGTTACATTCATGAGTTTTTAATTATCGAGATCCATACCCGATTACTTTGCCTTATTGTATTAGCGTATAACTGAGTCCTTATAACGATGCATCGATATAAACATCATAACTAATATTAATGGAGGGAATGGTTAAGATAAGGGAAGTTGTCAACTTTTCTTTCCAAGTGCAAAAATCTTGTTCACATTCAGGGTTTCGTATAAATCGAACATCTTTTCTGGTTAACTTCATAAATGGTAGGACAATTTGGGAAAATCTTTCCATATCTAGAAATACCCAGAAAGTTTCGTAATTCTGTGATGATGGTAGGTTGAGGATATTTAAGTACTATAGTGGTTTTAGCTGGATCTACTTTTATACCTACTTTCGTAACTACATGTCTAAGAAACATCACTTCTTTCACGACAAAATCACATTTTCTTTGCTTTGCATACAATTGATGTTCACGAAGAGTTTCTAGTACTATGCACATATGTTCTTCATGTTCTACCCGAGTCTTGGAATAAATTAAAATTTCATCTATAAAAACGATCACAAACTGATCTAGAAAAGGTCAAAATATTATGTGCAGTAAATCAATAAAGGCAGCAGGGCGTTAGTTAAACCAAAAGACATGACCAAAAATTGAAAATGGCCATAGCGGGTTCAAAAAGCGGTATTGGATATATCTTCATCCTTCACACGTAGTTAATGATAACTACATCTTAAATTAATTTTGGAAAATTTCTTTGACCCTCGTAATTGGTCAAATAAATCACCTATCCTAAATAATGGGTATTTATTCTTGATGGTAACATGGTTCAATCTTCGGTAATCAATACAAAACTGAAAATATCCATCTTTATTTCGTACGAATAAATTGGAGCTCCCTAAGGGGATGTATTGGGGAATATAAATCCTTTACTGAGTAAGTCTTCTAGTTGTGTTCGAATCTCTCTTAATTCCAAAGGATCTATACGATAAGGGGGGTATTGAAATTGGGGAAGTATTGGGTAACAGGTTGATAAAAAACTCAATCTCTCGAGTGTGAGGTAATCCATGTAAATCTTTAGGAAACATATATTTGTATTGGGTCAAAATGTTGAAAAGGCAAGCGGTCTTCTTTTCACTGATTCAAAAAGTAAAGATTGGCGGGGTTTTCTTTCTTGAAAACAAAAGGAAGTTCTGTGGGTTAATTTAAATGTTATCGTCTTCATATGACAGTCAATGTCAACAAAGTGTGGAGATAAAATGTCCATTCATATTATTAAGTCGAATTATGTCAAATCAAGGACAATTAAGTCTAAGGTTAATATCCTATCTCCAAAATGTAGGGCATGAAATTTATAAATCCTATTGATAACGACCATTTCTCCTATTGTCATTCTTATGGTGAAAGGATAAGATAGCGAACTACAAGATAGTTGTAATCTAGTCAGACATGAATGACTAATGAAAGAATGTGTGGACCCAGAATCAAAAAATACATATGCTGAAATATTATAACAAGGGAGATTACCTTCGATCACAGTGTGGTAATTTGTATTTTTCGCTAGGAGAAGGGAGGAATTCTAGCTTTGGTTCTTATTAACTACTTCTTGCTTCCTTTTCACGAGAATTTCGTTACGGCAGATGGTTAAAATTATTGGTGGGATTTTTGAAAAGAGGTGTAATAAAGTTAGGGGATAAAAAGAATGATGCATTTGTAGAATTAGGCATTAGGTCTCAGGTGTCCTACTTAGTGCATTCATGAGATCTTACAAAAGGCCTACAGTTTTTGTGTTGAATTTAGTTGAATGATCGTCAATCCTCTCTTGTAAGGGTGATCTCCTTGATTTGGATAGTTCCTAATAACATATGGATTTTGGAAAGGTTTAGATATTCGAGCTGAGTTAATAACTGCGAGATTTTTCTCTTTAAGATAGGTTATTTCAAAAATTTGGTTAAACTCTCAGAGCTGCAAAGTGATAATAAAGGATTTTGTGGTTTGGCATAAACCTTGTTCAAAATTCTTACACTTTTTTGGCTCAGTGTTAACGTATTACCGGGCAGATCCAGATAGTTAGGTAAATTTGGCCTCATACTGGGATACCATAATTTGCTGTTGCTGTAGGTTTAAAAATTCTAGGGTCTTCTAATCTCTTACGGTCTCTGAAAATAATTTGTTGAAGAAAATTTCTTCAAATTGTCCCTAGGTTAGTTCATTCACATTTCGGGAACGTAAGATGGACTGCCACCAAAAATATTCTACTCATTAGAATAGATTTGAATCTAGGTTCATCCTAAGTTCAATGATAATTCCAACTCCATTAAGTACCTTAAGTGTTTGGAGGATCCATTTCTCTACTTCAATTGCACCGGACTTTCTAAGAAATTATGGAGGCTTTTGTATCAGAAATTATTTAAGAGCATTCATTATCCTAGTCTCTTCTAGAAATTCATTATTCACGGGGGGTGGAGGTATATTTTGTTGTCGCTGGGTTAGCATAAGTAACTCTTCGAGACAATGTAGGATTCCTTCATTAGTGGTAGTTGGATTTGGCATGTGTGCAATAGAATGTTCTTCTTGAGTTCCACTAGTAGTTGCTCGAGTAATAACCATCATATTTAAACAAGATTGTAATGGATAAATTACAAGTAAAGATAATCCAAACAACTCTCCCTCTTATATCATATTAGACTTTCCAATACATAGTTAATGAAGAGAAAAGAAAGAAAAAAAGGAAAATACATACCCATTAGATATATTTTACAACAAAAAATAACAAAAGAACTATTAGGTTATGCTATGTGGTGATTCGGGAATATGAGTTGTCATCTACTCTCACACTTAAACTTGTAGTGTTTATTTAATTATAGCCACGTTATGGTGATTGTTTTGAGCCATTTGGATAACTACTTGATCGTATTCGGGGTTAGCATCATCTTCGAAAGTATCAAAATCATAATCCGAGGAGTCTGGTGAAGTAGTGATATCAGTAACGGAGGAAAGAGGTCCATAGTCTATCGGGGAATTAAGAGGAGTAACGATAACTTCATTAGGTGGTACCACGTCCCATGCAAGATGGATTGCTTATTGTAGAAATTTAGGATCTTCGAAAAACATTTCAGCTTGTTTGGTGGCTTGAGCCCTTTCCATAAGACGACCAATGAGTAAACTGTGTTTAATTTTTGGAGTTGCAATTGCCCAGTCACGAAAATGATTTTGATATGTTGTCAAAACATGGCATATTCAACCTCTTTGATATCTTGTTCAAAGCACTCGTGCATCGAATCACGAATATCGAGATAAATGTCAACCCAGATATTCATTACTGTAAAACAGCATGAGTAACAAAATATCATATGGGAAATATTTGAAAATAATAATTGTATAAGTCATAGGCGAAAGATCTTCATATTTGGTCTCGTATATGCATACAACCCAGTTACATGCTCTGATACCATGTTGTCGCATCTACGACTTTTATGTTTTACATGTAAATAACAATAAGACTAAAATACAAAAATAATTTTAGTGCAGCGGAATTTAAAAGACTTTTATTATGGGGATGCCTAACATCCTATTACGTATCAGAGTCTGAAAATAAAAGAAAGTAAAATATTATTCACTCATGCCATACATAATATAAAACTTGTATAAACACTGCGGATTCATAAGAGTTGATAAGGTGTCGTGTAAATATTCTAACGGTGACTACCATCCTTGTTTGTCACTTCCCACACGTATGTAACTACGAATATTTTTGGGGGTAGGAGAGAATAAA
This sequence comes from Sambucus nigra, assembly GCA_949130495.1. NCBI lineage: Eukaryota > Viridiplantae > Streptophyta > Magnoliopsida > Dipsacales > Adoxaceae > Sambucus > Sambucus nigra. The sequence goes on along the minus strand of OX422215.1, from coordinate 91,557,256 downwards.
AGTTCAGATGCGTGGGCAATAAGTTTTCTTCCTCCGGTTCGTCATCCATCTGGAATAAAAATGATTAAGCAGACATTACAAGTAGACAATTTTTATTTCTATACAAGATATGAAAGATGATATAGTGTTAGAAAAAATAATGGAAGGAAATAATTAAGATTATACCTATTGAAACAAACTGATATATCATAGAACTATCAAGGGTACACTGAAGTCTAGTGATATGTAAATAAATAATATGATGAATATAACCAGATAAACTGAGTATCAAGTTACTATGATATTAGTTCAAATTATAACACGATAACCCTTAAATCATCAATTATAGGTCTTCAAAAGCGTAGACATACCGTTATAATATCGCTCACGGCATAAAATACACTTAAATAGGCAATCCAAATAATCTGGGAATAGTAAAATATAACACGACACACATAGCTAGAGTGGCACTCATACGTATGTAGAAAGTAAACAAAACTAGGCACTCAACATCTGAGTTCTATAGGCCAATTAGAATTATCGTGATAATCGGGTCTAATCCGTAAATCTTTAGGTATGGTACATAGGGTTTCACTGATAAGGGTAATAAATTGTAGGATTAATTGTAATTATTAATAATAGGTTCAGGGTTATACCACAATTAAGGGTAAAGTGGTTTACTGGTTCGGTTATAATGGTTTCTCGATTTTGAGAATAATAAGAATGTCGAGTGAATCAATTCTACGACATATATATGAACTACTTAAAGGAGTTCGTATTTGAAATAGGAGTTCAAAATCATCACAGAGTGATATAACAATCCAAAATAAAAAGACATCAGCTGAAATTGTCTAATATTGAAATTAAAATCATTTACACTGAGTTTTACAAATTCTGGTGGTTTGTGCGGTTAATTTTCTAAGTAGACTGGGTAGTCTGAAACCATAAAAAATATTTATGTATTGTAGTAGGATGTAATTTCAAAAGAGATTTCAGTGTAAGAGGGTATAAAGTATAATTTTTAAAGCTTTTTAAAATAAATATTTTTCTTCATTCTATTAAGATTTGAAATTAGCGACAGAATGCAATGTAGCTCTATTGTGCTCAAGTAATTATAGAAAACGTTTGGGAGGTTTTGAAATACTTAAAAAAGTTCAGAATCCAAACATGGTGGTGTAATAACCCAATTTGTTCAGAATAAAAAAAAAATGTTGATTTTTTTTTTATTGGAGATGCGCCCTCACGCTCTCAGTAAAATGTACGACGTGCCTGTTTTTACTTTCATTCGTGCGTGTGTTGGTCAATCACCTTTAACCTCTTGATATTTTGACTTTAGTATTTCAAAAGTTTGACCGAGTTCGAAAAGTTTTTAGCATTCCTTTTAAGTTGATTTTTGACTGAAAGTTCCCTAATTTTTGAAGAGGAATCTAACCATACTGGTTTTAAGAATTTTAGTGGGCTAAATTGAGCTATTCAATTTCTATAAAATGATGAAATTTTGACCAAACTGAACTAATTGAAAGCTATGATTTTCATTTCGGCATCATAAAGGTTTTAGTCTATATAAAAAACATAAAAGAATGAACTTGGATTAATGGATTTTGGTGGGGTAAAACTTTCGAATTGGTTTTCTTAAATTTTCAGGTCCGAAAACTTCAAGCCTATTTGAGGTATCAAAAACCATTTTTTGTTCAACTAAATATAAAATCTAGGTTCTTGAGACCTAAGCTTAACTTACCTGACTTTAAAACTAGTTCAAAGTTAAGGAAGTAGATTCCACCATTGAAGCTCAAGCTTCAATAGAGTTTTCTAATTTTTGAGATATTTCAGTACATATAAACGTCGTCTTTTAAATGTAAACACATATTTCTACTCTATAGATATGCAGAAACATAAACACATTCAAGAAATAAGCATTCATGCATAAAATTGCAGAAATGTAAAAAACTCTCAAATTTTTACTTTGAAATTGCTCTCAGCTATGATAGGTTTCTACTGAGGTAAGATGGAGTATTTATAAGGTTCAAAGAGGGGAGTTGATTGGTGGTTTTAAAGGTGGAGTTTGGGATGATTTATACAAGTTTCCATTATTATTTTATTGGAGGTAAAAATGGTACCATGGGTTTCCCACATGGTACAACCTATGCTGAATAACCAGCTGGTGCCATCTCACCCGGGGGTGTAGGGTAAAAAAGTTTGGATTTAAGTTTAGGTCCTTGGATTGTTTTCATATAGGTTTTAAGGTTTTTAGTTTATTTTATCAAAGTTTAGCGGCTTTTGTGTAATTATACAAACTAAATGGATTTGTTTATGATATTCCTATATAATATATGTCCTTAGGTCAATCTTTGAGTGAAAGTTGGGACCAAATTGCTATAGGAATTTATAAAGTATCCTAATTTTACTAATACGAGCATTTTGGTAATTAAGGTAAAGTTTAGGGTTTTTCTTAGAAATTTTGTTTATTTAAGGAACTAAAGTATAATTTAAGGTGTGGTGTTACAATTTGTCTCACACCCTCATCTTTGTTACGACAAGTTGGGTACGATTTCGTATTTTGAGAGCATTATATAGGTAAGTACTCTTTTTTTTACGTTAGTAACTAGGCATGTTGGATTCTGGGGATGCATCCCAAGGGTCCCTCACGTAGTTTGATTTCAAATGGGAATTGTATGCTAAAAAGTGAAATGATAACTCAATAAAACTCCACTAGCAACATTATTTAGGTTGTTTCATTGCACTTCACACCTAATGCTCGGGTCGGACAGGTTTGACCACTGGTGACCCATAAATTCGGGTCGAGCATTACAAATGGTTTTAGAGCTATAGGTTCAAAGTACCTTTTGGGAGTGACATGGTGAGGTCGGTAGTGGATCTTTCGACATCTGTGTTGGTTTGGGCAGGTCACGCTAGTTTTGGTGACGGTTTAAGTTCATGTTCTCAACGATAAAGTCAAGGAGATGTGCATGACGAATAATTTATTATCAAGTGGCATACGACCAAGTTAGTTGTTTTTAATCATTTTCTCGCTTCTGATAAAGATGTGTTAGTAGTATGCGAGTGTCATTGTCAGCCAATAGTGGCGACACCATAGTTTTTAATGTGAAGTTATTGTGTGTTAACCCTTTATAATATAAGAGGTCTGTTGAGGGCTGATAGAGCTTAATGATGTCCGTTGAAGTAGAAACATGAATTTGGTAGAGCCAACCGTGGAGATTAGGTGACTAGAGTGTCTGGCCTAGGCAATGTTGGTTGTGATATGAATGCATTAAGTTTCGGGGGTGCGTTACTTTCGTATGGATAATAATGATGATGCAATTGGGCAAAATTGATCCTTGGGGTAGTATCATGTTGCATGACAGTTGGTGATTTGGCATACATATAGAATCGTGATGGATAACACTTAGAATGCGCACTCAATTTGAGTCGGTGAATTATTGTTGTTTTGGGTAAGTGTCTTGGTAGTTATTGATTGAAAGTTGTACCTCATAAGGTATGATGATGAGAGTTATGGGAAAATTACAGTAAGTATGTTACGTATGCAATAATGATAGTTTAAGAGGCTTATGAGCGATATCTATATAATATTTCATGTCATGGTTTTATGAGTTATGATAAAATTTTAAGGGAAATGATGTTTAATGATGTTGACGATGAAGACCTAGGGATTTACATTGTTGTGGACGACGTCCTGTATCCTGCTATAATTCTTAATGGTGTTAGTTTATGATTTAGTACGTGGTGTAGGGGTCACAGTCGTTAGTAGAAAGATAAGATTATTATCTAAGTGTTAAGGCCATTTCATTGGACTAATTAATGGCTAGATGTGAGCTAATTCATGTGTGAATGTGGTTTAAGGTCATATTGGAGTGTCCATGGGACTAATTGTGTATGACATCACGGGGAAAATAAATCGACTTATTATGACATCTTAAGGTGTTCAATGGTTAAAGTGTGCCATGTGTAGAGGCTCATAGACTAGTGTCCTTGCGAGAACCTATTAATTACGATGTGATTATTGATAAATTTATAGAGCGGACTAAGATGAGAGAGTCATGGATGACGAAATCTTATCGAGTTTTGAGGAATTTTGTATGGAGTATGTTTGGTGTCCTTAGGGGAACCAATTAAGTCCAGAATGAAGAAGCGTTCTAGTAGTGATTGTGTTGAGGGTCAGATAATGACCTCAGATAGGTGGTCAAGGCTTAAAAGAGTCAAATAGTGTATGTACCGAGTTCTATTATCCGAACTGGCATAAATGCGTGGTGTAACCTTTTGATAGAAATTAGAATCGCGTTGTGAATGGGTATGATGCTCGGGAGTCATGGAATGACTAGTGTAGACAGTGTGACACTTAATGTGAAGGAGTATTAGCAAATGTATTTAGAACTTAGATTGATGATTCCATATGGAGACTTAAAAGTGGCACCCCGGGGGTGGGGGATATTGAAGTATGATTAGAGTGTTGGCGTATGCCAGCATCATAAGTTATAATAGCCCTAGGAAGGTAGGGGTAGTTCTTGGCATGCCATTCTAAGTCGATATGGGTTTGGGTTGTACTTACTTCCCTAGAATGATAGTAGTGACCAATGTGTCCATCACATACGTTAACCTGGTGAGAATTTTGTAGTAAGCTTAGTGACAATCTCGCCTAGTTAGAGGTTATAATAAGGTGAATGTCTCTTATGAACGGGGTACTGTTTAAGGAGACTTTAGGGGTTGCGATCATGATATGATAAGGCAGATAGTAACTAAGGTGTAGTAGGTTGGTGACATCATCACTAATAAATTGGACAAAGTCTGTATAGACAAGGAAATTAGGCAATCACCAAATGGAGTGGTTCATGGGTGTCAAGGATATAAGGGATAAGGCCTTACTCATAAATAGGAAAGTCTTGAATTTGACTTTATAGAGAACGAAACACTCGTATGTTGCTTTCATATTACGAGGATAAATAGTTATGATTCGATTAATTGCGGTTGGTGACTCGAGCCATGGTGTGTGGATAGGGTGGTACCTAATGAGAACATCTGGGAGAAGTTATAAGACTTCAAGCATGTTGAGTAGGTTTGCTTTTCATAAATCATAGTCTGGCGCGTACGGACAGGAATTTCTCAGAATGGTTGTTTGTTTCTTTGATTCTTGTATGTGTATCCCTTTTGATTTCGATAATCGAGGATTGATATTCCCACGAATGTGGTAGGTTGAATTAGTATCATGTCATGGTAGAACGTGATTGGGCCTAGTAGAATGAGGGTGAACTTGGAATGGTCAATGAAGCTCGATAATTGGATGAGCCCCTATATGAGGTATTCTTGCTATTGCACAAAGTTCAGTGTACGGGTGGCTGTGCTTTTGGCCTCACAGTTTTCTCGTAATGGTTGCTTTCCTTAGGATTAACGACCTTAAGACTGGACGATATGGCAATTAGGGGCTCTAGTTGTATAGAGCAGGATGATGACTTGAGGAGATTGTATAGTTTAAGAACTCAATAAAACTTAGCACGCAGTGTTACTTTGCCACGGTGAGTGGATTGGTGTGATACTCAAGTGAGTGATCCAAAGTGGGATACCTAAAGTAATATAAGGGTAGTCATAGTGACGTAGCGAAATGTGTCAATCGAGTACACAATGATGATTTAGTTAGTGTGTTACTCCTCGGAGTAAGTAATTAGTGATGTAAGGTTAGTATCAATCTCAAGAAAAATTGTGTAGCCAGGATGACCCAAATTTTTTTGGGATGCAGGATATGTAGTCCAAATATTGGAAATGGTTCTTAGTGATGAATTTGATGATTGGCTGTATTACGGTTCACTCTTGAGTGAATATTGATTACTAGAGAGGGTTGCCTAGTAGAGGTGCTGATATGCTTTGGGTATTAGAAAAACTAGTCCTAGGTGTAAACACCACATTCTAGGACCCCCTAAGTCTCTCTTTAGGTCTGTAGCATCTCTTCCCATTTAATTACAACCCTAGATTATACTCCGAGTACCGATCTAGAGGTTGTCAGGCTATTTCGAAGCCCGTTTGACTCCGGTTAATTCTATCATCAGAGTAAAAGCTCAGTAAATCTTTGAAGCTATATAAATCCCCTTTCCAATGGTTCACCCCGTATACAAATCGGTATAAACAGTTCAGACAAATGAACCATTTTACTATCGAAAATTGATCTAGAGGCCACCTGCCACTCCCGAGACCCGATTTGACCCCAATCAACTTCATCATCAGAGCTAAAGCTCAATGAATCTTCAATGGTTACTGAAATAACTTTCCATTGGTCTTCCCCGTGGATGAAACAACATAACTGTTAGGACAAGCGATCTATTTTCTCATAAAAATTGATCCAGAGGACACTGGGCACTCTCGGGCTCCGTTTGACTAAAGTAAACTCTTCAGCTCAAATAAGACTAAGTGAATATTTTAAGGGCACTGAATACCCTTTCCAACGATCCGCCCCATGCATGAATCATCCTTACGATGTGGACACACTACACCAAATCTGCCCTTTTGTCAAGGTCATTGACCTTGACAAATCCAACTTGTCAAGGTCAATGACCGTGACATTTCGAGGCGAGACAGCTCTTTTTGTCACGGTCGTGTCACGGTCATTGACCTTGACACAAAACTCGCATTTTGTGTTACGGTCGTGTCACGGTCAATGACCGTGACACGTTTGTCACGGTTTATAACCGTGACAAAGCCGTGACCCTTTTTAAAAAAATTATGATGGCCATTGACCGTGACACATCCGTGACAACAGTTGTCACGGACGTGTCACGGTCAATGACCGTGACAATTCTGGGCAGAATTTAAAAAAAATCTACTGGGCAGTATGGCCACTGCCACTGCCCAGCAGTATATTTGTACCTGTTATAGCAACGTTGTACCTGTTCCAAACATCATATATCCAAACAAACTAAAGATAATGCAAATATATATTCATGACGATATAATCCAAATATTCAAAATAGAAATAATATACATGACGATATAATCCAAATATAATTAAAATGGACAAACTTAAAAATAATGTTACTATATGTCTTGGGTAAAACTGAGGAGGTGAGTAGGCCACACGACATATGAATTGACGCACCCACTAATATACGTCGTGCCGCATTGTTCGCGCAACCACAATAGGGAGTTCTCCTTCCCGGTATGACATGCGTGACGAGCACCCTGGACTCCATCTCTTGAAGCACACGTCCATGGACTATTCCACCCTCGACGATATTCGGGTCCCTCAACCCCCGCCCTATCCGCTGGCCATCAAATACGTCCAATATGAACACGTTCAGCCAACCAAGTGTCGAGAATGGTCTGTTGAAGGGCTCCAAATAGGGAAGTGGATCATCGAAGTACGAACGTATCGGTGATGAAGCAGCGAGGTCCACATCCTCGTCATCCTGCGCCTCGTCCTCCCTCACCTCCTCGTCCACCGCCGTCACCTTCCCTTTCCCTTTACCTTTCCCTTTACGGTCTCCACCCAACGTACGCTTCATGAATGCGTACATATCTTGGACCGTCGGCTCCAAACGGGACAGCTTCGCGTCGTGTGAATCCACCGTTCGAGCCAACCCGGTGTCGCTCGTCTCCAATCCGATGATCCTAGATTTCGCCACACGCGAGCTCACTCCCCTTGTCCTACCCTTGCGATCAGAGCCAAGCACTTGGCTGAGTGCGTCTGTGGACAAAGATGCCTTGTCGGCATCAGACTGCGACTCATGCACTTCCTTAAGCTTTGCCTGAAACGACAAAAAGCACATGATTAGTAAAATAAGTAAACTAAAATATTATAACATAATTAACAAAAATTAAACTGTCGGATTACTTACAATCGTGGTCGCGACGCTCGGGGACACCTCCTTGTCCTTCCCCTTCTTCGTCCGAAGAGCCACATAAGTATCGAGCCTATGTGGCTTACCCCCTGGCCCACTCCCTACTCCCTGAAATAAAATAAAGTAAAGTAAAATTAGTATCGGCCCCGCAAAGTAAAATAATGAAGAATAATATATTTCTGTAGTTATAGAAAAATTAAATCTTACCTGCATCCTATGCTCCACCTCGGCGTAAGAGGTCCGGCCGGAGTAGTGCAATTTCGTCTTTTTTGCCCGATTTTCCCTCTCCGATTGGCAAGATGCCAATTGTCGATCCTCGATCTCATTGTCAATGAACTTCTTCCATTGTTCCAATGAGATCGGCTCCTTGGGGGGGACGGATTCACGCCATTGAATAATCGACTCTCTTGTTTTCCCAAAGTACCGTGCCCGCATATTTTTTTTCCACGACTTGAGTTGCTCCCTAATCTACTCCAAGACGGGATCGCGTAGCTTTGGATCCAAGTTGAATTGTTCCTGTCCAACAAATACAATGTTAGTTGCGAATAAATATAAATATAAATATAAATATAAATATAAATATAAATATAAATATAAATATGAAATTGAAATTGAAATTGAAATTGAAATTGAAATTGAAATTGAAATTGAAATATTCATATAAATATAAATATATTACCTGTAGTGCCGCCCAAAAGCTAACTTGAGCTCATATGGCACCTCCTTCCAACTCATAAACCCCGGGCCGATGACCGTCTTTAGCAGCTCGAGGGATCTCGCTAATAGCTCCGACTTGTTCTCGACAGTAATCCCAAATTTTCCATATTTGGGGAGCCTAGGGGCGGAGGAGACCTCGTCGCCTCTGCTACCACCGAGCCCAGACGACATCATCATAAATAGCATCATCATCTTCGCCTTAGTATCTGAAGGAGACATTTTTGCTGTAAAAAAATGTTATTAGTACAGATAAAAAAAATGTTAATAGTACACATACACACACCCCTACCCCACCCCCACCACACACACGCACACGTCATGCCACTTTTAAAACTAACCAACCCAACATTTCATCAATTAAACTAACAATTGAAGTATACAATTATTAATTTACTAATTTACAATGAGGGACAATCCTACTTTCATATGAAATTGGCACTAATTATTAATTTACTTTCATCTAAAACAATACAATTAAAATTACAATTAAAGCTATACAATTTCTTAATTAAAGATATACAATTGTTAAAATTGCCCCTCCACACCCCCCACACCCCACCCCCACCCCACCCCCACCACACCCCTTGTCCCCCTCCCCCCGCCACACACACACCTACGCACACACCTACGCACACACACACACCCCACCCCCACCACCCCACCTCCACCCCCTCCCCCCACCACGACCGTGACAATTGGGGTATTTTAAATATTTATATAATTAAATTTAACATATGAATTCTAGAACTTTTTTAACATTTACATAATTCTAACTATCACTAACCTTGCATTCATACTAAGGTTTACATAGTTTTAACAAATTATAACAAAATATTATCATATTTTTAGTTAAAAAATTCCACCCCCACCCCCGTCTCCCCACTACCCCCGTCCCCCACCACACCCCACCCCCACTACCCCCTCCCCCACCACACCCCACCCCCACTTCCCCCTCCCCCACCACACACGACCATACACACACATATACACATACCCTACCCCCTCCCCCTCCCACCGCCACGCACACACCTACACACACACCTACGCACACACACACACCCCCCACCCCCACCCCCACCCCCTCCCCCCACCACGACCGTGACAACTACATTTATTGTTTATCAATAAAATTATGACATGAGATAATTATAATTGGAGCATAAATTTCATTATCATAAAGGGATAAATCCAAACAAGTACAGAGATTCTACAAATTAAAGTGAGAATTAAATTTAAGACTTTCTAACAACATGCATGTGTATGGATTCTATATAGTTGGCCACAAAAGTAACTAATGATATTCCTAAAAACATACAATTGGCAACATTTTGTGAATTTACTAAACTTTATATAATATTATCAAATTCTGTTAAAAAATTATCTAGGGTTTTACCTAATTGAATTAATTTCATGAATAAAATTATTATCAATTTAAATATTTTTATAATTAAATTTAACATACGAATTCTAGAACTTTTCTAACATTTACACAATTCTAACCATCACTAACATATATATACACACATATATATACACACACATACACATATACATATACACACACATATATACACACACATACACATATACATATACACACATATATATACACACATACACATACACATACATATAGAAATGAAAGAGAAAGAGAGGAAAAAAATATACCTTAGAGAGAGAGAGAGAGCAGAAATCACGGATGAGAGAGAGAGAGAGAGGGGGAAAACCAAAAAAGGTGGGAAAAAAATAATCCTAGGGCTTTTTTTGCTACAAAAGTTGTCACGGTCGTGTCAAGGTCATTGACCGTGACACAAAACTCGCATTTTGTGTCACGGTCATTGACCTTGACATGACCGTGACAAATAATTATCACGGTCAACGACCGTGACAATTATTTGTCCCGATCGTGTCAAGGTCAATGACCGTGACACAAAACGCGAGATTTGTGTCACGGTCAATGACCTTGACAAGGGTGGCCGGCTGAAAGGTGACAATTTGACCATTTTGGTGTAGTGACAAATGACCCGATTTACTCCAAAAGGTCACCAGGAAATTCTGGGCCCTATTTAACCAAAGTCAACTCTTCAAACCAGCCAAAGCTCAACAAAACTTTGAAGGGCTCTGAATACCCTTTCCAACGGTTCACCCCGTGCATGATTTTAACTTACTGTTGGGATGAACGATCCATTACTGTTTGATGATCTCTCATCCAAAGGACCAACGGGCACTTTCGAGCCCCGTTTGACCTAAAGTCGACTCTCAAAACTCGGAGCAACCTAAATTAATCTTGAAGGTATCTGAATAACCTTTTAAATGGTCTTCCTCGTGCATAATTTAGATTTATGAATTGTGTTATACGATCGCGTTTCCAAAAAAATTTCCACGAGAATACCGATTGGAAGGTCCATTTCCCTGGAAATCGGTAGTGTGTCTAGGGCCAGCTATCTATTGGCAGGGCTAGGGGTATGCCGATCGATATTCCTTCCACCCTGTAAAATGAGATCACGAACTCACTCTGAAGGCACACCTCAAATCCATCAATATTAGTGATCTTAATAACATTCTGTTGCAATCAACGAAATTTCCTTCTGTGAAATTCCTTTCCATCTTTTATTCCCATCATATTCATACCCAATTTAGAAAACTCTCTTTCTCTATCATCTAGTATTCATCCTCAATTCAAGGGAGCTCATCAAGGATCAAGATTAAGCCTCAATTCTCCAAAGAAGGTCCAAATATCCTTCTCTCTTTTTAGATTTCTTTGTTTTCTCATTAATTACATAAATTATTAATCCATCTTTTACTTTAGCTCATATAAATTAACATCTCATCCTTTATTAGTTATATTTCACATAATCATTTTTCTTCGAAAAACAAAAACAAAAAAAAGAGGGTTACATATACAAATTCCAATGGATTTTTCTACACAGAAAAATCTAATAAACTCCCGTTTGAATCTATTGGATAAATCCCACCCTTTGTGCCATATGCGAACTATATGGACTTTGATGCATTTATAGGCTACGTATGCATTTTTGGCTAAAACTCGAGACTCAAGTCATTTTTTTCAATTTTCCTATTTTTCTATTTTTACATTTTCATCCTACTATCCCTACATTACTCGTATATATCATACTTGTGATTCATATTTGAGTTTTATCTAATAAATATCTTTGTTCTAAAAAACCCGCCTAGACTCCGCCTAGGCACGCCTAGGCTTAAGGCTTGGGAGAAACGCCTCGCCTTACGGTTTTCACGCCTTATTCTTGGTAAAATCCTTAAGGCGTACTTTTTTCTAAAAACAACAATGCTTTAGTGAAACAATGTTGCCTTCTAAAGATTTTTTTTACAAATCGGACCATTATCTCATCCAAAATAATCAAATAGTATTTTAATTTGCATATATTCAGATATATTTTTATTATATGTGCAATTTTTGTATTTTAATAACCTTTTTATGGTTAAAAAATATTAAAATATATTAAAAAGGCCTAAACACCTTTTTACGCATAGGCCCGCCTAGGCTTAAGGCTTGGCCTCCACGCCTCAATCACGCCCCGCGTTTTTTAGAACCTTGATAAATATTATCATTTTGTCATAACGATCAATATTTAGATAAATTCATTCATCATATTTTCTAAATATTATTATTTTAGGAGCATTCTTTTGGATGACATCACTTTATCTTTTCCATGATATGAGACGGTTAATTTCAATCTCCATTTATATATACACACACATAATTTTCACAAAGCAACTGAGGAAAATAGTAACATAAACCCATGAGAGACCGAAAGGGGGGGATGGGTGTCTAACACCTTCCCATTCCGTAACTTTTCCTCCGAACCTTTGAACTATTGGTTTCATAAGTATCGGTTTGTCTTTGATGCCTCTCTCTCAAGGAGGCAACATGTTCTTTTGCTTGTTTTTTTTCAACTAGGCTGGTGACTCCATTTCTTTACATCACCCACATTGATGACGATCGAAGCGCTCCTAGGAAAAAAGGCGCGGGACCTTCACTCCCTCCCCGGGTCTGCACGAGCTCTGGAACCCCAGAGACTGGAGGAAAGATTCGAACAAGGGGATGGGCACTCTAGGACTTGATTGAGAACGATCATCAATCGAGTGGAGACTCAAGGTCGGTTATGCGACGTTGATGGTTAGCATGATGGTGAGCATTAGAGCATGTTGTCCTAAGGAGAGAAGAATGTAATACCCATGCCCAATATTTTATTATCTCTCGCCCCTAAAATTGTAAAGATATGAAACCTGGGAATTTGGATCATTATGATTGGGTCTATATATCTGTATTTTACTGATTTTGGAGTCCTAATGGTAACTATTAGAAGAATGTGGATGAAAATTGGACAGTTTGAAAACAATTTAAAAAAGAGTCATTCGAACGATTTCAAGATCGTTTGAATGAGAATCATAGGACTTACTAAGTGAGGATCAAATAAGGATCGAACGAGACCCAACTGCATACATGAACAGACTCGTTAGAAGGTCATTCGAATGCTAGTTCGAATGAGAGGTCGTTCTTATTTGAACGAGCCTAGTAGAAAGTTTTAAATTAGGTTTCCCTGGTGTGTTGTCGCATTTCGAACCGTTGGATGGATGATGTGTCAAAATTTGCTGAGCCCGGATTGGGCAAAAATGAGATTTTTGTGTTCAAAGGTTTTTATATGGTTTGTTTGGGGTTATTTGGATTTGTTGGCAGATGAAGAATATAGAGGGAGAGAGGACTAGGTCTTCCACGATTTTCAACATTTCTCCACCTCTCTCTACCACAAACCACCATGCCACCACCATCCGTCCACCTTGTATCACAATACTTGACTAGTATTCCACCATATCCCAGCCCCATATACCCATTTCCACCATTATTGAGTATAACTACGAAATTTTGGAGGTGTTATTGTTTTTTTAAGAAGATGGAGATGAAAAATTCATGGAGCTTAAAGAGGGTTTTTGATGGAGCATTCGTAGAACAAGCTTGGGGGAGCTCAGAAACCTCTCCAAGGGCACAATAGGATGTGCGATTTCCATCTTCATAGACATTTCAACCTACCATTGTTAGAGCTCCATTTGAGGTGGGAAAACTCTAATCTTAGTATTGAGACTCTATTTGCATATTTGTACACCTGTTGTTAGATTATAAGAGTATGATGAATTTAAATAAAATAATGAGTTCAAGTAATTTAGTGTTTAACATTTTTATGGAATAAAAATATTGTAAAAATTGCTATTTTGATGGGGGTAAAATATAAATGAATATTTCAAAGTTTCTTGAAAATAATGTTTGGGATTTTATGGTAATGGTGCATTTATAGAAGTAAGGTGCTAAATATTTTATGAAATAAAATATTTTGAAAATGGTATTTATCTTACAAAATGGAAGATTTTATAAAATTTGGAAATTTGTTGAATTTTGACGAAAATAAAAATGCCCTTTAGTCTTGAATAGTATATTTTTCAAGTATTATGAAATTCTAGAATAAATTGTATGTTTAACATATATAATAGGATTTTGAAGTTAAAATCCATTTTTTCATGTGTATAAACTTATAGTGTTTTGATGATGAACATATAAATAAGTTTAATGATCGTTTTATTGGGTTAAAACATCAAATTAAAGAAGAAATCATTTCATCCCCTAATGTGTGTTAAAAGGTGTTGGAAATGTGATAAATGTAAGGGTTTAAGACTACATATAGTTATAAAGAAAATGGTAATTTTCTTATAAAGTGATCTTGGACATTAATGAAAGGGAAGATCATGAGATGAAAGGATTTCCATCTTGAGAAGCATAATACTAAAAAATGTTAAAAAAATGTTAATGTGTTAAAATAACTAAATAGGTTAGTGTAGGTAACTTAATGGTGTTTGGAAAATTAACACTTGTGAAAATGGAGGAAAAGATAAGTTTGGAAAAAAATTAGTCAAATGGTAATTTTACATAAAGTGGAACATTTTTATGAAAAAAAAATATTGAAAAAGGGTGTTACGTGAGATGGTCCTAAATGAATATAATTTTGGAATAAAATGAATGCTACAGTGTAAAGGACAAGAAAAGATGATTTTAAAGTGTAACACAAGTTGGGGTGGAACCCCCGATTTTGTTCTCGGCCAGGTAAAAGGGAAAGTGGAATATTGTAAACATTTAAAAAATATTAATACACATAATAAGAACTCGGATGACACTGGGATAATTAAGGAGGGCCCGAAGCCCTGGGATGAAAGACCCAAATTCACTGGACAGAACATATGGTAGTATAGCCAAGGGTGTGGATCCCATTAAAGTAAGAGGATTTTGGAAGATTCTGAGAAAAAGATAAGGGAAATGGAACATGTCAAGAAATGGGTTGTGTGGGGAATATATGAAAATACAACCTAACTTGAATGAATTAATAAATGTTCCGGTAAAGGGTAAAATGGACAAGTAATGTGAAAATTGATTAATGTCTATAAAATAAAAGAATGGTAGAGTGAAGGGTTTTAATAGGTTGTTAAGGAACCTAAAGAGGTTTAACCTATAATTAAAACAAGGGTGTGTCTGTAAAAGAGTTTCAAAGGAAAAATGAGTATTTTCTAACACAATGGTTGCATGTGTTGAAAGGGTGAATTTCAATGAGAAAACTAACGTGAATGAGTATAAATAAAAGGGGAAATTTTGGGAAAAGAAACGATTTCCCTTAAATAAACTGTATTCATTTCGAGTATATAACTAGGTGTGTTAAATCAAGGAATAAATCTCAAGTTAAGTAAGAGGGAGTTCTTTTACAAAATTAAGGTGAATTAATCCAAACAAATAATATTTTTGGAATAAAGATAGTTTTATTCATGTAGGTATATATATATACGGTAGTTGCAAGTACATGTAGATATAACATGTTAGAGTTTTCTTTCCGCCATTAGATTTTATACTGCATTTGTATATTTTCCACTAAGCATTCGTCTCACATCCTCGTCTTTATTACGACTGGTTGGCAACAGTTTCTTATTTTGAGAGTGTTATACAGGTACGTACTCTCTTTTTGTTTTATGTTATTAGCTCTGCATGCTTAGATTTTGGGGATATTACCCACGGATCCCTCTCGTAGCTTGATTTTAAATAAAAATCGCATGCTAAACAAGTGAAATGGTAATTCAATAAAACTGGATTAGCAACATTATTTTACTACGGTGACTCATAAATCAGGGTCGGGGACTAAAACTTTACATAATTGTTGTTGAGTCTTCGATTGGAGTGATGTTGGCTTAAAATAATGAAGAAAATAAGGAATAGGTTATCTATTATCTTTAGAATCTCAATTTTTGATTTAATCGAATATATACTTTCCAGACATGTTCTAAGAGATAGAATTGGTAAATGGGTATTAGCTCTTTCGTAATTCTCTTTATGCTATGTTTCTCAAAAGGTAGCAAAAGGCTAGGACTTGGCTGATTTCTTAGTAGACCACCCTTTTGATCACTAGTATAAGGGATAATATGAGAGCCCTTGGAAATTATGATTTAATGGTTCTAAGACTGAAATCATGTTGAGACTATGAATAGTTAACCCTTGACCATATCAAGTTCAAACATGGATATAAATTGGAAAGCAATTAATATTCATATAATCAAGTAGAATATGCAGTGGTCATAATGGGCTTAGTATTCGTTCGAACCTTCAAATATTTTGTGATTGAAGTCTATGAGGATTCTCAATTGGTTATAAAATAGTAAACTAGTTAGTATGGATGTATGAGTGATGGGTTAACTATTTATAATCAAATATCCTTAGGTTTATTATTAAAATTCAACGAGGTTACTCATAATTGCATACCATGGTTTTTAAATGAAGAAGTAAATAAAGAGGATAAAAAGAGTTTCATCTTTAAGCCTGATAAAAGCTTCGAATATTTATGTTGATGCTCATGATGACTATAGAAATACCATAATCATATATTTAACCGATTCTAATATTAAGGTTGATAGAGTATCTATATTAAGATCCATTAACTATGTAATGTATGCCAATAAACTACTCAAAAGGGTAGGGGATAACGTGATCTTAGAATGCTTGAGTAAATAAGATGGCTTGGCATCCATAACCAAAATTCTTAAAGGATTGAGTGAAGCACATCAAGTAATTCCTAAAATGAGGTGTTTATTAAGAAGGCATGCATATGTTTGGAAAAATGTCCTAAAATGTTGAATGAAATTTGTCAAGGGATGATAAAAATGTCATTAAAATGGCCATCTTAAACATATGCCAATAGATGACCTTCAATATGTGGTGAAACCTTTGCCATTTGAGGGTAGGGAATAGGTTAAATTGGAAATACATTTCCCCTATCTTCGAAGCTACATGGTTTCATAATAATTGTAACTATCTACTTTACCAAATGGGTTGAAGTTAAGGACTTAAAGTCAATAACCTAAAATAAAGTAGTTCATTTTTTACAAGACATTGTGTATAGGTTTGGGATTCCCCAACCATCACTTTAAATAATGCGATAATTTTTGGGAAGAAATGATAATTGATTTACCTTTACATCGGAGATAACCTTGACCAAACCAACACAATATTATTCCCAATACAATGGGTAGGCAGAATCTACAAACAAATTGATAAAAGGAACTTTAAGTAAGGTTATTAAAAAGAATTCTCGAGGTTGTCATAATTCACTAATTGAAATAATATGTGCATATATGATCACTAAGAGATTAAGTACAAGGATAACCCCTTACGCCTTGACATATGGATATAATGATCTACTTCTAATGGAAATCACATTAAATTCAGTAAGGGTTGTGGTCCAAAGGAGTTGACAACTAAAGTTTATGACTAGTCCATGTACATGGAAATAGAAAACATAGATGAAGAAAGAGTCAAAACATTAAATAATATTTTAGTTTAAAAGAAAAAAAATGGTTGAAAGATATAACAAAAGTGTAAAAAATAGGGCCTTGAATAAAGGATATCTAGTGTTGAATTAGTTCTTCCACTATGATAAAAAAAAGTCTAGCTCTTGCAAAGTGGTCTCCTAAGTAGGAGGGGCCATTCCATATATATAACGTATTCAAATGTGGGATTATAATCTTAAAGACTTGAATGGTCGCATCCACATGAGTAAAACTAAGGCCATATTTTTAAAATCGTCTTACCCAATAATGTGGTAAGAAAAAGGGTGAAGAGGTCACAACAAAAAAATATTTCATTCATTTGTCACCAAAATGACAAAGTACGACGTGAAAATATATCCATGTGTAATTTTATATAAGTTGGTTAAATTCCATGTCAAAGCATTGAGCCGTGTGTCATGTAAGCTATATAATCTTGATAGGTGGTGAGATGTTTGAGTATAGAGTGATGCTAGTTCATGTAGACTTCATGAGCATCTGAACGTTAAATATCTTAAAGGCATCTCTACTTCACCAGACTTATGTTAGTGAATTGAAGACTTATCATTTTATGGTTTTATAATCGAACATCATTGTATATGCACACTATAGACACCATATTCTATGACCCCCTAAGTCTCTCCTTAGGTCCCTAGAACCTCCTCCCTTCATTGAAAACCCTATGTCATAATACGACTACCGATCTAGAGGCCATCGAGTGCTCCCAAGCCCCGTTTGACTTCGATCAACTCTGTCGTCAGAGCGAAATCTTGATGATTCTTTTAATGGATCTGGATTCCCTTTCCAACGATCTACCCTTTATATGAATTAGTATAACAGTTCGAATGAATGAACCATTTTATTACTGAAAACTGATCTAGAGGCCACCGACAGCTCATCAACTTCACCGTCAGAGTGAAATCTCATGAATCCTCAAAGAGAACTGAAACCCCTTTACAACGATCTTCCCCATATATGAAATGGTATAGCCGTTCGGATGAACAATATGGTTTTCCCCTAAAAACTTATTCGGAGGCCACCATGCGTTCTTGAGCTCCGTTTGACTAAGGTGAACTCTTTAGCTAAAATGAAACTAAATGACTATTTGAAGGGAAATGAATACCCTTTCCAACACTTCCCCCGTACATGAACAAGCCTTACAAGACGGATGAACGACCTATTTTACTCCAAAAAGTCAGTGGGTGCTTTCGAGCCTCTTTTGACCAAATTCAACTATCCAAACCGAGATAAACTCTTTGGGACGTCGATTTACCTCACATAACCTTTTCAACGATTCGCCCCGTGTGCAATTCTGACTTACTGTTTGGACGAACGATCCATTACCGCCTGACAATCTCTTGTCCAAAGGACCATCAGGCGCTTTCGAGCCACGTTTGACCCAAAGTATACTCCTGAACCCAAGAGTGGCCCACAGAACTCTTGAAGGTATCTAAATTACCTTTTTAACGATATGCCTCCTACACAATTTGGATTTTTGAATTGCGTTCTACGACCATTTTTTCAAAAATTTTTAAAAAAATTTGCACAAGATTGCCGATTGGCAAGTCCATTTCCCTGCCTATCGGCAGTGCGTCTAGGGTCACCTACCAATTGGTAGTGCTTGGGATATGCTTATTGGCATTCCACCTACCCTATATAAGGATATCATACGCTCATTTTCAGGCACATCTCAGATCCATCAAAATCAGTGATCTCAGTAACATTCTTTTGCAATCAGTGAAGTTTCCTTGTGTGAAATTCCTTTCCATCCTTCATTCCCATCATTTTCGTACCTAATTTATCAAAAATATCCTTCTCTCTCATCCAACATACACCCCAACTTGCAAGGAAGGTCATCAAGGATCTAGATCAAGCCTCAAGTCTTCAGACAAGGTCTAAACATCCTTCCCTCTTTAAATTCCTTTATTGTCGCATTAGTTATCTGAATTCTTAATTTATCTTTTACTTTAGTTCATACAAATTTATATCTCATCCTTTATTAGTTATATTGCACATAATGTATTCTCTATAAAAACCTCAAACAAAGAAATAGAGGGTTACACCCATAAATTCCTATGAGATTATTCACCACATTTTCTCAAAACTAAAAATACCCTTTCGACTCACACACATATAATAAACTCCCATCCTAAATCTATGGGATAAACCCCACCCTTGTGACGCATGCGAACTACGTGGACTTTAATGCCTTTATAGGCTACCTAGGCGTTTTTTGCTAGAAACCTGAGACTCGAGTACAATATTTCTATTTTCTCATTTTCCCATTTCACACATTACTCATATATATCATACTTGTGATTCATATTCATGTTTTATCTAACAAATATTATTGTTTCATTATAACGATTAATATATCAATAAGTGCGCACATCTTATCTTCTAATTATTATTTTGGGAACATTCCTTTGGGTGACCTAAATCCATATTTTTCATGATATGAGTTGAGCGATTCCAATCTCCATTTATATATACAAGCACACACACTACATAGAGAAATTAAGAAAAATAGTAACATAAGAACCTGAGAGACTAAAAGGGCGGGATGGGTGCTAACACCTTCCCATTACATAACTTTGCCCCGGACCTATGAACTATTGGTTTTGTAAGCATCAGTTTGTCTTTGATGCCACTCTCTCGAGGCAGTGACATGTTCTTTTGCCTGTTTTGTGGAAAAAAGTTTGGCAACTTCATCTCTCTATATCACCCCACATCGATGACGAACGAAGCATTTCTAGAAAAGGGTGTGAGACCTTCTCTCTGTCTTCGAGTGCGCACGCGCGAGCTCTAGAATCCCGAGATGGAGGAAAGACGGAGGGATGACCACAATGGCAGCTCCGTTGGGGACTTACTTATCATAAGATGTCTAGACTCTGTTTGCATGGGTGTTAGTATTTTCTACTTGTGTGCATATGCACCTACCTTTATGTTTCCCTTTTTCTCTCGATTATATCTTATCTACCTCATGCTTATATCACTCCTCACTCAAACACTTGTAGATACTCTCCATGTACGCTTCACACTACTTACACACAAGACCACCCATATCCACATGTTGTACACACCACTCAGAATATCCATGCTTAGGTGTCACTAGCACACACCTCCACTTATCACACTGGTATATATCCATGCTTACTCACACCTATCACACACCATTTGTAGATGATCCATGCTTAGGTTCACTACCACACACTCACTTATAGATACTCACACATCATTTACTATCACATATCCATGCTCAGTGTAATCTTCATGATCCATGCTAGATTTACTTTTCTTGATACTTATACATTCTTCTATATTAGTAAGTGATCATCATAAGATACTCTTTCCATACTATACTAATCAAGAAATATGCATTTTGCACACTATATCACTAAAGATCATGGCTATTGAACATTTTGTCCCGTAACTAGGGGGGTCACTTTGTGATGGGCGTTGGTCCATCAGGTATCGCATTAGCCTTAGAAATATGACTCTCACCTTCCATTGGCCAAGTACCTTCGTCGTATATCGAACGGTTCCCACCGCATCATACCGCTTGACCGAAATCATGATGAGAGGTTTATAGCAGGGAATTCATTCATATACATTGAGTATATCGAATTCTCTCTCACACATATTGTCCCCACGAGGTATATAGTGAGGCAATTCACGTACACTCGGGTATATCAATGGCTTGTCCTTAAGTACCGATTGTCCTCAAAAGCAAGACATATATCGTGGAAATCATGCCAAATGGGGAAACCTAGGGGTGGAAGCGGTATGAGTTTTTACCGTACCGTACCGTTTTGGTCCGAAAAAAGATGGTTTTGGTTTCATATATTAAAATATCAAAAACCAGTCTTACCAAAACCGAAATTACCGCAAAAAAGCTGGTTAGTTTTGGCTTTAATATTTAAAAAAACGATTTACCGAAATTACCGTACCGAATTTACTAAAACCAGAAAAAACCGTACCGAAATTACCATACCGTACCGAATTTACCGAAACCAAAAAAACCGTACCGAAATTATCGTACCGTACCAAATTTACCAAAATTACAGTACCAAATTTATCAAAACCAGAAAAAAGTTGGTTTTGGTTTTGGTTTTAATATTTAAAAAAGTTGGTTGGTTTTGTTTTCGGTTTTTTGGGACTTTTAGTGTTGTTTACCGAAACCAGAAAAAACTGAAACCAGAAACCAGAAAAAATTAGATTTTATCGAAACCAGAAAAAACCCGAAAAAACCGAAATTATAGTCGGTTTGGTTTTGGTATTGATTTTAGTGTACCGGGTGGTAAACTGGTACGGTTTGGTTTTACCATCTAGAGTTTGGTTTTGGTATTGGTATCTACTATTTACCGACCAATCCGTACCGCTTACACCCCTAGGGAAACCTTTCCACTGACCTAATAACTTCATACCCTCATATAGGTGTCACACCTAGGGCACTCATGTTTAGTTTGCTAGTTACTACCTAAAACTCTGCCAAAATAACGAGTCGGTATGCCACCCAAATTTCATGTGATTTCGTATTTTTCCAAAATGGGACACTGTCCATGAGCTTGGCAAAAAGTCAAACCGTGTATTACATATTTTTGAAACCCAATTTTACCAGTCTCAGGTTCCATCCGATATTTATTTTGCATTAAGTAAACCTAATACAAATGAAAACATAATAGTAATAATAATAATAACAATAATGATAATAATAATAATAATAATAATAATAATAATAATAATAATAATAATAATAATAATAATAATAATAATAATAATAAGAAGCATGCCGATACTCTTCTCTAGTTTTTTCACCTTACCAAAAGTGTCAAAAACCTTTCTTTCCCCTCTATTCAAAATGCTAAAAAAAAAATCCTCCTTATGTAAATATATATATATATATACTAAATATATTTTGTCCATCCCTTTCTAAAAATTTGTCAAAAACATTTTTCTCTTATCCAATATAATTTTTTCCCTCCTCTCTTTCAAAAATAAATTTGGATCATTTTCCTTCTCAGGTCGACCGCATTCTCGACCATTGGCCTGGCTCCCTATGGGCTTCGATATTTTGTCAAACTATCCCAAAGCTTCGTCAGTTATCCCATTATTTCCTCCGAGTCCAGAATCCATCCTCACTCGCTTTCCATGGAGAATGCATACCAAGTGCTGAATGTGTAGCCTTATTTGATGATGGTTCTAGTCCAAGCGCTCATATTGACAACCTTCAAATTGAGGTTCATGAGATGCAGTGAAACCGGATCCCAATAACTGAAGAGCCCAATTCCTTTTCCCTTGCGCTATGGGCATGCCCTCACTTGAGCCTATTTGGATCCCAGAAGAATATCAGCACGCTCCACGTGTCCCTCCTACTAAGGGGCCACCTCCAGCTCAGCTCCATATGCCAAATCTTGCTAAGCCAGGGGCTAACCTTCTAGTGACCGTCGATCCGAAGGAAGAAGAGTTAAACAAGGTCGTATAAGACCTTAAGTTATTGACCAAGAAGTTTGACCAAGTCCGAATCTCTGGGAATTACATGGATTATTACTGAGACATAACTCTCCTAGAGGAAATAATGGCCCAGATATTCTAGCAGACTTTGAGGGACAACGCTCTAGGTTGGTTCCTATCCTTCAAGGAATACAAAATTCACGGGTGGGAGGATGTTGCCCGTGAATTCATGTCGCAGTATAAATAAAACGAGGAATTTGAGTAACACGTCGTGATTTAGAAATTCTTAAGTAGAATCCTGGAGAAACTGTGAGTAATTTCATAAAAAGGTGGAGAGAGAAAGTGGCCACCATAACCAACCGGCCTTTTGAAGAGGCGCAAGTCAGTACTGTGAAGAAAACATTCTTACCCACGCTCGAGCAATGATGGGAGGACAATATTACCCCCATTTCTGATCCTTCCAGGAAGTAGGGGTGGAGATTGAAGAATGTCTTACCAAGTCAGAAGCTGAGCCAAAGAAAGTATCTGGACAATTCACTCCAAGAAAGTATGAGAAGCCTGCCAATATCACAGTTTAAACCATCAATAATATCTCACAGCCTGCTACTTCTTAGGCGCTAGAAAGTCGTGCTAACCCGGTCAAAAAGGAATACACCGAGATTTATGCCCCCCTCTCTAAATACTACCAAGCCCTTTTGAACCAAAATCTCATCAATTCATTGGACCCTTATCCATTACCAAATCCATTTAGTAAAAAATTCAAACCCGATGCCCATTGTGATTTCCATCAAAACCTCAGCCATACCATTGATCAATGCTTCCATCTCTGGAATCTAATCTAATGTCTGATTGATCGGGGTGTTATTGCCCCACCAGCCAATCCTAAACCCAACACTACTCACAATCCACTCCCAAATCATGAAAATGCTATATTCCTAGAAAATGACCCAAAATTGAACCCATCCGCCTAGATTACACCTAGTAAATCACCCACCACACTTGTATATTCAACTAAATCCCTCAAAGTTTGCCCATATTTTCTCCCACACCCTGCTCGTTTTGTCGATCAGGACCTGTCCCATCTTATAAGGGCATGCATTCTCATTCATACTCATTCTGGAGGGAAAGATTTTGAATTGATAGCGGTACTGTACCTGGTCCTAGAGTTCAGGATGAAATCTCCATTAGAAATGACCATTGACTGCTAAAAATTCAGCACACTATTCTTGGAAGCTCGAAAGTGGGCTCAAGAGTCAAATAATCGGGTGGTACCCACTGATGAAGTCAGTTTAGATGATGTCTTCCAGATTATGGAAGACTTGTTATGATAGAATGATGAAATTTATAGTATGTCCGAGATATTCTATTCTTTTAAACTACAAGGGCGCTTAATCCCTTCACTTTTGCATCTCCCCGTTAAGTGGTAAGATCTATATGAAGAAGCTATTGAGGTTGTAGAATGTATTGACTTCTTGTAGAAGGATGACATCATTTCCACTGAATGAGGGGATGCATTTTATAGTTTATTTAAAGAACCAAGCTAGGAAAAACTAGCCCAGTGATCAATTTATGTGGAATGATATCGCTTGAAGATCTTTTAGGAAAGATTAACAAAGCAGCCTATGAACCCAAAATAGATAAAGAAATAGGGTTTTCATTTTTTCCTTCTTCTGTGAACCATATGACTAAATCTAGGGGGCACTACCAAAGTTTGAATCCATAATCAGCAAAAAAAGATAGAGGAAAAGTGTAGTCGAGAAAATAACCATCGAGGAGAGTAAGATCCTCGACCACCTAAAGAAAACTCAAGCTTACATCACTTTGTGCGGACTCTTTATGCCCACCCAACTTCACTGAAATAACTTGATTAAATTCTTACCAAGGCCATAGTACCTCCTTCCACCACTTCGGAAGAATTAGTGAATTTGGTTGGATCCTTAACTTCTAATAGAATGCTCTCATTCTCTGAGGAAAAAATCCCTATGTTTGGTCATAACCACAACTATGCTCTCAATATCTCCGTTGAGGTCATGGGGAATACATCCCCACTTTCGCTCACCGACAACAGATCAACACTTAATGTTTGCCTATTAAGAGGCCTCAACTGCCTGGCCTTGAAAGTAAACGACATCATTTCAACTTTCGCCATGATGCGTGCTTATGACAATACTCGCCAAGAAGTGATTGGATCCATAGATCTTACAATAGGGGTGGCCCTATAAATCTTGTTATTGAATTCCAAGTCATCGACATACCGACTTGTTTCATACTATTACTCGATTGACCATGGCTTCACAACATCAAGGGGGTATCTTCGTCTCTCCATCAGAAACTGAAGTTCTTCAATAATGGGAGGTCATCATCCTCTTCGACAACGATGATAATACCAATAAGGCAAGCACCTGTAACCCAGTACTAGAGATACAGTATAGGGCGAATGCTATGCTTCTGTCTAGTTTTCGAATAGAACCACTTCGACTCCTAGCAGGGGATGATTTCAAAGATGGATTCTATCCAGAACACAACCCTCACGACAATGTTAACACAATACATATGTTTAAGAATATAAACTTCATGCTCGGATTGGAACTGGGATGACGAAAATAATGAATACTAAAACCTATTGTGTTGTAGAATACCTTTCCTCTATGTATCCTTTGCTCCATGTGGACTGGGTTATCAATAATGAATAATATAAGAATATGAACTTATAATGATCGACCAACCTCGATTGAAGAAAAGACTATAAATTGCCAAAACTATTTTAGAGGATTCCTTAAACGAAAGATTCGTCAAAGAGGGTGAAGATTTTCCCTTTACTTTCCCGAACCGTGGTATGATCATGTGGAAAAAAATATGAAATCGGGAATAGAGATCTTCTCCCAATATAGTTACTCGTTGATAATTACTCATGGGTCAAAAGTTCCCAACATCATGTGCAACCGCTCATTGAGAAGACCACAACTATTACCGAGGATTTAGAGGGAAGTGACCCATAGGATTCATTCCATATGTAGACGCTGGAGCCTAAACTCTTCATGATCCACTCGGATGTTACGTCATCAGATCCATCCGTCCTGATTAAGATTACTGATGTACACCTCCTCAACTGGAATATTGTACTAGTTTCACCTGCTGAGATACAACCCAACCTAGATATTAATCATATATCTTCTTCTCCTATTGTTCCTTATTCAAATCACAATGTAATCAAGACCTGCTTTGATGAGGTTCTCAACGTTGTTTTTCCCAAGAATGAAATAAACAAAGATTTTGGTATCTTGTTATGACTTACATTATTTGTCTTGATTCTAATCAAAGTCTTGATGATGATGATTTTGCAAATAAATAATTCTTAACTTGTCTTAATAAGGTTAATGAAAAACAACATAACCGTGGTTAAATTAATGAAGATGAAACTGTTATTATGAATCTCGTTTCTAGTAGCGAACAACGCGAGATTAGGATAGGGTCCACCCTTGATGAGCATGAGGGCGCATAACTCGAAGAACGATTGAAGGAATTTGTGGACATCTTTTCATGGTCCAACGATGACACTCTTGACATTGATATCGTAGTACCTCGCTTAACCCTTCCAACTGTCTGCCCGGAGCGCGATTTTAACTTACGGTTTGGACGAACGATCAATTACTATTCGATAATCTCCTGTCCAAATAACCAATGGGCACTTTTGAGACTCATTTGATCCAAAGTCAACTCCTGGACTCGAGAGAAGCCTAAGGAATCTTAAAGGTTTCTGAATTATCTTTCTAATGGTATGCCCCATGCGCGATATGGATTTACGAATTGCATTCTACGACCATTTTTCCAAAAACATTTACATGAGGGTATCGATTGGCAGATCCATTTCCTTGCCTATCAGTACTGTGTCTAGGGTCACTTGTCGATTTGCAGGGCTAGGAATATGTCGATTGGCCTCCCCCTACCCTATAACTTCGAGGCACACCTCAGATCTATCAAAATAAGTGATCTCAACAACATTCTTCAGCCATCAATGAAGTTTTCGGGTGTGAAATTCCTTTCCATCTTTCATTCCTAATTTTGCAAAAAAAATCTTATCACTCATCCAACATTCTTCCCAACTTGCAAGGAAGCTCATCAATGATCAAGATCAAGCTGCAAGTCTTCATAGAAGGTCTAAACATCATTCCTTCTTTAAATTTATTTATTCTCTCAGTAGTTATCTAAATTATTAATTTAGCTTTTACTTTATTTCATATAAATTAACATATCATCCTTTATTAGTAATATTGAACATACTTTATTTTTTATAAAAAAAAAAGAGGGTTACACCTATAAATTTCGACGGGATTATTCACCACATTTTCTTAAAAATAAAAATACCCTTTCTACACACACATATATAATAAACTCCCATTTGAATGTATGGGATAAATCCCACCCTTGCGCCTCATGCAAACTACATGGACTTTGATGCCTGAATTGGCTATGTAGGCATTTCGGGCTACAAACTTGAGACTCGAGTCCAATTTTCCTATTTTCTCATTTTTCCCTTTCATACATTACTCATATATATCATACTTGTTATTCATATTTGCATTTTATCCAACAAATATTATCGTTTCAGTATAACGATTAATATCTCGATAAGCGCGCACATCATAGTTTTTAATTATTATTTTGGGAATATTCCTTTGCATGACCTCACTCTATCTTTTTCATGATTTGAGTTGAGCGATTCCTATCTGCATTTATATATAAAGGCATACACACTTCACGAAAAAATCAAGGAAAATAGTAACATAAAGTTCATGAGAGACCAAAAGGGCGGATGGGTTCCCAACACCTTCCCATTCCATAACTTAGCCATCGAACCTCTGAACTATTTGTTTTGTAAGAATCAGTTTGTCTTTGATGCCACTCTCTCGAGATGGCGACATGTTCTTTTGCCTATTTTGTGCAAAATATGCTGGCGACTCCATATCTTTACATCACCCCACATCGATGATGATCGAAGCATTCATAGAAAAGGGTGCAATACCTTATCCTCCTCTCTGAGTGTGCATGCACGAGCGTCGAAACCCTAAGATGGTGGAAATCCTGAGGGATGGCCACACACACACATATACATATTTGTTAAAAAGTGTTTTTTGGACCGAACAATTATTTTTGAATATGGGAAAAGAGAAAAAAATTCAAAATTCCTATTGTTTGATATTTAATTCGAATATGCTTCAAACCATTTGCGCATCCCCTTTTTGGACCTGTGTGCATGGCCATGTACCATTTTAGGATTAGTTTGAACACTTACTAAAATCATGACATGGTGCCATTTTCGCCCGTGAACACATCAACTCATTTTATGTATGTATTTAAACACTACATAAAATCATACGCACTGTGAAAATTTTACCCATGCGGACAACAGAGATGGATTTTTTACAATCCTTATAAATATGTATTTTTCCCTCCTCTTTAAAAATATAAAATCTTTATTACTCACCTATATCTCAGAGAGTATTTTGAGGTTGAGTGCTTTTATTTGTCTCTCTATTTTTAAATTCACTTTTTTCGTTCCAAATTGAGTGAAAAACCTATATTTTTACTTTATCTATGGAAAAAGAGGAAATTGGGAGTGATTTAAATCAGATTCACATAGCCAAAGTTCATATCAAACCACTCTACATTTCAATTGGTGATCAACACTACAAAATATAAAAAGGGAGGTATATTGTTGTATTGAAGATATCGAGGCATGATGTGAGTATAAATAGGAGAATGTACTTCCTTATTCATTTGATGAAGCTTAGGATGGATCTCTTTTCATTAATGGGTGAAAGTCCAATGTTCATCGGTAACTTCTCGTGAGTGCATGAGAGAGAAGGTACTTTCTTGAATTGTATAAAACCTTTCAAGTTGAATAAGGTATTAGAGTGTGTCAATTTCTTTTTGGTTATTTGTTTTTTATGTCATATTTTTCACCTACATCATACACCACACAAAGATATCATATACATAAAGTTTAATCCATAAAATTTAAACTAGGATTGTTGAATCTAGTGAACTGACTTAGATTTTTTAATTTCTAATTTGATTTGTTTCTCCCTGCCAAATATCACATATACTAGTTAATTCATGTGTTGGGATCATCAAAATTAAAAGAAAATTTTGAATTGGCAAAAATTGGGCATAATTATGATTAAACCTAGTCACTCCTCCCCTATAGGTTCATAATATTAGAACACTTTGTATTGAACATACACATTCTCAATTGGTATTAGAGTGGTTACTCTTGTTTATAATCACGTGTTAAGAGTTTGATCGTGTATTGTTGTATATTTTATTGTGTTCATGACTCGTAGATCTATTGAGTTTGTGATTAGATCTTGTTTTATGATATTTAATGGAGCAATATAGAGATTGTAGCTCCTCTAATAGGCCATCGTATTTTGATGGATCAAATTATGATCATTTAAAGGTTAAAATGTCCACTCACTTAAGATCTAAACATGTGAGAGTGTGGATAAATATGGAAGATGGTTTGTTCTTACGATTAAAGAAGAAGGACTGAGAGTGAAAAGGCCAAGAGTGTTATGGATCAATGTAGCATTTATGAATTGTAACTATAATTTGAGTGTCGTGAATTATTTATTCACTATAATATTCTTAATTATTAATAGGCTAATGAGGCTTGGGATATTTTGTGTTTGACACATGAGGGTGCTTTGAGTGTGAAGCGATCAAAGTTTTAATTTATTAACATGAAGTTCAAGATAATGCATATGAGTGTGGATGAGAGTTAATACACTAGGTTGACCAAAGTAGTAAATTCCTCTTTCAAACTCAGAAAGGAAATTTCAGAATATGAGGTTGTCATGAAGTTTCTTTGGACTCTAGCTTTTAGATTCAGTACCAAGGTAGCTATCCTAAATGAGATTAAGGAAATCGACACGTGTATCTTCGAAGAACTATTTGGTTCACTTCAAATTTATGACCAAAAGGAGCATGTTAGTGGGTTGAAACCTAAGAAGGATTTACTTTCATGATAGAATCTAAGGAAAGTGTATCATGCAAGATTGTAGAGAAACCTAAAGAATATATTGAGGTGGAGATGGCTCTTTTGTGAAAAGGTTTAGTAGAGTCTATAAGAATAAAAAAAATGATTAGAAAATTTGAACCAAAACATTACAAGTCCACTAAATATGTTTCTTATGGAAAGATCAATGATTGCAAAAGACATAAAGAAAAGTATTCTGACCATTGTTATGGTTGTGGATGTGTGGGACACCATACATTTGTGTTCCTAACTCATTTGATAAAATAAAAGAAGAGAAAGGAAATAAACAAGGAGAAGAAGATCTACAATGCTAGTTTAAGTGACCTCTATAGTGAATCCGAGGAGAGCAATACTAGTGAGGAAAGTGGTAGCGAGATAGTTTTCATTGTGAGACTTGATGAGAGCGAAAATGCTAGTAGTGATACGATGTCTTTAGAGAGTGTGGGGAGGAAGAATTTAATCAAAACATCTAGTAATGAGTCACCTAGTGATTCATACTCGAGTAGAAGCAAGCGTTCACACACATCTATTCCTAGATTACTTGAGGATATTGATGATAAAGTTAACAACATCCATGAGACCTTTAACGAACTCTATTAAGATTCATTAAAGTTGAAAAAAAGTTGTAACACCCCGCATAAAATAATAACGGGTGGCCAGCCCTATACTACATTAAATCAGGAGTTTCAGATGGTCCAGTCTCAACACCAATAGTCGGTACTACATAATATAGGACTAACTACCCGATATCATATAATCGAGATGTTAAAATTTAAATAAAATGTACAACATACAACCAACTAACACTGCTAATAAAAGAAAGAAAGATGCATGAAAGAACTATGAGAAATTAAATGCTAGAATAAAATGAAATAAATAACTTCAACAAAATGTACTACAGAAAGTAGACCCGAATAAGCTGTCGGGTCACAGCCAATACCATAACTGGAATGGAATAAATATAAACATGTACATAAATATCCCTTGGGTAAAAACCCGATATAAAACATGAATCCTACCTAGAATTTTAAAGAAGTAGGAAGCGACTACAAGCTAAGTCCCGCAACAGTCCGCACTTGTCACGGCTCCCAAGACTCTGGATAGAAGGTCATCCGGCATCCATGCGGTAGGACACCTGTAATAATATATATATACAGGCAGGAGAGAAAAATAAACGGGTCAGAGCCCGAGTTGTGAAAAATATTTAGCAAGTGTGTTAACCGTGCATAATAAATATTGGTTCACATATTTCATAATTAAAAGTGGATTCGCACTCTCGTGGATTCCCAACTCACCTCTCATCTAAAAGCGCGCACCTATTCGCGTCCTCAATTTTAATAGTTAAATTACCCCAATTTATAAGGGCAACCTAACTTGTAATAGGCCTAGCCTATACCCACGAGATCTACCTTCCTATCATAACCCAAGGATCCACCCCTTCTAAACACACTTAAGTATTTTTATAAACATCTATGCCTTATTAGGCTTAATGGATTCCGATTTATAATTTAATTAATTATAATCCTCAATAAGTTACCCATTTATATTTGGGTTGAAACATAGGATTTAATTTCTAAATAATAGGCATACAACAATAATTACGGACAAAACTTCTCTCCGATCTCAACGCTGCACTACGTTTCGTGCGTGGGGTGTCTCGCAAAGCGAAATCCAAACAAGGAACCGCCCCGTTACACTACTCCTTGACAACGTCGATCATAGAGATCCATAATTCCGTACATACCATAATTGGCAGAACTTTTCTCCAATTTCAACACTGCACTACGTTTCATGCGTGGGGTGTCTCGCAAAGCGAAATTCAAACAAGGAACCACCCCGTTACACTACTCCTTGACAATGTTGATCCTAGAGATCCATAATTCCATACATACCATATGATACTACTACTACTACTACTACTACTACTACTACTACTACTACTACTACTACTACTACTACTACTACTACTACTACTACTACTACTACTACTAAATTTTAAACTACAATATGGAAATAACTAAAAATCTCCAATAATATCCTTGGGATGATGTAACCGAAGTACTCCTTAAATGTGATACATCAACCCCCATCAATCTAGTACATCATAATCATCCAATATGTACTCCATAAAGTTTCCATATCCGTTCATCTATAGGATATATAAATATATATATAGGCATTTCATTTTAACCATATATATATACACACCATCATCCAATCCCATGACCCTGTATACATATCATATATGATGTACAAAGGTCATGCACAAATAAATACCCGGCTATATATAACACCGATAAACTACATCAATGCTATCATCTAACCAGTGCCCGGATCACGTAGCAATACTGGGGCCGCCATGGTGGGACTAAACGACACCCATCTCGTGGTAAACTCACGCACACGACGTCCCGGGAAGCGATCATAGCTCCTAACCGGCAATGAGACGAAATATACCCACCACGTCTCATCCCAAAAATAAATATATATATCATATAATAACACACAGGACGACTATGACCTGGGGAATATCCACACCCTGCTTTTCTAGCCAGGATGCTCACCCTCTACGCGCGCAACTTCCCAATGATAGCATGAGCGAGGTATGCTTAACCAAATAAGTATATATACCATTCACATGCACAATATATATACATCCATATGATCCAATCATATGATTAAACATTAAACCATCATATACGGTTTAAGTATCCATACCACATATGTCCACAACATAAATATATCCATATTTTCATATCTATATAGATATATAAACATATATTCACATATCTTTATATATGTATACAAACTAATTTTTGCCCACATGTATAAGATATCTATATACACTCGGCTATAAGTATATAATATCCTCAATATACAAGCCGTCACCACAAACTCATTTAATTTACCCCGATATGTGAATACAATCCCTTATTTGAACCATATTCAATCATTTCCTAAGATGAATAGTCTCCCAAAAATCATATGTATATATCTATACATATATATTCAACATTAGGGTTATCACCCAAAATTTTG
Source organism: Sambucus nigra (assembly GCA_949130495.1). Lineage (NCBI taxonomy): Eukaryota > Viridiplantae > Streptophyta > Magnoliopsida > Dipsacales > Adoxaceae > Sambucus > Sambucus nigra. The sequence goes on along the minus strand of OX422215.1, from coordinate 91,524,301 downwards.
TGTAGGAAACCATCACTACACATTCCATCTCTATCCGAGATGCACCTTATAAATCTAGTAATAATTTCGACTATCGGTATACATATAATTAATAGTCTATAAGCCTCAAACTCATTCTTTCATTCATTAAATAATCTCATTTCTTGGGAAAATGCCGTTGTAAATCACACACCGATAAACAACATCTATTCCAACTAGATTTTCACATTCTACTCTAGTTGGGAATATAATCCCATCACTCTCAGTTCCGGCTACGGTTCAATCACTTTTGTGAATCCCCTAGTCTAAGATCTCTCAAATTTAGTCCTTAAATTTTATCATTTCTAAGTGTAGGCAATCACTTTATTCCATTTGGCCCCAAATTGTATCTTAACAATATCCTATCCTTATAAGGATTTGACATAAATGTCGGCCTAGAAATTTCACAACATACATGGATATATTCTTCTCCAATTATTCCAAGAAGTCCCCTCTATCATATAATAAGTGAGAGACCTCCTATAAGTCTCCAAAGTATCTCTTACTTCATAAGAGAAAACCTCAAATTAATAAACCCAACCAAAAAGGGGTAGAAATCATCCTAGAAAAACCTCATAAAACAACTCATTAAGGAGGCCCCTAAGAATAAACTCCAAAAGAAAAGGGAAAGAAAGAAATCCCAAATTTTGGGCTAAAAACAGGGGACCGGTCGACCTGTCCCAGACCCCCAGTCGACCGCGGGTCCAAATTTTGCCTACGTAGAAATGCAGTAGGCTTTTCCCTTAAAGCGCGGTCGACCGGTCCCCTGGGCGCGGTCGACCGGCCATACCAGTTATCTTGGCCGATTTTCCATTTTCAGCGGACCCTAAATCCTCAAACACCCAAGTATCATCACCAAGCCCCCAAATCTTTAACCCAATAATATTATTAACAAGAAAACCCATCCTACATCTCATCCCAACCATTTATATGTCATTAAACCATATAATAACATTGATTTCAAGATTTAAACCCAAAAATCTAGGTTTTAACATTTATACCCAAAAATCCATTTCTTTAACCCCACAAATTATGAAATGAAATACACAAATAGCTATTTAGCAAGATTAAACACTTGCCTCAGATTTGTAGAGGTTGGATCGTCCTTGATGTCACGTTTGGCCGGAATCTCCAAGCTTTTCTTCCTCTCTCTCTCTTCTTTTCTTCTTCTTTCTCTTCTTCTTTCTCCCTCTAGGCTTTTTCTCTCTTTTTCTCAAATGAGATGGCTTAATCCGTAAGCCATCTTAAGCCTATAAAACATAAGTCCCAATTTTAAATGTTAATACACACTTTAAATGACTCGTTTACACCAATTCGAGTCAAACTAACTTAAAAATATTCCGGAGCCGAAATAAAATCCAATGACAGTCATTTTGACTATATCGACCCTTCCGGGATCGATGGTACCCTCAAAATCATCATCCGGAATACTTAAAATATTCTCTATTTTTGGGCCTCAATTCCAAAAATTTAAAATTCTCCAATTTAATTAAATTTGATTTTTTTCCCAAAAATTTAATTTCTCAGTCTCAAAAGTCTTGGGGTGTTACAAAAGTCAGAAATCAAGTTTTAAAATAAAATGACATATTTTCAATGTGAACATGATGATAAAGATGAAAAATGTTCAATTGTAATATTTAGAACTCAAAGAAAGAGTGGATGTTTTGAGAAAGGATTATGATTCTTTGAATAAATAAAATGAGACCATTTTGAAAGAGAAAGAATAAATAGTTATTCAAAATGAGATTTTGAAAAAGTGAATCTTGAATTGTAACATGGCAAAGAATTAAAAATTTAGATACACGATATAACTTATGTTATAGATACAAGCTCAAATAAAAAAAAAGATAAACATGGCATTGGTTATGTGAACCATAAAATGAGAAAGTTGCAATATCAAAATAAAAAATTGAAGTTTCTAGTGTTAAAAATAAGACTAAGGAACAAAAAGTTTTAGGATGAAAAAAAAGAATTTAATCATAAGTCCAAAAGTATGACAATGGAGGTGGATTCTCACTTTTTGGGAAATTGAATCACATTGCACATTTTAATTTCAACATGAATAGATTTAAAAGAGTTGATATGAGAGCTCATGGATCTTAAAATAATTTGATAAACAATGTGCGTCTTTGCACTTTTTGCAAGCTGGAAGGTCACACCAATCAAGCTTGTAGGTTCTTGAAAAGAAAAAAAAACTAAAAAAAATGAAAAATAGGAAGAAGGTTTTTCCTAAGGATCCTATTAGTTAACTAAGGGATGATACCGGTGATTTGATTAAGAGATTTGACTTTCCAATCAAGGGTAGGAGTTAGGTTAGGAGAAATTATCTAGACCTAGACCATTTGCTCAAATTGCAAGGAGTTGGAATAAGAATCATATGAGGAATGCGAGTTAACTTTCCAGTCAAGGGTAGGAGTTAGGTTAGGAGAAATTATCTAGACCTAACATTTGCTCAAATTACAAGGAGTTGGCATAAGAATAATATAAGGAATGTGAGTTGGATGCCAAGGAATATAAGCAACATGCCTAGGATCACACCTATAAAGAAAAGATCGATGGTGAGGTACATCAAAAGAAAATTTCTAAGAGGGAAGTAATTTTCTTTCCTCTTAATGACTCGAGAGATGTAACATCCAATGCTATCTAGGTTATTGTTTGATTAGGATGCCTAGGAATTATTGTAATAAGTCCCCTCCTAAGTAATCCTTATTTTTTGAGGGTAAAATATTTGTGGGTGGGTGTTTAAAAAGTCAGATTTGGATTGTTTTTCATGTTTAGTGAGGAATGTTTCACTAATTTGTGCATTTACATGCATTTTACTATATGCTTTGTTCCTTACATGACATGTTGTAAATATTGCATCATTATATAACCAAACATTCCAAAAATATTTTTCTCCTTACTTCTTTTTGTGATTAAGTCATTTGATTCATGATATTTAATAAATAGATTTAAATTGAATGATGATTAAAATATGTATTTTTAACCTTTTGATGGAAAATGTTGATAATGTCAATAATAGATTACAAATCACTCGATAAATCATGATAGTCAAATTTGTTGAAATCTTTGGTGTAAATTTCACACTATTCTTTCACTTTCATATCACTTTATGCATATGATTATAATTATGTGTTTTGCTCATAGCGCGTAACTTAAACATGATCAAATCCAAATATCTCTTATTGATTTTGAAATTTTTAAATGATCCATGAGTAAACATTTTGTGTTATTCATACTTATAAGAGTTAAAAAAGGATCGTTTTATATGCGTTGATAAGGGCTACCATTAGAGTGATTACATCCTATTCGAATTTGAGTATCATTGGATTGGTGTAATTTAGGTGTGTGAAATGTCAATCAATGGAAAAAAGCAAATATGTTGAAAAGATCGACAAGTTAAGAACTTAACTAGCATAAAAAATAAGATAGAACCATAGATTATTTCTAAAGAAATTACTATTTTATTTTGGCATTAAAATTTCTTACAACATATGCTTATGGGATATTGATGGTTAAAAACTTTCATTTGATGAGATCTTGAAAGGATATTGATGTAATGATGAACTTAAGCATATTTGTACTTCTTATAACTTGGTTACGTTTAATTATTTGACATTGTAAATCTTATTTGTTCATGAATCATACCTTGATTGAAATATAAAGATGCTTGATTTGATTTGGTCGGAATTTTGAACCTTTTTTGTTGAATCCATTGATAGTTGACTTTAATGTGTTATCCAATTATGGTATTTATCAAGATTCAAAGAAAACTTGTTTATCAAATCATGTTTATCATGTTATGCCTAATCATGATCACACCTTTTCTAATAGAGATTGTGCGTGCGTATATATATATATATATATATATATATATATATATATATATATATATATATATATATATATATATATATATGTGTGTGTGTGTGTGTGTGTGTGTGTGTGTGTGTGTGTGTGTGAGAGAGAGAGAGAGAGAGAGAGAGAGAGAGAGAGAGAGAGAGTATTTAATTTTGTGCATTTTATCTCAAAATTTTGCTTAATATGCCATACACTAATGATTTTACATGTTTATTTTCATTTATTCATAACATGTTTTGAGAGTTTGGGTTTTTGGGTTACTTTACTAAGTCTTTTCTAAAAATTTGGTCGCTAACTAAATACACTAGACACATTCGTACGCACGAATGCAATTTGGTGATGTACCCCTAATTACCAATTTGCATGATCATAGCTGCCAAGTGCACAGGATTTTTGGCATTCAAAATATGTTTTTTTATCTTCATTTGTTCATTTTACATTTCAAAAACCTCGAGAACATAAACCTTGGCCAAAATTAACCCAATATCCTTTTTTTACCGTTCCTTGATCATTCCTAAAGGGACTTGATGTTCGATTGGTTATTTCTCATATTCAAACCGTAGTTTTTCAAATTTGCTTGATTTTATCTAAGTTTCAATTTGTAGGTCATCTTACTCCATTTTGTTTGTTGATTTACTTCTTTTAGAGTCTAGATCGGTTTACATCATTGTTCTAGGTGTTTATTTGAGGTGGAGGTTTATATTTTTGGGATTTTAAGGTCTTACACCTTAGGTTTCCCATATACTCTTTGAATTCATTTCCTTTTTATTATATGTTATTTTGTACACTATTTATGATACTATGGGTCTTTCAAAAACATATGAAAGCAAGAGAGTGATAATGATACTATGGAGTCATTCGAAAACACATGCATGCGGGAGAATGATGTATAAACCCCCAGGTGGTCCCAGAGATAATTATTGTCCGAGAGAGCCACCACCGCCACTTCCAAACACATTATGATATTGTACTCAGGCTTTGAGTGCCTCTATTATTATCCTAGAATTGACCACTCATGCATATAAGATACATTTTATGAGATATGGTTTGACTCTAGATGTTAGTTTCATGTTTAGAGCGGTGAGGACCGGAAGAGATATTGATTTGGAACACTTGGATACGTGTGATGATGGAAAATTTATGGTTCCTTTGATTTGGAGACTAGATAGAACATGATTTCTACAACCACAATCAATGGCCAATGCAACCCTTATTTGCGAGTTCTATGTGAACAATATTGTGATCAGTGTATCCCCTCTTATTCTGACCTATTTTGTTTGAGATTATGAGATTGTCTTGACTGAGGAGGTTGTAGCATCTCATCTAGGAGTTGAGCGAGTTGATCATCCTGACTATAAGCCATTCACTAAGAGAGAGGTTACACATGATCAACTTTTTTCATTTGTTAATGATCATACAATGACTTGGGTTAGGAATCTTTTACTTTGGAATACTATAAGGAAGAAGTATTCCATACTTTATATTTTGGTTATTTATAACTGGAAGCCTCAGCATAGTTCAAAGGATTTTCCCTTCGCCATTGTTAGGTTGATGTATGCTATCAATCATCATCATTCCATCGGTTATCCCTGGCTCATTATAGAGGCGATTTGTAGAGCTAGTACTTACACAACTTAGGTGCCATTACATTACGACCACATGATCACCGGATACCTATATTATCTAGGTGTTCTGAAATTTAAACTAATGATGGTTATGCAATATTCTGTCCTATTTCTAGCACCCATTCTTCCGATAAGATATTGCATCGATCTACAGGTCATCCTATTTACCCTGAGGGAGCCCCTGCACCATCATCATCCTAGCGCAGGACCTCCATCTTGTACATCAGGGTACTTGTAAGTACATGGATGCATAATTTTCTTTCATGACAGATTTATTTCATGTAACGACTACTCAGATGATGCGAATGTATTCTCACTCTAATCGTGATAGCCTAAGGATATATATTACATTAATTGTTGATTATCTCAGACGTTTCAAGCATGTATCATCTAAATATGAACCTTCAACTTCACCGACTCTGACTCCACCATTTTTACCAACAATTGACGATGATGATAATGATGACTACGATGAGGACAATGAGGCTGTTAAATAAGTGGACCTAAGAATACTAGCGACTATCTATTTTATCTATATAATTTGTTTCTTCTAATGAGATGTTTAGTAGTTTTTCTTTAGTGCTTAGATATTTTGTTATTTTGTATGTATATTGACTTGTATATTTTACACCTTATTGACTTTTAGAGTACTTTTGCTATAATTGATGATACACTGGGTTGTTATGGATTTATTTTATTTTTATCCATATGGGTTTTCTTGTTATTTCGATATCCATTCTTCTTGTGATCTCTTTCTAGATAAATATCTTTATATCACATATCCTTCTCCACATTTTTACTTGATTGATATACCTTATCTTCTAGTTTTTGACGTTGAGATTCACACTCTATTATAACTGTATGTTGTTCATACTCAAAATTGTCTCCATTGAGTACCTCTTTTAACATTGGTCATTTCATATAATTACCTGGATTTTTCTTAGCTAATTTCTCTTATTCATTATGATTATTGATATATTTTCCAAGTTATACCCATTATCTATGTCTTTCCACTCCTCTTTGAATATTTCATGTCTAAAGGGGGATAAAAGTCTAAGATAGGGGAGTTCCTTTGTTCCTTTCTTTAGAGAGAGAAAATTTGATTTTGAAGAGATGTTTTATGTAGGAGAAACACTTACTTGTTATACTGGTTGATATTAAATGATCTTAAAACTTTTCATGTCTTTTTATGCTTTATGTCATCTTTATATCTTTTATTAATTTTTGAAGGATTCCCGAAGCAGGAGGAGTTACTCTTTGTGCATGCCATTACTTGCTTGATCTTGTACCTTTATTTCATGTATTTCAAGTATATCCATAATTGATGCGAATCTTTCCCATATTCCAGCCTCTGTAAGGACACAAATTTCCAATTGAGTCCATGTATTGTGTTGGCTCAATTCCGGACAAAAACATTTATTCATAGGATAGTATGTAATTGTAATACTCTCAAGCCTATGAAGTGTTTGTTGAAGACGTAGCGGCAAAGAATATAAAGCTTCATCAAATGTGCCGGTTTGCGTGCCTCGTTTCTACGTCATCAACTATGGTTCCATGCTCCCAAGGTATGACTGCAATTATATATATATGAGCTTGGAACAAAGTTTATTGGTTGTTAGGTTTAATATAAAATGCGTTTTTATTTTCAGAAAAATTTAATTAGAACTTTAAATTAAAGTATATAAAGTTTCTGGGCCAAAATCGAATTTTACAAAATTTCTGGAAGTCGTTCGAAATGTCGTTCAAACGAGTTTTTCGTTCGAACCAGGTTTCGTTCGAACGAGTTTGCCAACGAGTTTCCCCAACCTATACTGGTCTGTCGTTCGAACGAGATTGTTCGTTCTAACGAGATTTCTAACGAGATTCTAATGAAGTCCATACTGGTGTGTTGTTAGAAGTCTCGTTCGAACGAGAGTTCGTTCAAACGAAATGTCGTTCGAACGAACTGCTAGGCGGGAACAGTTTTTTGGCAGTTTTTCACCCACTTCCCCACTTGGTTTTTAACCAACTTTTTCAGACTTTATCTTGTGCGGGAATCACATTTTCCAACTTAACTTTTCCATCCTAGTTTATCTCTTAGAGAGAGTTTGAGAGCAAAAATTGTTTAGGAAAATGTTCATGTTTTGAGTGAGATTTTTAGAGAAAATATTTTATCACTCTAGTGTTGTACACCCATATTGTTTATCCAAGTTCTTATATACATATCAAATTGCTTGGAGTTTTGGCACCGGTTTATCTCTACCGAATTCAAGAAGAGAAGTTTTGGTTTGCTTCTACATCCATCAAAGAAGAAGACTTTTGTTGAGATTCTACCCACTTGGAGAAAGGCTCCTTGCTCGGGTGACGGTGACCATAGAAAGCCCCATCGGTGGATTTCGAGACCGCGGTGGTGTTCCGAGGTTGTCCGCTAGGAAGAGGTGTCTACAAGAAGAAGCGTCGAGGCTTGAGAGGGATCGAGTCAGTCGTTGTAAGCCTATCTGTCTTGTAATTGTAATTCCATATCTAGTGGACTTGTGGCTAGGGCCGTCCGAGGTTTTTTCCCGTCTTGGGTTTTTCCTCGTACATCGCGGTGTAGTGTGATATTGTTTATTTTATCTTGCATCAAAACGTAGAATGCATGCTTAGACTAATTCAAGATAAAATTCGGTTTAAATTATCACACTCATTTAATTTGGTGCTAAATTAAATATTGGGTAAAGTTTGTTTAATTCAAGTCTTTTGCTAAAAATTGGTTTCGCCTAACTTTGGATAATTGATAATTATGACTTAGGCAAATTCTAGGACTTGGTGCTATTTTAATTTGTTTGAGAAATTAAAATTTGACATTTGTTAATTTTGTTGAACCATCATCCTTACGCTTCTGCATCATCACGAGTTTATTTTATAAAAAGGAAATTACTAGCGCTTTCAGCCTCGAGTTTTGATTTGTCTTTAGTCTTTAGATTATTTTTGCATTACTTCCTACTATTCTCATTATATAACTAATGTGGAGTGGGTTTGGTAGGAGTGATAAATATATTTTAGGGTTTGTGGTTTTGCCATAGAATAGCCACAGTCGGATATTAAAAATGTATCCATTTCTAATTTTATATAAATTGGCTAAATTATATGTCAAAGCATTGAGTCGTGTGTCATTGTAGCTATATAAACTTAATAGGTGGTGAGATGTTTGAGTACAGAATGCCACTAATTCATGTAGACTTAATGAACATCGAAACATTAAATATCTACAAGGCATCTCTACTTCACAAGACTTATGTTGTTGAATAGAAGACGTATCCTTTTATGGTTTTATGATTGAACGTTATTGGATGTGCACAAACGTACACATTTTTTGTTAAAATGCATTTTTATGGATTGAACAAGTATTTTTGAATATTAAGATATGTTGTTTATACCTTTAGAAAAAGAAAAAAAATCAAACTTCCTTTCAGTTGAAGTTTATTTAAATCCGCTTCAAACCGTTCACATAATCCCTTTTTGTACTTATGCGCATGGACATGGACCATTTGAGGCTTGGTGTGTACACTACCTGAAATCGCGCACATGACACCATTTTCCCCCGTGACCATGGCAACACATTTTATGTATGTATTTTTGAGACTACATAAGCCCGTGCACATGGTGGAAATTTATCCATGGGAATGGCGGAGCTAACTTTTAAAAAATAAAAACAATTATGTAATTTTTCCTCCTTTTCAAAAATCTAAATCCTTATTACTCCTTTACATGTTGGAGAGAATGTTCGAGTTTGGGATAATTTTTTTCTCTCCATTTTCAAACTCACTTGTTACCTCTAAATTATGTGAAAAAATTGTATCTATACTTAATCAAGGGATTAAGAGGAAACTGAGCATGATTTCAATCATATTCACATAGCCAAAGTTCACGTCAAACCATTTTACATTTGAATTGGTGATCAATACTTCTAGATCTAAAAGGGACGTGTCTTGTTCTATTGGATAGATCAAGGCATAATACGACTCTATGGAGGAGAATGTAGTTCCTCATTGATCTTACAGAGCGTAGGATTGATTTTGTATCGCTAGTGGGGGAAAGTTCGATGTTCGTAGGTATCTTCGCATGAGTGCACAAGGGAGATACACTTTCTTTCATTGTATAAAATATTTTCAAGTTAAATAAGATATTATAGTGCATTGAGATTCTTTATCACTTGGTGGGGTTTTTCCCTCATATAATCTGACTTGTGGATTATTTAATTGTTGTGTATGTTGTATTCTTCACCTTCATCACACACTACACATAGATCATGTTTAATCCATAAAATTGAAATTAGGATCGTTGAATTTAGTGAATTGACCTATATTTTATAAATGCTACATTGATTTGTTGATCCATGACAAATATCACATTACCTAGTTGATTGGTGTGCTAGGATTGCTAAAATTTAAATTGGTATTAATTAGGCATAATTATCATTAAACCTTTGATTTGTATTTAAAGTCTTAATACTTTTCCCTCTCTTTTTTTTCTAGTTAACATTTACCCTCTATATACAGGTGATATATTACCTTTTTTCCTTTTTGATGATCCAAAAGTTGAATAAAAAAACCCTATAACACTTTTCCCTCTCTCTATAGAGTCCATATTATGCGAGTCCGTACTTCCTGGGAGCTTGGTTTAAGACTCAATATGGGTACGCAAGAAAGAAAAAATACAACAGACTGTCTAGTTCTAATACTCAATATATAATTGGCATCTATCTTTTGAGAATACCCCAAGGTAAATAATAATTTGTTCATGCGTTGATTTATTTAAAACTATTAACTGATATCTGTTGTGTTTTTATTAACATCGAAAGTTATTGTTTGTTAAAGATACATAAAATGTTAGTGTTATACATATTTTTTTTATATACGTCTTGTTGATAATTGTGCAGTCGAGAAATTTTTGCCCCTTAGAGGTGCTAAGAAAATATATTATTAAATGTTCTTATAGATTAAGAAATAGGGGTATTGGTAAACCTAAAAAAGAATGACAAATATAGTGAGAGAGGCATCGGTGTTTGGGTTATCATATTGGATAATAAGACTCATTACATTTATAATATTTTTTTACTTATACGTGTATATTCATCTTTATCTTCGAATTTTTTGAGCTTATGTAGATGAAGAAAAAAGTAAAAAGGAGTAAGTTGTGCAAGAGATGAACATAGCAACGACAAAAACAATTCAAATACGATTATATAGTGCTCATAGTAAATATGCATATGCTATTTTTTGTATTTCCTCCCTTTTGTTTACAACCGAAGTTAATTTTTCCTTTAGTCATTTTGTACACTAACAAAAAATATAGAAGACTACATTTGCAGGTTGTTTGTTTTTACTTCTTAAGTCTGCATCTGAACCATTAAGACTTAAGAGGCATAAAATGGCATTTGCATATTTAAATAATTAAGAAGATAATGGGAGTATTTGACTCTGACGATTTAAAGGTAGAGTTACCTTAGAAGTTCGAACTTGAAGTATGAATCAGTCTAAATACATGCAATGGTACATTCAGACATAAATACAAAAATATTTTTCAGATTTAGATTTCAGACTTCATATTCAGTCTTTAGATTTCAGATTCAGACTTTAAATTCTCATGAAAAAACAAATATAACCTTATTCTGTTAAACTTGAATTGGGTTTAATTTATAAAAAAAAAATGGTGTATGCATGTATGTAGTAAGTGTGTTTTTCCTCTAAGTGATTAAGTGTGTACGTTTGTGCATATTTATGTGGATGAGTTTTCATTTCTTTGTGTTTGGTTGTCTTCATGTCTTTTTTTCTTTTAGTATAATTTTTTAGCATTTTGGCGTTCTCCATCATAGGGATTATTTCCATCTTTAATTTATATCAATTATTTTGTAATTTGATAATCAAATATTTGTGTAATTCTATTTAAATATATTTTGATATTAAAATTTTACCGTGGTTAAATTTTTAAGACATTTTTATGAATTAAAGGAAAACTATTATTGATGTATTTATATGTTTTCCAAAATAATTACTTAATTATGTAAAAGAGATATTAAACATAATTAATATCTATACCTCAAATCATAGTTTCGTAAAATTAAACTCAACAATTAAATAAATGCTACACTCTCTCGTGCATCGCACGAATTACCACTAGTATGTTTATGTATGTATATCTGTGTGCATGTGTGTGTATATATACTCACATACACACTTTCATTGCTACAGTTAATAATTAGATTGGTTGTTGAATAATCATGTGAGTAGGGATGATTTAGTTAATTTCTAAAGTATGATTGTTAATATTTTTTATTACAATTGTAATATTTTTATTATTTTTTCTTCTCATTTCTTGTTCGCAGGTAATTGGATAGTAATTATTGAAACTCATTTGATTCTAGCTAGTTTTTTTATTTAGGTAATTTTACTTATCTTTTCTTTTGTGTAAAATAATCTTATATATATATATAAACTTCTTAGTTGACTCTTGCAGACGTGCTCACCACTTCCTTAAGTGGTTATCTGGGTGAACACAAAATGTTAGAAGGGCTTGTAGATTGGTGGACATATAGTAATTTTGGGATTCATTTTTTTAAAATGAATTAAAATTGGACGTGTTGTGTTTAATTGATTATTTGAAAAATAGTAATTAGTTGATACTGACATTGTGCAGATGAATATTAGCGCATATACCTTTTGGTGAATAGTTGGGGTCGTGTTCACCCCTTCGTTAAGTGGTGGTTGTTTGGGTGAACACAACTTGGACACATAGTAAATTTTGGATTAATTTAATTAAAATGAACTAAAACTGGACTTGTTGTATTTGATTGATTAATTGGAAGACACTAATTAGTTGATGTTGATATTGATGTTCTGCGGATGAAGGATATCTTCACTTGAAGGAAGATCCTTCATTTCCTTGATAGTTCAGGTATTGTTTTTTTCTTACTAATACATATATCTTTTTGGTTAACTATTATGGTCGTATTCACCCCTTCCTTAACTGTATGTTGTTAGGGGGCGTACACAAATTAGTAGAAGAGCATGAACATTGGTGGATACCATAATTTTAGGATTAATTAAATTAAAATTGAACTAAAACTGGACTTGTTGCGTTTGATTGATTAATTGAAAAACATTAATTACTTGAGTTACTCATAGTAATTTTAGGATTAATTAGATCCTTTACTTGTAGTATTTGTATATTGTCCCACATGTAAAAAATATTTTACACATTTTTCAATTTTCTAACTCACATTAGAATACATTAGTCATATTCACACCCTCCATTTATATATCTTCTCAGAAAAAAAATGAAGCATAGTATTAATTAATTTCCACGAAAAACTGATAGGTTAAAATTAAACCGCAATAAAACCTTTTTTTTATTTGTGCACTCCATATAGAGAAAACTCTTATTTAATCGTATAGGGAATATTAAATAGTTTAATTACATTATAAATCGTGGAGTAGATATTTCACAATCTTGCCTGTTTAATCTTATTATATTCTCCTTGACAGAATACTTGGATGAGGCAATAAAGAATATGTTTTTCATTCACAGTCCCAACTGTGAAGTGACATTAGTGACACTATTATAAAAGGCAAAATAAATTCATTTATTATGAATATAATTTCTTAAATAGAGCATTCACCCGGATTTTGATGTCTCATAATATATGCACATTAAACCTGAGCTAGTAAAAAACTTGAAGAAGAAAGGATTTTGACTACTGTCACGGACATTTATATGGCAATCATCGATACGCTTCTACCCAGTTGGCCACGTGCATCTTTTCCATAAATTTACAAAAAAATAATACCAATTAGATGGAACTTAGACACATGGAGCATGCTTTAAAATATCTTAAAAAGGTATAGATGTATACGTGTATATATTTATATATATAGTCAAGTCTTAAACATGATCGTCATAGATTCTTCGATAATTTTTTATTTATTTGTAAGAAATGTCCAATGGGAACATAGATAATCAAGAAAATAATGACTATCCTCATCTATCTCAATCCTCTCCTTATCCACCATTGGAATTTACATTGTCTCGAAGTCATCAAACTCCACACACCCATGTTAATCTAACTCCCATTAACGAGGATTTTGAAGAACAATATAAGAAGCACATTACATTCTCTAGTACTGAAAATCCCACCAGTAATAAAAATGACGTACAAATTTTTAAAGCCCATTATTTAGCTACTAAAAAGATTATTGTAGGCGTTAAAGGGAAAAATTTAAAGAACATTGATCTTGCCATAAAGGATGACGTATGGGATCAACTTTGTAAAACTTTTATAATCTCACCCAGTTTGGAGGCATGTGTTCTATCCTGAGTAGTTGGACCATTGAAATCCTATCGAAAGAACCTCTGAAAGGTTCACTTCCCAGTGGGGACATCAAGTTATGATATTTTGGGATTGAAAGAAAAAGTTCTATAAAATTTGAAAATGGCCATCATCCAATGAAACGACTTCTTAGAGGAAGAGGCTTCGGAGAAAAAGCTTGCTTAGAGAGAGAAAAATCGATAGAACATGGCAAAGAAAATTTATGTCCACATAATTGAGTCCAAATCATATGATGATTTGAATAAGGAATGGGTGAAACACCAAGGGGGCTCCGAAAGAAGGGACTGACCCTAATCGTGTCAACTTGTACTTCCATGCCCAATGGTATAAATAGACCAAGAAATTATTTGTACTTGCACTTTCATGCACAACTTGTACTTGCATGCCCAACTTGTAGTTGTACTTGCATGCCCAATGGTATAGTGTCACGTCTTAAGAAGGACATGAACTCTATTACAAATACCATAGGACAATTGAAGAGTGAAATCAAGGGATTATGCCCATTGATTAGTCAATAACAAGGCAGATCTCAATGAATTCCATAAAGTTTTGCCTCTCATGCGCCTCAAGGTTTTCCCTCCTAAAGGCCTCCTCCATTATTTCTCTTTCATCCACCTATTGCACCCTCTTTCCGAGCATCATGCACGCTGACAATCCCTAGGAGTATAATATGAGGGATTTGTGAAATACCAGTGTAATAGGTTACGTGCAAGCTCATTTCTACGACTCTGGGAACACTAGTGCATGGTCATAACTTACAAATAGGTGAGGCTAAGATATTGGTTGGTACACTCTCTCCGGTTGAGAACAAGAACCTTTGCATGTTGACCACATGTGTGAGTTGGCTATGTTACATGAGTGTAAGCGAGATATATTGCTTGGACGATTTATTTGTTGGTAAAGATTATGCGATGAACAATGTTTTATTTTGGGACAAGATTGTAGCGTTCTTTCAGATTTTGGGACAAGTTTATAATTATTTTAATTTTGTGGGACAAGTTATGACATCATAATTTATTTTAATTTCAATTTTTAAGGGTTTAATGTCATCTTAACTTCTTTGGTTTTATTTCATATTAATTAAATGAATTTGAATGAATTTTCTTGAATTATTAACTATGAGATCTTGCATGTAATATGCCCTTCGTGTCAACCTATTTATATAGGTGAATTGAATTTTGAAGACACTGTAATGAATTTTCCACAATAAAAAAGAGTGGATGGGAGAGAGTATTAGAGTCTATGATAATCATGTAAATGGAATTCATGAATTTGTTAATTATGACGATAGAAATCGTAACGGTGATAAGATCATATGTCGATTCACCCGTTATATGAATGGTAAATTTAAGTATTTGGAAGACATTGAATTTCATTTGCTACGGTGGGGTATGTCATAAGACTCTAAGATATGGACATTCCACGGGGATAAGAGTGTACCATGTATTCCAGAAGAATTATCTTTACCTAACTATGTAACAGAACTCGACTGGATGAGAGTGGTGACTAATTCTCTAACACATCGTCCTTTGATTGACCTAGTTAATGATCTTATGGAGTCCATCACCATCAATACCACCAGACTATGGATTTGGATTATGTTCATTACGACCAAGCTAATGAACAATTTGATGCTAAATTACCCAAAGATCAGGAATACAGAAATTTGAAAGCTGATATAGCTAGACCTTTTTATAAAAATTACGACGAGGATCACTCTGTTGTATGAAATGACATGTTTGTTTAATCAGAACAGTCAGTTTGGTTTGTCGGGAAACAACGTAATCGAATTCTCAAGTGGGCTAAAGAAATTCTCCCAAAAGAGAATAATTACAAATCCATAAATAATAGGTTAAAGGATTTGCGTTTGAAGTAAAAATCTATTCATTCACACAAGTATGATTGCATATTATATCGTAAGAAATAAGAAATTAAGGAGAAGTGTCTTGTATGCAATTAGCCAAGATATACAGCTTGTGATTGTGGAAATAAAAAACCCACTAAATTTTACAAGTGCTCTCAAGTTCCACATAAGTATTGAAGTATTTCCCCCTCAGGCCATGGTTAAAAAGATTTTTCACTGTATCATTGCGTTGTTATTGTCCCGATCTAGAATCAGGAGGGAGCAAGATATCTCTGCTTAATTTAGGCAGTGAAGCCTCGCGATATGAGGTCATCATTATCATAGATCCCTGAAGGGATGGCGGAGTAATTTTCTCTCGGTTTGCCATCTCACCATGAGGTCAAGTTTCACTTATGTATGATTTCTCCTGGAAGTTGTTAGACACCATATCAAGTTTTTTTTGCACACCCCTGGTTTAGGCTTTGGCCTAGGTATTCCGCATGAGGGTTTGTTTGTTATTAATAGTCGACAATTTTATTTATATAAAAACAAACAAAAAAGTTCAGGTTAACCCTTTCTATTTAATCTAAGGCGGGTTTAGGTCTACATTTGATCCAAAGATTCTTATTAGGGGGTTCGAGAACTGGATTACGAGTGGGGAAGGTGTTAGGCACCGCACTTGTTCTTTATGGTCCCTTAATTATATGCGTGTTATCTCTCTTAACATTAATTGATTACTTTTGTTTTATTTTAGAACTTGATTAGATACTTTAGTTTGATAACGATTTAAAGCATAGATAGTTACTTAGGTATGAGATGAGTGAGTGGTGTAGAAACATCACTCAAACCGGTGTGGGCACATAAGAGTGCTTATGTGCGAGTGTGTATTTTAGGATAATAGGTGACTAGTAGTTCATATATAAGGGTGAGGGAAATCTCAACTTGTATAATGCGTGGCCATAAATGTATATAAGGGTATGAAAAATCTCATCTTGGGTAACGGGAGGCCGTCAACGTATATAAGGGTACAAGAAAGCTCAGCTTGGATAACGGGAGGCTATTAATGTATTTGTGAGTGTGTGGTCAAGAAGTTGCATCTTGAGATAGTTTGGTATCTCATTTGAGGTTTAAGGAGAAATAGAATGGTAATGTTAAGGATGGATGCATTTCTGTTGTGACAATATATTGAGAGAGATATTATTGAGGATTTTGCTGACAATAAGGACTCTTTATTGAACCTATATATTCGTGTAGTCACAAGATCAAAGCCTACGTAGTCTAGTTGATGAGTTTGTGCATATTTCATTTCTTGTATTGATTTGCGCGAGTGGTTAGACTTAAGAGATAGTTCGATGCCTCGGTTTAAGTATGTGAGAGATATGATATAAGATATAGGAGATGGTAGTATCTCCATAGGGAAAACACATGAAATGACATATTTTTAAGTCTTGTGATCATAAGAAGGACTCGATGTTGTGCTTAGATACCTATGGAGCCACGATATCAAAGCCAACATAGTTACGTTATACACTTGTTCCAACGTGATTTGTGTTTAAGTGTGAGGACTTGGATTAGGAGAGATATAAGCTATGTATAGCACAAAGGGTAGCTTCAATGGAAGTTTAGAAAGGGAGTCGACCCAATGTCACTGACAAGGACATCCATCACCATTGAGCGATCACTGACTAGAAGGTGTTGTTGAACCTCTAGACTAGTTTGGAGCTGTAGAAGGTGCGGGAAGGTCATATTTACGATTAGAGTGGACCATAAATCACCAACAGAGATTTATGTATCCCTAGTGTACATGACTAACATTCACGGTGTCTTGTAAGCCTCGGGTTGGTTAGTCTATATTTAGAGTAGACATGGAGGCATTTCTAATAGATAATGCATGATGATACATATTATGAGGATTAGTCTTTACGACTTTGGCTTGGTTTAGAACCTATATACCTAAGAGGACTTAGGATCAATGCCAACATAGTTCCAATAAATGGGATATATTTACGTGTGTAGGAGATGGGATATCGGGTGCACAATAAACAATATTACGGTATTTATTATTTGGTAAAAACACGTTAATATAAGGTCAATGGTTGACAAGTATTTTTAGGAAAATATGTATTCAGGAATGTCATCGTAGCGAGGGGTTTTGTTCACTCAGAGAAGAGGTGAGAGTAATCTAATTTTAGACTTTGGTTTCAAATATGTTTCAGAATAAGTCAGCTCCCTTACACTTTCTTGAGAATGTTTTTCAAAATTTTGTTTTCATTTTTTATTTGGTCATAGAATTTGTTTAGTATTTACATAAAATATGAGTGTGTCATTTCAATTTAGTAACAGAGGTGCTGGGTTAAAGTGAATACCCACTCCCCTAAATAGGAGTGGGGCTATATGACATAAACAAATATGGACAATTTATAATAATATATAATTACATATTTGTGTGTGTGTGTGTGTGTGTGTGTGTGGTATTGACCTGATATTTATGCAAAGTTTCTTTATCCTTATAGCATGAGCCACATTTTTCCCCGGGGAGTGTTCCCTATGAGGTGGCATTGTTTACTCGGGAAGAGCTTTGTTTCGAAGCACTAACTTTTGTGGAGTGCACACAGAGGTTTTCCTCCGGTTCTTGAAGGAAGCAACTTCCAATAAGCAAAAACTTCACTAAGAGTATGCTACTTTTCAAATGTATGAACTTTCCTCTGAGCAGGAGTGACTTTTCTCAAGTACGCACTTCATTTGGGACTTTTCATAATGAATTAAAGTATCTCAGGTATTCGGGAGTGAAGAAAGTTCGAAAACGAAATCTATGTTAGGTTTTAGGGTAGCCTTTTAATGTTGGTGGGGACCTCCTTTTATAGGGGATGATTGGGGTCCTTTGATTGTTCGATCAAAGGATCCTTTAACCATTCGGTCAAAGGTTTCACCATGGGGGCCTTTAACCATTCGATAAAAGGAACATCTACGAAGATTTTTTCCCCTTCTTGGAAAGTTTTGTTTTTTTCAATTTTATCCTTTTTAAGTTTTATTTTTCTAGTTTTGACCCCCCCTTTGTGGGTTTGGGTTGATGATTTTTGTACGGAATGGGACAAATGACTCACACCTCAATTGTAAATCGGGGTGTCCATAACCATGGATAGTCTCTTGAGCCGAGGTATGTGAAGTCCCTAAAAAGGCAATATATGGAGGGTGGTCTAAATAACAAAAGTCAATTTTTAATTATCCAAATTAACTATATAAAGTTAAAGAAAATCAACTCTAATAAAACTTTGCACCAGTTTTAAACCAAGTTATTGTGATAAAATGATTTACCAAATATTATCTTAACCTAAAACATGCATCTAAGTGATAGTAGATAAAATAAATCAATCAATCATAACTAACTGATGTATGAGGAAATTATATAACGGACAAAATCTCGGATGGCCCAGCCACACAAATTCACTTTGATGAGGAACTACAAAAGTTACAGATGACTTACTTCACAAACTCGAATCCCTTGTAAGCCTTAATGCATCTTCGATATCCAAAATCTCCTCCATAGTGCAACGCATGAGTCCACCCCTGCAAGTTACCATAACTTGTGAGTCCACACATGCCTCGGTATCGACCGAGCAAGCTCAACTACCATCTATGGATATGGAACACGAACGCACCTATTCTTCACCGAACACCACAAACATAAAGTTCATTGTGTGTAAACAGAAAAACATGGAATCCACTATATGAAATGTACATAATAGATATGAGTAAAAACTTCTTGGTGCCCAAATACCATATCTCAAACCATATTAATATTGAAACTTGGATCTTTAAAGTTTTTGGATGAAACTAGGGTCTGGGAGCTTTTGGATAGGTACAGAAAAACAAATCTCGCCAAAAGTCCACATAGGAACTGAAGCCAACACTCATATTTATGGAAAACACGTTTGTCAAGGCGATAAAATTTTTGAAGAAGTTCATCTAAACGAAAACTAAACTTCATTTGAATGAAACTTAAATCTTATTCGAACCAAATCAAACTTCGTTTGAATGAAACAACGATCTCGTTTGAACCAACTTCAAATGAGTTTCGTTCTATAAACCGATAAACCTCATTTGATATTCATTTGAAGTTTGTTCGAACGAACTACCATTCTCATTATAATGAAAACCTATACTCGTTCAAATGACTTTACAAAAAAATTATTTTCCTTTTAAAAATATTCAAAATCAAATCCAAAGTATTTTGTAAAAGAAAAAAATTAAATTCTAAGGATCAAAATCATTTGTAAACATGAGAGGAAGATGAAACATGGCACGAAACACGATAAGATATATAATCTCTGAAGCTTTACCTCTACAACTTTCATAAAATACGTCATAGGCTCGAAAGGTCAACAAATCAAATCCTAACATATGACTCAAAATGTTTTATCCTAAATTAAGCCAATAGAATCAAATAGATTCAACTGAAAGTTTGTCCTTTTAGTTGGGGGGGGGGGGGGTATCTCAGGCGTCATCCCATTGATTCTATCGTATGACAACTTTCAAATGCATGACACCCTAAATTTTTAAAGGAACAGCAAAAGGTCTATCTTGAATTTTCTACTGATGGGATTAGTGCTTTCGATAATTAAGCACCTATCAGAGTTATTGGCTAGTTATCTTGGTTCCTTTAGGAGTCTCTCCAACACTGTGCATGAGAAAATAATTCATATTATTGTCATTGTTAATACATGGGCCAAAGTCTCCCAGCGACGATATCGATATTTTCTTAGACCCTTTAATTAAAGAATTTAAAGGGTTATGGGATGAATGAGTGAGGTAGTTTGTCACTCATAAGGGTGAAGAGTTCACACTTAAAGTAGTTATATTATGGGCGATCCATGACTTTCCTACCGATGGGACCTTGCCTGGTCGTAATATTCATGGTTATTATGGATGTCCCATCTGTGGGGAGAAAACTGATTCCATATGGATACATCATAATGGTAAGATAAGTTAGGCTTGACATCGTAGGTTTTACTGAACCGTCTCCCATTTAGGAATGAAAATTATAACTTTTTATTTTTCGATCACGAGCGTCAGACGTAACTTATTGGTCTGTTTAGTTATCAAATCGAGTACGACTTCAGGAGATAAGTTTATACAAAAACACCCTCAATTTGTAGGACAGAAGAAAAATTTTAGGGAGGATACAAAAGATCCTACTTAAATTAAGGCATGGTCTAGACGCTCAATGTTATTTGAGTTAAAAATGATCATACAAAAAGGAAGAAACTTAATTCCCGTGGGTGCTTTCAATTTGACTATTGGTGGAAAAAAGATCCTCTTGGACACGTTGTTTAACTTGAAGACTCGGACTAGTGATTTCGGTACTTTGCGTATGGTTGTGATCTACCAAATAAATATTCAAAAAACTTCGAGTCTCATGATTTTCATGTCATCATTCAATTAATCCCTTTATTGTTTAGGCATTACTTTTCTGAGCATAAAGATCTTTACAGTGAAATCATGAAGATTATTTTGTGCTTCACGTTACTATGTGCAAAAGTGGTAAACAGAAAGAACATCGCATCTACAAAAGAAACTTAGTCAAGGCAACTTTTAACATCAATGTCCACCTTATTGTGCTTCAATGAGATGAGGCGTGGTAGTATGGACCTGATAAGTATCGATGGATGTATCCTTTTGATCCATTGAAAATCTTCAAAGATTACATTAAGAATACATGATATATTAAAGGGTTAATTTCGGAAGAATACATAACATAAGAATCATTGTTATACGCTAGGGAACATATGGAGAAACAAGGGCTTGGGAGGTTCAATCCTCGTGAATAATGAGTAGTCGTGGAACTTGATGAGTTTAAGGATGAATTGCTCTTCGGGAACCGTAAAGAGGTAAGACTCAACAATATTCAATTCGAGCGAGTAACTCATTATGTTTTTTAATTGCAAGATGAACTTGTAGATTGGAAAGAGTAAGTATCTACACATGTAACATTCTTTATTTAATTAACTATATTCTCTATATAACCATCAAAATTCTATAATTTCGTGAACATGTACATGAAGTATGAGAGCCGAATTGCCTGAAATCAGAAGCAGAAAGATTTTACGGGGGCGATGAAAAATATTAGTGCATGGGGTATAAAAGTAGGTAATTATCATCCCTTTTTTGTAATCACTTTTTATGTTAGGTGAATATCAATTTATGCCTTAACTTCTTATGTGGATAGCAAAAGATATAAAAATCTAAAGGATACTGTGCTGGCCTATTATGGGATTGTCCAACAAATCCTAGAACTAGGTTACTTAGATTTCAAAAAATAGTATTCTATTGTGACCGGGTGAAGGTGGATGACACTACTAATGGTTATAAAGTTGATCATGGCACAAAACTTGTCACAGTTGATATATCTAAGATAAAGAGTAAAGATCACATAGTTGATGAGCCTTTTGATTGTAACTTTCAAAAGTTGAAGAAGGTATTATACTCAAAGTTAATAAACAATTACTATAGGTTTATTGTTATGTGTGCACCAAAAGGGTTGACTTCTCAAGAAGATGCAATAAATAACCCTGCAGAGTTTTAGTTTGATCTTAGTGACAAACCTAATTTAAAGGATCGTTTACTTAATTTAGATGAATATTGAATTTGATATATTATTTTATTATTATTTACTTAACCCTCTTATGACAACTCTATTTGTGTCGTATGTATATGAATAAAATATTTTTATTTATTTACATTTGTGCATTTATGTATGACATGACCCGTTAGAACAACCTATCTATGAGTGAAATAACATGACACAAAGCACGACATGATAACACGATAAAACGACACGAAATTAGAAGTTAATTTCCTATTGGTAATTTGATTAATGTATTCAACGATCCAAATAGTAAGGCCAAAATATTTCTAGCATCACCAATGTGCTGTTTAAAGGGGACTAATCATGTTGGGTCATCAATAGTGGTTTTAATCGATTTTATGTGGAACCCATTGGTTAAAACATAAGCTATTAGTCGGTCTTATAGGCTTAGATATATTTTAGATATACACAACCTTATTTTGGCCAATGATATAGGCCCGATTGATAACCTCTGTTTAACCCCAAAGGTTTGAAAAATTGGAAATGTGATTTTTTTGAGAAAATATTTATTGATCAAGGATACTCACAAATATAATTTTATTTTTGTGTGAGTAACCTTGTATATTCTGTTCCAGGTATAATCAATCGAACTCATTTACTGTTTCAAGTCATGACAAGGTTATGTTATAATCTTATTATGCATCTAGGAACTATGTGTGAGAACGACTAGTTATACTTGGATGAAAAACTTCAAGGGTACTTACACAAAACTAAAATTAGATTTGTGAGTAGAATTGATCAATAGGTATTTTCTCAACAAAATAATAACATTTTCAGTCTGTGGACCCGTCGGGGTAAACACGGGCTATTAGACAAACTTGTGGCCTAGACAAAAAAAGGTTGTGAATATATCAAATTTGTCCATGCCTAATATATTTCATTTCAACTAATGGGTTCCACACAACGTATATTGAAATCACTCTTGATAACACAACAAGATTAATCCCCTTTGAACAATATTTTGTTGATGCTAGCAAGATTTGTGCTTCACTGTTTGGATCATTGAAAAATTAATCAAATTCCAATAGTACACTAACATTTTAATTTCATGTCATGATAGTACTACGTGGACTTTGATGCCAGTTTATATAATTAAGTAGGCATCCCGGAGCCAAATTAGGATTCAAGTCCTTTCTTGCGTAGACTTATTTATTTACTTTCTTCTCTTGTGTACTCATTCTCTCCATGATGTGGATATGATAATTCTACTCCTCGCACAAATGTACACATTTTTTTTTATCTCACATCAATGCATTATGCCCAATGAACTTGTTAAGATAACGGATCGAGTTTGGTAGTTATGATACAACTGACACAATAACACATTAAGAAAATTGGACTTTTCTTATAAATAAGGATCAAATACCAAAAAGTCCCTAAAATATTTTTTAATACACATTTAGTCCAAGCCTTTTATTTTGTACCAAAAATTCCCTTATTCTCTTACTTGTAAAGGTCCGCTCTAACGGCATAGTAAATGACTTTTTGGAGGCTTGGACTAAACGTGTATTAAAAATTGTTCGAGGGACTATTTGGTATATGACCCAATATATAATACTCAATAGATTTTGTAATGTTTTTAACTTTATTTCGTGTGAGTGCCCTTGAATTTTTTACTAGTTCCATAAATGCTATTTCTCACATTTTAGGCTGCTTACATTTGTAGCTTGTTTATTTTACTTCAATCACTAAGCCTACTCTTTTCATTATCATTTATGCATTCACATATATTTTCATAAATCAAAACCCAAAAGGGCACTTATACCCTAATTTCCAATTCAGAGTGTTCTCATAATTTTTTTGCACTTTCACCACATTTTATACTCTTTTCATAAATTAAGGAAGACACCTTAGATTCAGACTATGGGTTAGAACCTATCCTTGTTCATCTTATGAACTACATGGACTTTGATGCCATTTTTGGGTAAGTTGGCACCTCAAATTTAGTTTTGGATTCAATCCCTTTTTTACTATTTTAAATATTTTGAAATATTTACATATCTAGTTGGGTAGATGCAGATGTAGATTATAATGAGATTGCATATGATTTGGGGAAGAAACACTTTGAAGATTTTAGCAACATTAGTTTTGGATGCATGAAATTAATTTCATGGCTTAATAAATTTTATATTATTATTTTTTCATTGATGTGTTAATTAGTTCTATAATGTAATTATATAGAGGTTTGAATGTATAAGATTTTTTTGGAATCAAACAAATAATATTATTTTTTAAAATAAATTTATTATTGGTCACGGTCCAAAATCGTGACTATATCCGTGACAAGATTTAAATGGGCTAACTAGTAATCATGCTTAGGATACGTGGCAACAGTACCTATGGTCACAATATTGGTCACAGTTCAAGACCATGACTAACCAATTAAATTTCACATAAAGTTGTCACAGGCAAGAACTGTGACCATATAATCCATATACACAGTAGGTGAGTGCGGTTCTAGGGTAAATCATTCACGATTAGGGTCTTGGTCTATAACTGTGACCATGTACCCAACATTAGTGTTACATAAGGACCGTGACTTAGATATTAGTCACGATTTTGGACATTTACCCTCTAATTGGTCACACTTAAAATTGTCATGGTCCAGAACCGTGACCCAATCCTTTAGTCGGGGTCCAAAATAGTGACCATTTCTGGCATAATGGAACCCAAGAATAATAATTAAATTGGCTTCTAAACAGAAATATGAAAATCTCATATTACGTTTTGTATTACATTTTCTTCTCCATTTATTTGTAATTAATTCAACCAAATAATTACAATTGGACTCAAATTTAAGTATCACAAAATTACTCAAATAATGAGGTCATGTTTGCAATTTTGAATAACACATAATATCTTTTACAGCGTAAAGCATACAATACCACCTTGGTAAGATTCAATTTGCTATTAGTTGATTTTTATTAATATATTATTTATTCCTTGATCTAAAACTTCAGTTATGTTAAACTCTACCGGATTATAAAATAATCCACTAGTTAAGTTTATTGGTTGAATAAAATTATAAGTTTATGGACTCGGTATCACAATTCGAGATATATCCTATAGACACCACATTCTAGAACCCTCTAAGTCTCTCCTCAGGTCCCTAACACCTCTTCATTTCACTATAAACCTTAGCTCGCACTCCGAGTACCAATCAAAAGGCCATCGGGCGCTCCTGAGCCCCGACTTGACCCCAATCGACATCATCGTCAGAGAGAAAGCTCTTTGAATCTTGGAAAGAAACTGAAACCCCTTTCCAACGGTCTACCCCGTGCGCGGAATAGCATAACCGTTTGAACGAACGACCAGTTTTCCCTTGAAAATCAATCCAAAGACCATTGGGTGCTCCCAGGATCCGTTTGGCCAAGGTCAAACCTTAAGCTCGAATGAGACTGAATGAATCTTCGAAGGGAACTGAATACCCTTTCCAACGGTCCGCCCCGTGTACGATTCTGACCTACGGTATGGACGAACGATCTATCTTTCTTCGAGAGGTCACAGGGCGCTTCGGATCCCCGATTGACCAAGGTCAACTTTCCGAACCTAGAAAAACTCTTTGGAATATTGAAGTACATCTCCTAATTTTTCCTATGATCCAAACTGTGAGCGATTTTGACTTACCACACATACGAAAGATCCGTTTCCATCCGATGATCTCATGTCTAAAGGACTAACGTGAGCTTCGGAGTCATATTTGACCCAAAGTCAAATCTCGGACTCGTAAGCAATCCAAAAGGCTCTTAAAGGTCTCTGAAGTACCTTTCTAATGGTATGCCCCGTGCATGATTTGGATCAATGAATTACGTTATATGATAGTTTTCTAAGAAAATCTGTATGAGACTGCCAATTGGCAGGTCGTGATCCTGCATATCGGCAGTGTGCCTAAGGTCACTTACCGATAGGCAGGACAAGTGCAGTGCCGATCCATAACCTCAGTACCAGAACAAACACCAGAGATCCATCAACATCTGTGATCTCAGCAATATTCTCTCAAAATCAGCGAAGTTGCCCCTATGAAGTTCCATTCAAGCTTACATTCCCAGCCTTTTCGTATCCAATTTGCAAAATCATATTCTCTCTTATCCAACACTCATCTCACATTCAACGGAGTTCATCCAAGATCTAAGATCAAGCTTAAAAGAAGGTCCAATTCCTTCTTTCTCTTTAAATTCCTTATTTTAGCATAAATTTCATTACATTCATAATCTAGTTCCTACTTTAGTTCATAGACACTAATATCTACATTTTTATTAGTATATTTCACATATTTTATTTTCTATTAAAAAACAAATCTAACAAAAAGAGGGTTACACCCATAAATTCCGAACGAAATTATTTATCACACTTTTTCAAAACCAAAAACACATTTTCTACACACTCACACACACATCTATAATAAAATTTCATTCAGATCTATGGGATAAACCCCACTCCCATGCAGCATTCGAACTACGTGGATTTTGATGCCTTTATAGGCTATGTAGGCATTTCGGATTAAAAACCGAGGCTCGAGTCCAATTTTCCAATTTCCCAAATTCCAATTTTCTAATTTTCACAAAATCACAAATTCCCCAATTTTCCTAAAATCTCCAATTTTCACATTTATCATATTCTTGCATAACGTAGCTTGTTTACGTTTCATCCAACACGTATTATCGTTTCATAATAATGACTAATATGGCGATAAACGCATAAATTTTATTTTTAATATATATTATTTTGGGAAAATTCCTATGGATGACGTGACTCTACCTTTCCTATGGTATGAGTTGAACGATTCCAATCTCCATTTTATATATATACATGCACACACTTCACAAAGAAATAAAGGAAAACAATAACACTTGCCCATGAGAGACTTAAAGGGAGTGATGGATGCCTAACACCTTCCCATTCTGAAACTTAGCCCCCGAACCTTCGGTCTATTGGTTTCATATGCATCATTTTGTCCTTGATGCCTCTCTCTCGAAGTGGAAACATGTTCTTTTGCTTGTTTTTTACAAAATAGGCGGAAAATTCCATCTCTTTACATTTAACCGGCACCAACGGCGACAGAAGGGCCCCAAAAAGGGCGCAAGACCGCTATCTTTCGAGGGATCCTCCTCCCCCTTCCCCTCGAAGATTTCCCGGGATGGTCACTGTGGTGACTCTGTTGGGGACAATTTTTCATAAGAGGGCTAGACTCTGTTTTCATGGGTATTTTTATTTTCTTGTGTGGGTATACCCCCATGTGTATGTTGTCCTTTTCTCTCCTTATTTCATGTACATACACACCTCATGCTTATGCCACTACTCACACACTTGTTGAAATTATCCATGTACACTTCACACAATGTGCACCTATGGTCACATACACCACTTAGGAATACATCCTTCGGTGTCGCTACCACACACCTCCACTTGTATATATACATGCTCACTTACACTAATCAAACACAACATGTAGTTGATCCATACTCACTTGTAGATAATCACACACCACTCACTCTCACATATCCATGCTTAGTATTTATTTATTTCTTGTACGTCATCCCCTACCTTTTGGCTTGATTCTCAACAATAAAGATACCCTCTTCATAAGATAATAATCAAGAATCATGCTTGATACACACGACATCACCAAAGATCATTGCTATTGACCAAATTTTGTCCCATAACTGGGGGTCACTTTATGATGGGCACTGGTCCGGCAGGTCGTAGTTAGCCTAAGCGATATGACTCTCACCTTCCATTGGCCAAGTACCTTCGATGTCTCGTATCGCTTGACCGAAGTCATGATGGGAGGTATATTGTAGGGAACTTGTTCACGAACGTCGAGTATATCGAATTTTAATATTACACGTATTGTCCCCACGAGGTATATAGTGAGGCAATTCATGTACACTCAGGTATATCAAATGGCTTGTCCACACGTACCGATTTCCCTCAAAAGCAAGACATATATCGTGGAAGTCATGCCAAAGGAGGGGAACCCTTCCAATTAATCCGACAACTGCATACCCTCATATAGGTGTCAAACCTAGGACTCGCATATTTAGTTTGTCGATTTTAACCCGAACCTCTGCCAAAATGCCGGGTCGGCATGTCGCCCAAATTTTCGCGCAATTTTTAAAATGGGACCCTACCCATGAGCCTGGTAACATGTCCAACCATATTTTTTGCATATTTAAAACCCAATTTATTTCCAGGCTCGGGTCCCTTCCGGAATTTCTGTTTCGGCATTTAGGTAAACCAATAAGTGAGAACCTAATAAACATAATAGTAATCATGTTGAGACCCGTCTCTCATCTTTTCCTTCTTTTTTTAAAAGAAAGTGTCCAAAAATATTTTTCCTCTTTTACTAAAAATACCAAAAATATTTCCTTCCCTTTACAAGAAAAATAATAATTTGTCCTCATCTTTTCCAAAAATGTCAAAAATATTCTTTCCTCTTTTCCAAAAATAAATCCCAATCCTTTCTCCTTCTTAGGTCGATCTCATACCCTTGACCTAGCTCCTTACTGGCTTCGATCTTCAATCTAACCGCCCTGAATCTCCGTTAGTCCCCTCCCTTCCTACGAGTACAAAATTCATCCATTTCCCATGGAGAACACGAATCAAGTGATGAATGTACAACCAAATTTGTTGACGGTCCTAGCTCAGCTCACTGCTAAGATTGGCAACCTTTAAATCGAGGTTCGTGAGATGCAATGAAATCGAGTCCCTATTCCCAAAGACCCCATAATCTTCTTCCCTCGTGCTATGGGCAGCCTGCACCTAAGCCTATTTGGGTTCCCAAGGAATACCGACATGCTCCACGTGCTCCACCTCCTAATGGGTCATCATCAGCCTAACTCCCTATGCCGAACCTTGCCCATCCCGGGGATAACTTACCCGTGATGATTGATTCAAAGGAGGAAGAATTGAACAAAGTTAGGAAGGCCTCAAGATGTTGACCAAGAAAATTTACTAAGTGAGAGTCTCTGGAAATTACATGGACTACATCCACATGTCTCTATATCCTAAAGAGAGGTTACCAGAAAAGTTTAAGATGCCCAACATCGAGAAATTCGGGGGAAGTGGACCTCCAATTCTTCATCTATGTAGTTATCACCGAGCCATGAATCTTCTAGGGGCCTCTGAGGAAATAATATGCCAGATATGCCAGCGGACCTTGAAGGATATCAATCTCCGTTGGTTCTTATTTCTTGAAGAGTTCAAAATTCGCAGTTGGGAAGATGTTGCCCGTGAATTCGTATCACAGTACAAGTATAACGAGGGGTTAGAGGTTACCTACCGTGATTTAGAGTTGCATAAGAATAATCCTAAATATTTAGTCAGTAACTTCATAGCAAGGTAGAGAGAGAGAAGCCACTATAACCAATCGGCCTTTCGAAGAGGAGCAAGTCAGCATTGTGAAGAAGAACTTCTTACCCCAAGTTCGAGCAACGATGGGAGGAAAGTATTACACTCATTTCTGAGCCCTCCACGAAGAAATAATGGAGATTAAAGAAGGTCTAACCCAGACATAAGTTGAACCAAAGAAAACATATGGACAGTTCACTCCTAGAAAGTTTGAAAAACTTGCCAATACGGCAGTTTCCACCATCAACACATCTCTCAGCCTGCCACTTCATAAGCACCAGAAAGTTGATCTAACATAGTTCAAAAAGAATACACCGATCTTCACACTCCCCTCTCCAAAGTTTACCAGGCCCTGTCGAGCCAAAATCTTATCAATCCCCTTGGTCCCTCGTCCATTATCAAACCCACTTCCTAGAAATTACAAGCTAGATGCCCATTATGACTTTAACCAAACTGCTGGCCATACCACCGACCAGTGCTTCCACCTTCAAAATATGATCCAAGGCCTGATTGATCGGGGTATTATCGCCCCTCTAGCCAATCCTAAACCAAACACTATCCATAATCTACTCCCGAATCATACGAATGCCATCCTCTTGGAAGAAGACTCAGAATTTGACCCATCTACCCAGATCATACCAAATAAATCACCAATCATACCCATATACTCTCCTAAACTTCTCTAAACATGACCATACTTTCTCCTACACCCAACCAGCTTCGTAGATCGGGCCATATCACTTCTTACTAGAGCAAGCATTATTATCTGCACCCGTTCTGGAGGTAAAGATATGGAATTAACAAAAGTATTGAACCAACTCCTAGAGTTTGGGCTGAAATTTCCCTCCCAGATGACCATCGATTTTCATAGATTGGGTGTGTTATTATTAGAATCCTGTAATGGGCCTGAGAATCGAACAATTGGATGGTACCGACCGATGGTACATATCCTGGTAGATTTTTTCCAATAGATTGGTGATATTTATAGTATGTCCAAGTTGCTCGATGCATGAAAATTATAAGGGCTCTTGGTCCCTTCACTTATACACCTCCCTACCGAATGGGAAGAATTATATGAAGAGGCCATTGAAGTTATGGAGTGCATTGAGTTTGTATAGAAGTATGATATCATTCCCACCGGATGGGGGGACAACTTCGATGATTCAGAAAAGGTTAGTTTGATAGTCACTATATGAGGGATGATATCATTCTAGGAGTTTCTAGGAGAGATCAATAAGGTGGATGAACCACCCGATATCGATGAAGAAACATGATTTCTATTTTTCCCTCCTTCGGTGAACCACATAAGCAGGTCAAGAAGACATTACAACATCCCAAGCCTACAACCATCAACGAGCGATAAAGGGAAGGGTGTTGAGAATCTCCCTATGTAATAAATGACTCTCGAAGAAAATAAGGTCCTCGATCAGCTGAAGAAAACCCAAGACAATATCACTCTATGGGGACTTTTTATGTCTTCCCAGTTGCATTAAAATTCCCTAATAAAGCTACAAACAATACTCACAGTTCCTCCCTCAACCGCACTGGAAGAAGCAGTGAATCTAGTCGGATCCTTGACTTCTACTAGAATGCTCTCCTTTTCCAAAGAAGAAATCCCCAAGATGGGACCAAACCACAATTATTCTCTTATCATCTATGTCGAAGTTATGGGGAAAAGTGTCCCACTCTTACTTGTCGATAATAGATCAGCTCTTAATGTTTTCTCGTTAAGGACCGTCAATTGTTTGGTATTGAAAGTGAGTGACCTTTCTCCAACCTCTGCCGCTGTACGTGCCTATGATAATACTCGTCGAGAAGTAATGGGGTTTATAAAGCTTGAAATAGGGGTTGGCCCTATAAATCTAGTTGTTAAATTCCAAGTCATTGATATCCTATCCTATTTTAATCTTCTTCTTAGACGGACATGGCTCCATAGAATGAAAGGGGTGTCTTCTTCCCTTTATCAGAAACTAAAATTCTTCGCCAATGAGCAGGTCATCACCATCTTGGGCGACGATGACAATACCGAGAATGCAAGCACCAGTAACCCATTACTATAAATAAAATACGGGACAAATGATATGCTTATGTTAGGTTTTCGGGTTGAACCACTTCTACTCCCAGTAGGGGATGATTTCAAAGATAAGGTTCGTCCATAATATAACCCCCATGATAACTTCAATACAATCTAGATGTTTAAGAACATGCACTTTATGCCTGGACTGGGGCTAGAAAAAAGACAATAAGGGATACTTTAACCTATTGTGTTGAAGAAGGCCTTTCCTCCCTGTGGCTTGGCTATCACCCTCAGAAGATGAACTCAGAATGATCCATCAGACTCGACTGAAGAGGGGGTTAGAATGGGCTAAAATTGTCTCGTGAGATTCCCTAAATGACAGATTCATCAGAGAGGGTGAAGATTTCCCCTTCTGCGGCTTCCCCGAACCATGGTATGACCATGTAGATAAAAAGATGAAACCTAAAATGGAGATATTCTTTATAGACAACTACCCATGGGCCATGATTTTCCAACACCATGTACAACCGCTCACTGAGGATACCAGAGATTATGAGGAAAGTGACTCCGAGGACTCTTTCAATTTACAAACATAGGGGCTAACACTTTGCATGATCCAATCATGTGATCCATCGTTGGATCCATCCCATATGATCAAATTTACTGATGCACCTCTCCTCAACTGCCATGTTACACATGTGCCACCTGCTGATATTCAACCTAACCCTGATGTTTATCCATTTTTTCTTCACTCGTTCTTCTTCCTTACTCTTATGTAATCGAGACCTCCTTTGATGAGGTTATTAATGTTGTTTTTCCTATTAATGAAAGAAACAAAGATTTTGAGTATCTTATTGTGCCTTACATTAATTGTCTTGATCCTAATCAAACACTTGATGATGATGATTTTGCGAATGAACAATTCTTAACTAATCTAAATGAGGTTAATAACAAACAACGTAACCGCGTTCAAGTTGATGAAGATTAAACTGTTGTTATTAATCTCGGTTCTAGTAGCTAACTGTGCAAAATTAAGGTAGGGGCCACCCTTGATGGGTACGAGCACACGCAACTCGAATAATTACTAAAGGAATTCGTGGATGTCTTCACATGGTCCTACAATGACATGCCCGATATTGGCCCTGAGATAACTCAGCACGAGATTCTAGCTCTCCCAGAATGCAAGTCGATCAAACAAAAACTTTGAATGCTCCGCACCGAATGGTCACTCAAAGTTAAAGAAGAAGTAGTCAAACAATTGAATGTGGGATTCATTCATGTGATCGAATATCCCACATGGATAGCCAATATCTTATCCGTGCCGAAGTCAGGAAGGAAGGTTCGCATGTGTGTAGATTAGTGAGACTTGAACAAGGCCTCTCCAACGGATGAAGGTTACCCAATATCGACACAATTATGGAAAATACGGATAGTCACGCTCTCAAGTCATTTATTGTGGGCTTACCGGGTATAACCAGATCAAGATGCACCCCGATCATCAAAAGAAAACCTCATTCATCATCCCTTGGGAAACCTTTTACTACATTGTCATGTCATTTGGTTTAAAAAACACAGTGGTTACCTATAAGAGGGCTTCCATAACCATTTTGCATGATTTGATACACGTCTACATAGACTACATGATTATCAAGTCCAAGGCTAGGAAGGGTCATGCTCTTGCTCTCCAGAAGTTCTTCGAGCAACTGCAATAGTACCAAATGCAACTTAACCCAAAAAAATGTGTCTTCGATATTACCAAAAGAAAAATCTTGGGATTCATGGTTAGTGAGAAAGCGATAAAAGAAGATCCTGCCAACCTAAAAGCCATACTCAAGATGTCACCACCCTGAACGGAGAAGGAAGTCTAGGGATTCCTCAAGAAATTACAGTACATCAGTTGGTTGACTTCCATCCGTGAACCCATCTACAAACTCCTCCGAAAGGATTCAACCAATGTCTTGAAATAATCTTTCTAAGAAGCCTTTGACCGAATCAAGCAATACCCAACCCAACCTTCGGTACTCATGCCACTGCAACTTAGTCTTCCCTTGCTCCTATACCTAACCATAACCAATACTCCAGCTGGGGCTTTAGTAGCCCAATATCTTAAAGAAACATCTAAAGATAAATCCATATACTATGATAGTTGCAAGTTGGTCGATTTTGAAGTCAACTACACCGCCTTGGATAAAGCATGTGTCGCTCTTGTTTGGGTAACCCAAAAGTTACGCCACTACATGCTCGCCTTTCCCATTAAACTAATATCTCAAATGGATCCAATCAAGTACCTACTCAAAAAGCCTACCTTGTCCAGCCAAATGACCCATTGGTTGATGCTCTTAGCCAAATTTGATATTACCTATGTTATGCAAAAATCTATGAAAGGAAGATCCATCTCTGACTACCTTGCTGAATACCCCATGGAAGAAGCCAATGTTTGGATCTCTGAGTTACCAAACGAGAATATCCTCTGTGCCTCCCAAGAAGACCTTCGATGGCAAATGTTCTTCGATGGCGCTACCAGCGAGAAAGGGTATGGCATTGGGATACTCCTAACCCCGATTACTCTCACACTCCCTTTGCCATCATGTTGTATTTTCCTTTCACCAACAACATGACTGAATATGAGGCATGCAAGGTAGTGTTCATGTTGTGTTTTTTTACATGAAGTCGTGTCGTGTCTTGTTCATGTCTAAATTATGAGTTGTGTTGTGTCATGTCGTGTTATCGTGTTATTGTGTTCTTTAGTCGTTAAATTAAAGAAATTCTAGTATTTGTGTCGTGTTGTGTTGTTTTTTATTCAGGTTGTGTTCGTGTCAACTAAAAAACATGAATTCGTGTCATGTTGTGTCATGTTCGTGTTAGAAAAAAACTCATCGTGCCGTGTTATGTAGGCCCAAAATACGACCCGTTGACTCGAATTGCCACCCTAATCATCGGCCAAATACTGAGAAAATGGAAATTCAAGGCTGAGAAACTCTTACCCTTCCATGCCACCTCAAAGATCTAGCTTCCCGATTCTAAGAAATAACCTTCCACTACCTACCCCGAGCCAAAAATAACCTAGCCGACACCCTTCCTACCTTAGCCCACATGATTGACGTGCCCGAAGGAATAACCATGGACCCTTTCTTTGTCCAAAAGCAAGATAAACCAACCCACTGCTACCACATTGAACTCATCACAGAGGAAGATCCTGAGATAACCATCTGCTGGTACTATGATATTTGGTGCCTCCTCAGATATGGTAGGTATCCCCATGGTTCTGACAAGAAATACCGAGAAACCCTTCGCGGACAGGCTGCCTAGTATATTGTCTGCGATAAAGAACTATTCAAGATAAACTTCGATGGAACCCATTTGCACTGTATCACATGGGCTAACATTGAAGAAATGATGCAAAAAATTCACAGAGGGGAATGCGGACCCCATATGAATGGCCATATGCTCGACAAGAAGATTATGCGATAAGGATACTATTGGACTACCATGGTTCAGTATTGCACATCCTACATTCGAAGAGGCCTCAAATGCTTGCAATTTTCTGACCTACAACACTTGCCCCCGTGGGAATTGTACAACATGGCCTCTTCCTAGTCTTTTTCCACAGGGGCATCAACATCATATGGAAAGTTACACCGAAAGCTTCTAACGGGCATGAGTTCATCCTAGTCTCCATTGACTACTTCACTAAATGGGTTGAAGTCGAGTTATACGCAGTCCTAAATCCCAAGAAAGTGGCTAAGTTCATCAATAAAAGCATCATTTACCGATACGGGGTCTCGCTCGAGCTAGTATCAGATAATGGGTTTCACTTTGAGGCAGACGTTATAGAGGTGGGCAATGAGTATGGAATTCAGAGACACGAATCTTCTCCATATCGACTCCAAACCAACGAAGTAGTCAAAGCAACCAATAAGAACCTCAAAGGCATCATCAGTAAAATGACTGAGAGTTGTCGATAATGGGTCGGCAGGATCCCTTACACCCTCTGGGGCTTACACACTTCAATTCGAACCTCTACTAGTTCTATCGCTTACTCTTTATAGTCTATGGCATGGAATCACTCCTACCCATGGAGCTAGAAATCCCTTTGCTACGCGTCATACTTAAAAGTAAGGTTAGATAGGAAGGACGGCACCAAAGATGTCTCGAAGAGTTTTCCCTCTTGGACGAAAGGAGGTTGAAATCTCTATATCACATATAAGGGTACCATCGCCGTATAGAACGATAATAAGAGAGTCAAGTACCGCGATGTCTGAAAAGGATACTTATCCCTCAAATAAATAGTACAACCCATCTGGGACCCTAGAGTGAAATTCAAGCCCAATTGGAGCGACCCCTACATTGTGAAGAAGATCCTGTCTAGCGGTGCCGCTACGCTCACCGACCTTGATGGTGAAGAAATGGCGTGTCCAGTCAACCTGGACCGTCTCAAGAAATTCTATCCTTAGTCCAAAATCTCGGCACGCTACGACTCTTCTCACCTCCCTTCTATTCTAAAAAAAACTCTTCATTTACCTCTACTTAGAATTACGTGGGGCCTGATACTTTAAAACCCCATTTTCTTTCAAAAAATGAATTTCAAAAAATTTCAAAACCTTCAGAGGTACGTAGGTAGCTCATCCGCTTTACATGAGAACGACTCCCTTCTTTTTCATAAAATGCCATTCTTTTCTTAGCCCCGAAAACGACAGTTCATTTTAACATATACATGAACAAAAGGATTGTGTATGCCTTAGAGACTGGCATAGATAATTCAAATGCAAAACTCATCAAGAGGCAGAACTAGATTATCAAAAACTCCTTTATTTCATTATTCAAAATTTTGGTATGATTACATTGGCATAGGAAGTCAAATGACTTCCCTTGTCATCCTACTCCTACCTTCCTAAAAAAAATAAGTCCCACAACTCCTAAAGATAACCCTCCAATTATTCCCTCATAATAACCACAAACAGAACCAAAACCATGCAAAAAGATTCACAAAATTCTACCCATAGATTCCACAGGAATCAGCCTCATCATCACCCACATCCTGGGGTCCCCAAACTTCCCCTGCCTGAATACAGTTCCCCAAAGATTCCATACAGCGATAAGACCAGACTAGCTTGGGGAAAACCACAACACCTCCCTCAATGGTGTCAGATATAACAAACCACCTTTGCCCAGTCTCCACAGCCAGCATCTTGGCCACTATATTTTTCCACAACCACTTCATATATTCTCGTGATACGTGCCAGACCCGACTAGCAGATTGAGAAGGCCGGGTCGACGGACGACGATTCTCCTAAAAAGAACCAAATCGCACGTGCATACGCTCTATCATGTCCTCCATAGGAAAGAAGTTCAGTGTCTACTGTGGCATAAATTGTTCCCAACCAAATTCGCACGGTAGACGCCAGGGAAAGTCGAAAGATGTCTATCGGAGGCCTACAAACCAAACATATTGGTAATATCCGTGTTCCAGAATGGGCAACAACTCCCCCCACCAAGGCACTGACTAGCGCAAGCCCCAAGCCCTGTGATCCATGAACTAGTTTTCCCAGCTCCCGATGTCCAGACCTAAACTAATGAAATAACGTGAGAAGAAGTTTGACACCATTGGAAAAGGATACTTAGGTGGGACCGCCATATGAAACCTCTTTGATAGTCATATGAATAGCATTACAAGGATACCCCTCAGAAAGTCGGAATGACCTTCCCCCTATATATCCAGACCATTCAAAGTCTCCGCTAGTATCATAGTCGCAAGATTATAACGGTACAACATCCTAGAAATAATAGCTACAACAAGTTAGGGGTACACAAGTACTTCCCGAGTTACTAACAGAAGTCTTAAAACCATGCCCAGAATGACTCCCTCAGCATGACCAGTATCACCGACATCCTGCAAATGCAGAGAATGAAACATTGTAGGAAGAGAAATCATTCCTCTTCTGACTAACAACATGGCTACCAAAGGTGAAATATGGAGAAGTCAAACCAACAACTCCCTAGGGCAATGGGAAAACATAGGCATAACCGCTGCAACGTTGGAATTCATCCCCAACATGGCAGAGAACTCTTCATAGGCCAGACAGACTTTTTCCAACCTGAAACAAAAGACATGGTCTTCAGGGTACCAGAATTCCACGGCTTCCATCAGCATATTCCACTCTATGGGCTATTTGCGCCACAAAGAGACTATCGGCATGTTGAAAGTTTCGTAGTCAACGGACTAGGAACACATATCACAAAAGAAGAAGAAAGTGAGCAAAGAAGGATCTAAAGTAAAAGGAATGCGGAAGTGTGAAGAAAAGCTCCATCGACACCCCTATTTATACTTGAAACTCTCAAGAAAATATAAGAAACCCTACAGAAATCGGAGGAAAACTTACCCCCCCCCGAAGTACCAAGCAATTAAAGAAAGTGAAATCAAGCCTTGGATTGATGGACTGGACTGACATGTCGATCGACAAATCCCTATGTTTGGGAAAATCCCTTTTTTTTTGTCAAAACCAAAAAATTCAATAAAACTAATTTTTATTCTAAGGGAATTCCACTTTTTTAACTTATCCCAACTTAAAATAAAGCCTTTCTCCATTCATTTTTAATTCTTTTTACAGTCTTAGGAGCAAAGTAAAAAGAGCATGTGCATTAATCACTCAAAGACAAATTAATTAAAAAAAAGTTCATTTTATTTGCATAGATATTTGTTGTGTTACATTGTTCTGCAGGAAACACAAGGACATACAATGGGAATCAACCCAAAGCCACCTACAATCTCTCTCTCTCTCTCTAAGAGCCTCCCTCCCTACGACGTATCACCTTCCCTATGCGGCAAGATGATGTGCCACCACTCCCAGAGCCCGACCCTTCCTCATATGAGGTAGACAACACCAGATAAGAAGGAATCATAATCGCATTCCTAATATGGGCAATCGCCGAAGATATCCAATCCTTAATATCCTTCAGCCAAGTGGTGGAGACCGTATGTGCTTCAAAAGAAAACAGAAAATAGCAAATCAATCAGTCTGAGGCAAAGGAAGAAATCAAGAAATCAAAAGACAAAGAGACAAAAAGTATATCTCAGGTCAAAGGACCTCCTCTGTCAAGCCCAAATCCTCTAGGTCCATTGCATTAGGACGGTGCATCATATGCACCAAACCTCCATCTGCCCGCGAAATTTTGTAACTAGGCGAGAACAACCGTACAAAGGGAGCCTCCAAAGTCATCGCACCGCCTACACTATGGGAGGACCCCACCTACCGACTCGAGACCACGCTGGGAAGAGGCATCACGTCATATATGTTGGGTGATATCAACCTTCTCGACATAAAGTCCACATAGTCATATATAATGGACTTGTCAGTATACAATGAGTAAGGCTCACCCATCATTGTCGCCACCCGGGCGTCGTCCGATATCTCCCACACTCGACTCATGAACACTGGGGGGCTTCACTGGTGGCACCGTAACCTCATATTCCATGATCTGTTGAACTAATCACTCCCCGAGGTACCAAGAAAAGTCAAACTCGCGTCCCAGCACACGCCGCATTTGCGCATGTTCCCTAGTTACCCCCGTATGCTGAACGCCCCTGTAAATTCCCCACTAAGAGCAAAATAGATTACTATCAACAAAATATCACCAAGGGAAAGGCAGTCTCAAGAAAAAAATGGGGTCTTATCCTGTCACTCGTTAGGCCATTCAAGACTTGACGCACCATCTCCAGAGAAAGGGACTTCTTCGATTGTCAATTGGATTTCTTCCACCGAACATCCAGCAAAAGTCTCCAACAGACTCGTCCTTCAAAGCCACCAATTGGATGTTAAACCAAATAGCCTCATAGAACTTCCTCTACAAAAGGTAAGCAACTAAGAAATAAAGAATAAAAACGCATAAAGGAAAATGCGAATGCATAAAGAAAAATGCTAAAAATGAAGAATACTTCAAGAAGATACGTGGCTCCATTAAAAGTTTGTCAGTAGCACTGGTTGAATGCATGAAGAGAATAATAAAGATTCACCAAGGTTACTCTCTCCTAGTCAGAAAGACGGATATCTGAAAACACCCTCAAAAATGGAAAAAGCCACAAATGCACGACGTCTCCACCAAAAAAAAAACAAAACTAGTAAAATGAACAGACGATCCATCTTTCGCACCTATCGCCCATCACTCTCATCAATCCTCCTCCGTGATAATAACTCCTTCAAAAGAGACAAGCAAAGAGTTTCCCCGAAGACCACCCTCTCCAAATCACCCAACATCACCGTCACTGCCTCTGGAATTACCCTCCGAGTCCTATCAACCTCAATCTGCACCCCCTCGCAACCAGCCCCAGCAACTGTTGCACGTCTATGGGAGTCACCATCATCTCCTTAAAGCTAAAAAGAGAGGTGTGAGTAGTGTCCCATCACCTCCCCCCAGATCACAGAGAACGGCCATAGAACGAGGCGTCTCATCCAGAATAGACGCAATTCTCCCAAAATGGGTTGATGACACCGTCCAACGCACCACAGATCGAAGGTGATCCCAAATATCCTTAAGCCCCGTCCTCCCTCAAGAATGCATGGTCGACATAGAAACATCAGAGTATCAAAAGCGAAAATCAAAAGAAAAACCTTTGTTAAGTTTAAGAAATAAGGAAATCTCACCAAAAAAGGGGAAGAGAAAACCAAAAGTCATCAATGCTTACATATCCGCCAGGGTTCCCCACCCTAGAAGAGCGATGATGCGA
This sequence comes from Sambucus nigra, assembly GCA_949130495.1. Taxonomy (NCBI): domain Eukaryota; kingdom Viridiplantae; phylum Streptophyta; class Magnoliopsida; order Dipsacales; family Adoxaceae; genus Sambucus; species Sambucus nigra. The sequence goes on along the minus strand of OX422215.1, from coordinate 91,483,872 downwards.
AGGATCGCACAAGAGAGTCTAATCATTCACCAGTGGCTCGAATGAGTCAAAAGAGTTTTCGTTGCCTAAAGCAAGGGGCACCCTAACCCTCCATTCCAAGTCTACCGAGTCATCAGCATTAAGTCACACCATGTGTGTTGTGCTACTTCAGAACTCGAACATCTCTTGACTTTGGAACGTTGGAATGATTTGCAGAAGGTAATTACTGAAGAAGACAAGTCGAAAAGCTGTGAAAAATGAGGAGAACCCGCCCCCTTTTTATAGGAGGTTAAGGGGCATTGTCCCTCCACCTACTCGAGGTACCCCAAAAGACTGTTCCACTACTTATTGGTACCTCTCCAGCTATGTCAATCGGTACTCACTTAAAATTTCGTACAAAAAGCCCAAAAAATGCCAGAAAATTCCCAAATGGATTTGAGAACCTTGTACACTAAGAAAAATATTTTTACCACACTCATTTACCTGGCAAAACTCTTATCTCCCCCAGCGGAAATCCCAAAATCAATTTCATGTCTCCCCAGCAAAGTCTCCAAAGGACACAACAAAATTAAAAATTCCCTGGCTGAGAAACATCGAACCCGCAGATTATTCCCTATTCCCCAACAGAACCTAAGATCAAATACTTCCCCAAATCCGTAGTTGAACTACAAGATACATATCCGCAGTGGAGTCTCCAAATTTTTCCAAGAAACATAAGCCTGCAGAATTGGTCGCTTTTTCTTAAGCCCTCTGAATTAGCTTCGACCTGCATAATTGGCCACCTTTACTTAAGCCCTCGTAATTGTCTTCAACCTGAAGAACTGGTCACCTTTACTTAAGCCCTCACAATTATCTTTGACCCGTAGAATTGGCTACCTCTACTTAAGCCCTCAGAATTGACTTTGACCCTCAGAATTGGTCCCTTCTACTTAATCCCTCTCAATTGGCTTTGCCCGCTGAATCGTTCGCTTCTATTTAAGCCCTTATAATTAGATTAGACCCACACAATTGGTCGTTTCTATCTCAAGCCCCCATAATTGGCTTTGACCCGTTGAACTGGTCACCCTTATGTTAAGCTCTCAGAATTTTCTTCTACTCGTATAATTGGTTTCTTCTATCTTAAGACCTTATAACTGGCTTCGACCCACAGAATTGGCTTTGACCTATAAAATTGGTCTCCTCTACTTAGGCCCTAAGAATTGGCTTCGACCAGTAGAATTGGTCGCTTCTACTTAAGCCCAAAGAATTATATTCTCCGTGTAAAATTGGTCACCTTTACTTAAGCCCACAGAATTGGCTTCGACCCACAGAATTGGTCACTTCTACTTAAGCCCTCAGAATTTGCTTTGACCCACAGAATTGTTCGCTTCTACTTAAGCCCGCAGAATTGGCTTTGACCTCTGAATCGGTGATATCCAACTTATGTACTCATAATTGACCTAAACTTGTAGAATTGGTCAGTAACCTACCATTAAACTTAGTCATCACCCCCTCTTAGGTCCTCATAATGGGCCATCCCCAGCATCCCCTTAGGTCCTCAGAATCGACCTCGACCCTCTGAACCAGTCATCCTCATCCCTTAGATCTGTAGAACTGACCGTGATCATGTGGTATCTATTTGACGATTTTCACTTGTTCCAAGCTCACCCATCGAGGGGTTTTTTATACACAACATTCTAGGACCCCTAAGTCTCTCCTTAGATCCCTAGAATCTCTTCATTTCACTACAAACCCTTGGTTGCACTCAGAGTACCGATCCAAGGGCCATCGGGCACTCCCGGGACCCGACTTGACCCCAATCGACTTCGTTATTAGAGTGAAATATCTTTGAATCTTTGAAGGGCACTGAAACTCCCTTTCCAACGGTTCAGACCGTGCAAAAAATGGCATAACCGTTCGGACGAACGATCAATTTTCCATCGAAAATTGATTCGAAGACCATTGGTCACTCCCGAGCTCCGTTGGACTAAGGTCAACCCTTTATATCGAATGAGACTAAATGAATTTTCAAAGGGAACATAATACCCTTTCCAACGGTCCGCCCCGTGCGCAATTCTGACCTACGATACGTACGAACGATCCATTTTACTCCAAGATATCATCAGGCATTTTCGAGACCCAGTTGACCAAGGTAAACTTTCCGAACCAAGCAAAACTCTTTGTAATTCGAAGTACATATCCTAATTTTCCAATGGTCTAACCTGTGCACGATTCTGGATTACAATATGGATGAACGATTCGTTTCCGTCTGGCGATCTCCCGTCCAAAGGACCGTCGTGCTCTTTCGAGCCATATTTGACCCAAAGTTAACTCTCGAACCCGTGAGAGTACCTAAGGACTCTTAAAAGTAACTGGAGTACCTTTCTAACGATATGCCCCGTGCTCTATTCGGATCAATGGATTACGTTCTATGACCATTTTCCAGGAAAATCTGCACGAGACTGCCAATTGGAACAGTGTGTCTATGCTCACCTGCCGATATGAAGGATAAGGACAGTGTCGTTCAGTAACCCCCTGACCCTATAAAAAGAGGGCATGACCTCACTACCAGGACCAACACCAAAGATCCATCAGCATCAGTGATCTCAGCAACATTCTATCGAAATCAACAAAGTTCCCCACGTGAAGTTCCATTCAAGCTTACATTCCCATCCTTTTCATACCCAATTTGGAAAAATCATGTTCTCTCTCGTCCAACACTCATCTCATATTAAGGGGCTCTCATCCAAGATCAAAGATCAAGCTTAAAAGAAAGTCCAATTCCTTCCCTTTCTCTTTAAATTCCTTATTTTTGCATAAATTTCATTAGATTCATAATCTAGTTCCTACTTTAGTTAATACAAATTAATATCAACATTTATTAATATATTGTACATACCTTATTTTTTACCAAAAAAAATCCCAAAACAAACAAATAGAGGGTTATGACCATAAATTCCGAACGAAATTATTCAGCACACTTTTTCAAAATTAAAAACACATTTTCTACACACGCACATCTATAATAAAATTCCGTTCGGATCTAAGGGATAACCCCCACCCCATGCCGCATTCGAACTATGTGGAATTCGATTCCTTTATAGGCTACGTAGGCATTTCAGATAAAATCCCGAGACTCGAGTCCAATTTTCTAATTTTCTAATTTTTCAACTTCCCAAATTCTAATTTTCTAGTTTTCTCAATTTCATAAATTCCTCAATTTTCCTAAAATCTCCAATTTCCACATTTATCATATTCTTGCATTACATAGTATGCTTGTTTGCGTTTCATCCAACATGTATTATCGTTTCATCATAACAATTAATATCGCGATAAACGCACACATTGTATTTCCTATATATATTATTTTGGGAACATTCCTATGGATGACATCACTATACCTTTCCCAGGTTATGATTTGAACGATTTCGATCTTTGTTATATATACACACGCATGCACTTCACGAAAAAGTAAAGGTAAACAATAACACTACCCATGAGAGACCTAACGGGCGGGATGGGTGCCTAATAACTTCCCATTTCGTAACTTAGCCCCCGAACCGTCGATCTATTGGTTTCATATGCATCAGGTTGTCCTTGATGCCTCTCTCTCGAAGTGGAAACATGTTCTTTTACCTATTTTGTTCAAATTAGGCTGGAGACTCACCAACGATGGTCGAAGCGCCCTGAAAAGGGTGCGAAACCGCTATCTTTCAAGCGATACTCTACCCCCTTCCCCTCGAAGATTTCCCGGGGTGTCCACATATCCCTCATGCGAATTCCAATAGAATATGATATCAAACATATCCCCACGATGTTTTCCTAACTTGACAAGATTTTGACCTGATAAATTGAATCACTTCGATAACAATAACATAAATGATTGTGTGAACATTCCAATTTTTATAATCATAAGGATTAAGGATCTATTCACCCTTTTCAAATATTGTGAGATTAAGCAAGCATAATATGGTTGATGATGCTGGAAAGAGCACCACCCTTAAAGGTGTTTGTTAGCACAAATCAATGATAACAATGGCAGCTCAAGTATATACTAAATATAAGAGATTGAGATGAGGAGAAGAGGATGAACATCAATATATGAGTGGTTCGGCTAATTAGGCCTACGTCCACTGTGCAAGTGAGTGAATAAGGTCACCGGAATAAGGCACTAATGTCCATGGATACAATCGCTCAAGCTCTCTCTCTACTGTATAATTTGACAGAGTTTCAGCTAGGGTTGTAATTTCAGATCTTGCTCGAGGTAGGAGAAGACAAGTATATATAGTTTTGGGGGGTGTAATGTACCCCCCATGCATGCAATGAGCATGTGTGTGTTGATCTAGCCAATCTGATGAAGACACCTATCACTGTCTCATGTAGAGAATGATGATGAAATATTCCCCCATATGAGTGGATTGATTCGGTTACAACTGATTTTATCCACGTGTTCCTATCCTTGCATATGCTTATAAATGCTCGGCCCTGTTCCTGAATGGTGCAACCCTGGCCTGGAAGAGTACGAGGTTGGTGAAGTCTGACTCTCGCTTTATCCGAGGTTATTCATGATGATCTCGGCTAGGTAGGCCGACCGAGGTAAAACAAGAGGAGTTGAAATGTCATCCTGGGCCAGGGTGAACTTCGGCCTGGGCCGATGATAACGATGAAGGGTGGTTGAACCCATGAGTACTTTCTGGCCTCGGCTTATTCCTAGCCGAGGTTGATATAAGAGGTAGATGTGATGTCGGCTGTGGACCTGATGGATAGCTGAACCTATGAGTTATGAGGACCTCGATTGATGCCTGATGGTGGCTAACTAGTAACGTCGGCCGTAGCCGACCTTATGTTGGACGAGATCGCTGGTCATCAGTCTTGAGCCCTTGTTACCTCAGTCATCCTGTTGGTCGAGGTTGGTGCCTCCGAGATGTCAGGTACACTTTGGGCATATCAATGGTAAGTATCTAGACTTGATATCACATCTGGTCTTATTCAATACATTCTTGAAGACTGATACAATCCTCTTTAAACTATCATAAAAGGCATTGAGCCACCAGATACGTTCCTATAGTTAAGATAAGCTATTAATATCGTACACTCAACTTTACCGATTAGATGTCAACTCATATTATTCTTAATAAGAAAGATCATCATCCTTCAGTAAGGTCTAAGTACATCAAAAATGATAAAATTTAAGAAGTAAAACCCACATCTGAGGCCTGAAAAAATTCAATGTTGTAACACACCAATATTGCATTAACAAGTTAACTATTATAAAATCATCATTTTTTTCTAGAAAATTTTAGTAAAATCACATTTGTTAATACTTGAAAACGCCATGTTTGCTTATTTTAATTGTTAAGAAAATTCTTAACAGAAAAATTAATAATTTTATCCACCATGGAATAACAATAATTATAACATAAGATAATTCCATCTGACTTATATCCAAAGGCTTTAAAAGTCTAAAGTTCAACAATCTATGTCACCAACCCGTATGACCATGATAAAGAAAAATTACATTACTAATATCAAAATTAGAATTAAGTCTTGTGAACCAACATAAAAAAATTAAACATGATTAAAATAAATGGATACCATTTGGCAAAAATGAACTCAATAACTAAAATAAGCTATGTAAAGTCGAGATTATCGTAGCTAAAGCCCGAAGCCATATTAAATCACTACCTAGTATGGAATTTAACTTATTTAATCAAATTAAATCATGTCTCATATGATATTTATTTTAAAGTATTTTATCTAATTATCAAACTCCGATAGTTTTTTGGACTAACTACTAGGGATACTAGTCATTTGTGAACACAACTAGTCTGGTTTAGACATTTTATGGGATCTTCATCTTGTGATGTTCTATTACCTGATCTTACTTAGATACCTCCGGAGGTTCAGGGAATCCTCACCTCAATACATTATCATATTTTTTTCCAAAACCACATAGTTGCCTCAACGAACCACCGGTGATATTCTAATCTTTTATACAGTCTCTTGACTTGCTTGTAGGATAAAATTGTTTTAATTTTAAATTTAAAAAATTTACATCGTTATACATTCATATTAATCCAAACCTAAATTAGAAAGGGAAAAGCCTAAAAGTTCTTTGAAACTAAGAAAATAACCCATTTTATGGATTTACGATTTTCTCAAAACTGGATCAATTTAATTTACTCTAAGGAAATTGTATTAAATTTAATTTGAACCATTTAGGAATCCACTTTTATTGTTTAATTCAAGAAAAAAGTCATACATTCCAATTTTAGGTTCATAATATAAAATTATGAGTACATTTAACTTTCACAAAGAAATTAGGGTTCCACCAAGGACTTGTCCATAAAGAATCATTTATTTTCACTAAAAAGAATCCACAAGAGGAATACACATCCATGTTCATACTAAGGAGTTTATATATTAGTTAGGAAGTAAGTCAACATTTATAAACAAGGCTGAAAGAAGTGAAGGACGTTTAACGTGCATTAGGATTTCCACTTATTATTAAGTAGAGTGAAATCAAAGAGACGGAAATAGAGATAAATCCTTCCCTTTCTTGGTTTAAGAGTGAAGAAATACATACACACACACACACACACACACAGAGAGAGAGAGAGAGAAATGTCACAAAGCTTCAACCATGATCCTCAAGAGATTGGTTATGGTTTAAATCCATAATTTAAAAAAAGAATTTGAGAAGGTGAAAGATTTTACATGCACACACACACAAAGATAAAGAGAGAGAGAGTGGGAGAGATTATGGTTCAATATTATGGAATTTTTTAGTTTTATCGAAATAAAGCACCAAAAATATTAATCAATTTTATTGGTAAGGGTGTACATACCCCAAACATCAACAACATCTTAAATTTGTAGTTCACATGCCAAATTTGTGCAGTCCATCAGCCTCCAAGATTACATAGAATAAACTCTCAAAACTCCTTGGGGCTCATCTAGGGGTTAAGTACAAAAACATCCTTGATGTTTGTAAAACACCCAAAACTCTATAGGTCTGACACCTTGATCATATTTTCTATATTGTCCTGGAAAAGGTAGAAATACGTAAGGCTTCACCATGGTCTTAACCAAATTTATGGTATCCCCAAATATCCATAGTTAGATTAATAAATAGGTGTATCTTTGAAATGTTTTTCGAACGGTGAAAACCATTCATCAATCGGAGTTACGAGTCAAGAATTATGGAAAAAAATACAAACTTGCGAAGAAATGCAAGCTAGGGTCTGTTTATTTAACCACGTGATTAATTATCCATTTAAATGCACGGTTAAAAATTAACCATATAGCTAACTCAGATTTTCCATTTTTTCCAGCCAAAATCACTGAAACTAGTCAATTTCCTTGGCAGTTAACCAATTGACCACACGATTACAGACCAAACATAGAATTTGTATGAATCTTGGCCATCTCTCACCAATTCTATATATATTAACCTCATGGTTATTCATTTAACATCTTAGTTTGTTTGTTGACCATGGGGCTAAAAGTTGTAGGACACCCAATAACAAATCTACTAGAAGATTTCCCGAGCAGTTTATCATTTAATCGTGTGATTAGATATCCTACTAATAGAGCGGTTAGAATGTTCAACTACGACCCTATAAAAGGAAATCCATAAAATTTGTAAAGGGTACCAAAATCCAACACTAATTAAGTTTTCTAAAAATCCTCAATCCCCCGAGCGTGGGCTTAAGACACTTGAGTGAAGCTACATTTTTCGATATTGTCTTTTAAAGATCAAAAAAGCATCGTGCCCTTATGAAAATCTGACAATACAAATCTCCTCTATCAAACCTTCCCACAATATGACCATTGGACCCTAAAAACCTAAAGTTGATTCGGTTTTCTAAATATTCTCCAATCTCGAGCATCCCGAGAAAAGACTTCCAAGCAAAATTTTGAATGTCTTAAAAAGTCACTTCCACCAACAAAAGAGATTCGTATCTTTGAAGAAATTAGCAAGTCATAATCTTTAAAATAGAACCTTTTCTAACGGCACTAACTCATTGGGAACATTCCCCTATAAAAAGATCTATTGATGCTACAAAGGTAAATGCTTTAAGAAAAATTCAAATTATACATCATAAATAAGTATTGGGACCTGGAAATACATATATTGGTGTAGTAATACAATTCGTCCCCCACCAGGGGGAGCATATTCAATTTACAACGTGTATATTTTAAATCGTGGTCCTCCAAGTTATCTAATAATTGAATTGCACATCATGTTTTTGCCCTAATTAAAATTGGTAAAAGTAAGTACGACATGAAAACACACTTTTTCCTACATTTCAACCCAGTTTCAATGGAAAGGGTTACTCTGGAGTCTTTGTTAAACTAATAGTTAAAGTCAAAATAGTCCTCACCACTTCTCCGTGCAGACGTTCCCGTCTTAACGACAGCACCCACAAAGTTGTGTTTTCCTTAGATTACTTTTCAAATACCTATCTTTGATTACATATTTGTAAACGCATGAATATAATACTTAACTCAAAATGGAAATGCAATAAAAAGGACTAGGCTCCTTAAATATCATAATGCTTTATAGTTTATACTTTGTATCCTGATACCCGTACATGTACATACAACACTTCATTGGGAGTACATGGACTTTAATCTCAGGTTTGCTCGGGTACGTATGCACAATATCGAGACCCACTCTCAATGTATATTATCCTTGCGTATGCTTCCATCTGTAGTCTAAACCCTATATAAGATGGTCATTTTAATATCTTAGACCAAATCGAGGCCCACGACACCTTTGGTAAATAACTCTTTTCCTAAGGGATATAAATATCCATATCGGTAACTTCTTGTCCACTCCCCTTTTAAAACCATATTAAAGTCATCCTTCTTGATCTAAAACATTACATTCTTCAAACTTACCCAACTAGTTATCTTACAAGTGCTATACAATATGTCTAATACATCCACTTACCCTCCCAAACAAAGTCCTTCCATGCGGACAAATAACATAACGAGCTATTTTGGCTTCGATCTCATGGCTACACAAGTATGTAGGCATAGGTACATAGGCACATCACCGAGTTTTACTCTTGAGAACAAGCCTCTTCAATATTTCTCTTGACATATTATTGCAAAAGAGATGCTTCCATCTCTCTCATTACGAATTCGATATCTGACCATCTCAAGCTGCAATTTCTTATGCGTAACCCATATAACACATACGCTCAAACGCGTACATAAAACCTCATAAAAATATGTGGGCTTTGATCTCGTGGGTACATGGGTTCGTTGGCGAAATACGAGGCTTCCCTAATGCGCACAAGTCTATACACACTAACAACCTTCCATTACAACATAACACACTGACTGCCATCCATTACACCATAAAACCTTAACATCCTCCCGTTATATATACACTAGTGACTCTTGTTACCTGTATACATATATGTATAAACACACACTTTTTTACTTATATACTAATTTAGTGACATTATACACCTCTCACTAATATTATTTTTATACTGAAGAATATGCCTATGTTTAAGTAATTTTCAAAATAAGGTCTCTGAGCATGTTCTAAAATAAACTAAAAGTAATTATAATGTGAAAAGAAATAATAAGTATATAGCTAAGGAAGTATACAGAAAAAGTGGGGTACTTAATACCATCCCCACTCATAACCAGTTTTCCAAACACACCCCAAGAATCTCTAGAACATTAGCAGGCCATAATGGGCCTTAGGGTACGCCCGAAAGGGCTAACCCGACCAATTTGTTTACTTTTGTATAAAATAAGTTAGCGGATCGGAGCAACTCAATAAATCCTCCTACAAATAATGGCTTAGGCCAATATGGTGGCCTACAACTTCTAGGGGAAAATACACACAAAATCGACCTCAAAGGGAAATGTGGATCGAGAGACAAACACTCTTGCATCCCCAAGAACAGAACACATACCTCCCTACACACATCCCAATCTGCCTCGAGACCCATCGGGTAACCCAAACACCACAAATAGCATTTTTATTGGCACGTTCCCTAGTAGAAAAGGTTGTGCTTTGATGTGAGAACTCATGGCAGCTAACCAACCTTGAGGTGGTGTTAGATCCGAAGACGAAAATCATGTTTTATATAATTGTTTTAGCCCTCAATTTATTTTTTAATAAAATCATTTTTCTATCTTAATGAGATCCATGTATGGTCATATTGTGTGTATTATTTTATATATTGCTAATGTTTTTTTATCATTCACAATAGGTCATCTAGTCTGTAGAGTGTGACTTACACATAGATGATTAGATCAATCATTCTTGATGAATATAGTTTTTCTCGTTCACGGTCTTAGATGGAGTTGGACACCATCAGTCGGGATTTCACACAATATCACACTAGGTATATCTTGATTATGAAAGATAGTATAATATCAACTTATTATACTAGTACACTTTATATGTAATTAATAGGATTACCTTCGGGTCATTTTCTTTGTACTAATTTTATAAGGCAATGTATACATCATGATTATCAGTTTTACTCAGCCTCTTAATGTCAATTTATACCTGATGGAAACATGTATTAGTTATTAATTACTTTGACCTATTGGGTAAGATTCATTATTAGATCAATAAGCTTGATAGACTGGGTAGTGGTGATTAATATATGATAGATTTTGTAAAGGCATTTTTTCTGACACTGCCCCTATAATATAGGACTTAATCGTAGTTTCTAGATTACATTAGTTATGGCATATCCCGTAATGGCATATCACATCTCCATGATCATCCACGATGTCAAAGATCCAAAAATTTGGCAACATGCATCTCCAACGTGCACCACTACATCTTCATTATGATCTGCGTCCACCTTCATCGTGCTCTAGGTAATAATGATAACCTTTGCGTTTTGGAGTTCATTATTTTTCATAACTATATTGTGAGTATTTTACTTTATTTCAATTTAAAAAGGAGGTTGGTTTTATTTATTAAAAAAATAATTTTCGCCTGCTATCATTCTAAGGAAATGAAGATCTCGTTCGAACGATCCTAGCAACTTGTTTGAAGACTCATTAGATGTCCTATATCAAATGGGGTTCAAATGAGAGTGTACTGTCTTGAGTTTTTCCATGTCACAAGACGGTCATTTGAAACTCACTTCTTACGAGATCTATATCTCGTTTCAACGACCTTATGCTAACTCAATTTTCGTGTTCGCCTATAAAAACCTACTTTGCGTAGGTATTTTTCAAGAATTTTGAAACCTCAATTTCTACAGACCCATTGCACAAAGTCTCAATTTTTACATGGAAAACACACCTTTGATTCACACATCACCTCCCATATATTTTGTTGATTACTTTGAAACCCTCACATAATTCCATACCGGAGTTACTCTTGTGGAGAAGGCATCTCCACTACTGATCTTATTGTTCTCATGGGAACCATTGATGAAGGAAGACGAAAGGTCACCTGTGGGAGATGCATCTGAAAATGATATCCTTCACTTTTATATTTTTAAGTTACGATTTGTGAATTATATAAGTGAAATAGTAACGGTTTTACCCCGAAGGGGATTTTTCCTGGAATACTTCTTGCTTGGTTTGATTGCATGCTTTCATGTTTTTATGCATTTAATCATATTATTGTATATTCTAGGGTTTAAAGGAATTTGAATGGGTACGGTTGACATTTAGTTAAATAAGTTAAGATCATTGGACTATAGCGCACTCTCAAAAATTGGTATTAGATCCATATACACAACTTTATCAGGTAATTGATTTTCAGCAAAAAATTTGTGATATCAATTTTCTGAAGAAATTGATTTTGAAAAAGCTAAGTTCAAAATGGATGGCTTACATAATATAATGCCAACTTTTGATGGGTCCAATTGTTCCTATTGGAAAGCGAGAATGAGATCCATATTAAAAGCAGTCGATGATAGAGTTTGGATAACTTGTGAAAGAGGGTTGACACCATCCATTATGGTGGAGGGCAATGAAATTAACCCTAAACCTATGCCTTTATGGACTGAAGAAGAATTTAAGTGGAGTAAATTTAATTCAAGAGGGTTAAGTTTTATTTATAGAGCCATCACACCTGATGAGTTCCAACGTATAATGACATGCACCATGTCAAAAGAGGCATAGGATATCCTGCAACTTACACATGAGTGTACTAATGCAATTAAGATGTCTAAATTGAAAAACATGACTACCCGATTTGAGGCCATAACTATGCTTGAGTCTAAAATCTTTGATGATTTCTATCCTCGCATGTCGGATATCGTTAATTCTAGTTATAATGTTGGTGAAAAATTCGTAAAACTAGGGTAGTCAAAAAGATTTTAAAATCACTCCCTGGCCGTTTTATCTCAGAAGTTAATGTGCTTAATTTTTTAGGGATCTTAGATACACTTAGGTTAGAAGAACTCCAAGTAGACCTTCAAACTTATTAAATTGACATGTTCCCTAAAACGATAAAATCAAAAGAGAAATGGATTGCACTTAAGGCCTGGTCTAGAAAAAGAGAGGAGGTCTTTAGAAAGAGAGAGGAGGTCTTTAGAAAGAGAGATGATGTGTCTTTCGATTTCAAGAAAGATTTAGACTTAAATGATTTAGCCCTCTTTGCTAAGAATTTTATGAAAATTTACAAACTTAAAAATAACGGCTCATCTAAAGATAAAAAGATTTTGAGAAAAATACAATTGGGAAGAAATTTAAAAAAGATAGAAAGGTCACCCCAAAGAGAGAGCAAGAGAGGTGTTACGAGTGTGATGGGAGAGGTCATAAAGCATATGAGTGACCCACTAGGTTACATAATAAAGGCAAAGGGAATGCTTCCTTCAATGCCATGCTTAGTGATGATAGGGAGGTCAAGTTAGTGGATTCGTGGGAAGAATTACCGCATGAATGTAACTTCACCACATTCATGGCTTGTCATGTGAATACATATAGTGCACCTTATGATGATGAGGATGCTACTTCACAGGGGCACCTTGATAATGAGATCGACATGAGTGAGGGTAAGGATGCAACAACTGAGAGTGACAGTGATGTACAGCACGTGTACACCGAGTTATATGATGAGTCATTCAAAATGAAAAAGAAAAAAAAAGGATTAGCAACTAGGATCATATCGCTAGAGAAGGAGTTATGAGACACGAGAGAGAGAGAGAGAGAGAGAGAGAGTCCTCCGTTAAAAAGTATGAGAGAGAGAGAGAGTTTTGGGAGAGAGGGGACTTGACAAATAAGTGGCTAGTCTTACGAGTGAACTACTTGCATTCGTGATACTCGTAAGAAACTTGAAGCCTAACTTGGGAAAGATCTCGAGAGAGCCTGGGATGTGAAGGTGAAAATAGAGGAAAAATTAAAAGAGATGGGAAAGATGTTCCTCGGCTCTACATTAGGGTTTGGTGAGAGACAAGGATTAGGTTTTGACAGTGCATCCTCTTCACATGTCGCACCGAAATCGGTTCCTGAATTCACAGTAAATCCTTACGGTCCTCAACCAAAGCCCCAAAGAAAATTTGGAGCAAGAAAAGAAAACCAAGTTTGACCTAAGAATGTTAATTTATGCACTTATTACAAGATAAAGGTCCACCATAGGGAGTTTTGCTATAGTTTGGTCAGACTTGACGTACATATACACTGTCGCACAACTTTGGTGATTTTTCTAGCCTCAGATAGCAAGTTGAGTGTCAAGTCGCCACTTCTCATAATTTGATATAAGAGTTCCAATGAATGTCTTTATCATTAGTGGATACATTCACGTCCCGACTAGAACCAACAATGTCATGGGTAAACAAACGGTTACTACTTTATGGGTGCCTAAGTGTGAAGATAAAGCCCTTGTTGTTCATGTTGTTCTTAAGGCTCATAATACCTCCCTGTGATATTTTAACAGTGGTTGCTCCTGCCATATGACTGGTGAGGTCTAATTTTTTTACTAACCTTGAGGATTGAAGGACGGTAAAGTCACATTTGGATATAGGAGTAAATATAGCTTTATAGGATATGGTGCAATAAAGATACTGATGATACGCAAATATTGTGTATTTCATCCTCCGAACGGGTGCATTTTAACACCCTCGTGGATCTTATTCCCAATATTTATTCTTGTTAACCATACAACCTCGGATTTCTACGTTAACATGCTTTGCAGGGGTTAATTGAGCTTTTATAGGTATTTGGATGCTAAGTGTGAAGTTCAGACGCATTTTGCTCGATTTCGTACATGATCGCACATTCAAGGGAATTTTAGTCTTTTAATAGCTTGGGCACCTGGCCCAACATCTCACCAAAGTTGTAGCCCTCCTGGTAAGCTTCGCGTGTCCGTAAACGGTGCGCGATTTTGATTTAGAATGAAGAAGTTACGGGGATTTCGGCGGACGAGAATGGCATTAAAAAAAATTGCATGCAGTCTACTGATACATGCTTGATCGATCGATCGATCAAAAGGATCGATCGATCGTTCCTTCTCGACATGGGATATTTTGTTCATGATCGATCGATCGACCTAAGGGGTCGATCGATCGATCCCCTGTTTCCAGGAGATATTTTTCCTTTTCTTTTCTGTTCTTTTCCCTTTTCTTTTCTTTACTTATTCCAACTTACTATAAATACCCATTTTTGTTGTAATATCATATATTAAGTAGGATATTAGATTTTAGATTAGAACAGCTTAGGGTTTGAGGGTTTTGGAGAGTTCTTCTTTAATTATTCTTGGATTAACACCCCATTTGGGGTTGAATGTTGCACTATTCATCATCCTCTCCATTAATATAGTGTGTATTTACTTATTGCTTGCTTTGATAATTAGGTTTACATGCTTTGTTAATTAGTTTACATGCTTTGATTTACTCGCTTTCTAGTATAAATTTATCGCATTTGTTTACTTGTTTTATTTATCGCGTTTTTAACATGCTTTCTAGGTAATTTAAATTAGGTTGTGTTTGAATGGAACTCACTTGGGTTAATGTGTTGCTTTGCTTTGGTGATAGTGTTTACGGGTGTATTTTGGGTGCGTTGCCCGAGTTATTATGCCTAGGAGATTTGACGGGACATATCATGTATGTCCCGTGCTTACGACCTTTCAAGCGTAATGTTTGGGATATTTATTGACGCCAAAATCTTATTAGGCTTTTATGCGGATTTAGGGGCATGAAAACCCTTGATTCAACTAACTGTCGAAACGAGATGCATTTATAATAACTCATCGACCCATGTATCCATTTTATTCAAATTAACTCAGGTGGGGGATATTCGACGCAACCTATAGTTTTTACCGCTTTTTTAATCTAGTTTCATTTCCCTCTCCTAGTTAAACATTTCCCTTTTATGCATATTTTCCTTTTTAGTTTGTAATCATCTTTTACACTTCTATTTCGGAGCACTAAATCAATTAAATTCTAGCATCTCGGCCCTGTGGATTTTCGATACCTGACTTACCAATGTGCTTGCCTCGCAAGTGTAGTCATAATTTAGGTTTGTTTGTATTAAGTAGGCGAAACGAAAACAATGACTGCGCACCTTACAAACGCGCCCTTTTCGTACTCGATCAAAATGGCATCGTTGTCGAGGATGATTTGCTTTGAATCTTAAATTGTTCTGTGCTTTGATCCCGATAACTTGCTTACTCAAAATGGCACCATTACCGAGGATGAGTTTGTTTAGACTTTATTTGATTTAGTATTTCATAGTATTTTCTTTCTATTTGTATTATTTGCTAATATTTTGTAGAAGTTCCACATTTGAGCACTTAGAAACGCTCGAATTTTTCCCGTGCGCATTTACTTTGTGGAATCCGCCACTTCAAGACATTTTTGGGATAATCATGTCTTATTTGAATTCTTTCGGAAATCATTGTTATAATTCTTAAAATTCTCGCAAGCCTATGACTTTCGTTGAATACTTAGAATCCCAAATTATAACAAATTCAAATATGACTTTGGGAGAGTATAACGAAAGTCAAAACTTGGGTTATTGGAATTTTGATGATGATGACAATGATTTTGGGCCTTTACCTCCTTATAATAGGAATTTTGAAACGAATTGCAATAGTTTTTAAAATTCCTATAATAATGAGTTTTAGTTTAAGTCCGATGGTAATTTTTAAAGTTCCCATTTTCATGCATCCACACCTCGACCCATGACATTTGGTGAGGTTTTGCGTATGTATGAGAATGAGAAAATTTAAAATCGCTATCGAGAAGAAAATCGTTGTTGAGAACATGAATTGAATTTATTATTTGAGTCCGACGATGATTTTGCTTATGAGACTTTTGAGGTCGAAGAATGTTTTGAACCAAATGAGGTACTTGTACCTACTTTGGAAAAAACCATTCTAGACTTTGCCTATTGCATAATAGATATTGAAAGTGAGGATAAAAATGATGTAATATCTATTTGCAATGAAATGATTTCTTCTTTAGCTGCCAAAGAAGAACATTTCATTGAAAATGATATTATTTCATTCAAAATACAATCTTCATGTGATGATGATTCATCTCATGAGTTTAAATTTCTTTCATCTCCATTTTCATCCTCTATTATCACACCGTCAAAAGTACCCGATGATTTGGTTTCAAACTTTAATGTTTTAAACTTTTCGCCGATGAGGAGTACTTGCTCGAGTCGCCTTCCATGATCGCATTCGTGACTTTGTGTGCGCCGCCTCCCATTCCAATTTTAAAATCACTGGGAGGATACTCATCTTTTCTCGATTACCATATTTTTTATCGTCCGTTGAATCCAAACCCCCCATTGTCCCTCCAAAACTTTTAATTGACGATGGTTCCTTCCTTACGCCTTATACATGCTTTCTGTTGTTAAAACGGAATTCATATTTTTCGGATGGCATGCTTGTATGCGAGGCTACACCGGTTATCCTCCAAAGTCAAATCTTTTTTACGGTGGACCCTCATCTTTTTATACTTCTAGTGTATAGTTAGTGTGAGGCCTAAATAGTAAGTTGTATATAGTTAGCTTTTTATTCTTTCTTTCTTTTTATTTTTAGTCTTTTGTAATTAGGTAACTTTTCCGTATTTGTTTTTTATATGTTAGGTACTAACTTGTTTTGTAGATTCTTTGGACTTGTTCTTATGGGGATCGTTCCACTTTTGGATAATATCGCTCTTTTCCTCTCTTTAACTTGGTTCTTAATATACATTGAGGACAATGTCAAGTTTTAAGTTAGGGGGTGTGGGATATTCTATACATTTCCTTATTTAGTCCATGTTTTTTCTCACATGTTAGTTATTTAGTACGCTTATCTAAGAAAAATTGAAATTTTCAAAAAGATTTTCTTTCTTTTTCTCCTTTTTTGGGCATTTTGCCTTTGTTTTCGATAACAAATTTCAATAATTGCTCGATCCAATAGACAACCCAACGATGCATGTTCTCGAATTTAGAAGTTATTAGACTTTAGTCTCCATTATTGATATTATGAATAACTTCATGAATTAAACTTTATTCCCATGGGAACATGCACTTTTATTGTTCTATTGATTTGGTTTAAGATTTTTATAACTCGTTAATCTTTTGTTGCATTGTATATACTTACACCGAGTAAGCTTTGTACCCTTCATCGTTTGTGAGTGTATACACTATTCTTTTTTCATTGAAAACGTTGAATTCGTTGGTAATCTCACTATTCTTTCATTGATCGTTCATTAATTGAGTTCATACTTGAAATGTGTTACTTGATCATGATTTTCATTTATTGTTTTGATTCGAGAATTGCGTAAACTTTTGGAAATGATCATAGGCATTCTTAGTTATATCACCCATATTAGCCTTGTCCTCACCCTTATATATTTACCCTCATTAACCCCCTTTGAGCCTAAACATATCCTTTCATTTCATAACCCCATTCCCATAACCAACTCTTCATTGGAGTTTTAGCCCATATATACACTTTTCATACCTTTGTTTGGAATGTTACTTGGGATTGAATGATGTTGTTGTGATGTCGGTTGCAATTTAGGCATTTAAGAGTTTGAAAATTAAAGAAAAGAGAAAATGTGAAAAAGAGAAGAAAAAAAGAAAGCAAAAAAGCAAAATAAAACAAAAAGAAAAATGAGAAAAAGAAAGAGAAAGTTGTTTGTTGTGTATAGTGTTCAATAAGCGTTGATTACTCTCCCCGATGATATATGTAATGACGTGTTTGGAACTTGTTTTTCCAATTTTGATATTACCCGCATTTTTCTATTATCCCGAGTTTTCATTCCGAACACTTTGAATCCATACATGCATTCCTTCATTTCGTACCCTAGCCTAACTTACATTACAACCCTAGTAAAGTCCTATGTGATCTTAAGTAGATGTAATTTAAAAGTCATAATATTTTTGATAATCAGTGAAAATGAATTTCGCCTCTTTTAGTGTGCGGTATCTTTCATTGAGATTACAAGTTTTTCATTTTATATATAGCGTTCTTCATTTGTGACATGTGTGCGGCCTGGTTTCCATTTACATTTACTCTTTAGCCCGCATGTCCCGTGTGTTACGTCCCTATTTCGAGTGAATTCGCTTGATGAGTGTAATGACCGTGAGGATTGAATGTATGCTTCCTTTAATGTTTATCCGGTTTATATAAGTTTTTCGCCAAATCACACTTTGCATGTGCTCACTCCCCCTCCCACATTTTAAGTTTTCAATTCTATGAGGTGCATTCTATAATGTTAATGATTTTGACTTTTGTTTGAATGCATTCAATGTGCTAATAATGCATATGAAATATTTTTCGCCATTGTTGGGCTTATCGCATGTTGGTTTAGGCTTATTTTGAGGAAACTATTTGATGTTTGTGGGTACCATTCCTGAAAACTCTCACGAGATGACACTCGTCCACTAGGGTGACCTAGGGATTTAACGGCTTATTGCATACACTAAATGCAATCAAACCGCCCGCAAAAGTGGCCTTTTTCTTTTATACCATACTTTTGTACTATCTCCTGCTTTTGGTTTGCTTGTAGTTCTTGTTGCATCCTATTTCATTTCTAGGGACTAGCAATGTGTAAGTTAGGGGGTGAGAGTTGGTTATGGGAATGGGGTTATGAAACGAAAGGCTAATATTTAGGCTCAAAGGGGTTAACGAGGGTAAACATATAAGGGTGAGGTCAAGGCTAATATGGGTGATTGCGCGTGAAAAGTGTGCTCGTGTAAGGACACAGTCGTTGTTTTCGTTTCACCGCGAAAATACAAAAACCTAAGTTATGACTACACTTGCGAGGCAAGCACAGTGGTAAATCGGGTATCGAAATATTCAGTGGGACGAGATGCTAGAATTTAATTGATTTCATACTTCTCAATAAAAGTGTAAAAATTGATTACAAACTAAAATGGAAAAGACGGATAAAAGGGAAATGTTTAACTAGGCGAGGAAAATGAAACTAGACTAACAAAGAGAGTAAAACTATAGGTTGCGTCGAATATCCCTCACCCATGTTAATTAGTATAAAATGGATACATGGGCCGATGAGTTATTTAGAATGCGCCTTGTTTCGATAGTTAATTGAATCAGGGGTCACGCCCCTAAATTCTCATAAAAGCCTAATAAGATTTTGGCGTTAACAAATTCCCCAAAAATTGTGCACGAAAGGTCGTAAGCATGGGACATACATGATATGCCCCATCAAATCTTCTAGGCGCAATAACTAGGACAACGCACTCAAAATAAACCCGTAAACACCATCACCAAAGCCAAGCAATGCGTAAACTTGAGCGAGTTCCATTCAAACACAACCTAATTTAAATTAGCTAGAAAGCATATTAAAAACGGGGTAAATAAATGCAATAAATAAGTGCGGTAAAGTTACACTAGAAAGCGATTAAATCAAAGCATGTAATCTAATTAACAAAGCATGTAAACCTAATTAAAAAATAAGTAATTAAAGGAAAACAACTATATTAATGGAGATGGAAGATGGTAGCACAATCTTACAAGCCCAAATGGGTGTCAATCCAAGAAGAAAAGAAGAAAAGATCTCTCAAACCTCCAAAACCCTAAGCTATCCTACCTAAAATGACTTATATATGATATTTACAACAAAAAAAAGTTTTATATACCAAGTGGGAAAAGATATAGAAAAGAAAAGAGAAAAGAAAACAAAAGGCAAAATATCTCCTGGAAACAGGGGATCGATCGATATACCCAAACCGTCGATCGATCAATCATGAAAAATCTGCCCACTGTTGAGAAGTATCGATCGAAATACCCCATTGGTCGATCGATCGATCAAGCAGGTCACAGCACACTGCATTGCTGTTTTGGCTTGTTTGCCTTTCTCATCCGCTAAAATCATCCTAACTTCTTCATTTGGAATCGAAAACTATTCGCGGCCATGCGAAGCTTGCGAGGAGGGATACAACTTCCGTGTGGATGTTGGGCCAGGTGCCCAATTTATGAAATGACTAAAATTACCTTAAACATACGATCATGTACGGAAATCGAGCGAAACGCGTCTGAACTTCACACTTAGCATCCAAATACCTATAAATGCTCAATTAACCCCTGCAAAATATGTTAACGTAGAAATCCGAGGTTGTCTGGTTAACGATCATAAATATAGGGAATAAGATACCCGAGGGGGCTCAAATGCGTAGGATCGGAGGATGAAATACGCAATATTTGCGTATCATCAGATACCCGAGTTTCCTAAGCCAGATAATGTTTTCTACGTCAACGGTTTAAAAGAAAACCTTATTAGCATTAGCCAGTTGTGTGACGCAGACTTTAATATAAAGTTTGACTACAATGAGTGTAAAATATTTTATCAAGCCGGTAAAGTTTTACTGTGGGGTTTAGGATGAAAGATAATTATTATGGGATCGTGCCCAATTCCTCATTGTAGTCAAACTATTTATCCACTATAGAGGCTGAGTACATCGCTTTCGGGAGTTATTGCACAAAAATATTATGGATGAAGCAAATGTTGGAGGATTACGGGATTTCACAAGACACCATGACCATTTCCTGTGATAACACAGGCGCAATTTAAATATCCCAAAATCCAATCCAGCATTCATGAAAGAAACACATTAGGATACACGAGAATTTTATTCGAGACCTAGTAAAGGAAAAGGTCATGTCCTTGAGCTTTATGACCATCGACCGTTAGTTAGCCAATATTTTCATGAAACCTTTAAATACCCTTAGATTCGAGAGTCTTAGGAAGTCTTTAGGTATCTGCACAGTTGACTAAGGGTTGGTTACTTTATCTAGTACATGATGATTTTTCACGTTCATATCCATGATTCATATATTTTTATATTATTATTTCTCCGTATTTTAGTAAAATACCAAAAAAAAATTGTTTTTTAAAATAATAGAAATATACAAAAAGATTTTTGGTTTTTAAGAAAAGAGAAAAAATTCAAAAATATTTTCGATTTTTAAGAAAAATGAAAAGGTGTAAAAAATTTCTTTTTATATAAATATTTTGAAAAACACAAAAAGATTTTTGTAGTTTGTTTACACCTGAAATGGATGGACATTTAGGATTGTCGAGTCACAATATCATTCCACTGTTGACGTGACTTTTGAATAGTGTTTTGAGACACAACATCATCTCCTCCATGGTCTTTATAATGTGTTGGAGTCATTGAGATGTGATTAGTAGATTACTATCTACATGTTTGACTCATTATCTCCTTTATTGCACACATACACTGTTTTATTTGAGCATTGTGTGTGTCTGTCACGTGTTAGTCTTGGTATTTTCTTCTCAATCCTTCTTTTAAAATGAACCAAATGCGATAAAATGAGATAATGAAAGTAGTCCTTGTAAGAACCATTGCCCGGGTTGGAAAAATTGAAAATTATATTTTCGATAAATGTGTCATATTTGAAGCAATGGAATCGGGTTGTGAGAGACAAGTTGTCTTTTCGTGAATAGCCAATATTTGTAAAAGGAAAAGTTCCTAAAATATTGGAGGCACATATGAAAATATAAAGTGCCAGACTAATTTCAAAGAACATTAATGCTTCGCTACATATGAGCATTGATTTCTTCAAAACAAAAGAGTGGAGAGAAAAATTCAATTTGTGAGTTTTGAGGGAGGTTAATTGATGATCAATGGGTTTGCACATCCTAAAAAAATCTCGTAAAATCGTTAATTAGTTTTGGGCGCTATTGGTGTGAAAACCATTTTAGACTGGGATTTGTTGATTAGATTGAGTCGATATCATATGAATCCAATATTTTTACACTTAGGGCCGACTTCGAGTTCATTCGTTATGAGTATCCAACATCTATCATGAACATAAGTTATGATTGTTCGAGTTGATTTTTCTATAGGATTTGTTCACACCCATTTATTATTCTTTCACAACTTGGATATCTTTGTGTTAGTTCATGGTGTGTTGTATTTGTATTTATTATAATTGAGAAACATTTTGAAAAATTCAAAAATAGTTGTTGTTTTTTTTGTGACACACTCCAGTTTAATTCTTACGTTTCTTTTCCTTGTCTATTTGGCACATCATAAAAGGGGGAGAATGAATTATTGGGGAGTAGGAGTTTGGTGATAATTATTATGCTTATCATTTTATTTCAAATTTTTGCACATCATGGGTATTTTCTTGTTTGTCTTATGTGTGTAGTTTCATTTGAAGATCATATTCATAATACACTTGATGAAGGCAAAGTATGCAAAATAAGATTAAAGGAAGTGGGAGATTTGAAGACAAATTGAAGATTTCAAGATTTCAAGACTTATGTATTTTGATATCATTCCATTTGTGTGCTTTGGGAGGGTATTAGATTATTATATGTCTTAACATATTTGGTTTCATAATTCGGATTTTTTATGTATGTTCCGGTATAGCCATAGGGGGAGATTTGTAAGGGAATTTTATATGACACTGCCCCTAGAAACTAGAACTTGTCTGTAGTTTCAAGATTACATTAGTTATGGCATATCCCAGTACATCAGTAATGGCATATCATGTCTCCACAATCATCCACAACGTTAAAGATCCGAATATCTAGTAATGTACATCTCCAATGTGCACCACTACATCGTCATTATTCTCCACATTCATCTTCAACGTGTTCCACAACTCCACATAATAATGGGTTATTTTATGTTTTGGAGTTCTCTATTTTTCATAATTATATTGGGAGTATTTTACTTCATTTCAATTTAAAAACGAGGCTAGTTTATTTTTTTAAAAATTAATTTTCACATGCTGTCATTCTAATGAGATGGAGATCTCTTTTGAATGAGCCCAACAACTCATTCGAAGTCTCTTTAGATGGCTTATATCAAACGAGATTCAAACAAGAGCGTATTGTCCTGATTTTTTCCATGTCGCAAGAAGGTTATTTGATGCTCGCTTCTAACGAGATCTATATCTCGTTCGAACGACGCTTCAACCTCATTTGAATGACCTTACATGCCTCAATTTTCATGTCCACCTATAAAAACCTGCCTTTCCTAAGTATTTGCAAGACTTTTGAAACCTCAATTTCTGCAGATTTGTTGCACAAAGTCTCACTTTCTAAAATCTAAGACACCCCTTTGATTCACACATTACCTACCATATATTTTTTGAATCACTTTGAAACCCTTATAGAGAAGGCATCTCTACTGCTGATCTTGAGGTTCTCATTGGAACCATTCCTGAAGGAAGACAAAAGGTCCCCTACAGGAGACTTGTCTGAAAATGCATTGAATGTCTTAGGATATTTGATTTCATAATTCGGATTATTTATGTATGTACTGGCATAGCCATAGGGGGAGATTTGTGTAATACCCCATACTTTTACAGATATTTAAATTACATATGTGGGTATAATTTGGTAATTAGAGGAGATTTCTATGAATAGTAATTTTGGAATTTATGAGTATAATTTGATAAATTGAGAATTTAAAGTGAGTAGTAAATATTAGTTTACAAGTGTCGGATTAATATTTACATGGATTATATTTTCTTACGGGACTAAATAAATGAGTTGGATTATTTTATTACATGTCGCGGTTGGGTAAAGCGACAAAGGATAATATTTTAATTGGAAAACACGCGTATTGAGATGTGTTGGGTTTAATTAGTGAATTTTAGTTAAGTGACTTGGATGGCGATTTCAAGTGCATGGTTGGTTTCGGAATGTCCAAGATAGTCAGAATAGAGTATTCGGGGCAGTCTTTAGGTTTCGGGGACTTTTGAACTAGTAGGGACTCGCATTTGAGTAAACGAATCATTTTTGGGTTTTATAAGGGACAATCCCTTTTTTCTCTCTTATAAAGGCACGAGAGAGTGAAAGAGAAAGAAAGAAAAATAGATAAAAGAAGAAGGAAAGAAAGGAAGTAGAGAAATGAAGAGAGAAAAAGGGATTCCGGGCAAAACTTCGCGGGATTCGATTCGAGGTCGTCGGATTTTATCCATGAGGCAAGTGTTTACTTGTTTTATTCATTTGTATGTGTATCTCATATCATAGTTAATAATGAAAATTATGATTTTGGGTTGGGATTCTTTAATAAAAATGGGTTTTTGTGAAATGACCTCATAGAAATTGATGTGGTAATTGCCCCATAAGAAATCTAAGCTTGAATGGATGAAAATGGTGTAGTTTTTGTGAGAAGTGAATTTAATGGAGTTAGGGTTAGATTTTTGAGTGGTTTGACGAATCCCATGAAATTAATGTTGTGTTGGTTAAAAATAAATCAGTTTGAGGATGATTATAGTGTTGTTAGTTGAGAGTAGAAACCACAAAATGGAGAACGGGTTGATATTTAGGTATTTTGGAGAAGATGAAATCACCCAAATAGTGAGCCTCGAACAGGGCAAATTGATTCGTGTCTAGACCGAATCGATTCGCATAAGGGGGCCTGTAAGGCTGTCTCAGGCCAAATCGATTCGGATTAAGACCGAATCGATTCACCTTTGAGGACATTCTTGCAGAACACTTTTCGAATCGATTCGTATTGAGACCGAATCGATTCGCTATTCTGAATCGATTTGCAATAGGGGCGAATCAATTCGCCTTTACTGAATTTGTCAGTTTTCTTCCCTCAAGAGCATGAGGAATTAAATTATAACTTAGAGATTATTGTAGGGGATTCTAGATGTGATATTAGGACTCCAAGATGACGGAATTGAGAAGGGATATATATTATATATACAA
Source organism: Sambucus nigra (assembly GCA_949130495.1). Taxonomy (NCBI): domain Eukaryota; kingdom Viridiplantae; phylum Streptophyta; class Magnoliopsida; order Dipsacales; family Adoxaceae; genus Sambucus; species Sambucus nigra. The sequence continues at coordinate 91,458,805 of OX422215.1, read as the reverse complement.
GAGTTGCTACAATATATATATGATATGATATGAATATAAATATATTTGTATGTGACTGTTATATTTGTACTTTAGAGGATGGTTCCACAGGCTTCCCTGGGCACAGGGATGGACAAACATATTATATATTTTCTCTAGTGCTATCTAGGGAGGTTGCGCAATGTGGGTGAATCCACTGGATTGAGGAGCAACGAGAGTATATCCCCATGTCATATCGTCCCGCATACGAGTGCGATATTTTTATTCCACTTTTAGGAGGGACTATGACCGCCTCTACCATTTAGTTTTCTACCATGACCATGAGTGAGTCTGGCTTGGTACTGTGGTTCATTGAGTAAACCTAGATGTGGATAGAAACTTGAGTCTGCATCCTCGAGTTATAGCTCAGTGGTATGGTTATTATACTTATGATTGTAATAGGTATAATTATACTTGTTGTGTAGAGTATATTGATTTTATATGAAGACGAGATATCATATAGCTTTGACTTATGTAAAGAGTAAAATGAATAAGGGTTTGTTCTTCTTCTGGGAGACTTGTATCCAAATAAATACAATGTAAATCGTATATTAAAATGATAATTATATACACGAGATTTTATATACTAAAGTGAAAATGGTATTTTAAACTAGTGAAAGTCACGATTTATGAACGGTATAGTTATATATAGAAACGAGAACTATATATATAGCACATTGATGATTATATCGACTAAAAGCTTATGTAACACCTTACGGTATAACCTATATTATATCACGCAAGGTAGGTGATAGTTAGGAGGATTTAGAAGACGGGTGTAAGAGATTAGTTAAGAAGTGTATCTTAATTAGGTTCTTTAAAACATATGTGATAGGTGTGCACTATTATATGAGGGGTGAGGTGTATCTCATGAGAGTGCAATACCAGTTTAAATATGAGAGATTTCATATTTTTCAAATATGGCATTCATACACTTGCTAAATATTTTCAAAAACTCGAGCTCTGACCCATTTCTCTATTTTTCCCCTCTCTTGCTATATATGTATATATATTAGGTGTCCACATACAGGAACGCCTGGATGATGATCCTTTCGAGTCAGACGTTTGTTGTAGCATCTGTGGAAGCAAGAAGGTTTATCTTAGATGCTTATATCCTTGTGATCTAGATAGGAAGCATTGTAGTAACATTCGGGCCGATATCCCAACTGTGTTCATTTATTATTTTTCCGCCTTTTTAGCTCAGCATTCGATTTGGTTGTATTATGTTATACTGAGTGTTCGGTTATTTTATTTCATTTCAGTATTTGTGTATATAAATTGTTATGGTTGGTTTGGTTAAAAATATTAGTTAAATAAAATTTTGAAGCCAGTCTAATAAGTTATTAGTAATTAAATTGGTTTTCAACGGTGATGCTGAGAATGAACCATATGAGACTCCTGTTTTAATTTGGTATAGGATTGATCACCCGGTATTTTATTAGGCAGGGTTTAACAATTTGAAAAGGAATTTTTATGATGCCGCCCCTAGAATCTAGGACTTTTCCATTGTATCTAGGTTACATTGGTTATGTAATAGTCCACGATCATACACGATGTAAAAAATCTAAACTTCTGGCAATGTGCATCTCTAACGTGCACCACTACATATTCATTATGCCCCACGCTCATCTTCAACATGCTCCACAACTCCACGTAATAATGGTGTATTTTATGTTTTGGAGTTCTTTATTTTTCATAATTATATTAGGAGTATTTTAGTTTATTTCAATTTAAAAAATGAGTCTGGTTTTGTTTATTAAAAATTAATTTTTGCATGTTGTCGTTCTAATGAGATGAATATCTCGTTATATGGCCTAGATCAAATGAGGTTCAAATGAGGGTGTACTATCTTTTTTCTAGGTCGCGATAAGGTTGTTTGAATCTCGCTTCTAATGAGAATCATATCACATTTCAATAACGCTTAAACCTCGTTCAAACGACCTTACACCGCCTAAATTTTTGTGCCCTCTTATAAAAACCTCATTTGTGTTATTATTTTTCAAGACTTTTACATCCTAGTTTTCTGCAGACCTGCTGCACAAAGTCTCACCCTTTTTAAAAGGCAAAGCACCCTTTTCATTCATACATCACTTCCCATATATTTTGTGAATCACTTTGAAAGGCTCACATGATTCCATACCAGAGTTACTCTTGTGGAGAAGGCATCTCTACTGTTGATCTTTTGGTTCTCGTGGGAACCATTATTGAAGAAAGACAAAGGTCACCTGGTGGAGATTCGTCTGAAAGCGTTGTCATACACTTATATATTTGTAAGTTGCGATTCATTAATTATATAAGTGAAATAGAAAAAGTTTTACCCCAAAGGGGATTTTTCCTGGAATCCTTCTTGCTTTGTTTGATTGCATGCTATCATGTTTTTATGCTTTCAATCACATAGTCGCATGTTCTAGGGTTTAAAGGAATGAAAATTGGTGTCGGTTTGTTAAGGCCATTGGACTATAGTGCTCTCTCAAATTTCATTTATGGATTAAATTCATGTCGGTAAAGAGATTGGTGGTACCATCTTGATATTTTTATATGGTTAGTGTGTGAACAAGTCATAAATCAAGTCGGACAATTATTCAATTTCAGAATCAAAGTACGCATCAAAATATTTTCACCCCTTGAGCCAAAATACGTAAAGTTAGAGGATAAAAACACAGTTTGTTATAGAAAGCATCATCAAAATATCCAAATAGGATTTCAAGTGAATATATTTATCCCCACCTCAAATTAATGCTTCTAAAAGTACGGATTCCTCTCTCACCGTGCAAGAATTAGGATTGTCTCGTTTGCTAGAAATATGGAGAGGGGTCGAATTACGCTAGATGTTTGGAGTCTCCTCTGCCTCCTCAACTAAGAGCTAACCATCATCCTTGAAGGGGATGGTATAGTGGATTAGTTGGACTTAAAGTCAATCGCATAAGGAAAATACATTAGTGGAGGGCTTAAATTTTTTATTGGGATTTAAACAATAATTTAGTTAATTGATAAGGACTTTAGAATGAAGCTCCTCCTATAGCCTAATGATATATGTCAAAATATTGATCCATTGCATCTTAATCTTTTTTCCCTATCTAACTTATGGCACTTTTCCTAACTTTTATGAATTTATGTCAAAATAATTGAAACACCTTTATTTTAGGGAACATGGGAAGTTACAATGGATGAAATCTGACAAAGACAGATTATCGATTGGAAATATAGCTACGTGGTCACTAACTCTTGTAAAGTGAAATAAAAATATGGCATTGTGGAAATCCAGGATGGTTGTGCATATGCATAAGTTAAAAATGTAAGAAGGATACGATGTTTTCGAGAACTTCAAAAAGAACTTATACATCAAAAATACATTTGAACAAACTTAAAGCTTTTTAAAGAGAAGTACATGACGTGGAAGAGGACTAGGGAAGTTAGAATTTAAAATTTTAATATTTGGAATTAATGGATACCAGTGATCAGAAGGACAACAAAACAGAGTTGATGGGACGCATCTGAAATCACATATCCCAAAGAAATGATTACACATGAATGCACTCATGCTACCATTAATGAATGCGGAATTTAATCGCCACAATACAAAAATATTGAAAACTAATTCAACTACCCCTTGAAAGGCATAATTCCTTTGGATTCGCTTGGGAAATTCGAAAGGATGATGGGATAATTGATGAGGGAAATTTTACCCCCTAAACGTACAAATGTTGGTCAAAAGCCTATGACTTGTCCAAAACATGGAAATCGAAAAGCTGACCGATAAATATCATCTGATTAAATCATTTGAACGTTGTAGCCATGGTCAGGCCTGCACTTGACAATTTAAGCAATTATCCCATGAAGATGAGAAAAACACAACTCGTAATTACAATATCATTTCCCTTAGGTGCACACAACTTATAGGTAATGCAGATTGTGTTTCACTTCCTAGGTTGAGGTGTCAAGATCAAGATGCTCAAGGAGACATGTCTCCATCCGTGGTCACACTCGCTAATCCTGAGGACGAGCGCTCAATAACAATGAGATATTTTATAAGGCTTCTCTATAAAGACATTAGGGTAATTGATTCAAGACAGATAACTTTGAGCACAACACATACTTGTGTTGTTGTTGTAATTTATCCAAACTAATACGAAACTATCCCCTTATTTACCATGGGAGCGGAGCTATAAAAAGCTTAACCACATACATTTATTCTTATGTGACTATCTATTTATTTTGAATTTTCGATACTAAGGTAATATTTCACTCCGATGTATTCTACTTGACTAGAATTGTTATACCCTAAATATGGAATGTGATATGGACGAATGGTATTATAACACCTATCATCAGAAGGTTCTCAGATTACTTACTGAACGTGGTCATCTCATCTTATCTTTGGTCAGCTCAGTGTTACTCTTGGTCGGTCGGGTATTCGACCACAACGAATTGATGTTATTAGTTAAAATTACCAAAGCACGTGGGGGTCACACGGAGGAATATGTATAGCTCTAATTATACAAGCATGGGTTAATCCATCTAGTTGATTGTAGCTGAATCATCATTAAGTATTCCTGGAATGTAAAAAATGTGTAATTGGCTGACTTATAAAGGTATTCCACATATTATCTTGCTCTTATAATAAGTACACAATCCCACCTGAGGGGACATATGATATTAATACACTAATCACTCGTATAGAAAGAATGTGGAGAACTTATATCATTTTTTCCAATGATTGAATAGTATACACATGCACAACACCTTTGGAGGTGGGCACTATATTGGCTGAAAGACATTAATCCCCTGTCTCTATTTTAATTTCTGACCTCTCTCTTTAATTTAGTCTATTAATATCATTATTTATTATTGATCCTCATTGGTATTTATCCATATGAGACTCATAAATCCAAAGATCAATTTTAGATGATAATAGATTGGCACTATCTGTGGGAATACGATAAGCGATTTGTTATTTCCTACCATTTTTTATCCCTAAACCCTTGATCTATGTCTATTTAGATACCCTGTTTTATAAATTTCTGAGGATAGGAGAAAATATAAAAAGAAATCGTGCAAATAAAATAATTCCATCTTCAGCCCCGTGTTAGAATGGTGGGCATACAGGGAATTCTGATGAGCTTGTCCAGAGGGCAAGAAGAAATGAAAGAAAATGTTAAGCAACTGACGCAGGCACTTCAGGATAGAAAAAATAGACCTGAAGGGGCACTTATCAACCAGCAAGAGGCGAGCATCCCGGAAGAAGGGTGGAAATGACACCTCCAGCTCCTTATCGAGGAGTACGATATACATACCGCACTTGGGCATTAAAGAACATAAAGAGGATAAGTGGAGGCTCATATGAAGAAGGGAGAAGGTCCACGTGTTTTGAATCTCAAAATAATAGGTCATATCGCTCGATAGTTACCTCATCTCTCAGAACAACTAGTTTTGCTTACAAATTAACTTTCTCCAAAGAGAGACCTAGCATACTAGAATGGTTAAGCAGAGGTTCTGCATTTATTCGTCTGGACCCATGAATAGTAGGAGGTAGTATCATATCGGATATATATAGCATAGATAAGAATCAAGTATGTCTTCTACCAGGGGCACAAAATGTTCAGCCAGACCTGGGGCTATTGTACTGGGGGCATGCGATAAATACAAATCTAGGAAAGAGAGTTCGATAGAAAGTCGTAGCCAACCAGGAAACTCCATTGCAGTCATGGTCAAGTAGGATAGACAGCCTTATAAGGGGTCAATTCAACATCTAAAAGATGTTTTGCATGAAATCACTAAATCAAAGGATTCTTTATACATAAGTTTTATGAAAGGGTCCCCATTCACCCCGTTAATTATGAATTATCTCATACCAGCTAAGTTCAAACTACTGGTAGTGATGCTGAAGTATGATGGGAAAACTGATTCGGTGTTAAATGTAGAGAAATACCAAACAATCATTGTTATTTATTCTATCCCGAATGAGATGCGTTGCAGGAGTTCTCTAGCACAATCACAGGATCTTCACAGATTTATTACAATATCTTACCATGAGTTCAGATTTCCAACTTCCAACAGTTAATTGATCTCGTCGTCAATAAATTTTGATTTGGTACCAAGCCTAGAAAGAGAGTTTCCCATATGTTCAATGTATAACAGAAGACCGACAAGACAACTAGAGAGTTCATCACTCATTTTAACAATAAGAACCCAAAAGTCACAGATTATGATGATAAGATAACCATCACATCCCTAGTGAGTGGTCTACTACCAAGGAAGTCGTATTGTACGTTAGTTAAGAATCCACCCAGGATGATGACTAAGTTACTATATAATGATAGAGATATTATGAACGCCGAAGAAGCTTTGGCTGCTAAACAAGTTATCAACTCCAAAACCATCACTAGTAAAAGCTCGGAGAAAAAATAGTAGAAAAATAAAAAGGCTAACAAACTAAAAGATACAATGAATATACTCCTATAATCATTAGGGTCCATCACATCCTTGAGAAGTTCATCGGAGCAAATACCTAAAATGTCCTGAGAAAGTGAAAGCACCCGTGAACAGAAGAGATAAGAGCAAATATGGTGGGTTCCATAGGTATCACGGACATAAAATCGACAATTACTTATCGCTAAAGAATGAAATATAATATATATAATCGGGAAGGGAAAATTTCAAAATTTGTAGACAAAGGTGATTGAACAGATCAAATGGATAAGAATAGGCTCAGGGCACAGTAAAAAATATCCATGAATAAAACCTGACAAGAAGAAAAGTGGCAAAGACGATGATTCTGAGGATGACCATAATCTATCCAAAAGACCCAAGGAGAATGTGCATGACTTTAAAATGATTTATTTTGGGTGTAAATTTATTAGAGGATGAGATGATGGAGGTGGAGACGAACTTAAAAAAAGGAAAGCCTATCTTAATGATGTAAAGCCCTAAGCTCATATTAGACAAATCAATCTAACAAGAACTGTGGATACCCATCCTTGGAGAGTAATTAAAGATTGCTTTGTGGTTGTCTTCTCTAAAGATGACTCGTTCGGTGTGTTATATCCACACGACGATCCATTGGTCGTCTCTATAATGGTATATGAAAGCAAGGTATCAAGAATTTGGGTCGATAATGGTATTTTGAAGATGTCTTTTCTACAACTACTTCAAAAGTATGAGATTGAGGGACAACAAGCTTGAAGCCTCTCACCGATCGCTTATCAGTTTATTAGGATAAAAGGTATGTCCTTTAGGTACAATGAACCTAGAAGTCATGATCGACATATGGCCCACCTGTATAATAGAGAAGATCTACTTCTTCATCCTGGACAAGAATGTCCACTTAACGTACAACCTATATTTGGTAGGGTAGAGCTGAAGAAATTTAAATTAGTTCCCTCCACTATACACTACTACATGAAGTTCCCCAATTATTATGGGTTCAATGTAGTGACAAGAAGTCAAGAGAAAGATAAGGAATTTTATTATACCTCAGCCGACCAAGATGAATAATAAATTAAAATGTTGGATCCTCGAGACGAGGAGAATAAAGGTAAAGGACGGGTTTTAGAGGATGCATAATTAATTATCTTATATAACAGGCATCTGAAGTAAATGGCTCAGATCAACTCGTCACTGGATCCTAACCTTAAGAAAGACTTGGTTAATTCTCTTAGGAAATGGAGAAGCGTATTTACTTGGAGTCATGAGGACATGCAAGGAATTGACCCAGAATTCATCTGTCATGAGCTAAACATAGTGATGGATGCTAAGGCAGTCAAACAGAAATGATGCATCTTCATATAAGAGAATAACATAGTTGTACAAGAAGAAGTAGATAAGTTGTAAAAAGCGAACTTCGTAGAAGATGTTAAGTATCTAAAATGGCTATCAAATGTGGTAATGGTAAAGAAGATTAACAATTTTCATATGTATGTTGATTTCACCGACCTGAACAAAGCATGTCCAAAAGACCACTATCATTTGCCTAGGACTGATCAGTTGGTCGACGCTACTTTTAGGACATGAGCTTTTTAATTTTATGGACACTTACTCAGGATACATCCAAATCAAGATGAAACTCAAAATAATGGGAGAAGACTTCATTTATCACGAGCTGAGGTACCTATGGCTAAAATATTATGCCTTTAGGGCTAAAAAATGCTGGAGCAACATACTATCGAGTAGTGAAAAAAGTATACGAAAACAGATCGGACGAAATATGGAGGTGTACATTGATGACATACTCACATGGAGAAAAATGGTCATTGAACATCTCAGAGAATTGATGCAGATGTTCCACTAATTTTAAAAACAAATAATGAAGCTTAATGTAGACACCCCATTCTGTTACCCCTTAACTCTCGTTAGGTCCCTAGAACCTCCCTTTATCACTATAAACCCAGGTCACGTCCCGAGTACTGACATGGAGGCCATCGGGCACCCCTACCTCAGTTTGACCCAAAAGTCAAACTCCTCATCTCAACTGAGACTCAATGAATATTCAAAGGGAACTGGATATCCTTTCCAACGATCCGCCCCGTGCGCGATTCCGACTTACCATGCGGACGAATGCGCCATTTGCATCCAAAACCAGACCCAAAGGCCACCGGGCACTCCCGGGCTCTGTTTGGCCTAAGTTAACCCATCAGCTCAATCGGGGCTGAATGAATCTTTGAAGGGAACTGAATACCCTTTCCAACGGTCCATCCCGTGCACAATTCTAACTTTCCATGCGGATGAACGATCCGTTTGACTCCGGGAAGCCACCGAGCGCTTCCCAGGCCCGATTGACCAAAGTCAACTCTCCAAACCAGGTCAAACTCTTTGGAACGTCGAAGTACATCTCCTAACCTTTCCAACGGTATGCCCCGTACATGATTCGGGCTTACCATGCGGACGAATGCGCCGTTTGCGTCCGCGCGATTCTTCGTCCAATGGACCGGCAAACGCTTTCGAGCCACATTTGACCCAAAGTCAACTCCCAAACTCGGGAGCTATACAAAGGACTTTCGAAGGTCTATGAAATACCTTTCCAAGCGTATACCCCGTGCACAATTCTGACCAACAGTTTACCCTCGGCGGCCAATTTTCCAAAAATGCCTGAGGCGCACTGCCAAATGGTCAGTCCCAGATCCTGCCTATTGGCACCTGCCGATAGGCAGTGCCATGATAGGGCCGATCAGCAGTCCCCTAGGGTTATAAAAGGAGGCCTTGGCCTCATTTGCAAGAGGGCCCAAATCTGATAGAAATCTCTCTGAACGAATCCCAGAAACCTCTCTCGAAGGGAGCGTGATTTCAACTTCCAAATCCCTCTTTTACCTTCACTTTTCATCATCCTTTTCATCAAACTTGGTGAATTAACCACTCTCCATCATCATCTAAGCTTAAGGGCTGCTCTCCAACATTCAAGATCAAGCTCAAGATCTTCAAGAAGGTCCAACTTTCTCAAACTCTCTATTAAATTCTCTTGAATTCCCAATAACTTATTTTCTTACTTAGCACTTTTATTATCTCATCTCACACATCCTAATATCCTTTTTATTTAGTATTATTGCACATCTTTTATCTTCATAAATCCCAAAAAACAAGAAAATAGGGTTTACTCATAAATTCCAAATAAGGGATTCTCACACTTTTTTCACACTTTTCTCACAACTAAAGCACTTTTTCTACACACACACACACACACACACACACTTACAAATAAGAGATCCCACATTTGGATTTATGGGATAAACCCCACCCCCTTGCTTTGTATGCGAACTACGTGGACTTTGATGCCTTTATAGGCTACGTAGGCGTCTCGGGGTAAAACTCGAGACTCGAGTCCTTTCTCTCACTTTTTCTCTCATTTTCTATTTTCTAAATCCATTTTTCTTATATTATGTATACGCTTATTCTTAGTGACACATTACTCCATATGCGTTATTGTTCCCTTATAACGATCAACGTAGGAGTAACCGCGTAAATCTTATTTTTCTAATATTACTTTTATATCTTCCAACGGATGACTCGCTTTATCTTTTCCATGATACAAGTCTAGGATTCCTACCTCCATTCTCTATATATACACACGCACACATATCACGGGAGGAAAACATAAAGGAAAATAGCAAATATCCATGAGAGACCGAAAGGGCGGAATGGGTGCTTAACACCTTCCCATTTCGTAACTAAGCCTCCGAACCCTTCTCGAATCATCTTGGTTTCGCATGCACCAGTATGTCTTTGGAAGCCATCCTTCGGGGTGGCTTCCACTGTTTCTTTTGTCTATTTTGATTAAAATAGACTGGCGACTCTGAATCTCTCTACATTTTTCACACCTCACAAAATCGACGTCGGCCGGAGCGCTCTCCCGAGAGGGGACGCGCGGGACTCGAAGGATTCCTCCACCCTCCGCGGTGGGTATCGGCGGGGATGGCCACAGTGGCGACTCTTCTGGGGACTTTCATTTATTTTGAGGGCTTGACTCTATTTACATGGATGCTATATTTGTTTATTCTCCCCCCCCCCCCTCCCAGTATCTGCATGTTCCCCTTTCTCACATGTATATCCCATGCTTATGCTTATGTTCACACACTTGTAGAAAGTCCTCTATGTACACTTCACACCACGTGCACCTAGGATCACATATATCCACATGTTGCACACATCACCTATCCATACTTGGTGTACCTTTTGGGGTCCTCATACTTTGCTCCCTGTTTGGCATAATCAAGAAAGGCATTCTCATCATAAGCTACTAATAAGAGAATCATTCATGATTCACACGACATCACCAAAGAGTATTGATATTGACCAAGTTTTACCCAGTAACTGGAGGGTCACTTCATGATGGGCGCTGGTCCGGCAGGTCGTAGTTAGCCTAAGCGATATGACTCTCACCTCCCATTGGCCAAGTACCTTCGACGCATATTGAACGGTTCCCCGGCATCGTACCGCTTGACCGAAGTCATGACAGGAGGTATATCACAGGAAATTCGTTCACGTATGCCGAGTATATCGAATTCTCTCTCACACGTACCGTCCCCACGAGGTATATGGTGAGGCAATTCACGTACACTCATGTATATCAAATGGCTTGTCCACACGTACCGATTGCCCGTAAGAGCAAGACGTATATCATGGAAGTCACGCCAAAGAGGGGAACCCATGTCGACTCACCCAACTGCATACCCGCATATAGGTGTCAAACCTAGGACACGCACTGTAGAAACTCTGTCGAAATTCTGGGTCGATCATCCGCCCAAATTTTTGCGCATTTTTAAAACGGGACCCTGTCCGCGAGCCTGGTTACAAGTCCAAACCATAGCTTTGCATATATTAAAACCCCACTTTTCCAGGCTCGGGGCCCGTTCGACAATGCATTTAGGAGAATTAAATACAAGTGAGAACATAATAATCATAATAAACATGCTGAGTTCCGTCTCCAAAAACATTTCTCCTTTTTTTTTTATTAAAAATCCAAAAACATTTCTCCCTTTTTTATCAAAAATACAAAAACATTTCTCCTTTTTTATCAAAAATCCAAAAATAAATCTCATCCTGCGCCTTCTCAGGTTGATCGCACGCCTTTGGCCTGGCTCCTTATTGTCTTAGGTCTTCAGTCAAATCACCTCGGAGTTTCGTCCGTTCCTCTACTACTTCTTCCGAGTTCGGAATCCATCCATCTTCCATGGAGAATGCAGATCAAGCACCAGTCATACAACCGGATCTGCCGACGGTCCTAGCTCAGCTCGTGGCCAAGATTGACAACCTCCAAGCTGAGGTCCGAGAAATACAACGAAACCAAGTCCCTATTCCTCAAGAGCCCGAGGCCCTATTCCTTTATGCTATGGTTCCACCCAAGCCCATCTGGGTTCCGAAAGAATATCAGCACGCTCCACATGCCCCTCCTGCTAATGGGTCACCGCCTGCCCAGCTTCCAATGCCAAATATTGCCCAACCTATGGCTAACTTACCTGTGGTTACTGATCCAAAGGAGGAGGAGGAGGTGAACAAAGTCAAAGAGGATCTCAAGATGCTCACCAAGAAGTTTGACCAAGTCAGGATCTCTGGAAATTACATGGACTACACCCATATGTCTCCTTATCCTAAATCAAGGTTACCCGAGAAGTTCAAAATGCCAAATATCGAGAAGTTTGGAGGGAGTGGTTCCCCGATTGTTCATATTCGCAGTTATCATCATTCCATGACTCTACTAGGGGCTTCCGAAGAGGTGATGGCCCAATTATTTCAGCAAACTTTGAGAGACAGTGCTCTTCGATGGTTTTTATCTCTTGAGGATGTAGCCCGAGAATTCATGTCACAGTACAAATACAACAAAGAGCTTGAGGTCACCCGTCGTGATTTAGAGTTGCTCAAATAAAACTCCGTAGAATTCATCAGTAACTTTATAGCCCGAAGGAGGGAAAAAGCGGCTACCATGACTAATCGGCTGTCTGAAGAAGAACAAGTCAGCATAGTGAAGAAGAATTTTTGCCCCATGTCCGAGCAACCATGGGAGGACAGTACTACCCCCATTTTTGAGCTCTTAGAGAAGCAGGAGTAGAAATCAAAGGTCTTTTCAAAACAAAAGTTGAACCAAAGAAGGTGTCCGGACAGTTCAGCCCCAGAAAATATGACAAACATGTTAGTGCCGCGGTCTCAACCATCAACAACATCTCTCAACCAACCACATAATGGGCACCGGAAAGCCGCCCTGCTTCCGTCTGAAGGGAATACACTGAGCTCCATGCTCCCCTCTCCAAAGTTTACCAAGCCCTGTTAAGACGAAACCTTATAAAACCCTGGATCCACGTCCATTACCCAATCCACTTCCCAGAAATTTCAAGCCCGATGCTCGTTGCACTTTTCACCAAACAGCTGTCCATACCACCGACCAATGCTTCCACCTTCGAAACATAATCCAAGATCTCATTGACCGGGGTACCATCGCCCCACCAGCCAATCCTAAACCAAACACTACTCATAACCCACTCCCAAATCACACTAATGCCATCTTCTTGGAAGAAAACCCATATTTTGATCCATCAACTCAAATCACACCCTTATACCCTCCTAAACCCCTTCAACTTTACCCATATTTCCTCCTACACCCTACTAGCCCCGCTGATCAGGCGCTGTCACTCCTTACCAGAGCGTGCATCACTGTCCGAACCTGTTCTGAAAGTGGAGGTATGGAATTGTCAGAGGTGTTAAACCAACTCTTAGAGTTCGGGCTGAAATTACCCTCACATATGATTATCGACTACCAGAGGTTCAGTACATTGTTTTTGGAAGCACGGAAATGGGCCCGAGGATCAGATAGGTGGATGGTACCAACCGAAAAAATCTGCTTAGATGATGTTGTTCGGATCATGACGGAAGCATTCGGGCAAACCAACAACATTTGCAGTATCACCGAGTTACTTGACACTTTGAGGCTGCAAGGGCACCTGGTCCCTTCACCCTTACACATCCCCACAGAATGGTAAGACCTATATGAAGAAGTTGTTGAGGTTATGGAATGTATTAACTTCATAAGGGAAAACAGAATTGTTACCACCGGATGGGGGGAAGAATTCGAAGTTTCAAATGAAGAACAAGCTTCAGGAGGAAATGGCCCGATAGCTAACTTATGTGGGATGATATCATTTGAGGAACACCTCGGAGAAATAGACAAGGTGGCAGAATAACCTGAGATTGATGAGGAAACCGGATTTAAGTTTTTCCCTTCTTCAGTAAATCACATGACCAGATCTGGGAGACATTATCAGATTTCGAGCTCGCTACCCGTAAATGATAAGGGGAAGGCCGTTGTAAACCTTCATATGCCAAAAATGACCCTCGAGGAAAGCAAGATCCTCGATCAACTGAAGAAAAATCAAGCTAACATCACTCTATGGGGGCTTTTCATGTCTTCCCAGCTGCACAGAAACGCTTTAATCAAATTACTCACTGGACCAGTAGTTCCTCCCTCTACCACACCAGAAGAAGCGGTGAACCTAGTTGGATCCTTGACCTCTACCCGAATCCTGTCCTTTTCTGAAGAAGAAACCCCAAAAATTGGGCCAAATCACAATCATGCACTCAACATCTCCGTCGAAATTATGGGGAGGTTTATACCACTTTCTCTCATCGATAACGGATCCGCTTTGAATGTCTCCCCACTGAGAACCTTCAAATGTTTAGGCCTGAAAGAAAGTGACCTCCCTCCAACTTCCTCTTTCGTGCGTGCCTAAGATAATACCCATCGTGAGGTGATGGGATCCATAAAACTTGTAATAAGGGTTGGACCTATAAACCCTGTCGTCGAATTCCAAGTCATCGATATCCCGGCCTATTTTAACATGTTGCTCGGACAACCCTGGTCCACAATATAAAGGGTGTCTCTTCCTCATTCCATCAGAAACTGAAGTTCTTCACCGATGGGCGAGTTATCACCATCTTGGGTGACGACGGTAACGCCGAGGGTGCAAGCACCGGCAGTCCAATCATTGAGATACAACAAGGGTCAAATGATATGCTCTTATCAGGTTTCCAAGTTGAACCATCCCTACTCCCGGCAGGGGACGGTTTCAAAGAAAGGGTTTGTCCAGAATATGACCCTCATGGCAATGTCAATGTGATTCAGATGTTCAGAAATATGCACTTCATGCCCGGATTGGGGCTGGGACAAAGGCAGCAGGGGATACTTGAGCCCATCAAACTGAAGAAAGCTTTCCCTCCTTGCAGCTTGGGATATCAACCATCAGAACCAGAGCTCAGAATGATCCGCCAGACTCGATCAAAGAGAGGTTTAGATTTCGTTCGAACTATCTCGAAAGATTTTTTAAATGGACGATTCATCAAAGAGGGCGAGGATTTCCCCTTTTGCGGTTTTCCAGAACCATGGTATGACCACGCAGACAAGAAGATAAAGCCTGGAATGGAGATATTTTTCAAGACAGCTACCCATGGGTCGAAAATTACCAATACTCGGTGCAACCGCTTATCAAATACACTAAAGAGACTGAGGAAAGTGACTCCGAAGATTCTTTCAACCTGCAGACACTGGGGCTGACACTCTGCATGGTTCATTCAGGCACTACATCAGGGGACCCATCCCGTCTGATTAAAGCTGCTAACACACCTCTCCTCAACTGGCATGCTGCGCCAGTTCTACCTCTTGAAATATCCCCTAACCCCAATGTTCACCCTATTTCTTCTACTCTTGTCTATCCTTGCTCAAATGTAATCGATACCTATTTTAATGAGGTTCTCAATGTTGTTTTTCCTATCAATGAAATAAACGAAGATTTTGAGTATCCTGCTGTGCCTTACATTAATTGTGTAGATCCCAATCGAACTTTTGATGATGATGATTTTGCAAATGAACAATTCTTAACTTATCTAAATAAGGTTAATAATAAACAACATAACTGCGTTCAAGTTAATGAAGAAGAGACTGCTGTTATTAATCTCGGTTCTAGTAGCCAACTGCGCGAGATGCGCGCACAACTCGAAAAATTACTAAAGGAGTTCGTGGATGTCTTCGCACGGTCCTATGATGATATGCCCGACATCGACCCCGAAATAGCTCAGCATGTGATCCCCACTCTCCCGGATTACAAGCCAGTTAAACAAAAATTAAGAAAACTACGCACCGAATGGTCGCTTAAGGTCAAAGAAGAGGTGATCAAATAGTTGAACGTGGGTTTCATTCGAGTAATCGAATATTCCACGTAGCTAGCCAACATTGTACCTATACCAAAATCAGGAGGAAAGGTTCGAATGTGTGTAGATTACCGAGATTTAAACAAATCCTCTCCGAAGGATGATTATCCGCTACCCAACATCGACATGATCGTGGACAACACAGCCAGTCATGCTCTCAAGTCATTTGTCGACGGATTTTTCGAATACAACCAAATCAAGATGCACCCTGACCACCAAGAGAAAACCGCATTCATCACCCCATGGGGAACCTTTTGCTACACCGTTATGCCATTTGGTCTTAAGAATGCTGGGGCTACCCACCAAAGGGCTGCCACAACCATCCTGCACGATCTGATCCACAAGGAGGTCGAGGTTTATGTGGATGATATGATTATCAAGTCCAAAACTAGAGAAGGTTATGTTCCCGCTCTACGGAAGTTCTTCGAATGACTGGGACAGTATCAGATGCGAGTCAAGCCACATAAATGCATTTTTGGTGTTACGAAGGGAAAACTCTTAGGATTCATGGTCAGTGAGAAGGGGATAGAAGTAGATCCCTCCAAACTGAAGGCCATACTTGAGATGCCACCTCCCCAAACAGAGAAGGAAGTTCGAGGTTTTCTGGGGAAATTACAATATATTAGCCGATTCATCAGCCAGCTAACCTCCATCTGTGAACTAATCTTTAAGCTCCTGCGAAAGGATTCAACCAAGGTTTGGAACGAGGCCTGCCAAGAAGCTTTTAATCGAATCAAAGAGTACCTAACACAACCTCCAGTTCTCCTGCCACCACAGCCTGGTCTCCCCTTGCTCTTATACCTAACCATAACCGACACTGCAACCGAGGCTTTGCTGGCCTAGTACCTTGAGGACTCCCGTAAAGAAAGAGCCATCTATTACGCCAGTAGCAAGTTGGTCGGGTACGAGGTTAACTACACTGCTTTGGAAAAAGCATGTGTCGCACTTATCTGGGTCACCCAAAAGTTGCGACATTACATGCTTGCCTTCCCCATTAAACTTGTATCCCGAATGGATCCCATCAAATACCTGCTTAAGAAACCCGCCTTATCCAGCCGAATGGCCCGATAGTTGATGCTCCTAACCGAGTTCGATATCGTGTACGTCACACAGAAAGCCGTTAACGGAAGACTCATCTCTAACTACCTCGCTGACTACCCTATAGAAGAAACAGATGCCTGGATCTCCGAATTCCCAGATGAAAACATCCTCTGCACCACTCAAGACCGCCTTCAATGGAAAATGTTCTTCGATGGAGCTGCCAACAAAAAGGGATATGGCATTGGGATACTTCTGGTCACCCCAGATGACTCCCACACTCCTATCGCCATTAAATTGGATTTCCCTTGCACCAAAAACATGACAGAATACGAGGCATGCATAGTAGGCCTCCAGGTCGTTCTCGAGAAAGGTATTCAATACCTTGATATATACGAGGATTCTGCCCTTATCATCGATCAAGTGCTCAGAAAGTGGAAAGTCAAGGACGAAAAGATCCAACCCTTTCACGCCCAATTAGAAGAGTTGGCCTCCCAATTCCGAGATATCACCTTCCATTACCTACCCCGAGCAAAGAACAACCTAGCCGATGCTCTCGCTACTTTATCTTCCATAATCGACATGCCCGAGGGAATAACAATGACCCCCTTCCTAGTTCAAAAGCAAGACAAACCAACCCATTGTTACCATATTGATCTTGTCTCCACAGAAGATCCCGAACTAGCCGATTGCTGGTACTATGATATCTGGTGCCTCCTTAAACATGGTAGGTATCCCGAGGGTTCCAACAAGGATGACCGAGATACCCTCCGGCTGGCCGCTCAATACATCATCTGTCATAAAGCACTACTCAAGAGGAATTTTGATGGAACTCATTTGCACTGTATGGCAGGGTCTGACATTGAAAAAATAATGCAGAAAATCCACAGCGGGGAATGCGGACCTCACATAAACGGTCACATTCTTGCCAAAAAGATCATCCGACAAGGCTAAAACTGGACCACCATGGCCCAGGATTGCACCGCCTATGTTCGGAGGTGCCCTAAATGCCAACAGTTCTCCAATCTCCAACATTTACCTCCGCGAGAATTATACAACATGACTTCTCCCTGGACGTTCTCCACTTGGGGTATCGACATCATAGGGAAAGTTACACCAAAAGCGTCAAACGGGCATGAGTTCATCCTAGCTGCCATCGATTACTTCACCAAATGGGTCGAAGCTGAGTCATACGTAGTATTAAATGCCAAGAAGGTTGCCAAATTCATCAAGAAAAATATCATCTGCCGATAAGGGGTCCCGCACGAGCTAGTGTCGGATAATGGTTTGCACTTTGAGGAAGAAGTCACATAAATGGTCAACGAATACGGGATTCAGAGACACAAATCTTCTCCCTACCGACCTCAGACCAATGGTGCAGTTGAGGCCGCAAAAAAAACCTCAAAGCCATCATCAGCAAGATGACCGAAAGTTGTAGGGATTGGGCCGACCGGATCCCCTACGCACTCTGGGGCTATCAAACCTCAATCCGAACCTCCACTGGGGTTACCCCTTACTCCCTGGTCTACGGTATGGAAGCAGTCCTACCTGTGGAGCTGGAAATACCCTCGTTACGTGTCATGCTCGAAGGTAAGGTTAGTGAAGAAGACTGGTGCCAAGGCCGTCTTGATGAGCTGACCCTCCTAGATGAACGGAGATTAAAAGCTCTGTACCACATACAAGGGTACCATCACCGAATAGCGCAATCATTAAACAAGATAGTCAAGGACCGCGGTGTCTGAGAGGGGGATTTATCCCTCAAAGAGATAATCGAACCCATCTGGGACCCCAGAGGAAAGTTCAAACCCAATTGGAGCGGCCCTTACATTGTGAAGAAAATCTTATCCGACGGTGCCGCCATGCTCACTGACCTAGATGGGGAAGATATGGCTCGTCCAGTCAATCTGGACCATCTCAAGAAATTCTACCCTAGTCCAAAATCTCGGCGCGCTACGACTCTTCTCATCCCCCTTTTATTATAAAAAAAAGAAAAGAAAAAAAACTCTCTCCATTTCCCTCTACCCAGAACTACGTGGGCCTGATCCTCTACAAAAACTATTTTCAAACAGATGAGAACTTTTTCAAAAACCCCAGAGGTACGTAGGCAGCTCATACTCCTCATATGAGCACGACCCCTTCTTTCTCACAAAAATATACTCTTTTCTTATATCCGAGAACGACAGTTCATTCTAAACATATTCTTGAACAAAAGGATTATGTATGCCTTAGCGATTGGTATAGATAATTCAAAATGCAAAACTCATCAAAAGGCACAGTTGGATGATCAGAAACTTATTTATTTCATTAATAAGAAATTACAGTACGGATTACATAAGAAAAAGCAGCGGATAACTTTCTTCCCCCTACTACCATAAAAACCAAATAAAATCTCCTCTGTTACATAAATAAACTCCCCAGGAGTCCTACCCACAGCTACCCGAAGATCCTGCACCCTCATCATCCACGTCCCGAGGACCCCAATTTTCCCCCGCCTGAATGGAGTGCCGCGAACACTCCATGGACCGATGAGACTTAATCATCTTCGAAAAGACCACAACACCCCCTTCCATGAAGTTAGATAAAACAAACCACCTCCGACCGGTCTCTACTGCCAACATCTTGCTGACTACTTCCCTCCACAACCACTTCATATAATCTTTGGGGGCGTGGCAAACCTTCCCAACAGACTGAGAGGGATGGGTCGACGGACGCCGATTTTCCCACAGAGATCCTAGCAACAGACGCAAGTGCTCAGTCAAATTGTGACACCCCGACTAATTAAATACCGGGTAGCTACTCCTTTATTAAATTAATACAAAATGTCAAGTTGGTCCAGTTAACAGCATCACTGTCGAAAACATTTTAATCATTACTAACCACCTAGTATTTAAAAAGTAAGATGTCAAATTTTAAATTAAGTCTGATTAACATACAATAAAAGAATTATGAAAGAATATCATAACCATACACCATAAAGTCTCAATAAAGTAACCAACAAATAATAATAAGTCAGGAGAAAAACTCCTCACAACAATCCCACCACTGAAATAAATAAAACAGTATATCCTGAATTAATTACATGCCAACAATTCTGAATAACTGAAATATGAAATGTCTCTAATAAAAATGGGAGACATGCCCTACAAATGATGAAAACTGAATAGAGTCAAGAAAAAAGAAGCGTTTACTAGCAAGGCCCTGTAACTTCCACAAACAGCTACAGCTCGTCACCTGAATGGAAATCATATGCATGGTGTCCTCGTGGCTGGGCACCTAAAAGGTTTTTTTAAAAATAGATTTGAAAGCAAACGGGTCAGAGCCCGAAAGTGGAGAGTATTTTAAAAATAGCAAGTGCTTTAATAACATTAAAACAAAGAATGCAAAATACATGTTAGGACGTGCTCTTACATGAAATACTCACCTCTCGTCTAATCGTGCACTCCTAACGTACAGTACCCATCTAAGTGGTATTTATATATAACTAAACCGACATAAGTTCTAACCCATCTACTCGATTCACAATATGAATTCCCAATGTTATCACTTGAATAGATAGCTTTACTTAAACTCGGATTCTCAATTATTAGCATTACCATTTACTAGAGGTTATCCCCTTATTTATCTTCTCAAGGAGTTACTATAAATTATTCTCATAATTAAACATGACAAGTCTGTTCATTTAACCGTATATCATCCACATCATATATATACAATACAAGCACCCAGAGACTAAGCTGCGGTGCACACATACTCTGTTATCCATCCCGGTACATCACGTATGTAAGGATCACGCATTCCGAATCTCTCAGGAATCATTCTCAGATAACAACAATCACAATTAATGGAGGCGAATACAGTCACATCACATGGGTCATGCACATACCTACACCCCCACAATCAGCAGACTTATTAACTTCCCAATAAGTCCTTCTCTGACCTATGTCCTCGAGGTACCAATCTATATGCCCCCGTAGGCACACAAAGATTAGATGGTCTAAACGAACGCAAACCTCCCGTGATATCAAGTATGGTAGGTATGTCATAGACATATGTCATATACTAAGCATTCACACATCTTAGATATCTCATTATTAATAAAGGTATATTCTACATCTTTATACCATTATTCCAATATTATACATTTTTAAATCTTCCGATAATATATAATGTAGACTGTCGAGACATCTCACGTCATAGTTTCTTGTACTTAAAACCTATCTCAAAGGGATTACTAAGTCTCCTATTATTCCCACATATAACATCATTATTCTTAAGATCCTTACTTCTGCCCCAAAACCTCATTTCATCAAAATATTCGAATTTACTCCTTTAACCCTAATCTTCTCTCACTCATCGAATTTTATTAGATTTCATAATAATTCCTCAAATTGAATTCTAACGCAGGTCCAAATTTTATAACCATACCTACTGGCCTTCCTTAAGTCTAAGGATATTCATAAAATTTTCATTAATAATTTTCTAAGGGTTAGCATCATTTAAAATTTAACTAGGGAAAATATTTCCCATTCTGGGAAGGTCGATCGATCGACCTTGAACATCGATCGATCGATGGTGGTCGATCGATTGACTGATGAATATCTATCGATCGATTGCACTAGATAAGTTACGGACTGCTTCGTTTTGCAGTCCTCAAATCGTCCCAAAAATCCATTACAATGCATGAAACTTCATTCTAACGTTATAATATCATCAAATAATCATCCTACAACATTGTTAACGTTCTAAAACTAATTAATCATCACCCAAAGGCCTTATTTAGATCAAAATATCATCAAGAACCCTAGAAATTTAAAGTCATCAATTTCCCTTAATAAATCCATTTTTTGTATCATCAAAGTCGTATTTCTATTAGTATAATCACCCAATAACAAATCTACATGCAATCCCTATATCACAACCTGAATTTACAACTCCAATTTCATGGGTTTAACAAATCTCCCAATACAATGCAATTATGTAGATTTCAAAGCATGGAAGAAACATTCGCTTGAAATTAATGTAATTAAATAACTTGCCTCGGATTGCTCTCTGAATTTGATGTTGGATGTTGGGTGTTTCTCTCTTTTCCTCTACAATTTCTCCCAAGGTTGAAGGTTGAAGATGATGGTTATGGTTTTTCTGTTTTGGGAAACTTCTCCTATAACTCCCGTAGCCCTCTAATTAGTTAAGTGCTGGTAATGGGTTAGTGGGTTCCCAAATACCCTATTTTTAATTCCCAAAATTCGTTGGTCAAAATTCCCCAAATTCCAAAATTACCAAAATACCCTTTTAAGTTGCCGGTGTGGCCCAAAAATGCCCCGGGACCCAAACTAAACCCCCGACTAGTGTTTTCTGACTATTTCGACCCTTCCGGACTCGTTGGCGAACTCAAAATGACCATACGGTTGATAAAAATAAAATTCACATTTTAATTTAAATAGTTACCTTCCTGACACGACTGTCACGCGCGTCCCAACAAAATTTCCCAAATTGCCGTATTTCAGTCTCGCGACAATTTTAATATTTTCAATATTCATATACTGCCATATATACACATTATAATCAAATGCCAACTCACATCTCGTTAGTATTATATCCGGATTAATTCTCAATTAATTCACATTTAATTTAATTAATCCCATAAATAAATATCCATAAAAGTACGGGGTATTACACAAATCTTCTACTGGAAAGAAATTTGAGGTCCGAGGGGGCACGACCTGCGCCCAGCCAAATTGGCGCAAAAGCCTCCAAGGGAAATAAAAAGAGGTCTGCCTGAGACCTACCAGCCTCACATATGAATATTCTCCTAGATCCAGAACAGGCTGCAACTGTCCCCACCAAGGCACGGACTAATACTGCCCACCAGCCTCGTACTCCACAAGCCAATTCTCCCAGTTCTCAACATACAGGCCCATGCGAATGAAGTAGAGCGAAAAGAAGTTGGGTACAGCTGACAAAGGATATTCCGGAGGAGTCAATAAGCGGAATCTTTCAGACAACCACATGAACAACACCACAAGGCTACCCCTTAAAAAGTTGAAACGACCTTCTCTCTAGGCATCAAGGCCATTCAAAGTCTCCGCCAATATCATCGCCGTAGGATTACAACGGTATGACATCCATGAGGTAATGGCCGCAAGTTGTGGGTCCACTCACACCTCCGCAGTAACCAATAGCAATTTTGAAACCAGGCCCGGAACAACGGCTCTAGCATAGCCAGCATCACTTACTTCCCGCGAACGGACGAACTGCAACACCGCCGGGAGAGAGATCATCCCTCTAGCAACCAGTGACCTGGCCGCCGAAGGCGAGATATGAAGAAGACCGGCCAATAAATCCCTAGGATAATGGAAAATTCGGGTAAGCCACGGCAACACTAGGATTCACGCCCAGTATGGCAGAAAACTCCTCGTAGGTAGGACAAACTTCTTCCAACCCAAAGCAGAATTCATGGTCTTCGGGGTACCAAAATTGTACTACCGCCATCAGCATATTCCACTCAAAAGGTCGATTACGCCACAAGGAGACTCGACGCATATTAAAGGCATCATAGTCGACATTATAAGAGCACATAACTTCCAAGGCTTCGAGGTAATTGGCAAACTCGATGCTACCAGGGAGAGCCATCTTGTAAGACTAAAAGATGATGGGTGGGTATGAAGAATGTAAAAGGTGTGAGGAAAACACTCCACCCTTCCCCCTTTTTATACTCAAAAATCCTCACAAGGGACATAATCCCTACAGAAATCGGAAGGAACCCTACCCCACAAGGTACTAAAGGCCGAAGAGGGTACCAATCAAAGCTTTCAATTGATGGGACTGGACTGAACTGCCGATAGGCAGGCCAGGGTGTTTGCCAATCGACAACCCCCTATCTTTGGAAATCTCCCTTTTTCCTCTCTTGACAAAATCAGAAAAATAAATAAATCGATTTTCTCAACAGAATTTCAAAATCCCTTTTCCTCCTTATATAATTCCCTTTTTTTTTTAAATTTCCTCCATTCCTTTGTTCAGAAAACACCATAAAAATAAATTGATGTTCTCAAAAGAATTTCAGGAATCCTGCTTTCTCCTTACAGGATTTCCCCTTTTAATAAAACAACTTTCCTTCGAAAAATTCCAAAAATATTCATTTTTATGGTCTCAGCAGCAAAGTTAAAAAGCACATGTACATGCATTCGTTCATCATTAAAATAAAAGATAGACAAAAAACTACATTCCATTGCATATATATGTTTTCTGTGTTACATCATTTTGCAGGAAATAAAGAAAAGCCAAAAACAACGGGACTCAGCCCGAACCCACATTTCACTCCCTCTCTATCTCTCTCAAGAATTTCCAT
The DNA here is from genome assembly GCA_949130495.1 of Sambucus nigra. Lineage (NCBI taxonomy): Eukaryota > Viridiplantae > Streptophyta > Magnoliopsida > Dipsacales > Adoxaceae > Sambucus > Sambucus nigra. The sequence goes on along the minus strand of OX422215.1, from coordinate 91,434,723 downwards.
CCCGGCGACGAGCTCTCTTTCCCCTATGGCGAGACGACGCGCCCCCACTACGCGAGCCAGAGTCTCCCCCGGACAAGGCTTACGGCACCAAGCGAGAAGGAACTGGGACAGCCTCCCGAATGTGGGCAGTCGCCGATGATATCTAGTCTCTGATGTCCCTGAGCCAAGTGGTCGACCCTCGGATTTGCTGCAAAGAAAAGGCAGAATCAGTATCAAGCAAAAGAAATCAAAAAAGAGGAAAAGGACTGAAAGGTTTACCACAGGACGAAGGACGTCCTCTGTCAAGCCCAGCTCCTCCGGATCCATCGCAAGAGGACGGTGTAGCATCAGCACTGTCTCCTCCCCTACCCGAGGAAACCCAAAAGTCTGTACCACTGCCGAATGGCACCTCTCAGTCTATGTTGACCGGCACCCCCCCTAAAATTTCGTACAAAAATTCTCAGAAAATACCAGGAAGCCTCGAAAAATCCCCGAAAAATTCCTAAAAATCCCAGGAGGGATTTAGAACGTTTTCATCAAGAAAATTTTGCAGTCCTTCAGGCGGCACACCATTTTCCCCAACGGAGCCCTCAAAATCCAAGTGATTGACCTCTTGGGCAAGGCGCCCGAACAACCTAACCACCTCGTCATCAGACTTTACAAAAGACCTCCCCGGCCATCAGCTACCCGGTGCGATACATTATCACATGGTACTTTTTCCCAGCAGAAATTAGAAGAACCACTTGCCCCGAGCGATCTCTTCCAAGGGGTAATCCAAATGTTCCCCAGCTCCTTCACCATTCCCCAACGGAACCTCAAATCCAATTCTTATCCCCCAAATGGAACCCCTCTTCCCCAGCGGAATCCTCAAAAACTAAGTGAAAACTCCTCCCGGCAAAGCTCCGAAAAATCCCTAAGGATCACCTGATCACTTCCCCAGCGGAATTCTCTTACAACACCCAAAATAGGTTGTTCTCCCCTGCGAGGTCTCTTAAAAGGCTTCCCCAAGCTCAAATCGGAATCACAAAGCTCTTTCTCCAGCAGAATCAAAATACAATCTTTATCTACTCTTGGGTCAGCATTGGCCCCGGTCTTGGATCGTCACCTTAGTTAGGTCAGAATTGACCTCGGTCCTTGGTCGTCACCACTCTTGGGTTAGAATTGGCCCTGGTCTTGGATCGTCACCTTAGTTAGGTTAGAATTGACCTCGTTCCTCGGTCGTGACCACTCCTGGGTCAGCATTGGCCCCGGTCTTGGATCGTCACCTCACTTAGGTCAGAATTGACCTCGGTCCTCGGTCGTCACCACTCTTGGGTCAGAATTGGCCCCGGTCATGGATCGTCACCTTAGTTAGGTCAGAATTGACCTCGATCCTCGGTCGTCACCACTCTTGGGTCAGAATTGGCCCCGGTCTTGGATCGTCACCTTAGTTAGGTCAAAATTGACCTCAGTCCTCAGTCGTCACCACTCTTGGGTCATAATTGGCCCCGGTCTTGGATCGTCACCTTAGTTAGGTCAGAATTGACATCGGTCCTCGGCCGTCACCACTCTTAGGTCAGAACTGACCTCGACCCTCTAAATTGGTCACCCTCATTTCCTTAGGTCCTCAGAGCTGATCTCAACCCTCTAAATCAATCACCCTCGCTTCCTTAAGCCCGCAGATTCGGCCTTCATCCGTAGAATTGATCATCCCCATCATACTTCCTAGGTCCTTAGAATCGACCTCGACCCTCTGAATCGGTCATACTCCCTCAAAAGGCATCATGCGGTGTCTAATCGATGGCTATTATTTATTCCAAACTCACCCTTCGAAAAGCTCTGTAGACACCCCATTCTGTTACCCCTTAACTCTCCTTAGGTCCCTAGAACCTCCCTTCATCACTATAAACCCAGGTCACGTCCCGAGTACTGACATGGAGGCCATCGGGCACCCCTACCTCAGTTTGACCCAAAAGTCAAACTCCTCATCTCAACTGAGACTCAATGAATATTCAAAGGGAACTGGATATCCTTTCCAACGATCCGCCCCGTGCGCGATTCCGACTTACCATGCGGACGAATGCGCCATTTGCATCCAAAACCAGACCCAAAGGCCACCGGGCACTCCCGGGCTCTATTTGACCTAAGTTAACCCATCAGCTCAATCGGGGCTGAATGAATCTTTGAAGGGAACTGAATACCCTTTCCAACGGTCCATCCCGTGCACAATTCTAACTTTCCATGCGGATGAACGATCCGTTTGACTCCGGGAAGCCACCGAGCGCTTCCCAGGCCCGATTGACCAAAGTCAACTCTCCAAACCAGGTCAAACTCTTTGGAACGTCAAAGTACATCTCCTAACCTTTCCAACGGTATGCCCCGTACATGATTCGGGCTTACCATGCGGACGAATGCGCCGTTTGCGTCCGCGCGATTCTTCGTCCAATGGACCGGCAAACGCTTTCGAGCCACATTTGACCCAAAGTCAACTCCCAAACTCGGGAGCGGTCCAAAGGACTTTTGAAGGTCTATGAAATACCTTTCCAATGGTATACCCCGTACGCGATTCTGACCGACAGTTTTCCCTCGGCGACCAATTTTCCGAAAAAGCCTGAGGCGCCCTGCCAAATGGTAGGTCCCAGATCCTGCCTATTGGCACCTGCCTTGGCCTCATTTGCAAGAGGGCCCAGATCTGATAGAAATCTCTCTGAACGAATCCTAGAAACCTCTCTCGAAGGAAGCGTGATTTCAACTTCCAAATCCCTCTTTTACCTTCACTTTTCATCATCCTTTTCATCAAACTTGGTGAATTAACCACTCTCCATCATCATCCAAGCTCAAGGTCTTCTCTCCAAAATTCAAGATCAAGCTCAAAATCTTCAAGAAGGTCCAACTTTCTCAAATTCACTCTTAAATTCTCTTGAATTCCCAATAACTTATTTTCTTACTTAACACTTTTATTATCTCATCTCACACATCCTAATATCCTTTTTATTTAGTATTATTGCACATGTTTTACCTTCATAAATCCCAAAAAATAAGAAAAGAGGGTTTACTAATAAATTCCAAATAAGGGATTCTCACACTTTTTCCACACTTTTCTCACAACTAAAGCACTTTTTCTACACACACACACACACACTTACAAATAAGAGATCCCACATTTGGATTTATGGGATAAACCCCACCCCCTGCTTTGTAAGAGAACTATGTGGACTTTGATGCCTTTATATGCTACGTAGGCGTCTCGGGGTAAAACTCAAGACTCGAGTCCTTTCTCTCACTTTTTCTCTCATTTTTTATTTTCTAAATCCATTTTTCTTATATTATGTGTACGCTTATTCTTAGTGACGCATTACCCCATATGCGTTATTGTTCCCTTATAACGATCAACGTAGGAGTAATAGCGTAAATCTTATTTTTCTAATATTACTTTTATATCTTCCTACGGATGACTCGCCTTATCTTTTCCATGATACAAGTCGAGGATTCCTACCTCCATTCTATATATATACACACGCACACATATCACGGGAGGAAAACATAAAGGAAAATAGAAAATATCCATGAGAGACCGGAAGGGCGGAATGGGTACCTAACACCTTCCCATTTCGTAACTAAGCCTCTGAACCCTTCTCGAATCATCTTGGTTTCGCATGCACCAGTATGTCTTTGGAAGCCATCCTTCGGGGTGGCTTCCTCTGTTTCTTTTGTCTGTTTTGAGTAAAATAGACTGGCGACTCTGAATCTCTCTACATTTTTCACACCTCACAAAATCGACGTCGGCCGGAGCGCTCTACCGAGAGGGGATGCGCGGTACCCGAAGGATTCCTCCTCCCTCCGCGGCGGGGATCGGCGGGGATGGCCACACTTAACCCAGCAAAATAGGTCATCGCAGTAAGAAAAAGGATATGCCTAGATTAATAGTCAACCAGAGGGGAATTGCGGTCAACCCAGATAAAGATCAAGAGCTAAATAGCATGCAATCAGTGACGAATAAATAGGAAGTTCAAAGGTTAACTGGGTGAGTGACTACATTGAACATGTTTGTTTTGTAAGCTACCAACTAATGCCTACCATTTTTTGTGGTATTGCAAAAGACATTTGAATAGAATGATGAATCTGAGGGATCATTCACTCCAAAAAAAATAGCTTTTGAGACGGTGGCCTAACAGTCCTAAAAGATCATTTATCCGTCTCAAATACTTTTTGTGACGCTATTTGGGACGGCTAGGGGGGTCTTTTTGATAGGGGGTACACTTTTTGTGACGCCATAACAGTCTCAAAAGAGTTTTTTGAAAGAGGAACAGCTCCGTCTCAAAATGTCCTCATTTTATATGACCCTTTTGAGACGGCACAAGAGCTGTCACAAAAGATTGTTTTTGAAACGAAAATTAATCTGTCTCAAAAGATTACTATTTTAAAAAACCTTTTTGAGACGGCAACATAGCCGTCTTTAATATATTTTTAGGACAACTTTATCCATCCCAAAACAGGTGAAGGGATCTTAAAATTTTTGCACCAATATTTTGTGGAGAATAAAATCTACCGCTAAAGTTTAATATAGAATTTAATTACATTTGAAACAACACAAACAACGAATAATCATAAAATGTAATACATAAGGTGATTTTCAACCAACAGAACGAATCATTTTCATTCAACAATAAATAGAGTTCTTACAACCATCTCCAAATATTCATCAAAACAAGAATTATAACACTAAGTTCAAATATTTGACTTGACAACAAAAATACATTAATTTATTAATACTCCAAGCATGAAATGCTTTTATCAAACTAATTCCGCAACACTGAAGCGTACGACCTCCAAAACCACTAATTAACATTTGCATGTTCTACAAAAATTGTCACCTGCACAAAAAAAATATAGTTTTGATTATGTTAGAATTAATACCCCTCGTCAACAATACAATGTGCAAAATGAATCAATATAGTATATTTTCATCATTAACAATATAAATATCCAACTATTATTATTTTTTTTAAAATTCGGCAGAGTCTCTTTTATTTATTCATGAAAACCACAGGTAGCCAACCTGTTTTAAACATCAAAATTATTGATTCTAAGAATGATATACACCAATAGCAGAAAATTTTAACCACCACCATAATAAATTCTCACCGCCATAACAAATTTTTCCCACCGCCATTGAAAATTTAACTTTAAACAAGTGAATTTTTCATTATATATATATAAGTAATTATATGTATGAATTATATTGTATTACCTAGTCGGACTGAATCGTCGAGGTAGTGGAAGCTTGCTGAAGAGTAAAACTTTGGAACAAACTTTGCATTTCACTTCGCATTTCACTTCGCATATCATTCTTCATCTATAATAAAGCTTGTTGGTTGCGAATCTCTAACTCTTCAAGCTCCTGTAGATGTCGAGTCTCTCGATCTTCACCTTCTTTCTTTAACTGGTTAATTTCTTCCAATAATAACTGAGATGAACATGCTTTTGTCGACATTGGCCTAATACCTGCTCTCTTTAATAAAGCATACCCATGCCCTCCATATCCTACTACATCAGTAAAAATCTTGTTCCGCACATCTGGGTCATTTCGTTGCTCTTCTGGTAGCTCATTTAGTCGTCTTTCAAGCATTTTCTACCAATTGAATTAATATTATTATTAATGAACATAAAATAATTTTCAAGAACACAATTTATAACAAATATTAAATAAAATCATCTCTTACGAATTGATATTTATACATACCGCTCTATCAAATGATCCATCTTCAACACTAAAAGTTTTATTATTTGGAGCTTGAGTGGCTTTCCACATGCTAATATTGTCGATGGGCTCCCCCAGTTCTATCCTCTGAAAAAAACAATGTATGTACATTAATACTCTTATATTAAAATCAGAAATATTTATAATAATAAAAATTCCAACCTCCTTGGCTATTTTAGCATGTGGCTTTCGTCCTGTCCTTGAGTAAGCACATTCAACTTCACGGTTCTTAGTGTTTTGATCGGCAATATCCTAAATATTTGAATAAATAAAAATAAAAATTATGATACTAGTGAAGAAGAATGTATGTATAAAATTCTTAATAAATGTGATATTTATACCTTAATCTTCTTTAGACCCCAGTATTTCACCAATTCAGGCCACTGATCTTTTTCGACTCGTTTAGGCGTATAACTCAACCGCTCTTCATCTGTTTGAAACTTTTTATAGTGATTCGCCTTCACTCGATGCTTACATTGCTTCCACGCAACTCCCATCCTTGCAAAGAAGATTTGTTTAAAACCTTCCGATGCATTTGTGTTATTCTAAGAACAAAAAGAATAAATTAGTTAAAACTTGACAGCTAATGTACAACAGAACAAATAAATAAATCAAACTAATAAGTTACCTTCACTTCCTTCCAAATATTATCAAGTGCTTCCTCGTCCGCCTCTCTCCAATCCAACATTGTCAATGTAAATAAATTTCCACACCTTGCGTAATAACCTAAATGTGACATCAATTTACTTTTAAGTTTACAAACTGGCTGACAAAGTTCATTCCATTCCAATATCTTCTTTTTGTTATCATTCCATTCGAGCCAAGGCCTTGCCCCCTTTCTAACCCTTTTTTTACTAGTAAGGGTAGCCATTGTACCTGGAAAAAAAGTTGATAAATAATGTTTATACATCTTATTCAATATGAATATAAACATAATAGTAATACAAATGGAGATATACAAACACTGTGTAACACAGCATACCTGTGAGATCCTCACCATCTAAAGCGGATGGAGGATTGGCATTCCCAACTGAATTATCAATCTGCTCAATATTTGGGGAAAGTTGACGTGTAGGTGTTTGAAATAAAGAAACTTGAGCTCTTGAGTTGAGGTGTGTATTATGGTATGTTAATTCAATATTTGGTGAAAGTTGTGGTTGCATCTCTCTATTTCCATGGTCCCTTATGTTGTGTTGCACTTGAGTAATTTGAGATGTCCTCTCTAAATCATTTCTCACTGGATTTGTGAGTGGTTGCTTCTCGAGTAGTCTTTCCTCGCCTATGAGGTCGGACATAGTCAACCGACGACGACGACGACGACTCAATGTCATGGATCTGTATATTTGCATTTATCATAGCAAGAAGTTACATTTCAGTTATATATCACATTTCAACATCGGTTATAAAACTAATCAAACATGAAACAAAATATAAAATGATCGATCATTACATTAAAATGATCATGTTCATTTCAAAATCATTTCCAAGAATAAGAGGAGCAACTTAAACCCATTACTGATAAATACTTATTAATTTGAGTCATAGAGATCTTGATTTCATCCATCTCTGTGTAAAACGAATAGTTATATTGAAGACAAGAAAGTAATAACTAAATTGCGCACACTTTAGTAAAAAAAGAAGGGGCTGCACTCAAGGGTGCCTATTTATTTAAGGTGTTGAATTTCAACTATCCTAGAAGTCTCCTGGTATCACCTGCTTCCTTTTACCACAGTGCCAATCTTCCTTTTTTCTTATTCAAAACAGTATACTCCCATGTTCACAATGTCTCCTACTACTAATACATCCTCTAGTCCTGCTAATCCAACAACTCTTGCAACCATTCCACCCTTCTCCATAGCTAACATTTGGAATTATGCCTAGACCTTTGGCAGATTTTTCTTCTGCGCAACACAGGAGTGGCCCTATGTGAAGCCCAAGCCCTCCGTTGCTCAAAGACACCAGGCTGCCCCAACAACTCACGAATTATACATTGGCCTGTCATATTTATGTTTCCATGGCCTTGGCCAACGACATCTCCTCTTTCTAGCTCGTCTCCCGCAACTTTGCTACCTTCATCATTGCTGGCTCCCTTGCGCCTGCAGCCGATGTCTGCGAGTTGAGCAAAACCTAGTTCCCCTTTCTCCTCCTCTTTTTATGGCAGTGGCTGGAGTGAATGGCCATGTTCCATCACCATAGAAGATCGACAACAACTAGGGGCCATATTGTAAGAGGTCGCAAGGTCTGAACATGTCACATAGATAGGGAACCACAAAAGTAGTAGTAGCGACACCAAGATGGGTCACATTCGGCAACTCACCTCCCATTTCATCTTTCTTTTATATAATAAAAAATCCAGCTATCCCTGGAACAATTATTGAGAAACTCACTCGGTAGGCCGATAGGTCGTTCCAAGTTGTAGCCATAACTTAAAAAAGTTTCCACGATTAAAAAAAACATGCTCCCACATACCACTTTGATGTGAATTGCAAAAGCATGCACACCAACAATGACAACTATTTCAAAAATTAAGGTTTTTACACTCGTTCTCATTCATATTGTCAATGATTAATTGCAAAAAGACTTGCAATATATTTATAGGTTTACATGGAGTTGGAACTCAACTAACCTAATGAACTAACTATGAAAATACCAACAAAATATTAATTATTTTACTTATATTTAAGATGCTAAATTAAACACAAGTATAAACAAAAAGTTGGCCTCGTACACTTTTCATGGTCAATGTTTCAAGTACTTGAGTCATGATGTTTCAAGTAAATGCTTAGGGAATATCCATGTGATTTCCTTCTTTAGGTACAGAGTTCATGTCAGCTCCACGTGATTGCCTTCTTTAGGACCGTTACAGTCCTCTTAGTGATCGTTACAGTCCTCTTTAGAACTCCATGTACAAAGTTCTCCTGGTATCACATGCTTCCTTTTACCACAGTGCCAATCTTCCTTTTTTCTTATTCAAAATAGCATACTCCCATGTTCACAATGTCTCCTACTACTAATACATCCTCTATCCCGGCTACTCCCACAACTCTTGCAACCATTCCACCCTTCTCCATAGCTAACATCTGGAATTATGCCTATTTTACCACCCGGTGACATGCACGCGTGAGACGTGCTTTAATATGTTTAATTATACGTTCTTATCTTCGAGTATCTTTTAGGTCACTTCCTAATTTCGTGTTAGTAATTTAGTTGTGGGGTAATATTCCCTAGAATATTCTTCAAGTACCCAATTAGTCTTTTTACCTTATAGAGCTATCTTGGCTAGCAAAATAACTTATCATTTGGCATAATTCTAATCACTTTACTTTTGAAGATGGATGTATGAGAGAATCCCTAATTTCTAAATTGATGTGATTAATTTCCATTGAGTTTACATAACTCCATTAGCATCATTATCATATACATCATTCCTCCCTCCTTTAAAATATTATTCCATAAAAAGATCTCGACTCAAGCTTTCGTGGAAAACTGGATGGGCCATACAACCAAAACAAATATTTTTGAGAATTTTGGATTTTTTATCTGAGACACAATAAACCTCTCATTTTTGGGTCCAAAAACTAAGTTGGCAACCACTTAAGGTTTTAGATTAACCCAAATATGTTGAACCCCAAGAAAATATCTCAATCACAGCCCACTAGAGACTAAAGCGTGGAACAAATAAGATGAAACAAAACCCTATTCCTTCTCCACCAGTGCACTCCCACAAGCTCCTTAAGGCCTAGACCTTTGGCAGATTTTTCTTCTGCGCAACACAGGAGTGGCCCTATGTGAAGCCCAAGCCCTCCGTTGCTCAAAGCCACCAGGCTGCCCCAACCACTCGCGAATTATACATTGGCCTGTCAGATTTATGTTTCCATGGCCTTGGCCAACGACATCTCCTCTTTCTAGCTCGTCTCCCGCAACTTTGCTACCTTCATCATTGCTGGCTCCCTTGCGCCTGCAGCCGATGTCTGCGAGTTGAGCAAAACCTAGTTCCTCTTTCTCCTCCTCTTTTTATGGCAGTGGTTGCAATGAATGGCCATGTTCCATTACCATAGAAGATCGACAACAACTAGGGGCCATATTGTAAGAGGTCGCAAGGTCTGAACATGTCACATAGATAGGGAACCACAAAAGCAGTAGTAGCGACACCAAGATGGGTCACATTCGGAAACTCACCTGCCATTTCATCTTTTTTTATATAATAAAAAATCCAGCTATCCCTAGAACAATTATTGAGAAACTCACTCGGTAGGCCGATAGGTCGTTCCAAGTTGTAGCCATAACTTAAAAAAGTTTCCACGATTAAAAAAAACACGCTCCCACATACCACTTTGATGTGAATTGCAAAAGCATGCACACCAACAATGACAATAATTTTGAAAATTAAGCTTTTTACACTCGTTCTCATTCATATTGTCAATGATTAATTGCAAAAAGACTTGCAATATATTTATAGGTTTACATGGAGTTGGAACTCAACTAACCTAATGAACTAACTATGAAAATACCAATAAAATATTAATTATTTTACTTATATTTAAGATGCTAATTTTACCTGCGATAATTCAGTAACATATACTTTTTATCCACGGGGTTTCTCTATCAATGACTTTTTATCCACGGGGTTGATATATGTCTGACTCTACTTGGTAGGAGGCAAGCAGAGGCCGATGCTGAAGATATTACAAAAACTAAAGGAAAAGAAAGGATATTGCTTCAGATGATGTGAGCCCTACGTGTAATAAGAGGCCCATGGATGAACATACGTCTCAGTTCAGTCCCAAACACAAAAGGACCAATGTCACTAGGGAAAGGGTTAAGATCTGTAGACAGATGACTCGGTGTTTGGTCCATGGTGGGGGATCATCCTCCCCTTATAGTGAAGTGGATCCATTTACCTTTGACCCTGAGCACTCGATCATACTGGAGCAGCTAAAAAATGATGCAGACTCTATCTTTTGCCACACAAATAATGTTGTTAATGTGTTCCACTATCATGAGTATGCCCCTAATTTTCAATTCATTAGGGATTTTAATGTTGATGATTTATGGAATGTGGTGAAGCATCGAATGCAAGTGGTAAATTCTCACCCATACTTGTATTTTTTTAATTTTGTTAAAATATTTGGCATTATGCTGATGTCTTTGCCTTTCTTTCAAGGTGTGATGGGTGCCACCATCACCATCTTAAGGGAGAAAGAACACCGTCCCCAAATGCTTATGAGGACGAGAGATAGGCCAATTCTATGCTCCTTACCCACCATGGGACCATGAATCCATGATTGAGGAACTGAAGACTGCGCAAGCTAATTATGAAAAGGCCAGAACTGAGATTAAGGAGAAGTATGATCAGTTTGTAGTGAACGTTCAACAACTATTAATTATAAAGCATATAATATAGCGAATTCAGTAATCACAAAGCAAATTCAGCAAACTAGCTAATTCAGAAAACTAACAAAATATATGTTCAGATATGCAGCAAACTATCTGTTCAGTTATGCATTTGTTATAAGAAACACTACTCAGTTATGCATCAGTACAAAACCAAACTACAAATGCTCCAGTTCAAAAACAAAAAATAACTAGTTTATAACTATATCTCCCTCAAGCATTGTCCCTCTAAATTTCATCTCCATCTTCGTGATCATTAGCTTGAACAACACTAGTGTCAACTATTAATCCATCTCCATCCCTCACCCACCGTAAGTTGTGATCTTCATTCAAATTTTGCATGACAAACGGCTCATATCCATTAAGCAACAATTCTTCTCCAGTTTCTTGAACTTTCGTGTACCTATCAAATTGGTCTTTTGGTGTTATGGGAACAACAACATGCCAATCTGTATCGATAGGGTCCTGCACGTAAAATACTTGTTCTGCTTGGGATGCTAGTATGAAAGGTTCGTTACTCTCTCGATCATCTTTATATTTCAAATGCTTGAAATTCACCAGCGTATAGTTAAACTCGTCAACTTTTGTACCCATGCGATTTTCAACCCAATCACACTTGAATAACACAAACTTCATGCCATTAAGATACTGAACCTCAATAATATCCGTTAGTTCCCCATAGTATGTAATATCACCCACAATGGGGTTTTTATCCTTCCGGCTAGAATAACTCATTTGTTCGGCTTTTATAAAAACTCCTCTATTTTGAGTTTTCTTTCCCTTATCAAGTCTCTTTGTTCGAAATCTAAAATCGCTAACAATATAAGTGTTGAATCTGACCGCATCCTTAAGAGGACCTAAATACAAGCATTTGATTTCTTCGAATATTTTCACAACGTCACGTCCCAATTTAATAACCTACAGTATATTAAAGTAAATGTCAATACAAAAGTATAGTATTTATTCATAATTCAACTATTAGTTATGATATTTTCGCTTACATAATCCTTAAACCATTTGTGGAACTCATCGTTGTGAAGACGATTAACACGATTCTTTTGTGAATCTTGAGGATACTTTGATGAAAGTTCCGCAAGATGCTTTCTACAAGTAAACAAATAGCCATATGTCAATTCCACAAAAAATATAAAAATGGTTTTTAAAAACACCAATTACTTATAATCAAACTTACTCAACAAATGGCGCCACTGCCTCAGTGTTGGTAAGAACGTGTCGATGAGCTTGCATATACATTACAGAATCAAGTTCAAATTGAAATTTTTTCCCAATTGCACGACCATTTATATGCCCCCAGTCATCATTTCTAGCCGTTCGGTTAGACTTAGTTTCCACATCCACATACTGGGAACAAAAAGTCATGCATTCCTGAAGAATAAGAGAGTTGGCAATCGAGGCCTCGGGATGAGCCCGATTACCAACGTAGCCTTTTAAAGTGTGGAGGTACCTTTCAATAGGATACATCCAACGGTAAAGGACACAGCCATCAATTAAGAGTTCGTCCGGCAAATGTATAGGCAAATGTTCCATCACATCAAAGAAACCCGGAGGGAATATCTTCACAAGGCTACAAAGTGTAAGGGCCATCCGATCTTCAAACCTTTCCAAATCAGCTGCGGTAACTGCTTTTGAGCACAGTATAACAAAGCAATTGCTCAATTCAATCAAGACTTTGACAATACCCTTTTCACGGCTATTGGAAGTAATTGTTGCATTAAAATATGATTATCATGGCTCTTTAATCCCAAAATATTTCTTTCTTGCATGTTCACGCACCGTGAAATGTTCGAAGAGTAGCCATCAGGAACTTTAACATTCTGCAACACTTTTAAAAAAATCTCCTTCTCTTTGTTACTCATCGTGTACTCTGCTGGGAGGAGGTACTCTAGATTTAACCCTCATGGTTGAGGATGTAGCTCTGATCTAATACCCAATTTTTTTAGATCTTTTCGAGCCTATAAATTGTCTTTTGTCTTCCCTTTAGTACCCAACAATGTAAACAGGACATTATCGCATACGTTTTTCTCAATATGCATGACATCAAGATTATGGCGAATAAGATTATCCTTCCAATATGGCAATTCAAAAAATATTCTCTTTTTTTTCCAACCAAATCTACATTTCGAACTACCTGTTTACTTTTTTCTAACGCCTCTCTTTCCCTCCTTCTAAAGACATCTTCCATCTTATATTCACATTCAATGTCAAAATCATTCAACTGTTGCAATACTTGTAAGCCCGAAAGTTTAAGTGGGGCTGGACGTAATTCTACCCTCCCATTAAATGGTGCCTTCTGCCTACGAAGCCTATGGCGCGAGTCTAAGAATCGACGATGACCCCAATAACAGAATTACTTACCCTTATCTAATCGCATTGACTGGTGGTCTTCGTTATAGCAAGGGCAAGCAAATGTACCTTTTGTGCTCCATCGCGATAACATCGCATAAGCGGGGAAATCGTTAATGGTCCACAACAACGATGCCTCCTTACTTTACGAATCGTAAGTTTGTATACCATCAAACCATAGCTCAATCAACTCATCAATCAATGGCTGTAAAAATACATCAATCTTATCTCCGGATCCTTTTGGTCCATCTATAAGAATAGACAAAATCAAGTTAGGTTGCTTCATGCACAACCATGGAGGTAAGTTGTAAATAATGAGGATAACTGGCCATGTGCTGTGCTTAATGCTCATATTACCAAACAGATTAAATCCATCAGCAGCTAACCCAAGTCTAACATTGAGAATCTCCCTCGCAAAAAAAGGGTTTTTCTCATTAAAAGTTTTCCAAGCAGGAGAGTTAGCGGTATGTCTCATTACACCATCGTCGATCCTTTCTTCAGCATGCCATTTCATTAAAGGAGCTGAATAGGATGACCAAAATAATTTCTGCAATCTCGGTTTCAAAGGGAAGCATCTCATTTTCTTTACGGCTACCTTCGGACCATGGACACCATCAATACTTGAGTCCTCATCTTTATATCGAGAAGATCCGCATATGCCACACTTTTCAAGACCCTCGGTTTCATTACGAAGCAACATACAGTTATTTGGGCATGCATCCCATGTCTTGTACTTGAATCCAAAGTCTTTTTTTAGCTTGTTGGCTTGGTAGAAAGACTTGAGAATTCTAGCATGCAGAAACATCATCCCCAAAAATTTCAATAAAGCCGTGAGATAACAATTTGTCCAACCATGAAGTTGCTTCATTTGCAAGAGTTCAACAACAAATGATAATTCGGTAATCCCAAGCGGACAATTTTCATAAAAGTCGCATTGAGCCTTTTTCATAAGAGTATAGTACTCTGGAACATCTCCGTCGGATTCAAAGACATCTTCGGTGTTATATTCTTCCTCACGCATATTGTCATGCGCGTGGGAAATACCTATTCCCTCTTGAATTATTGTAACCACGTTATCTCGAGCACTCAGTTCAACAGGTATATGTATATCATCAACTAACATATCATCACCCGAAGTATTTATATTGCTGCTTACACTACCAAAAGTTGTCCGTGAAAAATCCAAACCTTTTATGTCTTGTCGAAACCATGCATCTTAAGGTGATCTCTCACAGTTTGTCGGGCGTGGTACACTCGATTTGCACATCTCTTAAAGAGGAAATATATTTTCGTTGTCTCAATGTTTTTATTAGCATATGCATAGTTAAGAAACCCTTCAATCCCATTAATGTATTCCTTTGAACACCGATTGCGAATATCAATCCAACTCTTATCCATGGTTCCCATCTATGAATCTAAAAAAAATGTCAGTAAATTTATATTTCATAATATAAAGATAAAGAGATTAATAATGTTTTAGTAAGATGATGAAAGCTAAAAAGATTAATAATGGCAAACATGAATTCCTAAAAAGATTAGCACATAAAAGGAGAACAAACTATAAAATAAGAACATAATTCATCACATCAATTTAAGTATTATTATGGCTAACTAAACCGAGCAATTCAAATTTGAAATATTGAAGTATTAATGCACGAATGATAATGGAAAGTATCAAACAAAAATTCACACAATCAACTAATTAACATCTACGTCACTAAACATTTACACATTAAAAAACTCACAAAGCACATACCCATTTTCATCCTCGTTTGAATCCGTATGCTCATTTTCTTCTTCACGTGGCACAAACTCGTCATCAGCACCAATGATTTTGTTTTTACTCTTTGAACCACTTTTTTTATTTTTATCTTTGTTTTGAAGTTTCGAATACCTTTCGTGTATTCCCAATTCCTTCAATTTTTCTCTATTCTCTTCTATTCTCTTCCTCTTTTCTTTCTCGTACTCCTTCATTGTCACGAACTTTTTCTGAGAAAAGATATGTAATTAAAGAAGGAATGAGACTCGTACTACTTCTTTAACATGTTAATTTCATTTCTATACTTGCTCCCAAAGTAGTTGTAGAACTTTAATGACTCATTTGGTTCGAGGTTTGGAAAAGGAATTTAGAATTCCCCTCATCTAGAATTACAATGTTTGGTTGGAAATTTGGGAGGAACTTAGAATTACTGGAATTTATAATTCCAACAAAATTGGAATTCTCATTTCCCCTCTAAAATGGGGGAATCCTATATTCCTGGGCATTCTAGTTTACTTTTGTGGTGAGACAAAAATACCACCTCACTTAAACTCACACATACATTATCTCTCTCTTACACACACACTCTCTCTCTCTCTCTCTCTTTCACACACACACACATACTCTCTCTCTCTCTCTCACACACACACACACACACACACACACTCTCTCTCTTTCTCTCTTATACACATACACACACTCTCTCTCTCTCTCACAACACACACACATAATCTCTTTCTCTCTCACACACACACACACTCTCTCTCTTTCTCTCACACTATCTCTCTCTCTCTCTCACACACACACACATATACTCTCTCACACACACTCACACACACATACACACACACTCACCACACACTCGTGCGCACACACTCAAATCAAGTAGAAGGGTATTTTAATTAAATGATATTTATTCCTAATATGGGAAAATAATTTAGATGCCGAAAAAAAAAAGAATTCCCGTTCGAACCAAACAATGGAAAGGAATTCAAGATTCCAGGAACTTAGAATTCCTGGAATCAAGAATTCCCATATCTTTTCTAAACCTCGAACCAAACGATCCCTAAATCATTTTTATCCTTGCCTTTAGCTTTGTAGTAATAAAACCCAATATCATTTAACTTCATTCTTAGAAATACATAAAAAAAAAAGATCTACCAATCATAACTTTACATCAAAAACCTAATCAATCGTTCTACAAACCTCAAATACATAAAAAAAACACATTAATGGTTTGGGAGAAGAATAATTTTAGGATATTTGAATAATTGGTTCATGCATTTAAGAATTTCTTTAAAAATTAAATAAAAATTATTATAGAATCATTGAGCCAACATGAACCATAATGCTATATAACATCAAACAAAATAAATAGCCTATTATAGATCTTCTTATTAGGTCACATGGAAAGCTACAAAAAAAATTAAATTGAACAAATAAGCATCCACTCTTTATTTACATTTTATATAAGTATTACACATATGGTTATTTATTTACAGTTTTATGTATATGGCATCACTAATTATGTCTAAAGAATAATTTTTGATCACCCATTGTTACCATTGTGCAACAGACTATTTACAGTAGCATATTTTGAAGAAGAAAAATAATAAATAAATTAATAACAATAATTTCTATGCTGTTTTCCTAAAAAAAAAGTAAAGATGAAAACTTACCATAAAAAGAAAATAACGGGAGAGATAACCCAACTGGGGGAGGGAGAGAACGAAGCTGTGGTGGGTGGGGGGGCGGAGCGCGCCGCTGTGGGTGGAGAAGAAACGGCCGTGGGTGGGGGGGGGGGAGGGTGACGGGGGGCGGTTTGGATTTGTTGGAGACGAGATTTGGGTCTTTGGTTTGTTTATTTTTTTGTTTTTCATTTTTTGTTTTTTTTGAGGTGGGAAGTTAGGTTAAAGTGTTAGAGAGGGAGATGAAAACAATTAGTGGTGGGAATCAATTTTTTTAGCCTTCTTATTTGGTTTATCTTTTGATACAGTAAGTATTTACCGTCTCATTTGCTTTACTTTATAAGACGGATATAATTAATCGTATCAAAAAGTGACCTTTTTTTAGGCGGGTATAATTAACCGTATCAAAAAATGACCTTTTTTAGACGGATATAATTAGCAGTCCCAAAAAATAATAGTTTTTGAGACGGCTCATTATATCCGTATAAAAAAGTATGTTTTAAAGACTATATTTTGTCTGTCTCAAAAAATAGGGTCTTAAAAGCAACTTTTTTTTGTAGTGATTCCTACAGTTTTAGAAGTATTATGGGTTTTCGCCCCTGATTTCAAGACCTGTCATGGGGTAAAATTTTCATTTGTACTTGGCCATGTCCGAATCAGCAGTTAGCTCAGCATTAGTCCGATAAGAAAATAAAGTGCAAAACCCATTTATTATACTAGTAAAGCATACAGAGGAGTTGATATTCGATACCCAAGGCTGGAGAAATTAGCACTGGCCCTGATTGAAGCTTCCTGAAGGATGATGCCTTATTTTTTGGCTCATACCATTATTATCTACATAGACCTACCTCTATCCCAAGTTATTCATGGTCTGAGAAGTCGGGTAGACTGATGTCTTAGACTATAGAACTAGGAGAGTATGACATCTAGTATGAAAGTATGACCACCATCAAGGGTCAGTCCATGGTATATTTGATAGCCAAGTTTACTTATGAAGAAAAACCAATTGAGCATACTTTAGCGGAAGAGAGATCAGTAGCGAAAGTGGTAAAGTAGACTTTTATAGAAGAAAGCTTAGCCCCAAAATAGACTAAGCATAATTATTTGGAGGAGATCTCACCAAATAAACATACTCGTAGCGATATAGCTCTACCATTAATCCGACCAACCAAAATATTACTTCACCAGAGTCATCGGCGGGGTAAGAAGATGTGGCTCATAATTTAGAGTGCATAAAGAAGATATTCAAACATGGTTGTTCTATTGACAAATATTTTACAGAGGAGATACCTATTTGATATATGTTTATTGATGGATCATTCTGGTCCACTAGTAGAAAAGGGGGATTAATAATCACAACTTCAAATAACAATTATGTGAAATATGCTCTCAGATTCCATTTTGAAGCCTCAAAAAACAAAGCCATGTACGAAGAACTTATAGCAAATTTTAGCCTCGCATTATCCCTTGGTGCCTAGCATATATAGCCACATAATGATTCTCAGTTGATAGTTAATTAGTTATTTAGAGTCTACGAAGAAAGGGAGGAGTCCATGGATAAATACCTAGGCAAAGCCAAGAGTTTATTAGTAAAATTCCCTACTATTCAGATAATGAGAATCCCAAGGTCAAAGAATACCCGAGAAAATGCACTTGTTCGGCTATCATCGGTGATAAGGACAAAGCTAGGAGAATAGTGTCAGTAGAAATCCTCACATGTAGGAGTATTAACAAAGAGAATACTAGATTCATAGTGGTAGAGTTAGGACAATCCAGGATGGACCCCATATGAACATACTTAGAGCATGGTACAGTACTAATAGACCCTAAAGAGGCAAGAAGGCTCTAGTATAGGACAACAATGTATATCCTAGAACGAGAAATGTTATATTAAATAGGCTTCATCATACCATTACTCAGGTGTGTTAACCCTAGAGAAGTTAATGACTTGATAAAAGAAGTGCATGAGGACACTTGTGGAGTACATTCAATGTGAAGATCACTACTAAATAAAGTAGCCACATAGAGCAACTATTGTCTCACCATGGAGGCAGATTACGTAAATTATGCGAAAAGGTGTGTCGAGTGCCAAAAATATGCCACCATCCATACGAGTCCGGGAGCTTCCCTTATGCCAATCACATCCCCCTAGAATTCACGACATGGGAAATAGATCTAATCCGACCTTTAACCAAGGCTATAGGTATACTCAAATACTTGGTCATTATAATGGACTACTTCACCAAATGGGTGGAAGCTAAAGCATTGGTGGATATTGGATATGAAAAAGTATTCCACTTCATCTGGAAGAAGATCATTTGTCGTTATCGGATGTTATATGTTTTCATTACTGATCCTGGCATTCAATTTGAAATCAATAGTTCGAAGACTACTATGTACAATCCAAAATCCAAAAATGGCATTCGGCACCTGTCTTCCTCAATGCAATGGGAAAACATAAGTAACTCGACATAATAAGAAATCTGGTAGAAGATGCCAAAGGAAGTTGGATTAATAAACTCTAAAGTATTATATGGGTATGCAGTACAATGCCAAGGATGGAAATAGGATATACCCTTTATATATTGGCATTTAAAATAAAAGCAACAGTCCTAACAGAATTAGGTTTGCCAACTCCCCGTGTCCTAAATTTTGACTCGCAAAAGTGAAACCTAATGAGAAGACTAGATCTTGATCTAATGGAGGAAGTCAGAGAACACTTCGGGTGGTAGCGTACCAATAATGAACTTCTCATTTGTACAAAAAAGAATAAAACTGAGCACCCTGAAGGAGAGGGACTAAGCAATGAAAAAGATAATCCATAAAGGTAACAAATTCATGCGAAATTAGCATGGTCGATAAAGAGTAACTGAAGTTATCCAAATAGGGACCTACATAATTGAAAGACTAGAAGGAGAGAAATTTAAAAATCCGACACTAAACACCTATGAAAGTACTACCATTAGTGGAGAACATTTAATACCATTTAATTTCTTATAACCCAATTCTAGGTGATGAAAAAGAGTTTTTATAAATAAACATTATAGTTTCTTTTATATTTTTTTGTTGGTATAAGGAGATACATTAAAAAAAATTATCCCACAACATAAAACCACACAACTTCATGTATGACCTCGTTGAAAGGTCACGAACAAGATGTTTCACTTCATGTATAATCTTGCCTCAGAGCATGCCAAGAACGAGAATTTCTACCAAATTTAGGAAATCCATTGCAGTTATATGGATAACAAGATCCGATCATAACTATATAAATGAAAAGATAGTTCCTAACACATTTGGTAATCTTAGGTAACTAACATCGGCATTTGGTTAGGATGACAAGATCAATCGATACGACCAACAAAGGGCGTTAGTAGATACTAAGACTGGACAACCTAGGTTCATCTAACCTTGGTAAATAGTAAGGAAGATTATTCAGGCAACATTTGACCACGTGATCATAAGACTAAGCTACTAGCATAACCATTTTTTAGCACATGGCATCCATTAAGCTGACGTGACTGAAAACTATAACAATTATATTTTATCGGCTTGTGAAAGAGATATATAAGTAAGGGGGAGAAAATGAAGAAAGGCATGAATATAATGTTCTGTTATAACTTAATGGTTACAACAAGAATGTAAAATTATTCCAAGACATCACAAAAGTATACTACAAGAGAATCAGCATTCACGATAAGGGGTTTACTTACTTGATGAAACCTCAAAACCAGTAAGAGGAATGTCTAAATCTTGAGGAGTAATGATCACCTGTAAGTCTCTAATCTTAGACTGACTACGCGAACTGACTCAATCTACTAGATTCAAAGGTTTTCTTAAATCTTAATCTCCATCAAGACCTAGTCCTAGGGGTATTTTCTTATTAAACTCACTAGAATGGCATTTGGAGGAATCTATGAGGAATCAAGCCTGAAAGAAATATTGAAGAGGTCCAAACAACCTGGGTTATGCTAGTACCATAACTCATTCTCATTAGGAATAATTGCCACTACTGGAGCATTGAGCCAATCATACTTATAGGCGACTTTCTTAGTGTGATCAAGCCTTGCCTCCATATGTATGAGAGCCTCATCGTATCCCTCCATCCAAATAGTGCGAGGTTACTTATGAAACTGATATATCATGCGATTTACCCTCTCGCTTAACCTCTTCATAGTGTACAACTTATTCTTAATAGTTTGTCCTTGGTCTGATAGAGTCTTCTTAATCCTCTCTTCTTTAACTGATCGTAAAACCCTCCCTTATTAATGAGAAGATTGTCCTTTCGATCACTTTATTTACGCTAACTCTCATATTGGGCGAGAGGGTTTGAATTTATTATCCTTTCAATCACTTTATTTAACTTGTTACCAGGTCTGAATTTCTTTAAACCTTCAAGCTCAAACCGCAGAGCATTATTTTCTTGTTCAATCATTGTAGAAAATTCTCTAGTAGTGGTTAGGTCAACATTAAGAACAAACTCTTTTATGAATAAGATGATGCCAAAGAAAGTTATTTCTTATCAAACCCACTACTCTTCTGCAGTTCGTCCAACTTTTTCTCATGATGAGTGTTGATGTAAAAAACTAGATTACTCTAATAATAATTTAATCACAGATAAATAAATAAGACAGAATATTTTAAAGTGGTTCAGCCTTATGTGAATGGCCTACGTCCACTTGTTATGCTATTGCTGAGTGTTTGGGAATTCTCGATTACAAGTTCTCTCAAGAAATTCTGATCCCTTTGAATGAGGATGATACAAGGTATTTATAGCCCACAGGCTGTACATGAAAGGGCTGGTACATTAAATGATATACATATGAAAGGGTCATACATTTACTGCAGCGTGTGCGTCAAGATGATAATCATTCAATGAATTGTTGAACTGTTGATTATCTGGAAATTAATGATACGACCGAGATGCAATTCGGACCGCCTTAGTTGCTCGTTGCTCTGAAGTTTGTCGGAGCGCTGGAATACCTCGGAGTGCTAAAGTTCCTCGGTGTATCCTCGTTGCTCGGAGAGAACATGAGTTGGTCGGGGAAATGAACTTCCTCGTTGCTATTGTGCCACGTAGATTGACACGTGTCTTCGTATTATTCGTCCATATCAGCATATTAATTTTGGTATCAACAGAAGCCCCCAATGTTTCATATTTCAAACTTTGAGGAGTATGGAACATTCTTTCTCGGTATATGGCAATATTAAATGACTTTCCTGGATTTTAGGAGCATTTTCTTTGTATTTGAATTTCCTTCAATATTCGCAGAATTCGTCTTTTTGAATTTTCATAAGCGCTTTGATCTTCGTGCAGTTTTTGTCCTTTTAGCCGCCGGTAATACAATAGTTTCTTTTTCGTAATCATTTCTTTTGCCGCTTCCCAAGGTAAACTATTTAAACTTCTTAGGTAACCATACCGTCTTCTACCTTTTCCAATTTTCTGCATTCAAGCTTTCTATTCTCTCTTTCTCTCTTGTGCGTTCATCCTTGTTTTCGTTCGTTGTTGATAGCTCTCCTTTCTTCCTGTAAGCTTTTCTTCCTTCTTCTTTTATTCACCATGGTTTATATTATTGAATCTATTGAAAAATTCCGTTCTGATTTTTCCATCCCTTCTTGGGTGATTTTAGAGGAGTTGTCTGAACCTCAAAATTACTTTCGTTTGGCTGAGGGACATTGGTTTCCCAGTCTTTTTATTGCTGAATGTGGGTTTTCCTTTCCACCAAATCCATTATGTTTAGAATTTTGTGAGTACTTCGATGTTGTCCCTGCAAAAATAGCCCCCAGTACATGGAGAATAGTTAATGGGGTGCATAAGTTAAATCAAACTCATGGAACTCGTTTAGGAATTCCTGAGATTATGTTTTGCTATAGATGGGCTATTCTAGACGATGTTTATTATTTAAAAACTAGATTTTTGAATAGGGCTCTGGTAGTCAACCTCCCTGATGCCCACAGGGATTATTTTGAAAATGGGGTCATTATAAAAAATTGGCAACATGCCCCTTTACCCGGAGATGAAGAATATGATGGTCCCAAATGTCCCCCCTATGGCAATGGGATAGGTTATTTCTGTTTTATTGACTTTCTAAAATTTTGATTTCATCTTGTTTGTATAAATGCGTGATTGACATTTCAACTTATTTTTGTTTGTAGTTGACAGCAAGAGAAAAACTCCCAAGGAATCAGAGGTAAATATAAGGCAATTGAAACATATCTGGAGTTTACATCAGAAGGTTGCAGACGAGAATATCAGGCCTGCCTCATATTTTTTGCAGTACAGGAGCTATACGTCGTCCTTTACTGCTCGCCCTGTGGTCAGCACCAGTGATCCAGTGCAAATTCTTGAAGACTCTGATCCAGAATCTCATATCCCTTTGAGCCAAAAAATGGGCAAGAGAAGAGTACCTACTCTCTTTGAGGAAAGTTCCTCTGCTGGCGATGGGAAGAAAACCAAGGTTAATGTCCCAAAGGGGACAAAGAAAATTGATGATGCTCCTTCTGTTGTTGTTCAGAAGGTTGCCGAGAAGCCCCCAGTGGCTCCTGTGCAGAAAGATGCACCTGTTGAGGTAATCACTATCTCACCAACCAAAAGTTCCTCTTTGGTTGAAGTTGCTGAGAAGGCACCAAGGAGATTGAGGAAATCCTCCTCGGTCAATATTTCTGGAACCAATCCCCAGCTCCTAGCTGGTGGAGATGGTGTTCCAATTATTGTTCCTCCAAGCTCTACGACGATCTTGGCAAAATTTTCACCTATCCCCGAGGTGCAAGGTACTGAAGAAGACCTTACTCGAGATGTGGTTACTTCTCTGGTTGCTCGTCATTTGGCTTCAGTAAGTATGTACACTCTGAGATTTTTATATTTTCCTTTGTTGTTTCCCAATTTTATTTCTGATTTCATTTTCCTCTTTTGATTGCAGTTGACAAGTTGTTTCAATTTAATCCTTAAAAAGGATGAAGCGATCAAGGCTTCTTGCTCCTCGTCCACTGTAGAGGGAGCACTGGAGAAAGCTATTAAATCTGTGAGTGAGTCCCGTCAGAAGTATGACGAGGATAAAACTGAATGGGAAAAGAAATTGGTTGCGTCTGATGCAAAGAAGGTACAACTGGGTAATAAGGTGAAGGATTTGGAGAGACAGAATAAAGACTATGCCGAGAAACTTTCAGGCTTTGGGGAGCTTAAAAATAAAATGAAATCAGCTGAAGAAGAGCTGACACTTCTACGAGAGGTAAATCATCAGAAAGAGGAGGTGGAAAACAAATTGAAGGCCGCCGAGAATCTTATGTCCGAGAAACTATCCTCGGAGAAGATGAAGAGAAAAACAGCTGTGAAGACATCCTTTAAAACTGGTTGGGACAAATGATGGGACAGGGGAGTGGCAGCCATGACGACCCAAGTGAAATATGGAAGTTTGAAATATTTTCATGATGGTTGGGTTGTAGCACTGCAAGAGTTGAAGGTGAACGAGGACTCCGAGCTATTTCAACAACATCTCCCTGGTCCTCCTCCAGTTATTGAAGATGAGTCTTCAGACGAAGCTGCATCTGAAGAATCTTCAATGACAGTGGGTGATCAAGTCCTTGTTCCACCACCCAACCAGATAGCCACCGAGGAGATTTCGTCGTTGCCTGCTCCTCCAGAACAAGTCCCAGCTTCTAATAATCAGACCATTGTTCCTACCGAGCAACCGAGCTCCTCGTCCCAACCTCCCAAGAAAGTCTTGGGAGACAAGGAAAAGGTGTGAAGTTGTTCGGTACTCTTTTTATGTTTCTCTTTGACTTATCCTCTGTACTCAAAACGATGTAATCTTGTTTGATGATGTAATAAAATCGGATCTTTCTGCATTTTGTCTTCTTTTTGATGATTGATTTTTCTTTCTTTGATAGTCTGTGGCTAGAATGGAACTGATATCTGCTCATGATACAAAGCTGATGCAGCAATGCCGTGAATATTATAAAGCTGGTCATACAAATTTGAGTGTATCTGAAATTGCTGACATCTTGGGTCATGATGCTTCAGAACAGGCAGTTGATGCTTATCGATACCTGAAGGATTTATTGGACCGAGCTGTGGCCAATAATGTGGTATACTATGAGTTAATCGAGGAACTTCATTATTCCTTAGAATATTTACAACATCAACATAATGAATCAACTGCTTTGCTGCACAAGGAGTATGAAAATAGATATCAACAGCTTTCTTCTGAAACAGGCCATAAAAAGATCCTTGCTGGATACGATATTAGGGAGAGAACCCTGAAAGGTGAAGTTGAAGCCTATAGGTAGATTGCTGAGTTGCTGGAACAAGAGAACAATAGTTTGCAGAAAAAGTTGGCACAGTATGACTCTGCAGCTTCATCTTCCACTACTTTAATACCGGTTACCGATGAGGGTTTCTCGTTCCTAGAGGTTGAGAATGCCAAATTAAGGCAAGAGTTGGATACTCTAAGAAGATATGGTATTTCCACTACTGCTCGGGGACGAGGAAGAGGGTCTCGTGAGCGAGGAAGAGCTGTTCAAAATGTTGTCGAGGAGAAAAATTCTCCACCTGCTCGGAGTCGATCAAGAGTTCTCAGCCGTAATGTTGAAGAATCTCGTACTCTGTCAACATTGGAAACTCAAGCATACCAATTGAACGCCAAAGATCGGGATTTATCTGAAATGTCCAAGAGAAATCTATCTTTGGAAGATCAACTTACTGCAACGAAGTCTGCTTTGAATGATAAAGATGTTTTTGCCAAGAACCTTCACGAACAATTGGATAGATTAACCTTCCAATTCCATAAACAGCTCAGGGAATTTTGGATGGCAGGATACAATGAAGCCCTTGTTCATTTAGATTCTCGTATTGAACATGCCAATAATGAAGGTTATAAGCAGGGGTGGTTGAACGCCCTGGGTGTACTAAAATTGGAGCAAGGGCATTTTTTATGGGATTATCATGCTCCAGGGTTACTAGACTTGCCTGTGCCACCTTTTAAATTGGACATGAAATGGATCCCAGCTCGTTCCATTCCTCGGAGTTTAATTTCAATATATCTTGGTGACTATAGTCTTCATTCTCAGATTGAATTATCTCATCCCGAGCATCTCTTGGATACACCTTCTGTGATGAATGTCAGAATGCTCAGAGATGTTAATTTCATTAATTCTCCTCTTTGCTTAGAAGATCCTCCTGCTGGCGAAGAGCCTGTTTCAAAAGCTAAAGGAAAGAAACCAATAGAATAGGATTTTCAATGTAACAGTTAGCACATATATGTAGCTTGTAATATATTCTGACCTTAATGAAAGAATTTCATTTTTTTTTGTTTGCAAATCTTTATTGCTATTGTTCTACGTTAAACACAAAGTATGTATCTGTTAAAAAGATAACAATTTTGTGCTATTCATTAACCAACTTAGTAATAAATATGAGAAATGTTGCTCAATAAAGTAATGAGTATAAAGATGTTTAAAATTTGGCCAACCAACCAAGGTTATTAAATTGTGCTCGTCGACCAATTATAGTTAGTGAGAGCTTATCCCCGACTAACCATACTTGGTAAATTTTTGTCTTTTTTATAAAATGTGTCCGACCAACTAAGGTCGATAAATTCTGCTTGTCGACCAACTATAGTTAAAAGGTTTTTATCCCCGACCAACCATACTTGGTACAGTTTGGAATATTTTGTTCTTCGAAGAACTTTTATATTAATCTTTCCTCCCGACCAACATAAATTGGAATGTGAGAGCATATTTTCAAATCAAATAATATTGTTCTTCCGTCAACCGTAGTTGATTATTGAACTATCAGGTTCTTTCGAACTATCTTGTCCACTAGTTATCTTTCCAACCTTAGTTGATCATGCTAGTGTACGCCTCCCAACCAAAGGAGTATATTTTTTGGTTCTTTCGAACTATCTGTTCACTAGTTATCTTACCAACCTTAGTTGGTCACGCTAGTGTACGCCTCCTAACCAAAGGAGTATATTTTTTGGTTCTTTCGAACTATCTGTCCACTAGTTATCTTACCAACCTTAGTTGGTCACGCTAGTGTACGCCTCCTAACCAAAGGAGTATATTTTTTGGTTCTTTCGAACTATCTGTCCACTAGTTATCTTACCAACCTTAGTTGGTCACACTAGTGTCCGCCTCCTAACCAAAGGAGTATATTTTTTGGTCTCGCCCTTTTACCAACCGGAGTTGGTCGTGGGTCTGAACTATCGTCTTCTTTCTTCTTTTTGCTGTCGAGCAGCGTAGTATACAACACTAGTATTCCCCGAAAAACTTTCAAACAAAGGAGAAGAAAATGGTGAAAACATCATCGTTTTATTCATATTGATGGAACCGTTGTACATTTTACATCATTGATAATACTTGTGAAGGTGTTCAGCATTCCAAGCATTCTTGAATTCTTCTCCTTCTAGAGTTTCTATTCGGTAAGTTCCTGGTCGAACAACTTTTGTAACTCGGTAAGGCCCATGCCAGTTTCCCTCCAATTTATTGTGCTTCTGAATTACCTTCTTTAGCACATAATCTCCTTCCTTTAAATCGCATTTCCTCACCCTTTTGTTGTAGAAAAGAGCTGTTCATTGTTGATAAGCAGCATTCCTAATGGCTGCTTCTTCTCGAACCTCCTCGAGCATATCCAAATCCAGTTTTCTCATCAAGTCACTGATAGGAGAATTGAAATTCAGTACTCTATGCGTTGGAAGACCCAACTCGGCAGGTATTACAGCCTCACTTCCAAATGCCAGCATATATGGTGATTCTCCAGTCGCTGCTCGGGGAGTTGTTCGGTAAGCCCACAATACTAATTGTAGCTCATTAATCCAGTTAGCTTTAGCTTCACTTAGCCTTTTCTTCAAACCATTTAGCAGTGTTCTATTCATCACTTCAGTCTGTCCATTGCTTTGAGGATGGCCTGGTGCTGAATGAACCTTCAAAATGTTCGACTGATGACAATAGGCAGCAAATTCCTCGTTATCAAATTGGGTTCCATGGTCTGTGATGAAGGCATGAGGGAGACCATATCGACAGATGATATTCTTCCAAACGAACTGGTATACCTTCTCATATGTCATATCAATAAGTGGCTCAGCTTCTACCCACTTAGTAAAATAGTCCACTGCAACGACGAGGTACTTGAATCTTCATCGGGTGATCGGCAGTGGTCCAACCAAATCAATTCCCCACATGGCAAATGGCCAAGGGGAAGTTATTGGTGTCAACAATGCTTGTGGAGTTCATCGGATAGAGGAAAAACGTTGGCACTTGTCACATTTCTTAGCATAGGCTATACAATCAGCCCTCATCGTCGGCCAATAGTATCCTTGAGTAATTACCCTTTGTAAAAGTGTTCGACCTGCTACATGAGCTCCACAAGACCCTTCATGGATTTCTTCAATCAATTCTTTCACCTCGGAGGGATGTACACATCTCTGCAAACCTGCCATAATTCCTCGTCTATATAAAATACCATTAGTTAATACATACCGAGCAGCTTTATACTTCAATTTTTTGGCAGCGAGCTTATCCTCTGGCAATTCTCCCTCTTCAATATATACCCTAATGGGATCCATCCAAGATGGTCCTAAATCAAGGGTAATAACATTCATCGTCAGGTTTTCATCTATGCTCCGACTTTCCAGTACTTCAATTGGTATCGTTCTTGGCAGCTCGGTACGAGTAGCTGATGCTAGTCGGGCTAGTGCGTCTGCTTGTACATTCACCATCCTCGGTATTCTCACCAATTGAATGGCATCAAATTCTATCAGTAACTCCATCACCTTTTTATGATACTTCACCATTAAGTCTCCTTTAATTGCATATGTTCCTATCATCTGATTTACAATTAATTGAGAATCACTGAATACAATTACTTGCCGTGCTTCCATAACTTTTGCTAAGTTTAAACCTATTATCATGGCCTCATACTCAGCCTCATTATTGGAGGCTTTGAATTGGAATCGCAAAGCATATTCCATGTCAATCTCATCTGGGGTGTTAAAAATAATTCCTGCCCCGCAACCTGCTGTGCAAGATGAGCCATCTACATATAATCTCCATATGGGTAACCCGTCCTCAAATTCCTTATCTGACAGGGTTCCTCGGTGAAATATTTGTTGCTTCTTTTCATCCTCCCCTGACACTTTTCGCTCCTCGTCGACCATCTCTTCTTGCTCTTTTACCAACTGGAGCTGGTCTGAGCTCGAAGTTGATGATCTTTCTTCATCCATAAGCACTTTTACCAATCGAAGTTAGTCTGGATTTATGTCTGTTGATCCTGTAACATCCACAGGTTGGTCAGCGAGCACCTTTTGCTCCTCGGGGGTATCAGGGTATGTAAACTCTGCTATAAAATCTGCTACAGCTTTCCCTTTTAATGACGATCTGGGTTCATACACAATATCATATTCACCGAGTTCTATTGCCCAGTACATCAGTCTTCCTGATTTTTCTGGCTTGTGAAGGGCTTGTCACAATAGCATGTCGGTATACACGACGATTGTATGGGCCTGGAAATATGGATTCATTCTTCTACTTGCTTCAATTAATGCCAATGCCAATTTTTCTAGCTTTGGGTACCTGATTTCTGCACCTCGAAAAGCCTTACTTGTGTAATAGATGGGTTTCTGAACTCCATTCTCCAATCTAATCAATGCTGAGCTAACTGCATTCTCTGATACCGCCAGATACAAGTACAACTTCTCTCCTGTTATTGGCCTGGACAACAATGGTGGTGCTCCCAAATATTTCTTCAAGTCTTGAAAGGACTTTTCACATTCATCAGTCCATTCAAAAGTTTTTCGAAGTGTTTTGAAGAATGGGAGGCATTTATCAGTTGCTCGGGACACAAATCTATTGAGCGCCGCAACTCGTCCTGTAAGACTCTGCACTTCTTTCTTCGTCGTTGGGGATCGCAGCCCTAAAAGAGCTTTGATCTTTTCTGGATTTGCCTCAATACCTCGTTGGTTGACGATGTATCCGAGGAACATTCCTTCTCGTACTCCAAAGGTGCACTTCGTCGGGTTGAGCTTCATTTGGTATTTATCTAGTTGATCAAAGGTTTGACCTAAGTCAACTAGATGATCAGCAGCTTTCTTGCTCTTTGTTAACATATCGTCGACATAGACTTCCATGTTGCAACTGATTTGTTCGGCAAAAACTTTGTTCATCAGCCGCTGATATGTTGCACCTGCATTTTTCAAACCAAAAGGCATGACATTATAACAATAAGTTCCCATTGGGGTAATAAAAGAAGTACTTTCCCTGTCTTCAGGTTTCATTTTGATCTGGTTGTAGCCAGAATATGCATCCATGAAGCTGAGCAGCTCATGTCCCGAAGTAGCATCCACTAGCTGGTCTATTCTGGGCAATGGAAAATGATCTTTCGGGCATGCTTTGTTGAGATCAGTGAAATCAACACACATTATCCATTTATTATTCTTCTTCTTTACCATCACCACATTTGCTAACCAGTCTGGATATTTCACATCTTCAATGAATTGGGCTTTCTGGAGCTTCTCGACCTCCTCTTGTATGGCCTGATTCTTCTCGGGACTAAACACTCTTCTTCTCTGCTTCACATGCTTGATCTCCTTATTCACATTGAGTTCATGACATGAGAAGTTTGGATCTATTCCTGGCATGTCTTCGTGACTCCATGCAAAAGTATTCTTCCTGTTTCTCAAGAAAGTTATCAACTCTTTTTTTATTGAAGCATCCAACGATGAACCTATCTGGGTTACTCGTTCAGGGTGTTCCTCGTCCAGAATAACATTTTCTGTAGATTCTACCACCTGTCCTTTTACAAGTTGGGATTCATCCCTGGGATCAAGAGTTTCAATTTCTGTACCTTCCTCCACCTGGTAGGTAGTAGTCTTTTTCCTTGATTCCTCAAGCTCCTCTTGCTCGACAGATGAATAATAGCATTCCCGAGCTATTTTTTTATCACCTTTCACAACTCCTACTCCGAAGTTTGTTGGGAATTTTAAGCATTGATGCACTGTAGATGGAACTGCTTCGAACTTCTTCAAACCAACTCTTCCCATGATGATGTTGTAGGTTGACTGCACATTCTTATCCATCACAAAGAAGCGTATTCTTTCTGTTTGACAAGCAGGCCAAGTTCCAATGAATATGTCCAACTTGATCATCCCAAGTGGAAAAACTTTCTCTCCAGTAAAACCCAGAAGGGGTCTATGATAAGGTTCCAATTGAGATAATTTCAAATTCAAGCTATCAAAGCATGAATAGTACATGATGTCTGCCGAACTACCATTGTCCACCAACACCCTTGAAATCACCACATCTTTCATCCTCATTTTGATCACCAAAGGATCGTCGTGAGGGTAAAGAACACGTGCCAAATCGTTTTTTGAAAAACCAATAACTAGCTTCTCTTTATTTACCTTCCTCGGACGATCATCCTCGGCAAGATTTATTCGTTGAATATATGAGCAGGCTTCAGCCTCTCAAAGATAAGCCTTTCTTTCTGCAGTAAGGTCTCCTCCTCCAGCATCTCCTCCTGTAATAACATTACAATCAAATGACCCAAAACGTATGGAAAATACCTCTCGTTCAGGCTGCCTTGGCTTCTTTGGAAGATCGGGGTCTTCATCTGGATCATCTTCATGATCTCTTTTCTTTTTCTCCTCCGTCCGACGAGGAGATCTGGAACAATCTCTAGTTCTATCATCATTCTTCCTTTCACCTCTGTGATCTACATACTTTGACAACTTTCCTCTTCGGATGAGCGTTTCAATCTCGTTCTGAAGGGCTATGCAATTTTTGGTCGTATGGCCATGATCTTTATGGAACTTGCAATATTTGGCCATGTTCCTCAGGTCAGGATTGGTCTTCAGTTTATCTGGCCACTTGATTTCTTCGTTATTCTTGATTTCTTCCAAAACATGATTAATACCCATTTTCAATGGAGTATAATTATCGTATTTCTTCAGGACTTCCCATGACGTCCTATTATTCTTGGAGTGCTTGTCACCACCATTACCTTTTTGCTCTTTCTTCTTAGATTTGTCAACCTCCACCTTGGTTTCTTTATCCATATTCTTCTTCGCAGCCATAGCCTCCTCGGCATTCATGATTTTGGCCGCTTTTGCCATCAACTCCGACATAGTTTTAGGTGGATCTTTGGCCAAAGTGTAGTATAACTTGTTAGGCAGCAATCCACTCATCAAAGCAGTGATCGCTGTCTTTTCTTCGTAATCTATGACTTCCAACTTCTCTTTATTGAAACGAGTTATGTAATCTCTAGTACTCTCACCTGATTTTTGTCTAACACTTAACAAGTGCGCTACTCGCTTTACCGGCTTTGCTCCAAAACAGAAATTGCCAATGAACAACTCGGCTAACTGAATAAAAGTCGAAATCTTACCCCGAGGAAGATTATTGTACCATATCTGTGCAGATCTGGTAAGAGTTCCCGATAATGCTCTACACCTCATCTCGTCGGGGAGGGCATATATGTCAGCAGCAGCTTGGTATTGTTCTATATGAAGAACAGGATCTGTCTTTCCATCATACTTAGGGGTCACTACAGGTGCTTTGAATTTCGATGGTGTAGGAAAATTGACAATGGCCTGCACAAAAGGTGTCCCTTGAACAAAAGTTCTCTGTAAGGGATTCCTTTCTTTAGCCATTCCTCCAAGTCTATCCTCCAACCGCTTAATGGAACCTTTCCATGCTTCATTTCCTTCCTCGGGCCGCTTAGTCCGAGCAATTGATTGTTCTGACGTAGCTTCCTGAGATCTATCTCGACGAGTAGCTGGTCGTGATTGTGATGATCCTTCTCTCAAACCTGATGATGGTCGAAAGCTTCTCAATGGGGCTCTAGGTGGACTAATATATCTCCTTGGTCCTAACCGACTGCAAGGAGACACCCTGCTTAATCTTTCCAGGGCGCTGGTTCTCTCCGGAGAGAGAGTGATATGTTGATCTGTATCCGTAGCCCGTATCGATGAAGTTCGCCCAGGTTGATAAGAAAAATCATTAGATTCTTCATTACGATATGACCCAGTACGCCTGGATCGCGATTTCCCATGATCACTCCTTTGCCTTGAATGGGTAGGTGCACCGCCGTGAAGAGTTTGAATGAGTTGCCTCATTGTTTCTTGCATGGCGGTTTGTCCTTCAGCCAGATTCGTCATAATTCCAGCCAGATCTGGAGGTGCAGATGGATTTGGAGGATTTCCAGTATTTCCAGCATTTCGATTACTGGATTCTGGATTATCTGCCATTTATGATAAATGATTTTTGGTGAAAACGATAGCAACAGTCGTTTCCCACAGACGGCGCCAATCTGTTGATGTAAAAAACTAGATTACTCTAATAATTTAATAACAGATAAATAAATGAGACAGAATATTTTAAAGTGGTTCAGCCTTATGTGAATGGCCTACATCCACTTGTTATGTTATTGCTGAGTGTTTGGAAATTCTCGATTACAAGTTCTCTCAAGAAATTCCGGTCCCTTTGAATGAGGATGATACAAGGTATTTATAGCCCACAGGCTGTACATGAAAGGGCTGGTACATTAAATGATATACATATGAAAGGGTAATACATTTAATGCAGCGTGTGCGTCAAGATGATAATCATTCAATAAATGGTTGAACTGTTGATTATCTGGAAATTAATGATACGACCGAGATGCAGTTCGGACAACCTTAGTTTCTAGTTGCTCTGGAGTTCCTCGAAGCGCTGGAATACCTCGGAGTGCTAAAGTTCCTCGGTGTATCCTCGTTGCTCGGAGAGAACATGAGTTGGTCGGGGAAATGAACTTCCTCGTTGCTATTGTGCCACGTAGATTGACACGTGTCTTCGTATTATTCGTCCATATCAGCATATTAATTTTGGTATCAACAATGAGCTTGAAGACTTGCCATTAACTATTTGTGGCTCTATTTCATACAAAAAATTAGGTTGTTGTAATCAGCATTATCTGCAACCGCCTGGTGAAAAAGATGATACAGATTTAGGTATGACTGCTTGGCCAAAGAAAATGCATCCAACCCAATAAATTCTTCAAGATCTTCCTCATCAAGCTCACTATGATCGACGCTAAATAGACGATAATGCCTTTCTTGAAAATCGCTCTGGGAAGCAACCAAAGTTTATAGTTGTGAAATACCGCCTATTAAAAGAATGGGTGGTCAACCCGCTACCAAAATAAAATGGTAGTCTCATATGGCTCATTCTTAGAATCACTGTCGAAACATAATTAATCACTAACCACCTAATTAATTTTAACAAGAAGTGTCAATTTTATCTTTCGTTGACATACAACGTAATAAACAAATACACAATAGATCCATATACAGTAACAGTATAAATGGAACCACATGTAAAGTCTAAACCTGGGATAAATAAATAAAGTCCCCGAATAACCATTGAGTAAAAATCCAATACATTAAATCCAACTATCTAAAATAATCTGAAATGCATTAGTCTGAATAGAATGAGAAACATGCCCAACCAACAACTGGAATAGAGAACCTAATCTAGAGAGAAATAAATGAAGCAACTACACATAATCATGCCATCCCCCACCTTAGCTGCAACTACGTGTCCTTAGAAAGAATAATCATCATTGGCATCCGGTGGTTGTACACTTTAATGTTTTGAAAATAGATTTGACACGAGTTAGAGTCCAAAAGTTTTGAAAAGTATTTTGAAAGTGTATAAGATGCGTAAATGAAAATTTTAATCACTTTTCATATTAATAAACTGGTAGTGCACTCTCTTGAGTCACCCCTCATCTAAAGTGCGCACATGACATACTATCTTAACCCGCCTAGTTATGCCACCCCGCCTAATTAGACTTACCACTTGTCGTCAATACTATACTATCCTACCCTGAGTATAATATCTACCTTTAGTTAATTAATTAGCTTTCACTATTTTTAAATCTATATCTAATTAAATTATCATAATTTAATATATTATTACTTAATTTTTAACAACTGTCACTAGTTATTTAAACCGTAACCACTTACTATTAACCCGCATATATGTCTACACATACATATATGTAATGATAACTCACTGGATGTGGGTCTCTACAATGTTATCATTATCCAGTACATGCTCACATCATCCTGGTTATCGGAGATCAAACTCTCACACTGAGTCGGTAAAATCATAAATGAATTAGAGGCGGTCATAGTCCTTCGATAGTGAGTCATAACCATACCCACAATTACCTCACTGAGAATATAAATCACACAGACATAAACATGACACTATGACCTAGGGTCAATACTTGTCCTTCTATGAGTTGCCAGGGAACATCATTCACATCGTGCAACCTCCACTGCTAGCACTAGAAGGGTATGTTCTGCATAATATCAAACACGCAAATATCATAATACACATATAGACTGTCCATATCCATATATGTACATATGATCACATCAACCGACTAATACGTTCTTATTTCCTCGAAGTACTAGTCTAATGTTCCGAGTCTAATCTCAAGTCTTGTTTAATTAAAATTTTCTCTTAATTAAGCCATTTGATATACATCTTCTCATCTCTAAGTTTCCTGAACATTTTTAACCCGTCCTAAATTTATAATCGGAAGTAACTCTATCACCTCTCATATTCTGCGTTTCGAGTATTCTCTCCCCTAAATACCCTACATGCATGTAAGTTGAGATAATTCTCGTCAACCCGAATTACCCTTACTGATCACTTGTTCAGAAGTATTACAATTATTCACTTAATCTCAATCATTTAGTCAAATCCTAAAACTACCATTAATTTATAATAAAGGATAAAGTTATACCTCACAGTAAGTTCGAATCGATTCAACTATGAAGGTCGAATCGATTTGTCGGCCAAATCGATTTAACTATGAAGGCTGAATTGATTCGATTCTGGGCAGTAGCGCAGATCTGAAGTGAAAGTGACGGATTTCCAAATATTTAGTCATCAAAATCAACCCTAATAATGATCCAAACAATTTTCCAAGTCTTTAATGATTTTTTATAGGAACCTAATCAATTTTCCACTCTTAGATTCATTAATAACATCAAGACTCAATCCAAATCTCATTAATTCCATCATCACGAATGTATCTCAATTTCTAGGTTTCTTCCCTTATTCCATCCTCATTCTTATAACAATTCAAATATAAATTCATGTTACATAGATTAAAATTATCATAGGACCTATAACTAGTATAAATCCAGTTAACTACCATCAATCATTCATGTAGTTTATCTCCCCAAAACTTGTTTTTCATGTTGTAATCCCCAACCCAAAATTCAAATGATTTCTACCAATTTTTAGATGAAAGAATTATTGCACATAAATCAAGAAACAAAGGTAAAGACTTGCCTTAAATCCATTGAATTCTGAATTCTTTTGTGTTGAGTTAAATATGGGATGATTCCTCCTCAATTTCCTTCTCCAAGTTATACCCATTGAATCTCCTAGGTGTTTTGCCTCCTTCTTTTCTCACCAAAAGACTCTCAGAGGTTTAGATTGTGTAAAGTGGATGCCCTCTAGACCTAATCTCTTATTTAAACCTCTTATTTCCGAATTTAGATTAACTCCTTAATGAAAAATGACCGAAATGCCCCCAAATGGTCCCCGACTAGTCTAAAAATATCCTAATAACCAATCTCTACCCCCGGGTACTTGATTTTGACTATTTTGACCCATTCTGGGTCAACTGTACATTCAAAATCAGCATCCGAGTCACTAACGTCAATATTTCATCTCAACCTAAAAATAGTCTTCCCGTATGTCCTGGTTCAGATACCGTCAGTCCCCATCATTATTACCCACTACGACGTACTATCAATTTACCAGAATTAATATATTTAATCACACTTCATAAATTTTTATTTCCACATAAATATTAATTTAATTGTCACTAATTAATATATATTAAATAAGTAATATTATTATGAGCACGTGTGTAATTAAAATGCTAAAATTAATTATTTGAAAATACGGGATGTCGCATACTTCTCCATGTAAAGGAATTTCATCCCCGAAATTCGGACTTACCTGTGGTAAAAAGATGTGGATACTAGTCTGTATATCATCCTCCCACTCTCATGTCGACTCATCTACTTTATGATGTCCCCACTAAACTCGAACCAGCGGTGCCACCTTTGAATGCAACCTACACTCATTACGATCAATAATAATAATCAGTCTCTCCTCATACGAGATGTTTCGTTGAAAATCAATCTCCGCTAGTAGAATGTGCCAAAAATCCCTCTCACTCCTCTGATATCTCTTTAGAGATGACACATGGAATACATTATGAATTCCCTATACATGCCCCGATAATCACAACCAATAAGAAACTGGCCTTACTCTCTCAATGACCAGGAAATGACCTACATACCTCGGCACTAGCTTCCACTTCTTCTCAAACCTCAGGACCCTATTCATGGGAGACACGCGTACTAAGACCCCTCTTATCGACATCAACATAACTCTTCTATATAACCTGAGCTATCTGTATGCGTCCCCGAATGGGCTCGATCTTAATAGTGGTATCCAGAATCATCTCTGCTCCCAACAACTTGTTGTCTCCCACCTCTAGCAACCAAGTGGGAAAATGGCAAGGCCGTTCATAAAGTGCCTCAAAGGGTTCCATGATAATGGTGAACTGGTAGGAGTTATGACAAGAGAACTCCACCAGTGGAAGTTACTGATCTGAACTTACTCCGAAATTGAGTATACACATCTTGATCATATCCTTTTACATCTGATTAATCAGCCCAATCTGTCCATGTAAATGTGATACGCCATACTCCATTGTAAATCAGTGCCCCCATCGCCTTCTGAAATCTCTTTAAAAATTAGGACACAAAAATCTTATCCTTGTCGAACACGATATTAATTGCTACCCCATGTAACCTCACTATCTCGGCAATAAATAGTTGGGCATATTGTCTCATCTCAAAATCCATACGAATTGACAGGAAATGGTCCACCTTAGTCAGACGATCCATGATAACCTAGATGAAATCATGACCCCTATGTGATGTCGGTAACCTAATGATCAAATCCATAGAGATGTTCTCCCATTTCTAGACTTGAACCTATAATGGATGTAACATCCCTATCAGTCTCCGGTGGTCCATCTTAACTAATTGGTATGTCTTTCACTTTGAGGAAAACTCCGTTATGTCCTGCTTCACTCCCAAGTCCTTGTAGGGACGCATTTGTGAAAACACTGTACTCCACTCCTCCCCTAGGAAGTGCGAGCATGGGCACTGAAGTCAATATGTCCTTCACCTCATCAAAATCTAACTAATAATAGTCCTCCAAAATGAACTGTACCCCCCTCGTTAGTCAGATTAGTCAACAAACCTGCAATCTTTAAGAAGCCCTCTATGAAGTTGAGATAATACCCAATCAACCTCAAAAAGCTCCAAGCCTTTGTCAGTGTTATGGGATATCCCCTGTCTCATCGCTGATACCTTCCTTGGATCCACGAAAATCCCTCCGTTTGATACAATATAGCCTAAAAATTGTTCCTCCCTCAGCCAAAATCCATAATTATCAAACTTGGCATAAAGTTGATGGTCTCGTAATGTCTACAGAACCATACACAAATGTTCTTCATCCCCACCTTTAGTATGAGAATAGACCACGTGTCATGTAAGAATACGATACAAAGTGATCTATAAAATTCCTAAACACCCTGTTCATGAGGACAATGAACATCGATGGCACATTAGTCAGCCCAAATAGCATGACCTCAAACTCATACAATCCATAACGCATCACGAATGAGGTCTTAGGAACGTCCTCCTCCCTGATGCACAATAGATGATTCCCTGATCTCAGGTCTATCTTAGAGAAGTACATTGTTCCTCTCAACTGGTTGAACAAGTCATCGATTTAGGGTAAAAGATACTTATTCTGAATCATGACTTTATTCATCTCCTTGTAGTACACATACAAACGAAGTGACCCATATTTTGTTTTTCATAAATAATATTGGTGCACGCCACGGTAATGTACTTCTTCTAATAAAGCCTTATCCAAAGATCTGCTGAATTTAGTCCTTCAACTCCTGCATCTTTAGTAGTGTCATGCGATAGCACTGGCTGAATTTAGTCCTTCAACGCCACGGTAATCGGCTTATTACCCAAGGATAAAATAAAATAAATTATAAAAATATCATACCATTATCTGCCAATGGCACTGGCTGCTCAATTGGTTCTTAGACATATTACCACCATCGAAACTAACCCAAGAACTGCTATAATAGTTTCCCCTATTGGGCTCCCTGCTTCCCTTCTGCGTAGTTATGGGAAATCTCTCTTACGTTGACCTGTCTCCCCATAATTGAAACATTGACCAGTGAATTTCCCTTGTACTAGGTCCTATAAGTATAACCAAGGTAATTTCCTAGCTTGCTACAGATAAATTTGACGCATGTGGCCCCACTCTCCACATATAAAACACTTCCTTTTGAAATCTCCCTGTCTCTGGACCTAGTGTTCATATTGGGTTTACCCTAATCGCTGGCCCTGGTGGCCATTTCCATTGTTCCCTTGGCCCCAACAGCATCGATGAACCTCTTTCTTCTTTAGGTGTTAAAAATAATGCCCTTATCGGCCCTAACGAAATCCATTGTCATTAGGCCTAAAGCCCGTTGAACAAAATATCTTAATAGAATTTCCCAGTTGGGAATCCCGCTCATGTTGATGTTCAGTCTACTGCTTTGGTGCTCCACCACCATCGTTACTTACTATCCTACTTAATTGGATAAATTCCCTTGCTCTTTTGCTTCCCATCAGCTGGAAATGATGATCTTGGTAGTGCAATAATGCGATAGTTACTCCATGTGCAACAATGACAGCCACCTCTATGGCTTTCACCATTCCCAATGGTACCCGAGGTACCTGTTGAACATGTTCAGCATTAAATCTTCCAACGGTCATAGCCTGATGCTCTCTCCTAGGTTATATCTGGAACCCGATTGAGTTGTATGAGTTTACAGTCAAATACAAAATAATCAACAGGAAGAACGTAGGCACAAAAATGCATAAGTATGAATTCAACAGTCCTAACATAGATCTCTATATCAAAGAACGCTACGCTGAAATCGTAGTAAGCTACACAGATCCTAGACTCTAGAACCTGGCTTTGATACCATATTTGACACCCTTTCCTATTAAAATAATGGGTGGCCAGCCCACTACCAAAAGAAACGATTGTCTCATATGTCTCATTCTTAGATCACCGTCGAAACATAATTAATTACTAACCACCTAATTAATTTAACAAGCAATGCCAATTATATCTTTCATTAACATAAAACATAATAAACAAATCCATAATAGATCCATGCATAGTAATAATATAAATGGAACCACATACAAAGTATAAAGATGCGATAAATAAATAAAGTGCCCAAATAAACCATCGGGTAAAAATTCAATACATAAAATCCAACTATCTAAAATAATCTGAAATACATTAGACTGGATAAAATAGGCAACATGCCCAACAAACAACTAGAATAGAGAACCTAATCTAGATAGCAATAAATGAAATGACTACTTAGAATCCTGCAAGCTTCCATCTCAGCTGCAACTATGTGTCCCTAGAAAGAGTAATTATCCTTGGCGCCTATGTGGCTGGACCCCTAAAAGTTTTGAAAATAGATTTGACATGGGTCAGAGCCTAAACTTTTGAAAAATAGTTTGCAAGTATATAAGATGCGTCAATGAAAATGTTAAACACTTTTCATTTTAAAAAACCGTTGAACATTCTCTCATGTCACCCCTCATCAAAAGTGATTACCTAATGTACTATCTTAACCCGCCTAGTAATGCTACCCCACCTAACTAGCCTTACCACTTATTGTCAATATTATACTATCCTGTCCTGAGTATAATATTTGCCTTTAGTTCATTAATTAGTGTTCACCATTGCTAAATTTATATCTACTTAAATTATCACAATTTAATATATACCTTTACTCCAGTTATTTAATTCGACAATCACATTTATAATTTATTACTTAGTTTTCAATAACTGTCACTACGTATTTAAATCGTAACAACTTACTCTCAACTCGTATATTTGTCTACGCATAAATATAAGTAATAATATACAACAAAAAAACACACATATGTAGCATATACTGGCCATCCCTCAGAGTAATAACTCACTGGATGCGGGTCTCTACAACGCTATCATTATCCAAGGCATTCTCACATCATCCTAGTTATTAGAGGTCGGACTCTCACACCTGTGAAACCCCACTTAAAATAATAACGGGTGCCCAGCTCTATACCACATTAAATCAGGAATCTCAGATGGCTCATTCTTAGCATCTACTGACGACACTAAACTAGATAGGACTAACTACCGAGAACTATAAAAGTGAATGTCAAAATTTAATAAAACATACAATGGACATCAACCCAACAATATACAACTACTAAAAAAGGCAAAACGTACACAAGTACCATGATAAAATAAGTGCTAAACATTAAAATAAAAAGAGTTCATAAAAGGTTATATACCCGAATAAGTTGTTGGGTCACAGACAGTACAACAACCATAGAGAAGAAATATAAACAGCTACCTTGGGTGTAAACCCGATATACAAAGTGAAGCCTATATACATTTACAAAGAAATGAAAATCGACTACAATCTAAATCACGCAACAGTGCGCATCTGTTACGGCTCCCAAGACACTGGATCGAAAAGCATCCATGGTATCCTTGCGGTGGGACACCTGTAGTAAACAATATATATATATCTGTTACGGCTCCCAAGACACTGGATCGAAAAGCATCCATGGTATCCTTGCGGTGGGACACCTGTAGTAAACAATATATATATATATATATATATATATATAGAGAGAGAGAGAGAGAGAGAGAGAGGATCTCATGAGGACTTCTATTTACATACCGCTGGCGCGGACCAATTTTGATAAAATAGTAAAAAAAATATTTTGGAGCTAATTTTTTTTATATAGTTTTTAAACATTTCAGTAGGGCCATATAAAAAAAATCAGCTCAAAATAATTTTTTTACTATTTTAAAAAAATTGGTCAAACTTTGTCAGTTTTTAAAAACTTACAAACTTACAAAGTTCGACCGATTTTTTTAAAATAGCAAAAAAAATCATTTTGAGCTGATTATTTTCTTATGGTCCTATTGAAATGTTTAGAAATAATAAAAAAAAAATCAGCTCAAAAATATTTTTTTACTATTTTAAAAAAATTGTCCTTATGCAGGGTCCTCAAACTGGGACCTCACTTGATCTTTTCCCTATATATATATAGCAAAAGAGAAATATAAACGGGTCAGAGCCCGAGGTGTAAAAATATTTGCAGCAAGTGTGTTAACCGTGCATAATAAATATAAATGCAATACTTCATAATTAAAGTGGAGTCGCACTCTAGTGAAACTCCAAACTCACCTCTCATCTACAACGCGCACCTAATCGCGTCCTGTAACCTTAATTATGCTACCCGACACATTTAAGGGTAACCTACCTAACTATCCGCATGGCTTATACCCGAATAACCCACCATCCTAACATAACCCAAAAAAATCCTTTACCATTGTAACCCCACATAAATATATATACACATAAATGTCTTACTAGGCTCTAATGGTTCCAATTATTAACTTAAACCAGTTATAAGTGTTAGTAAGCCACACATTAACATTAGGTTTCAATATAAGAGTTTATTCTCTAAAAAACATACATTCGAGTAATAAGAACAAAACTTCTCTCCACTCTCAACATTGCACTACGTTTCGTGCGTGGGGCATCTCGCAAAGCGAAATCCAAACAAGGAACCCCCCTATACACTACTCACTGACAATGTTGATCGTAGGGATCCATTATGTCTTCTACACAAACCATATTACAGCAACTACTTAATTATTGAATACTATATCTAAGGACATAATTAGCATCTTTATCTAACTCCTTGGGGTCGATATAACCGCAATTATCTCTAAGTACGATCCTTCGAACCTGATAAACTAGTACACCAAAATCACCCAAGATGTACGCACTAGAAAATTCATATCACCTTCACCTATCGGGGATATATATATATATATATAAGCAATCATTCACTCCTATAACCACGTATACATAACACACATAATGTACACTTTGCAATACACATAACGTAAACGGTTATAGGATACAAAAATACTGCACCATGTTATCATCTTCCAGGAATTACTCACTTTCTCCGAGGGTCACCACCTATCGGACTATTATCACACCGGCATGGCGACAAAATCAATCCTAACGTATGGGAAGCAATCATAGTTCCTAATCGGAAAGTAAGAATGAATCATACCCAAGACTTCTCACCCCAAAAATAAAATATCATAAATAATAATGGACGACTATGACCTCGGGACTATCCGCACCCTGCTCCTCAAGTCAGGGGCTCACCCTCATCGCGCAACCTCCCATGATAGCATGTGCTGGGTATGCTCACACAATAAGCATATATATCATTCACACTATATATATATACCTGCATATGATCACATCATATATACAAACCATCACGCACGGTATAGATATTCATGACATATGTACACACATATATACATATCTACACACACACACACACACACACATATGTATATATATATATATGCACATCAATACATACCATCTCTCGTCCGTATGGATGAAAATTTATAACTCGGCTAAAAGTGTACATAATCCTCATTATACTAGCCGTCATTCCAAGCGTATTAACTTAATTCGTTATATAAATACGATCCCTCACTTGAAGCAAATTCATCCATTACCCCTATGGTATGAATAGTCTACCAATATATCCAACATTAAGGTTATTAAACCAAAGTTTAATGTATGTAACAATCACTACACATCCCATCTATATTCGAAAGCGCATCGATATATCTAATAATAATCTCGATTATAAGTATACACTTAACTAAAAGATCGCAAACTTCAAGCTTCATCCTAAATTTATTCCATGATCCCATAAAGTATTGGAATATCCATTATTACTCACACATAAATGAGAACGTGTGAGCTCGCGTTCAAATGATCAAATTATATATAAAACCCATTTAACACAAATAAACCCTAAACATGCAGCATTATGTGATTGAATAAATTGATAATCTACGCAAAGAACATTCAAACACATGCAATTAAGGAAAAATCCCCCACAGGGGTAAAACCATTTATTTTCACTATAATTTGTAAGAAAATGGCTTACAATCAGATTACAATGAAAATACAAGTTGACTAAGAATTACCCTCGGGTATCGGATTCTGTAGTCGCGGCTGGAACTATCCCTTTCCAGTAGGGCTGCAATGGAGAAGAGAAACGGCTTCTCCACAAGGGTTGAACAAACCAAAGTTGTATTTTTGGGTTGCAAAAGGATTCAAAAATATTTGGCAAGGATGTGTGAATCAAAACATGAGTCTTGGGACTCAAAAATTATGAAGACTAGAGGTATTTGGACTCTCAAATCCATCTTCTAAAGTCTTGCAAAACAACTCCCCCGAAGTTGGTATTTATAGGGAAATACATGAAGAGACCCACGATTTAAAAACTCTGAAATTCTATCCAGCGTACAGGTACCCCGAACTGGTTCAGGTACCCTGCGAACCGGTTCGCCTCCCCCCCCCCCCCCCCGAACCGGTTTCGGACTGGGTTCGGGGAAGTGTGATGGGAACAGGGGCTTAAACACTTAGAAAAATTCCCAGTATTTTCAATGACAATATCTCCATTTTCAACGGGCCATAACTTGTTCACCGTAGCTCGGATTGAGGTGTCGTTTCTTCCAGTATCTTTGTTGCGACAAGCTCTTAAACTTTCCAGTTGACCGATCCTCCAGATGATGGATGTAAAATTACCAATTTACCCTTGAACATCCCTATCATGCCTTGTTTCACTGATTTGACTTCTCTTGCGTACCACTTGCATAACGAGCCTAGAATCAAGGAACGTGAAGTCGTTGATGCAGACGAGGGACACATTAATGAAGATAATGCATGCTT
Organism: Sambucus nigra; assembly: GCA_949130495.1. Lineage (NCBI taxonomy): Eukaryota > Viridiplantae > Streptophyta > Magnoliopsida > Dipsacales > Adoxaceae > Sambucus > Sambucus nigra. Next base: position 91,389,778 of record OX422215.1, on the reverse strand, counting down.
GATTCTCGGAATTCGAATAGAGGCCGTCATGTGAGATCGTGAGGTGACGTGCCAAATGTAGCGGCGTACGACATAAATAAATGAAACATTTCGGACATGAGTAAAATGTCCTTACAAATCTCCCCCTATGTCTATGCCGGTACATACATAAAAACTCCAAATTATCAAACATGAACCCAAAACTGGAAAAGGTACAAATGAATAGTCTTCATCGTTTGTTTTTCAAATCTTCAGGAATCACAGATCTTTTCTCATCAGGGTGTGCAATTCAGAGATCATCAATGTAGTACCTACACACATGAGACAAAGCAAAATACCAAGTGACATATCGAGTTTGAAAAGATGAGATAAACATATATATATCAATTTATGAGCAAACTCAAGTTTCAAATCTCCCCCATTGTAAGATAAATCATTCTCCCCCTTTTTATGATGTCCCCAAATAGACAAATGAGAGAAACAAATCAAATAGGCAAGAGCGGGGTGTCACTAGGATAAAACCACACCATGAATGAACACAAAGCAACCAAGTCGATGAAAGCGTAAATGAAGTGGTGTGATCAAATTCGATAGGTAAATCAATGCATACAAACATGACATATGTGCACGATGAATATTGGATATTCCTAGCGAATGAACTCAAATGCTTCCTTTGATGTAAAATAATGACAATATAAGGTATTGACTCGATCAAATCAACAAATCAAAGCTCAAAGTGATTTTCACACCAATAACATCCAAAATGATTTTATGCTTTTTCAGGACTTTCAAGGAAGTGCAAACCCTTTTAAAGATTCTCCAACCAAACTCCCTTAGATATAGTTTTGAATAGAGGCATTCTAAATTCTCAAACTTTGGAGAATTGATGGTGAAACCTAAGTGGCCCATATTTGGCATGAATTGCTTTTTATTGCCTGTAAATTTTTTTTTCGGGCTCTTTTATCCTCTTTGGACCTCGGATATTAAAATTCCTCCATTTTTAGGTCCTTTTTAACGGTGGATTTTGCGCAAAGGATAGATGATTACCTTTCGCAGCCCCTCCCCGTTATACAAAAACACACAGTCTCACCAAAACGGTTTTTACATGCATTCCAATCTTGTCAAGTTTTATCTCATATTGTACATTGTATAGACAGAATTCATATGGAAACACTCAAGCTAATATGAGATAGACAAGTGCAATAATCAAATATAGTCGTGCATGTGTGCAATAAAGGATATCGGAGTCAAACATGTAGGAGGATATCACTAATTACATCTCAAAGACTCCAACCAATGTAAAGCACATGGATGAAATGATGTAGCCTCTCAAATCTCTATCAAACAGTCACATGGATATATGGAATGAAGTTGTGACTTGGTTATCTTAAATGCTAATCCATAAAAGGTGCTTAAAAGTACAAAAATCTTTTTGGTCTTTGTCAAAAATTTTATCAAAATAAAATCTTTTTGATCTTTTCTTAAACAAAATAAAGAAAATCTTTTTGTATTTTTCAAAAGAAATATAAAAAGCAACAAGAATAAAACAAAGCTGTATAACAAAGCAATGGTACATATAAAACAGACTAGCAATAGGAAGCATATGATATGAACATGAAGAAGCATCCTATTCTAGACATAGACCAACTCCTCAGTCAACTGTGAAAATCCCCAAAGACTTCCTAAGACTCTCAAATCTAAGGGCATCTAATGGTTTCGTGAAAATATCGGCTAACTGACGGTCGGTGGGAACAAAACTCAGGGATACAGTGTTCTCCTCAACTAACTAACGAATAAAGTGCTCACGTATCCTGATGTGCTTGGTGCGCGAATGCTGAACTGGATTGCGGGATATGTGTATCGCGCTTGTGTTGTCACAGGAAATGGTCATGGTGTCCTGTGAAATCCCATAATCCTCCAGCATTTGCTTCATCCACAAGAGTTGTGTGCAATAACTCCCGGCAGTTATGTACTCAGCTTTCGCAGTGGACAAAGAGATGGAATTTTGCTTCTTGCTCAGCCAGGAGACAAGAGCATAACCAAAATAGAAACACCCACCAGAAGTGCTCCTACAACCATCTACATCCCCAGCCCAATCGACATCCGAATAGTCGGACAAACGGTCATCGGTATCAAAAGAATACCAAATCCCGTAGGAGAGAGTCCCACTCACGTATTTAATAATACGTTTTAGAGCAAGTAAATGTGACTCTTTTGGGGATGCCTGATATCGCGCACAGACTCCAACACTAAAGGCGATGTCGGGACGATTGGCAGTCAAGTAGAGAAGACTACCTATCATACTCCGATATAAGGTTTGCTCTACACTTTGCCTGAAGTGTCCTTACTAAGCTTGGTAGTGGTACTCATAGGTGTACGAGCATGCTTAGCGGAGTCTAAACCAAATTTTTTCACTAGGTCTCTAGCATACTTGCATTGGGAGATGAACATCCCATCCTCTAGCTGACGAACCTGGAGACCAAGGAAGAATGTAAGCTCACCAACTATGCTTATTTCAATCTCACTTTTCATCTCCTCCTCAAAGTGGTGAGCATTTGGATCCAAAGACTATGTCGTCCACATAGACCTGGGCAACCAAAATAGCACAGTCATCTCTCCTGACGAACAACATCATATCTACTCCCCCTCTCTTGAAGCCACGAGCTAAGAGATAGGAAGTAAGCCTCTCGTACCAAGCCCGGGGTGCTTCCTTCAAACCATACAAGGCTTTCCTCAGATAGTAGACGTTCTCAGGGTGTTGAGGGTCTTCAAACCCTTTTGGTTGTTCCACATAAACCTCCTCCTGTAGAATGACATTCAGAAAGGCATTCTTGACATCCATCTGATACACCTTGAAGCGCAGATGACATGTGATGGCGAGAAAAAGACGGATGGACTCAAGCCTCGCAACAGGAGCAAATGTCTCCCCAAAGTCTACACCCTCTATCTGTGTGTAGCCTTGAGTGACCAACCTAGCCTTATTTCTGATTATGGTACCATATTCATCCATTTTGTTCTTGAAAATCCATCGGGTACCTATCACATTAGTCTCACTAGGTCGGGGGACTAATTCCCAGACATTATTCTTTTTAAACTGAAGCAACTCATCCTGCATAGTAGATATCCAGTGTTCATCCTTGAGTGCTTCTTTATAATTCTTGGGCTTGACTTTGGACGTGTAGCAAAGATGGCTAACAACGTTCTCTAGCTGAGCACGAGTCTTGACCCCTAGAGTGGGATCGCCAACAATGGAAGATGGGCCATGACTCTTGCGAACCCAAGCAGGTGTGTCCCCTAATACAGGAGTAGGGTCCACAGAGTGTGAGAGAGGAACAGGTAAATCACTGTCAGAACAATCCTCATCCTCACACTGAGGGTTAGGATCAATAACCGTCGGAGGTTCGTCATCTTGCACGGTGACGTTTATTGATTCCATAATCTTAGATCTCTTCAGGTTAAAAACCCGGTACGCTCTACTAATCGATGAATATCCTAGAAATATTCCCTCGTCGCTCCGGGAGTCGAACTTTCCTAATTGCTCTCTATCCCGTAGGATGTAGCATTTACTCCCAAAAACACGGAAATATGCCAGGTTGGGCTTCTTGCCAGTCCACAACTCATAAGGAGTGTGAAGTGTGTGTGGACGCAGATACACCCTATTCACCGTGTGGCATGCAGTAGACACTGCCTCTGCCCAAAATCTCCTAGAAACTTTATGACCTAGAAGCATAGATCTAGCCATTTCTTGGATCGTTCTATTCTTTTTCTCAACAATCCCATTTTGCCGAGGAGTTCTCACAGTAGAAAACTCATGTTTGATCCCAAGGCTATCACAATACAAATCCACCTTTGCTTCCTTAAATTCAGTGCCGTTGTCACTACGTATTCTGTTAATAGTGACACCATGTTGATTTTGCAGGATACGACACTTGGTCGTTAAAAATTCTATAGCATCGGATTTCTCTCTCAGAAAACCTACAATGGAGTACCTGGAGAAATCATCTACCATCACGAGGATGTACCTCTTACCACCTAGACTCTCAGTACGAGTGGGACCCATAAGATCCATGTGAATCAACTCCAGAACACGAGAGGTGGTAATGGAATGCAACTTCCTATAAGGACTACGAATTTGTTTTCCCAACTGACAGGGTCCACAAACGGTCGAAGTTGACTTTCCAAGAGATGGTAAGCCACGTACTAGGTCCTTTTTAGATAAACGATTGAGATCTCTAACATTCACGTGACCTAGACGTTGGTGCCACAGATCCATAGGAGTGATCGTGGCGCTGTTGTAGACAAGTGAGGATGCGGGCTCAGTCCCATAGCAATTATCCTCGGTCCTCACCCCTTGCATCAAAAGTTTACCGGCTTGATTGTAGAATTTACACGCATCCCGGTCAAGCTTTACTGCAAAGTCAGTGTCGCACAACTGACTAATGCTGAGAAGGTTTGCTTTCAAACCTTTGACATAAAAAATGTTTTCTATCTTAGGAAATCCAGGTAACTCGACAGTACTACGTCCTATAATGCTAGACTTGCTCCCATCTCCAAAGGTGACTCTGCCATCCTGATAGTCCTCAAGAGTCGTAAAAAATGAGGCATCACCTGTCATGTGTCTGGAGCACCCACTATCAAAATACCACCGAGAGGTATTATGTGCTTTGAGAGAAACATGAACAACAAAGGCCTTTTTATCTTTTTTAGGTACCCAAGAAGAGCTAACCTTTTGTTTGCCTTTTTTGTTGTTGGTTTTAGCTGAAATGTGAGAAGTATTTACTAACGGCAAAGACATCCGTCGGAATTCTTCCATTAAACTCTGAGTCGTGGCAGCTAAGAACTCAACACGCTCTCTCAGACTAGAAAACTCATCAGTATAATGTGGTGGAGCAGTAGTACGTCGTGTTCGACCCATACTATAGCAACATTACCTAAGGTGGCCTTTTCTTTTACAATAAGTACAAAAGAGCACAGTCAAAGGCGGACCTTGGTTTGCTTTTCTTGGTCGAACTCTCCTTCGAGGTTTTTTACGGTGATCAGAAGGAGTTATAGTAAACTCAGGAACTAGTCCAGGTGTAATTTGGGACATGGAGGCACCATCATAAGCAATTCCTTGATGATCACCAAAACCTAAAGCAGGGCCGAGGAGCATCTTTCCGATCTTCCCAGATCTGTCCTCGATTTGTACCTTGACTTCCCGTGCTTTCTCAAGATTATGAGTCAGCTGGGCAACAAGGGCTTCAAGTTTCTTCCGAGTCTCCATGGAGGAATGGAGCTGACTCGTAAGACTAGACACTTGCTTAATCAAGTCCCCTCTCTCTTTCTCTAAAACACACTCTCTCTCTCTAAACAAATTCTCATTCTCGACACATGTAGAATCTCTCTCTCTCAGGGCGGTGCAGGTGGAGAACTCTCTTTCTCTCGCTTTCTTTAAATCTTCCTCTAAGCAGGTGATCTTAAGAACTAACGCTTTGTTACGCTTTTTAGTCTTAAAAGACTCAGAATATAACTCAGCGTAGGCGCGTTGTATATCACTCTCACTCTCACTTGTGTCATCCTCCCCCTCACTCACATCGATCTCACTGTCGAGGTGTCCCTGTGAAGCATCATCCTCAATGTCGTGAGGAGAACTAGGAGTGCACACTTGGCTGGCCATGAATGCGGTGAAGTTAAACTCATGCGGTGACTCATCTCCTGAATCCACCGTCTCGACCTCACTGTCGTCACTAAGGGTAGCATTAAGGACAGCTTTCCCTTTCTCTCTATTCAGACGATTGGCACACTCAAAAGCTCTATGACCCCTACCATCGCACTCAAAACATCTCTCACTTTCTTTCAGAGGAGGATTTTTGGAATCTTTATCAGTTTTCTTTTCAAACTTATTTTTCTCAAATTTCTTTTTATCTTTAAAATTGCCATTTTTCTCAAATTTGAGAATCCTCTTGAATTTTTTTGCGAAAAGAGCCAAATCATCTAAGTCAAAATCGCACTCAGAATTTGACGTGTCAGTCTCTCTCTTTCTAGATGACTCTACCCTCTTTCTATCTGACCTCTCACTCCTTCTCTCTTGGGCTTTAAGTGCAATTCCCTTATCTTTAGATTTAGCATTTTTAGGGAACATATCAATTTCATAAGTTTGCAAATCTCCTAAAAGTTCTTCCAATTTTAGCGTATTTAAATTACCCATAGAATTTAGCACAGTGACTTTAGGGATAAAACGCTTAGGCAGAGAACGAAGAATCTTTTTAACAACTCTAGCATTCGGAATATGTTCACCAAGATTAAAACTAGTATTCACAATGTCAGAAAGTCTAGCATAAAATTCATCAAAGCATTCAGAATCATGCATGGTGATTGTTTCAAATTGAGTTGTCAAGTTTTGCAACTTAGACTCTTTCACAGCATTAGTTCCTTCATGGGTGAGTTGTAAGACATCCCATGCCTCTTTTGACGTGGTACACGTCATTAAGCGTTTGAACTCATCAGGTGTGACAAGAAATAGCACTTAGACCCTTAGAATTAAAAGATGACCATTTAAATTCTTCATCAGTCCAAGAAGTGTCATGTTTCAAGTTGGTCACATTATCAACAGTCACGGTGGGAGGAGTCCACCCTCGTTCAACCAAAATCCAGACACATTCATCAATGGCTTTTAAAGCCGACCTCATACGGGCTTTCCAATAAGCATAATTTGTCCCGTCAAAAATAGGCATTTTATAATATGACTTCTCCATTTGAACACGCACTTTTTCAAAAATCAATTTTTTAGAAAATTGATATCTTAGAAAAAATTTTGCGAAAAGGAATACGCGATAGATTAGCGTAACCTGCTCTAATACCAATTTGAGAACGTGTGAGCTCGCGTTCAAATGATCAAATTATATATAAAACCCATTTAACACAAATAAACCCTAAACATGCAGCAGTATGTGATTGAATAAATTGATAATCTACGCAAGAACATTCAAACACATGCAATTAAGGAAAAATCCCCCACAGGGGCAAAACCATTTATTTTCACTATAATTTGTAAGAAAACGGCTTACAATCGGATTACAATGAAAATACAAGTTGACTAAGAATTACCCTCGGGTATCGGATTCTGTAGTCGCGGCTGGAACTATCCCTTTCCAGTAGGGCTGCAATGGAGAAGAGAAACAGCTTCTCCACAAGGGTTGAACAAACCAAAGTTGTGTTCTTGGGTTGCAAAAGGATTCACAAATATTTTGCAAGGATGTGTGAATCAAAACATGAGTCTTGGGACTCAAAAATTATGAAGACTAGAGGTATTTGGAATCTCAAATTCGTCTTCTAAAGTCTTACAAAACAACTCCCCCAAAGTTGGTATTTATAGGGAAATACATGAAGAGACCCACGATTTAAAAACTCTGAAATTATATCCAGCGTACAGGTACCCCGAACTGGTTCAGGTACCCTGCGAACCGGTTCGCCTCCCCCCCCCCCCGAACCGGTTTCGAACTGGGTTCGGGGAAGTGTGCTGGGAACAGGGGCTTAAACACTTAGAAAAATTCCCAGTATTTTCAATGACAATATCTCCATTTTCAACGGGCCATAACTTGTTCACCGTAGCTCGGATTGAGGTGCCGTTTCTTCCAGTATCTTTGTTGTGGCAAGCTCTTCAACTTTCCAGTTGACCGGTCCTCCGGACGATGGCTGTAAAATTACCAATTTACCCTTGAACATCCCTATCATGCCTTGTTTCACTGATTTGACTTCTCTTGCGTACGACTTGCATTACGAGCCTAGAAAAATCTAGTAAAACATCCCTATTTTTGAATCGATTCGACCCCTCTAAATCGATTCGATCCTAGCAGCGAATCGATTCGGCCCTAGTGAATCGATTCGACCCAACTACACAAGTAAGTCTGCTACATACCGAATCGATTCGCAAGGGGCGAATTGATTCGCCTTTAAAAACATGATGCTTCTGCAACATGGTGAATCGATTCGCAAGGGGCGAATCGATTCGTCCTGTTCAGCAAGCCACGAAATGGGGTAATTTCTCTAATACTCAAACTTTCCAAAATCCAATTTATACAACTTCCAACCATCAATATTCATCCCAAGCATGTTCCCAACATCAAAACTCATCCTATATCTACTCCCCTCAAGTTATACACCCTTGGACCCATGTATAAACATCAAATGCAAAGTTTAATACCCAAAAATATAGGTTTTGATATTAATACCCAAAATCCAATTCTTTTGTCCACAAATTATGAAATGAAATACACAAATAAAGTATTTAGCAATATTAAACACTTGCCTCATAATTGTAGAGGTCGAATCATCCCCGAGATCACGTACGGGCCAGAAATCTCCAAGATGTTTCTCCTCTATCTTTCTTTCTTCCTTTCTTCTTCTTTCTTTCTTTCTTTCTCTTTCTCACAAATGAGATAGGCTGATCCGTAAGCCTCTTAAGCCTTTAAAACATAACTCCCAATTTTAAATGATAATACACACTTTAAATGACTCGTTTACTCCAATTCGAGTCAAACTTGCTTAAAAATATTCTGGAACCGAAATAAAATCCAAGGATAGTCATTTCGTCTATCTCGACCCATCCGAAACCAATAACGCACTCAAAATCTTCATCTGGAATACTTCATAACAACCGCAATTTTTTGAACCTCAATTTCCAAATTCTAAATTTTCTAATTTAAATAAATTTTTATTTCTCCCAAAAATTTAATTTCTCAGTCCCAAAATCATAGGGTATTACAACACCGTCTGGGTAAAATTTGGAGGCAGTCATAGTCCTTCGACATGAGTCATAACCATACCCATAATTACCTCGTTGCGAATATTAATCACACAAACATAAACATGGCACTATGAAGTCGGGTCCATACTTAGCCTATTTTGATTTGCCAAGAAAAATCACCCACATCGCGCAACTTTCACTAATAGCACTAGAAAGGTATGTTCCACATAATATCATACACAGAGATATCATAATACACACACACACACACACACACACACACACACACACACACACACACACACACACATATATATATATATATATATATATATATATATATATATATATATATATATATATATATTATCACATCAAGTAACTAATCCGTGCCTATTTCCTCGAAGAACTAGTTTAATATCCCGAGTCTAATCCCGACTCTTGTTTAATTAAATTCTTCTCTTGATTAAGCCATTTAATATATATCTTCTCATCTCTGAGTTTCATGGTGTAATGACCCCAGTTTTGTATGCCAATATATAATCATTTCTACAATTGCGTCTTACTTACTATTTGAAAATGTTATAATATTACAAATGTGATATTATGGATTCTTAATATGGCAAAGACCATTCTTAAATTTAAATAATAAACTATAAAATGGGTCAAATTGAAGTTTTATGGCACATCCTAAGTTAAGTGATAAGTTTTGGGCTAGAAAATGTAATTTTCTGAAATTTTAGGGATTTGATTTTAATTAAGAAAGTTTTAGGGACCAAAATGAAAATAAAAAAGGACCTTTTGGCAAATAAAATATTTTTAAGGACCTTTAGGAAATATTAAAAATATATGGTGTGAAATTACCAAAATGCCCTTCAGGGGTAAAATGACCCTTATACCCTTAATACCTTTCCACCTCGTGCTCGACACCTTGTGCTTGGTTTTGACACCTCCACCGTACACATGTCGTCATTAGAGGAGGAGACAAAACACGTGTCGTCGATAGAGAAGAAGCTAAAACACGTGTCGCAGTCCAGTGAAATAAGACTGCAAGACGCCTTCGTTACGCGACACATCAACGCTAACTCGCCATTGTAAAAGCTTGGTCAGAATGGGCACGTGTAAACATCGTAATACCCTTGGAAAACTATAAATAGGGACTTTGGGATCATTTGAAACTCACGCCAAATTCCTTGATAATTATAGAAAGAAGTAGTGAGAGAAAGCGTGGAAACGTTTAAGAACAAGTTCTTAGGGATATTCATCTTAAGGTAATCTTAATGTTATAATGCATCTTTATAATTTTAATTTAATGTTTTATAGATTTACGTAGTAGTTATGCTCGTAAAATACACTAAAGGATTCACTAATCAAAACTTAAAATTTAGAAGAAATCCAAGTTGATTTTATTTTCAATATATGTAAACTTGTTTGAAATTATACGCTTTTAAAAAAAAATTTTTTTAAAGAAATTGCTCGTTATTATGGAATCCCATTTACGTAATTCCAAAGTCAGGCTCAGTGAAGTTCTGTCTAGATGAGATGGTATTTAAGTGGTGCCCCTGTGACCCTCCATCTCTACTGGGAACCGACTGATTAGGAAGAACTATGAATTGAATTCTTTAAATACGATGAATGAATATTAAAAATTGAGAAATGGCTTTAGTAACCTTTTTCAGTAACTTATTTTAGTATTAAAACACAATATGTAGAATTGGGCCTTATTTAGAATACGTAATTAAACCTTTATTGTATTTATTAAATTAACGTGTGATCCAAGACTCAATATCTATATTTTCGAGCCTCTATTTTAGGTGAGTATTCTGACATTCCTTATGTATTTTGATTATATGATATTATGCAAACTATGTATATTTTGTGAACTGCTTTTATTCTAAAAAAATGATGTGATACCGATGATGGATTCATTTGTGATATATTTATATTTGTCCATATAAACATACCGATTAAAATTATTATTGAAAATGATATTGAATATTAATAATATGATTTGACTTAAGGGACCTCTTTACTGACTGACCTTCCCAGCTGGGTTATCGCTGGTGTGCCCTAAATAAAGAGTTGTGACGAACATGTTCGATTGACCCTCAACTATAGGGGAATAATACAGTAGAATAATACGGTATTAGAGTGTACTTGGCCATCAAAATGATATGATTGAAAGAAAAAGATATCACATTTTATTTGTTGCATTCGTCTTATTCTGAGCTATCCAATTGTGATATATATATTTTTTCATTTTAAAATATATATTTATTTATTGCAAGCTCATATCCATATATGTATATGCCTTCTCTTTTGACTTGAATAGGTATCTATTTTCTAAAAACCTTGGAATGTTTGGAGAATGAACCTCATTCGGCTTTTAGCTGATGTTATATAAATAACTATTTTTCAGGAAATGTTTAGGCTCACGGACGGAACGAAAAAGGACGATATTGAAGATTTAGCCTTTAGAGCTCTCTTTGGAAAATGTTTATTTTGAGCATGTATGGCTCTCTTGTAATAAGTTTTAAATTTTCTCTTAATTTTGTGACTCGTTGTTACTTTTAATATATATGAAGTTTCCTTTAGAAAGCCCTGATGACGTAATTCCTTTACTTTTAGTGTTTTACGGTTCATAACCATGTGATCATATTTCCGTTGCATTTATTTAAGGAAAAAATTAAATCAAAATATTTGTTGCCTTGGTGTCATGTCAAGACACTCGTTCCCTACTACTAATTTTAGGATGGGGTCATGACAGAGTTGGTATCAGAGCATAGGTTATGAACCCGTAGACTACTGAATTTAAGTTTCAAACGTGATAGATTTTAAGTTTCCATACATAGGATATAGGAAGAGATATCCGACTTATGTGATAACCGTCCATATGTCTTACAGTCCACATATAATTGTTTATATATAATTGTTCTTCTAATTTGCAATCTTGAGTTTGTATAATACGTCTCATATTTGGCCATGACTGTAGAAAATGACCAAGATGTTATCAACAGCGGGAACTATTGGTTCAAATATGGAAGGACTGGAAGGTGCATACAAGGCAATTGAAAGTCTAGTAAGGATTGTGGGGCATCAGGTGAATAATGGCGCACCAAGGAATCTTGAACTAAGCATCTGTACTATTAAATAGTTCAAGAAGTTGAATCCTCCATCTTTTAAAGGTACTCATAACCCCACTGAAGCGAAAAGTTGGGTGATGCAAATGGAAAAGATATTCGATGTTCTTAAGTGTACATATGAACAAAGGGTTTCATTTGGAATGTTCATATTAGAAGGTGAAGTCGAACATTGGTGGAGAATGACTAAGAGAATACATGGGGAAAGGAATAATCCCATAAGTTGGAATGAATTCTTAGTGATCTTCTACGAGAAATACTTTCCCAAAACGGTGCAAGACCAAAAAGCAACTGATTTCATGAGTCTGGTTCAAGAAAATATGACGGTTAGTCAATATGAGGAAAAGTGTACGGAGTTATCCCGTTTTGTACCTCATGTTGTGATAACCGATGTTTTAAAAGCCAAGAAGTTTGAACGTGGGTTGAGGTTGAATATTCCTAGTCGGATTTTCATATTAAAATTGACCTCATATAATGACGTGATGGCTAGGGCAACGATAGCTGAGAAGGATAGTGAAGAATATAATCAAGTTAGAGAGGGAAAGAGGAAGTTTGGAGAACAAAGAGGAAGGAACGCCAATAACAAACTGCAAAAGTGGTGATCGCTTAAATAAGCTTTGATACCAATTTGTAAAACGTGTTAATGCGGTGTGTGATATCGATTTAAAATTAATTCGCAAGTTTCAAAGTAAACCTTATTTAATTATAGTCTATTTTTAAACCAACTCAATTCATCCCCTAAACTTGCCACAACGAGTTCATGTGTCAAACCATAAACAAATAAAGCATGTGACACAAATATTAAAGAAAAATCCCCGAAGGGAAAAACCTTTTATTTTCACTATAATTTGTAAAGAACGGTTACACAGATTACAATGAAAATAAGAGCGACATACGAAATACCCTCACACGTCGGTTCTGATGTCTCGGCTGAAATCTCCTGCAGGAACTCCAGGTGGTCAGTAATGAAGAAGAGAAATGACTTCTCCACAAGTTGTGAACTTTATAAGGACTCCCTCCATAATAGCACGCAGCTGCCAGTTGTCGAGTTTTCCCCAAAAAGAATAAACCAAAGCAGAATATGTTCTTGGGTTCCACAAAACAATTCACATAAAATTAATTGAGATTTTGGGAATTAAAAGCAAAATATTTGAACCCTTAAAATTGTTGGAGAAAAACTTTATGCCAAAAGGTATTGAATTAAATCTGGGCAGATACACAAAAGTTTTAAAAGATAAAACTCTTCAAAGCTGGAAACTATTCTCCACGTTTAAAACACAAGGCTGACATCCCCTTTTATAAGGAAATTGAGGCGGTTAAAGGATCAGGACGAAGTCAGATGTGTCAGCCAAAAAAGACACCTCGCTCGAACGAGATCGCGTGACGTTTGAACGACTACGCGCAATATCCCAATGTAGTTCTAACGAGATGGTGATCTCGCTTGAACGACCTTGGCATCGAAATCGAGGTACGTTTGCTGCCTTACTGCTTTAGAAATTTTTCAAAATTTTTTCCAAAACTTTTTCAAAAATCAATGTTTCTAAAACAGTAATAAAATCTTTTTTAAAAACACATTTTTCTAAAACAGCAATAAAACCATTTTTATATAAAATCTTTTTAAAACTCCTTTTTTAAAAATATCCCAACACTCTTAATATGAAATGTATATGAAACTTTAAAACATTATCTTACCAAAGTTCATATTGTTGGGCTTGAATGTTGAAGACAACTTGTAATTCAGATTCGTCTTTTGTAGATGCAATCTTCTCAATTCTTCGAGGACTTGTAGTGGTATACGACATAATTAATTGTGACAGACTTATTAAAAATATGACCTTACAAATCTACCCCTATGTCTATGCCGGTACATATATAAAAACATCTGAATTATCAAAAACCAAAATACCTATACAAATCTACCCTCCCATGAATCCCAAAACTGAAAAGGTAAAATTTGCAAGTTCTCAAATTTTTCTTCAACATCAAAACTCTCAAAGCTTTTCTCATCATGGTGTGCAACATAATGATCTTCAATCTGTGTACCTACACACATGAGATAAAGCAAAAACCTTCGTGACGCATCGAGTTTGAAATGATATAAGAATAAAGTATTAATAATCAAATGTCCCCCGTAATATGATAGTTCTTTCTCCCCCTTTTTATGATGTCCCCAAATAGACAGATAAGAAGAAACAATCAATACATGGAGTGTCACGACAAAATGCATAGCAAACAAAGATCAAGCTAAGCGCATGCAAAGGTATGTCCCAAAAACATCCACAAAATATTTTTGGATTTTTTAATTTTTTTATACAAAAATAGGATACAAAAAAAACACCATGGATTTAAACTCAAACAACCAAGTCATGGAAATGGAATGTATGGGTGTGAACACATTCGATAGGTAAATAAACTCAATCAATCATATGTGCACGATGCATACGTGTACTCCTAACGAATGAATATCAAAGGTATCCTTAGGAGTAAAATTTTCTGAATTTAAATGACATCGTCTTATACAAATCAACAAATCAAAGTCAAATGATTTCCACACCAATAACGTCCAAGACTAATTAACGCTTTTTCAAGATTGTGAAGGACGTGCAAACCCGTTATAAAATCTCCAACCTAACTCCCTTATATATATTTTCTTTTAGAGGTGTTAAACTAAATTCTCAAACTTTGGAGAATTGGTGCAAAAACCCAAATGGCCCATAATTGGCATGAATTCTTTTGCTTTGGTTTATTCTTTATGGGGAAAACTCTACAATCGACAGCTGCGTGCTATTGTGAAGGGAGTTCTTATAAAGTTCACAACTTGTGGAGAAGCCATTTCTCTTCTTCATTGCTGACCACCTGAAGTTCCCGCGGGAGATTTCAGCCGAGACATCAGAACCGACGCGTGAGGGTATTTCGTATGTCGCTCTTATTTTCATTGTAAACCATGTAACCGTTCTTTACAAATTATAGTGAAAATAAAAGGTTTTGCCCTTCGGGGATTTTTCCTGAATATTTGTGTCACATTCTTTATTTGTTTATGGTTTGACACATGCACTCGTTGTGGCAAGTTTAGGGGCTGAATTGAGTTGGTTTAAAAATAGACTATAATTAAATAAGGTTTACTTGGAAACTTACGAATTAATTTTAAATCGATATCACACACCGCCGTAACACGTTTACAAATTGGTATCAGAGCTTATTTAAGCGATCACCACTTTTTCAAATTGGTATCAGAGCAGGTTACGCTAATTTATCGTGTGATCCTGATTTTTCAATGATTTATTTTTTCATACAATTTGACTTCCCACGTCGTCAAATTAGTATCAGAGCGGGTTGCGCTAATTTATTGCGTATTCCTATTTTTCGTAAATTTTTGTGATATTGATTTTTTTAAAAATCAATTTTGTGAAAAATCGTAATTTTTCCTATGGAACACCCATTTAATGAGGAGCCTATTTTTGAAAAAGTTCACGACTGTGCTGAAAAATTAAAAAGTTTGAATTTGAAACTTTGCAAAAGAATTAAAGTTTTGGAAAAAGAAAATTCTCTCTTTAAAATTAAAATTGAATATTTGCAAGCGTTTCAAACTCAAAGTGATATTTGTCGGGAGCATTTTGGTCATTTGTGTATTAATTTTGATTCTTTGAAAATTACTAAAAAGAAGAGTGATGAGAGAGTCCTTGTTTTAGATAAGGAATTAGAGGACTTAAAAAATTCTAGGGTTCCCGTTTGTGTCGTCGAGGATAAAAAATTAATTGATGATATTATGGTACGTGAAAAGACTCTTAGGGATAAGTTTGTTTTAACTGGGGGAGAGCGAGATAAACTGTTAATTTTAATTGAAAATTTGAAAAAGAAATCCCTATCTTTGGAAGAGTCTAATTCTTTGCTCGAATCAAATATTTTGAAGTTGAAAAATGAATCAAACGATTCAAGTAGGTTTGATAGTGATGGTAATGGCTCATCGTGTTCCCATGCTTCTAATGATAAAGCCAAAACCATTATTTATTTTAGAGGGTCAACTAATTCCAAGGATGTTAGGAAAGAGCACACTTTAGGTAACATTCCTCCCGTTTACACATGTTCATATTGTGGTAGAAAAGGTCACCTTAGGAGATTTTGTTTGATCTTGGAAGAGGTCCTAGGAATTCGAAGTCTAATGTTCTGTTGGTTCCCAAAATCCTGTGTCGACGTCTCACATTTATTTGGGTTAGGAAATCACTTTTAAATGCACTAGATTTTAGACAAGTTGATTCTCATTTTCTTGCACATGATTCTTCTCTTGCCATATCATATAGATGATTGTGTTTGCATGTTTGTCGTACGCTAGTTATGCTTTTTGATATATTTTTTCTAGCGTTGTGACATGTACTTTTTGTATAGATTTTTGTTTTTGAAAAATACAAAAAGATTTTAGTTTGATAAAATTTTTGAAAAATTCAAAAAGATTTATGTATTTGGTTTGCACCGTTTATGAATTAACACTTAGGATGACTGAGTCACAGCATCATTCCATTTTTTCATGTGACTATTTGATAGTGTTTTGAGACAATAGGTCAATTCATCTATGTGATTTATAATGTTTGGAGTCATTGAGATGTAATCAAGTGTTACTTTCTACATGTTTGACTCTTGTTTTCCTTTATTGCACACATGCACGGATTTGTTTGATTATTGTGCTTGTCTTATCACATATTGGTTGGGTGTTTCCACTTCAATCCTGTCCTTAAAACAAACCAAGCACGAAAAATTTTGATAAGAAAATTGTGCATATAAGAGTCGTTTGTAAGTTTGCGTGCTTTATTTTAAAACGGTGAAGGGCTACGAAAGGTTCTTATCTACCCTTTGCGAATACTAAGCCACCGTTTAAATTGGACCTAAAAAATTGAGGAATTTTATTATCCAGGGTCCAAAGAGGTTTAAAAGAGCCCAAAAATTTATAGGCAATAAAAAATATGTTCTTGGGTTCCATAAAATAATTAACATAAAAGTAATTGGGATTTTGTGAATTAAAAATAAAATATTTAAACCCTTAAAATTGTTGGAGAAAAACTTTCTGTCAAAAGGTATTGAATTAAATCTGGACAGATACACAAAAGTTTCAAAAGATAAAACTCTTCAAAGCTGGAAACTATTCTCCACTTTTGAAACACAAGGATGACCAACCCCTCAGGATCTCCTTTTTGAAGAAAGTACTGTGATGAACCTACAGTCTAACTTCCAGGGTAAAACCATTTATGAATGGAATATAGATGGTAAATCTAAACATCAAATCTATGAAATGATTCATCAAATGACCATGTATTCCACCATTTGTAAACAAAATCAGGCTTCTGATCAAAGCATTGCTCAGATGATCATATCAGGGTTTACTGGTACTCTTAGGAATTGGTGGTCGAACATTCTTATTGACAGTCAAAGAAATGACGTCATTAATGCTGTCAAAATTATAAAAGATGAACATATGCAAGACATAGGTGCACAGGATGCTGTTTACACCTTAATGCTTACAATTATACTTCATTTTGTTGGCAATAGAGATTATACTGGAGAACGTAATAGGGAATTATTACAAAACCTTAGATGCCCTACCCTCAGCCAATTCAGATGGTACAAGGATGTCTTCCTTGCTAGGGTCACTCAGAGACTTGACGGAAATCATGACCATTGGAAAGCCAAATTTATTGATGGCCTTCCTACCTTCTTTGCTGAGAAGGTTCGTAAGAAATTAAGAGAAGCTAATGACATCATATCTATCCCTTACGACCAATATACTTATGGCCAACTTATTAGTGTTGTCATTCAAGAGGGGCTTTCTCTCTGCAATGACCTTAAGCTTCAGAGGCAGCTTAAGAAACAGAATCTTTCTGGAAAGAAAGAATTGGGAGAATTTTGTGATCAATTTGCTTACAATACTCCTGAGACTTCTAATCGAAAAGTCTCCCATATAAATAAGAATGTTTCTAAAAAACCCTATAAACGTAAAAAGAAACATTATAAAAATGTTATTAATAAGGGAGACAATTCTAAAAAGAAATTTGTTAGAAATAAGAAAACTAACAAAACAAACCCTAAATGTTTCAAATGTGGCAAATATGGCCACTTTGCTAATAAATGCAAAATGAAAACTAAAATTAATAATCTTCAAATTGATGACCATTTGAAGACCCAATTAAGTAAACTCTTACTTAATTCAGACTCCTCTGAAGATCTAGAGGACTCATCTGAGAACGATGACGAGCTTTATTATATACAAAGCTCTAGTGACTCAAATATCTCCGAGAAAGGAGATTGTCCGTGCAAGCCTTTAACTGAGAGATGTAATCATCTCCAATCAGTTCTTCAGATGAATGGTTTAAGTCTTAATGTTCTCACTAGTCAGCAACAATCTATGATTGATGTCATCAATCAAGTTACTGACCCGGACGTTAAACTGAAACTAATTAAGCCTTGCTATATTCAGGAAAGCCTTCCTAATTCTTCAGATACCCTTCCTCAAAACCAACAGTACAGCCTTTCGGAGGTACTTAACCGTCTTGAAAAAGGTGAAGAGTCTAATAAACCCGCTAACATTAAAGACCTAAGACATGAAGTCAATAATCTTAAAATTGGGTTAAGACTTCTTATAAATCAATATAATAACATGCAAATTGAGATTAATAATCTCAAGAATACTTCAAAACATTCAAATCCAGAAATTCCTAAAACTGAAGATTTAGTGGATTATTTGGGTGTTATGAACCGTGTACCCAGCCAGAAGTGGTACACAACTGTCAACCTTGTTATTAACAAAGAATTTACTTTGTGTAATATCATTGCTCTTGTTGACAGCGGTGCTGATATGAATTGTATTCAAGAAGGAATTGTCCCTACTGAATACTTTGAGAAGACTACTCAATCCTTGTTTAATGCTAGTGGTGATAGCATGGGCATTAAGTATAAATTAACTAATGTCTCCATCTGTAACAATGGAATTTGTTTAGATAGTACCTTCTTGCTTATTAGTGATTTATCTTAGCAGATAATTTTAGGTACTCCTTTTTTATCTTTACTTATGCCTATAGATAAAATTGATTCCAGTGGAATATATGCCACTCTTCAAAATCAAAAGATTGTTTTTGAATTGATAACAGACATGTGTCATTTGGCGGTGATCCAATAAATTATAGGCTAAATTCTAAGCGCACTCTCTCTTTTTTCTGGGTCACCGTCAGGTGAGACATGTCTGCTCCGTACTTTTAAAATGCGAACTGATATGCACAATATCACTACTATATATATATATATATATATATATATATATATATATATATAGTCCTGCTCTTGTCCAGATTAGTCCGCATTTTAAGAGTGCTGGACATGTGTCACCTGACGGTGACCCAGAAAAGAGAGAGATTGTACCTATAATTTAGGCGATAAATTCTAGGCGTATCGTTAGGGGACTCATGTCAGGTCTGCATTCTTAAAATGCGGACTAATCCGCATAAAATCATTAATATATATATATATATATAGAGAGAGAGAGAGAGAGAGAGAGGCAGGCTCCTGTACACACTAAGTTTGCACACTAACTTTGCACATTACCTTTTAAAAGTGTGCAAAATTAGTGCTGGCGCACACCAATTTTTTTATGTGATATTTTAACATTTCAACGGGCTCACATAAAAAAAATTAGCTCAAAAAAACTTTTTTTACTATTTTTAAAAAATCGGTCAAACTTTCGCAGTTTTTAAAGGGCTTAAAAACTGCGAAAGTTTGACCGATTTTTTAAAAATAGCAAAAAAAGTTTTTTTGAGCTGATTTTTGTTATATGGGTTCCTTGAAATGTTTAAATATCACACAAAAAAAATCAACTCAAAAATATTTTTTTTACCACTTTTAAAAGGTAATGTGTAAAGTTAGTGTGCAAAGTTAGTGTGCACAGGAGCCTGCCTCTATATATATATATATATATATATATATATAGTGTGACACCCCGCCAAATTAAATATCGGTTGATGAGTCATTTATTAAATTAAAATAGGATTTCCATTTGGTTCATTATTAGTATCACTGTCAAAAACCATTAATTTCTAATAACCTATTAGTTAATTAAGCCGATGTCAAATTTTATCTTCTCATTTTAACAGATAACAAGATATAAACTAGGTTAAACTATTCACGTAGTACAGAGTCCAAACCATCACGGGATATAAATAAATAAATAAATGTCTTGCCGAATAAAGTATTGACTACAAAATTCAAACCCAAATAATAAATTCAATAGATAAATACATAAATCTCAAACCAAGTCCGAATTGAATAAACTAAATAAAGTTCTATAGGGAAACATGCCCAAAGATGAAATACTAGGATGATGAAATCCTAATCTAGAATGAACAACCGAGGCGTCTAGTCTAAATCCTGCATGCATCCACATATGTTGCAGCTGCGCATCCCTGAAATAGATAAATCAAGTCTAGAGTTCGTGTGGCTAGACACTTGAAAGGTTTGGAAAATATTTTTGGCAAGAGTTAGAACCCAAAACATTTGAAAAATAATTGCAAGTGATTAAGTTTGGAGTAATTAAAATACGTGAATACTTTTCATATTTAAGCTAGTGTCGCACTCCCTTGAGATAATCATCACCCTTCAACTAAAGTGCACACCGACCGCTTTCTTCATAACCCACTTAATTATACTACCCCGTATAACGAGTCTCGTTATGAACCCTTCATTATCCTATACTCTAGCCCGAGTAATATTACTATTGATTAAAAGAGTTATTTCACCAAATAACTCTTTTATTCCATTCAAATAAAATCATATAACGTTTCATCAGTTATATCAGTAATACAATTTCACATCATGTATTTTACCTGTATATAAATATTCACACTAATTATATATGTATAGTAATATTACAACATTCACACACATATCGTATATAATATCCATCCTCTCGAGTAATAACTCATCGGATGTTTTCTCTAAAATGCTATCACCGCAGGTATACTTATTCCAACCCGGATACCATGAGGCAGTTAACTCACACCGACTAAGGCAATATAATAAACAGCGTAATGTAGGCGGTCATATATAGTTCCCCGAGTGTGAGACCAAATCATACCTAAGACGTCTCACCCCTAAAAGAATCACAACATTATATACCGGACGCTATGACCTCAGGATTATGCTTTCCCTGCTTTCACGAGCCAGGGGATTCAACCACATCACACAACCTCCTATGATAGCACTAGAGGGGTATCAATTCTTATAAATGTGTGTGTGTGTGTGCTTGTTATAGATATCGGTGTTAATGATATATATATATATATATATATATATATATATATACACACACACTATCACACTATTCGTACATATATATGAAATTAAAGTTAAGTAAATTTGTCTAACCCGTGCCTAAACCTCCTGGCACTAGCCTATAATGGTCGAGTCTATCTATCCGACTCTAATTTTTTTTATAATACTGGTTCACAATCTGGGTTTACTCACTCTACTCGAAATCCCATCCCGATACCCAAAATTTTCTCCATTTTATATTATCTCCAAAAAGGTCTTAGCCTTGGATTTCTTTCAATTTGGCTAAATAACACCCCTAACATAGCCTACTGAAATTAAATATGTCCTTTCTCATATTTTAAAAATAACACAAAAGTTTCCCCAACAATTAGTCGTGAATTTAGATCATAAATAGAAAATTTCCCCAAATCTGGGCATCCGAATCGATTCGTCGTTATTCTTAATCGATTCAGCTTGGGGACCGAATCGATTCGCCGTGAGATGTTTATCTTCTCCGCATATTCGGTAACAATTTCTTTCGTTTTTAACCTTTAAAGCTTTTCCAGTTCAGTTTCATTCACACCCAAACCTTAATAACGATTTATATATGTTCTCAAACCTTACTAAAGATCAAAATTTCCATTTAACATCAATGATTCTCACTTTAATCCAATAATTCATGAATTTGGGGTTTTCTCCCATTTATCGCATCATATTACTAAATTCGAGTTCTCATTCACCAAATCAATACATCTAATTATGGATTTCGAATAGGAATTCAATTTTAACAGTACTACATCATATATCATCACCAATTTCATGTTTAACCCACTAATTTTCATTCCAATCATAAAAATCCATTTTTATATGAGAACCCACCCAAAAACGGATTTTAGTTTACACCTACTACAATATGAACTGAAAAATCACAAATTAGATTGAATGCAAGTTAACCGCTTGCCTGATTAGAATCATAGAGTTTGATTGCTTTGAGGTAGAAGATGAATTGGCGAATAACACACCCAAATCCTCTTTATTTGGCTCCTAAAAGCTCCTCAAATTCCTTCCTCGTTTCCTTCTAAAGTTCTTAGGGTTAGAATATGATTAACTGTCGTTCAACCCATATTAATTTAGGTAAAATAATTGGTAAACCCGAAATTAGGCTTATGGACCCAGCCCAAATGACCCGAGCACCCCCGCGTAGTCTCGGTTATGCCTAAAAATATCCCGAGACCCAATTACTACCCCGGGTACTCTATTCTGATTATTTAGACCCCTCCGGAATAGACCATGCACTCAGAATCATCATCCGAGTCACTTTACTAAATGTATCCATCTTGACTTACTATCATCTATAACCGACTCCTGGTTGAGATATAATAAAATTCTGTCTTTTAACTCCCTACGACGCATAATAATAGTTATGTATTATTTACTACACACTTAGTAAATTTTATTTCGTTTATATTAATCATATTCCCTCCAAATTAATATTAAAATACTCACATAATAATTAATTCAATTAAATTACTACACACTTGTAATTTAAATTTACTCGAAATATTTAAATATAAATGCTCAGAAATACGGGGTGTTACATACTTCCTCCTTACAAAGGAATTTCGTCCCCGAAATTAGGTCATACCTATGGCAAATAGCTCTGGATACTCCTCTCGCATGTCATCCTCCTGCTCCCATGTCAACTCGTCAACACTGCGGTGTCACCACTGATTTTTGACTAATGGTACCACCTTAGACCTCAGCTTACGCTCACTATGATCCAGAATAGCCACGAGTCTCTCCACATATGAAACGCCTAGCTGTAAATTGATCTCCTCAAGTGGAACATCCCAAAAATCTCTCTCGGTCCTTCAATACTTCTTCAGCGATGCCACGTGAAACACATTGTGTATCCACTGTAGATGCTATGGTAAACCCGGTCTATATGCTACTGGTCCCAGTATCTCAATAATAAAAAAGGGTCCCACATACCTCGGTGCTAGTTTCCCCTTATTACCGAACCTCATAACCCCCTTCATGGGAGACACAAGGACCAAGAACTGGTCGCTAACCTCTAACTCAACGTGTCTTTGGTCTGCATCGACACTACTCTTATGCCTATCCTGAACTATTCGAATACGCCCCCGAATTAACTCGATCTTGGCTGTAGTCTCCTATATCATCTGTGGCCGTAATAACTTGTTGGCCCCCAGCTCAAACCAGCAAGAGGGTGAACGACAAGGTCCCCCATATAGTGTCTTAAACGGTGCCATTCTGATGGTGAATTTGCAAGAGTTAATATATGCAAACTCTACCAATGGAAGGTATCTCTACCATCCTCCTTGGAAATCAAGTATACACATCCTCAACATGTCCTCGAGCATCTGATTAACCCTCTCAGTTTGTCCGTCTATCTGTAGAAGATATGCCGTACTCAATCGTAAGTCCGTGCCCATGGCCTCCTGAAACCTCTACCAGAAATGAGATACAAAGATCTTATCTCTATCAGACACGATGATAATCGACACCCCCTGCAGCTTAACTATATTCGCAATGAATAGCTGCGCATACTATATCATCTCAAAATTGATGAAAACTAGCAAGAAATGGGCTACTTTGGTCAGCTGATCCACTATCACCCAAATAGAGTCGTGACCCCTCTGTGATGTCAGAAACCCTGTAGTAAAATCTATCAAAATATTCTTTCACTTCCACACAAAAATCTCGAGTGGCTGTAGCATCCCTGAAGGCCTCTGGTAGTCTAATTTAACTAACAGATAGGTAACAAACTTTGAGACAAACTCTGCTATGTCCCTCTTCATTTCGTCCCACTAATACTGCCTCCTTATTTCATGGTACATCTTATCCCCATTGGGATGTGCCAAAAATCTCGAACCGTGGGAATCTATCACAACCACATACCTCAAGTCCTCATCCTTTGGCACAACAAGTATCCCATTAAAGCGTAGGCCTCTCTCTGAGCTGATCGAGTAAGACTCTGTACCCTCAACTAATAACTAACGTACGCTGTCCTGATAAAATTGATCCTTCGCGTGTGCTTTCACTACACACATAATAATATCAGGAGTGATAGCTAAAATAGCCATACACGCTCTGGAGATCTCTTCGTTGTGTCGAAGCTCACTTCATTTCGCCTTACAGACCTCCACTAACTCCCCCGTAGGCCATCAGCTCAATATGTCTTCCACCGCATTAACCTTACTAGGATGACACTGAATGTCAAACTGGTAGTCTTTCACGAACTTGAGCCACCTTCTCTATCTCATATTCAGATCCTTCTGGGTGAAGAGATATTGAAGTGATTTGTGGTCCTTGAATAGAGTAAACTTCTCCCCCAGAAGATAGTGCCTCCATATCCTCAAAGAAAACACAACCTCTACAAAATCAAGATCGTGTGTGGGGTAATTCTGCTCATGGGGCTTAATCTTACGGGATGCATCGGCGATAGCCCTATCCTCCTTCTACAATACACCCATAAGTCCATGCAAGGATACATTCATGTAAAACTGGTACTCTACCCCTCCCCTAGGCAATGAGAGTACATGTGTTGATGTCAATTTGTCCTTTAGATCATTGAAGGCTAACTGACAGTGATCACTCCACACAAAAGGTATTCCCTTGTGAGTCAGATTCATCAACGAACTCGTAGTCTTTGAGAACCCCTTAATAAAACGATGATAATAATCAGCCAACCCCAAAAAACTGTGAATTTTTATCGGTGTCATAGGCTATCCTCAGTCCCTCACCGTCGGTACCTTACTCAGATCAATAATAATGCCCCTATCGGATATGATGTGGCCTGGAAACTCCACCTTCCATAGCTAAAATTTACACTTCCTGAATTTGACATACAACTGGTGGTCCCGTAGTGTCTACATAACCCTACGCAGATGCTTTGCATGCTCCTCCTCAGTGCGAAAGTAAACTAGAATGTCGTCTATAAACACAATCACGAACTCATCCAAAAATTCCCTGAATAGCTTGTTCGTGAGATCCATCAACACTGCTGGCGCATTGGTGAGCGCAAACGGCATCACCATGAACTTGTACAACCCGTACTGTAATAGAAAAGTGGTCTTAGGAACGTCCTCCTCTCAAATGCGCAAAAGGTGATATCTAGACCTGAAATCAATCTAGGGGACGTATGTCGCTCCTCTGAACTGGTCAAAGAGGTCATCGATCCTCAGTAACGGATACTTATTTTGTATTGTGACCTTGTTCATATCCTTGTAGCTTACAAATAAGAGAAGCGAACCACCCCCTTCTTCACAATTACACCGGTGCACCACACGATGATGTACTCCGTCAAATAAAACCCTTCCATAAGAGCTGATGAATCTTCTCCCTTAACTTTCTCATATCTGTAGGAGCCATGCGATACGGTTATTGAGAAATCGGTCACGTATCTCGTGCTAGGTCGATAAAAAACTCAATTTCCCGACTGGATGGAAACCTGGGTATCTCCTAAAATACATCCTCAAAGTCTCTCACAACTGGAATCGAGTCAAACGAGATAACTACCTCCTGTGAGGTCTCCTCCTCAATGTAGTATAAGTGTGTGCATGATTCTGTATCACGAAGAGGCATCGCCACTAAGAACATATCCTACCCGGGAATGGAAAATAATATGGTCCTCTCATAACAGTCTACTATCGCTCTATAACCCGCCAACCAATCCACACTGATAATGACATCATACCCCTCCATATCTAAACACATAAAGGTATGATGATAAGCTTTGTCACCCAATAATGATGTCTACCCCTCTACATACTAGGTGTATAAGTGACCCACCACCCAATGGTGGCTCTACACACATAAGGCGAGTGTTGGCTGTCTCTAAAAGATCGCCTGCTCATGAAAATCTATTGGAAATAAAGGAATGCAAGGTCTCCATATAAAAAAGAATCCTATCCTCATGCCCATTAATAGGAAATGTACCCTCGACTGTTGGTGGCGCCTAATATAGGCACGTCCGAGATGTTATACACACGCCTATAATGCATTTGACCCTGCAGCTGTGGGGTTGGTGGAGTATGTGCTGCTGGAGGCATCTGTGCCTGCTACCCATGCTGGGCACCCTACTCTTGACCCATAACTCTATATGGACTCTCTCTTCATATTCCTTTCCTGGACACAAGTGAAGGAATGCCCTTGAAAGTCTCCGTCTCTAGCCCTACTGGCCCAGAGGAAGGATCACATATATGTACAATAACTAGGGTACTAAACTCATATCCTAAAGACCAAACTTCCATCAACTCCCAACGTTCACTATTTTCCTGCGTGGGATGTCTCGCAAAGTGTAATCTAAGCAAGGAACCCCCCCGATACAGTACTCTCTAACATTATCGATTGTCGAGATTCGTTAAGTCTTCGGTCCATAATATTAGGGGTAGTAATTCGGGTCAATGGGTCATGTTTCGGCCCGACACGACATGACACGACAAGGTTTTTTCAGACACGGACACGAACACGACACGACACGACACGAATTCGTGTTTTTTTAGCTGACACGAACACGACCCGAATAAAAAGTAACATGGCACGACACGACACGACAACCATAATTTCTTAAATTTAAGGCCTAAAAAACACGATAACACGATAACACGACACGAAACGACTCATAATTAAGACACGAACACGACACGACACGACTTCGTGTAAAAAAAATATGACACGAACACGCAATATCGTGTCAATTTCGGGTCAATTTCGCGTCGTTCTGTATCATTTTTTCGTGTCGTTTCTAAAATTACCACCCCTACATAATATGTACCCCCAAAGTCTCGTCTTCTACATAAAAAGTCCACTCGTCCACTCTCATGTCACAAAAGACGATATACAACACGACGCTCTTACTATCAAAAGTTCTCAGCGCTTTATAATTGATGAGCTACATCCATTCGCTCGATAAAGAACACAATACACACTGAATCACAATAGTAAAAGTCCCTACGCACCGGAATTAAATATAACAAGATAACATACTCACCGAAGTCTATGATATAATACAATTTATATATATAGGCTCAACCCTCTTTCAGGTGATAAATCTAAAAAATAATATAAACTGCCCTAAAATCACGATTATTATAGTCTTATCACATTATTTACTACCTTTCAAACCCTCGGTATCCAGTAACTACATGACATAATTAAAATATATTATCCTCTCAAGACAATCAAAGGAGAAAAAATTGTTACATAATATAAATTTTTCTCTTAGTGTGCACATCTGCTCCTCCCCGCAAGTGATACAAAAAGTCCCGCTACTGTAATACCCCGTATTTTCGAAGACTTAAATAATTGCGTGATTTATTATTATTGTGGGATTAATTAAATTAAAATGTGAGAATTAATTATTAATCCGGATTTAAATTTGAATGTTTACTAGCATGACGAGAAGTTAGTAACTATTAATATTTATATGAGAATAAGTAATATGAATGGCGATTTTATATAACTTATTGTGATAGAGAAATACGACAGTTTGATATATTAAGTCGGAACGCGCGTGTGAGTCGTGTCAGGAC
The DNA here is from genome assembly GCA_949130495.1 of Sambucus nigra. Lineage (NCBI taxonomy): Eukaryota > Viridiplantae > Streptophyta > Magnoliopsida > Dipsacales > Adoxaceae > Sambucus > Sambucus nigra. Next base: position 91,362,092 of record OX422215.1, on the reverse strand, counting down.
TAATTAAGTGGAATATAAAGGTAAATAAATTTTAAGTAACTCGTATGTTGATTTCGAGCGCGCCATTGAGTCCGTAAGGGTTGAGATAATCAGAAACTCTACCCGGGTATTTTATTTGGACTCCGGAACATTTTTAGGCCAAGTCGGCACCCGGTGGGGGTAGTTTTGTAATTTGGATTTTTGGAGGAATTAAATGGACGAAAATTAGAGGAATATTATATCAACTAATGGGATACAATTAGGGTTAGGATAAACCAAAATCAAGAGAGAACCACAGTGGGTGAGGGAGAGCAAATTCCAAAGGAGGAGAAGCCATTTTCACCACCTTGCACAACCACCACCACCACCACCGTGTAGATCGGAACACGAGGAACGCATCCATACCAACAACATAAACGAATCAGACCTTCGAAATTGGGGCAAGTGTTTATTTCTTGCTTTCATTAGCAATAATTACGTTCATGTTAGTCGGTTAATAAACCTTTTGATGAAAATTACTTTGGGTGAAATTGGAGAACTATATCATTATTTAGGACTGATTTGATAAGGATTTGAATACCATATGTAGATAGGACGATACCTACGAAATTTGGATGATTTCTATGAACTAATCTGGGTTTAATTTGATGTTATGAATATTAATTTAAGAACTAGGGTTCTTGACAATAAAATTGGGGATTTAAAATTATATGAATGATTGATGATGATTTAATGATTCTAAGTTGTTAGAATTCATTTAAAAATGTTAGGATTCAATTTGGGAATAATTGATTGGAGTTTGGGATGATATTTTAGAAGTTTTATGGTTGAAAAATGGTGAAAAATGAAGTTGTCTAAGGTTGAAGACGAAACAGCCCAAGTCGCGAGATGTCGCGCGAGGTCGCGTGATGGGCATCGTTCGAGCGATGTGGGATGTCGCGCGAAGTCCCATGAAGAATGGTTCGAGCGACATGTATAAGTCGTTCAAACGACTTGGCTTTTGTGGTTCGAACGAGATTGTAATTTTTAGGGAATTTATTATTTTGCCCCTATGTTAGTAAATGGTAGATTTAAGTGAGGAAAAATTAGTGTTCGATGAACCCAAATAAGTGCAGAATTATTGGGAGTTATTTAGGTGTAATGATTCAAATATTCATGATGGTGAGATTACCTTGGATATTAAGAGAGAAAGAGATAAATCGTAATTGTAAATGCGTCGAGAGTATTAAGTGATAAATACTTACGAAATTAGTTTCGAAGAAATAGAACTTATAAGAATTAAAATGAGTGGTTAATTGTTGACTGATTATGATTTTGTATTAAGGATTTTCGAGTGACATAGTATCCTTATGATTATAATATGAGAGAGCGAATATCGTAACTTAAAATGCGTTGATAGTATTTAGTGATAATAATACTACATATCAAAATTGACACTTGGTTGTGTATACTGTTTAATTGGAAGGGTTGTGTGAATACCTATTACTTGCTAGTATTAAGTGTATGACATACCTAGCTGCTTGCTATCACGGGAGGTGGTGTAGAGACAGTCTTATCCTGAGGGGATTTTTTGACTTGTATCTCAGAACATAGGACTGTGAAGACTTACTTGTGAGTTGGTAAGTCGCTGACTATGTAAGCGTAGGTACGTACGTGACCCATAGGTATGTGAACTATGTTCCCCTCCATTATGTGTGTTTTGTTTATATGGTTCGTTGGAGATTTTCGAACGAATAGTCCTTGTTTGAGTACGAGATGCACCAGGACATGATAGCAGAGTATGCAATGCACTACAAGTATAGTCTTGGGATGCAGTGTTAGTATATATATTATAGTGGTGGATATTTATATATACTTGTGTTATACTTACCATGTGATAATTGTAGGCTATTAAGATTGGGTTAATACATATATATATAATAGTGAAAGATATATATGTATGCTTTTGGTATATCTAATATGAGACAATATCAGATTATTAAGATAGTGAAATCTTCAGTAACGTAAATAGTGAATACTTGACTTTAGTGTGTTAACACTTATTTAAAATGATAAACGTTGAGATCATATACGGAACACTACTACGAGGGGTAATTAAATGGATAAGCCTATCACCTAGTTAGAAGTGTCAGATGGGTAGGTTGGAGTAGATGTACGTTAGGCGTGCACACTAGTTGAGAGGTGACAATCTCATGTGAGAGTTTGAGCTAACATGCATATAATACTTGCTTTAATGGAGTTTTAAATACTCGCTAAAAAAATATTTTTACATTGGCCTCTGACCGGTTTCTTGCATCTCTTCCATCTTTTGCTATATATGTATATGTATTAGTTCAGGTGCCTAATCACAAGGACACCAGTTCTAGATAATTGGATGGTTTGCCGAGCTGCTGCTGTTGTGAAAGTTGCGGGTTATTTGAGGTTAGACGCTTCTCTCATTTCATTCAGTTCCTAGTCTGCATATCTTAGTTTGGGCATGTGTCGCCCATTCTCATTAGCAGAGTTATACTCAGTTTCCATTGCAGTTCTTCTCAATTGGTTTTAGTATTTATTATGGTTTGGTTTGTAACTATAAACTGGACGATTTTATCCAGTGTTATCTATTCAGTATTTGATTCAGTCAGCATTTAATTTCTTGTGTATGGTTTATATTTACAAGTTTAGAATTTACTAAATTAATTTGTTTAAAGTTAAATTGGAAAATGTTTTGACACTATCTTAATTAAATGTTAGGAAATTAATTGGATTTAAGTTTTTGACAGTGATGCTAAGAATGAACCAACCTAACATTCTGTTATAAATTTTATAAAGGAATGATCACCCGATATTTAATTGGGCGGGGTGTCACAGGTGGTATCAAAGCATCAGGTTCTAGTGTCCTTAGGATCTGTACGAGTTATTATGTTTCAGCTTAGCATTCTTTGATGTAGAGCCTTATTCTAGGATTGTTGTACTCCACTATGTATGCAATTTGTGCTCTCATGCGATTTAGTTTAGTGAAGTCAATTAAAATGCGAGAGTGATTTGACTTCGTACTTTGAGTAATATGGGACGACCAACGAAGGCCATTAGTGGGGCTGTAGGAGGAGGAAAATAATTGAGAGTTGTGAAGCATTCGAGGAACGGTGATTGCGGTAGAAGTCACCAACTATAATATCTAAGTATGATGGGCCAATGGAGGGAGCTAATCCAAAGGCAATAATGTAAAGTAGAGTGTAGTGACACTCAGAATTTTAAATTTATAAGAAATTTCTACCTCAGAGAAACAGCAAGGAGTAAAAAGTCAATCAAACCGAGATATTGGGTTCGGGTTAACCATTTAAAATTTTCCATCTTCTGGTCAGACAGAGATATGGAAGAGATGTTGAACTTATCACCAGTAGGTCGAGTAGAGACTGACCGTAAAGGATGAGTTAACTTGGTAAATGAACTTCGTAACCGAAGTAGGAGTCACAGAAGAAAAAGGGCCCGTAAGTTGAAAATGGACTCGTGGGTGAAATGCCCTAGCGTGAATGGAAGGTACGACCTAGGTAGCTAGTGTCAATGTCATCAAAGTATATGTTTATTAGAATATGTCAACGCTCCAGAAGAAAGGGAGCCAGTCAAGTTGTGATACCTAGCCGAAGGGCATGGTTAAATTCAATAGTGTTAGTAGAACATCACCAGAAAGTATACCCAATGAGGGGAAACCTATTTAAATGATATGATTTAATCTTAATGTAATGGTGATGGATTCATTCAAGACCAGCAGGTCGATTATGTGTTCCATATGCCCTGTAGAGCGCAAGGAACAACGAAAATAACAACTAGGAGTTAAGACTACCAGGTTCGATAGAAGGACATCCCAATAAATCCAGGAGGACCAGTGAAAAGGAAATTACCCTGTATGTAGAGATAAGGGTTACCAGCATGGAATGTGTTCACGTGAGTAGTGAAATTGATAAGTATCGGAAATTATAAATCGTGCCTGTAAGGAATACCAATTGGAAAAGTAAAATATCCAGTGTGAGAATCGGGTCAAGAGAATTGGACCCAGGAATTAATAACTCGAGAGTAGTAGGTATAGACAGAAAAAATATAGTCCTCAATAACTGTAGTATACCGTATTTCAGGGTTGACGGGGCCCAGGGAAATCAAGGGAAGGCCAGTGAGTCCATATTTGAGGCCTAGAAATATGGGGCTAATGTATCGATGACGGGCGGGTGAGCCGCAAAACAGAATAGTTTACCCACCAAAAAGGAAGGGAAAATCTAATGAATGGAATTCAAAAGGTATAACGATTGTAGATAATTATGGGTCGCAAAAAGTGCGTGCGGGGACCCTATGATCTGGCTAGACTGATGAAGCTTTGTTTCATCCTTGTGAAATGGGGGTGAGTTCCAGTGACGTGGGTGTGCCGCAACATATGTGAATAGTTAGCACTAAGAATTTGAGTGTGCATTCGGTTTAGTGGGTACGCTGGCTATAGCAACCTTATTATGTAAATGACTACCATTTGGTAGCGAGATTTTTCGTGCCACCTGCGGGGAGGAGCAAGTGTGGGCAACAAGAGAAATTTTTATATGGTATTATGTAACGGTTCGTGCTCCTTTGAGCATTATGATGGTAGAGCATATTATTATTATATTTTATGGTTACTGGTTACCCAGGGTTTGAACGATAATAAATTGTGTGATAAGACTATTGTACTAAAAATTTTTAATTTTAAATATATTGTTTTAAAGAGGCATCACTTGAAAGACGATTGAGCCTGTATATGTGTTGTATTGTATTGTAGACTTCAGTGAGTATGTTGTCTTACTATATCGATCCCGGTGAGCAGGCATGTTTTACTGATGTGATTTAGGGTATATTGAATTATTGTAGAGCGGAGAGATATAACTCGTAAATTATATAGCGCTAATAACTCTTGATAGTGAGAGCCTTGCGTTGTATACAGACTTTAGTAACAGGAGAGTGGACGAGTAGACTTCTTATGTCACAAACGGGAATTCATGGATATATGTTATGGATTAAAGACTTAACAGATCCCAACGACCAATAGTGTTAGGTAGTAGTGTATCGGGGGGGGGGGGGGATTCCTTGTTTGGATTTCTCTTTGCAAGACATCCCACGCATGAAACTTAGCGAACGTTGCAAGTTGGGAGAATTTTGTCTTTAGTACATGGATTTAGTATTGTAATGATTACCCATATACGTAGTTATGACCGTGAGATAAGGGTTATGTTACAAATTAAGGCCGATGGGGCCGTATAAGAATAAGATGTAATAGTGTTACAAATCGTTGACACCATGAGTAGACCAATGGGACAAACTAAGATATGATTAGGTGGAAAAGGTTGGATGACAGAGTAGGACCTTACCATATAGTCATGGTAAGTATGTGGGGCATAATTTGTTATTTATATTTATAACACGTCTAGTGCGGTGGTGCTACAATGCACCAAGCATAGGGTGTATTGGCGCCCTAGATATTTGGGTAATAAATTTTTCTTCCTTAAGTGAAAGATTGTGAGACAACACGTATTATGAGAGTTACTGAATGTAGAAGAGCGTGACTTCAGGATTTAGCTATTTTATGGGTTAGGGTAGTCAGGACCGTTAATTTCCAGATTTTCCACGAGGATGGTATAGGAAGAATTCGATAAAGTTTAACTCGGGGGAGTTGAAACTTACTTGATAGGACATGGAGAGAATATGTTTTACGAGAATCTGAAGTTTAAAGGGAGAGAGAAGGACTGGAGACATGCAGTGATGACACTGTCGCCTAAGCCATAGATATGGATGTGGTTATAAAAAAGGTAAAATGAATATCGATATAAAGCCGTAGTAGTGATGGCTTAAGCAAAGCAAGACATTTCTGAGCTCCAATTGGAAGTGGACCATTAGGAAATAATAGAGTTCCTTTAGCATTAGGAATTCCTTGGTAGTAATGGGAGAGTAAATCCACGCACAATTACAGAATTAATTACTTCGCAATGGAATCTCGACCCTATGTGGGTGAAAGTGGGTCGGGTAATTAAAGTAGCTCACGTTATGTAAAGTTACGAGGAATCATAAGGTGTAATAGTAAACCGTAAGGTTATATGGGGTACAAATAGAGTTTTGTCCGAAAGAGTCAAGAGAGTTATGACTCAATTATTGGGAAGAGTTCTAGGAGGCCCTGAATATCGAGATGCGAATATATTCGGCCTAACACACTCGCAGGCGGACGGTAAGTTTGAGAGTTTTAGTTGCACATTGCGAGGTATGTTGTATCTCCAATTATGGGAGGGTTTAGTGTAATATCTTCCACTGGTGGAGTTAGTTTAAGACGACTCCCCTCAACTGATTGTCGATAGAATTCCATTCAACGCGTTATATATATAAATCTTTGTTATCCTGGTGCTTATTGGGTATAAGGGAGGACAATAATCTACTAGGTCCAGAGGAATTTTAGGGCCAGTCAACCAGGGTGGACATGGTTGGAAGTTGCATTGTTGCAAGTTGGAATGAGGAAATTGGTACTGAGTGATGTGGGATCTTTTCATATTATTGTTAAGTCTGAGCCGGTAGCGTACACGTTTAGGTTTCATAGTCCTTTGCGGAGACAGTATGGCGAACATGTGTTAACATTTATAGTATAAATTGTGTGTAAGACAAATTTGTATATATCTAAAAATTAATTGACCTACTAGTGCGAGTAGTAGAAGACTAGATAGCGACTATATATAAGTTAAGTGGTGAAACTTAAATGGTAAGGCTTGGAGAGTAATTAATAAGTGAGGTGTTCATTATTAAGGGTATTCGGTAATGTACTGTTTGGACGGTACTGCGTAGATTACATGCGATGTGAGGTTAATACCTGTAGTTTTCCTTACCAGAAATGCCTTATTTTCCGAATTTGGGGACGAAATTCCATTATTAGGGGGGAGTATGTAATACCCCATATTTTTAAAGACTTAAATAATTGCGTGATTTATTATTATTGTGGGATTAATTAAATTGAAATGTGAGAATTAATTATTAATCCGGATTTAAATTTGAATGTTTACTAGGATGAAGAGAAGTTAGCAACTATTAATATTGCTACGAGAATAAGTAATATGAATGGAGATTTTATATAACTTGTTGTGATAGAGAAATACGACAGTTTGATATATTAAGTCGGAACGCGCGTGTGAGTCGTGTCAAGACTAATTAAGTGGAATATAAAGGTAAATTATTTTTAAGTAACTCGTATGTTCATTTCGAGCATGCCACTGAGTCCGAAAGGGTGGATATAGTCAGAAAACTCTACCCAGATATTTTATTTGGACTCCGGGACATTTTTAGGCCAAGTCGGCACCTGGTGGGGGTAGTTTTGTAATTTGGATTTTTGGTGGAATTAAATGGACAAAAATTAGAGGAATATTATATCAGCTAATTGGAGACAATTAGGGTTAGGATAAACCAAAATCAAGAGAGTTCCATTGTGGGTGAGGGAGAGCAAATTTCAAAGGAGGAGAAGCCATTTTCACCACCTTGCACAACCACCACCACCATCGTGTAGGTCGGAATGCGAGGAACACATCCATACCAACAACATAAACGGACCAGACCTTCAAAGTTGAGGCAAGTGTTTATTGCTTGCTTTAATTAGCAATAATTATGTTCATGTTAGTCTAGGTTAATAAACCTTGTGATGAAAATTAATTTGGGTGAAATTGGAGAACTATATCATTATTTAGGACTGATTTGATAAGGATTTGAATACCATATGTAGATAGGATGATGCATACAAAATTTGGATGATTTCTATGAATAATCTCAGTTTAATTTGATGTTATGCATATTAATTTAAGAACTAGGGTTCTTGACGATAAAATTGGGGACTTGAAATTATATGAATGATTGGTGATGATTTAATGATTCTAGGTTGTTAGAATTCATTTACAAATGTTAGGATTCAATTTGGGAATAATTGATTGGATTTTGGGATGATATTTTAGAGGTTTTAGGGTTGAAAAATGGTGAAAAACGAAACTGTCTAAGGTTGAAGACGAAACAGCCCAGGTGGCGAGATGTTGCGCGAAGTCGCATGATGGGCATCATTCGAGCGAGATTGGTATCTCGCTAGAAGTGGTTGAGTGATGTGGGATGTCGCGTGAACTCGTGCGAATAATGGTTCGAGCGAGATGTGTAAGTCGTTCAAACAACTTGGCTTTTGTGGTTCGAACGAGATTATAATTTTTAGGGAATTTCCTATTTTGCCCATATGTTAGTAAACGGTAGATTTAAGTGTGGAAAAATTAGTGTTCGATGAACCCAAATAAGTGCAGAATTATTGGGAGTTATTTAGGTGTAATGATTCAAATATTCGTGACGGTGAGATTACCTTGGAGATTAAGAGAGAGAGAGAGATAAATCGTAATTGTAATTGCGTCGAGAGTATTAAGTGATAAATACTTACGAAATTAGTTCCGAAGAAATGGAACTTATAAGAATAAAAATTAGTGGCTAATTGTGGACTGATTATGATTTTGTATTAAGGATTTTCGAGTGACATAGTATCCTTATGATTATAATACGAGAGAGCAAATATCGTAACTTAAAATGCGTTGATAGTATTTAGTGATAATAATACTACGTATGGAAATTGACACTTGGTTGTGTATACCAGTTAATTTGATGGGTTGTTTGAATACCTATTACTTTCTAGTATTATGTGTATGAAATACGTAGCTGCTTGCTATCATGGGAGGTGGTGTAGAGACAGTATTGTCCTGAGGGGATTTTTGACTTGTATCTCAGAACATAGGACTGTGAAGACTTACTTGTGAGTTGGTAAGTCGCTGACTATGGGAGCGTAGGTATGTGTGTGACCCATATGTATGTGAACTATGTTCCCCTCCATCATATGTGTTTTGTCTATATGGTTCGTGGGAGATTTCCGAACCAATAGTCCTTGTTTGAGTACGGGATGTATCGAGACATGATAGCAGAGTATGCAGTGAACTATAGGTATAGCCTTGGGGTGCATTGTTAGTATATATATATTATAGTGGTGGATATTTATATATACTTGTGTTATACTTACAATGTGATAATTGTAGGCTATTAAGATTGGGTTAATACATATGTATAATAGTGAAAGATATATATGTATGCTTTTGGTATATCTAATATGAGACAATATTAGATCATTAAGATAGTGAAATCTTCAGTAACGTAAAATAGTGAATACTTGACTTTAGTGTGTTAACACTTATTTAAAATGATAAACGTTGAGATCATATACGGAACACTACTACGAGGGGTAATTAAATGGATAAGCCTATCACCTAGTTAGAAGTGTCAGATGGCTAGGTTGGAGTAGATGTAGGTTAGGCATGCACACTAGTCGAGAGGTGAGAATCTCATGTGAGAGTTCGAACTAACATGCATATAATACTTGCTTTAATTCAGTTTTAAATACTTGCAAATATTTTTACACATCGGGCACTGACCCGTTTCTTGCATCTCTTCCATCTTTTGCTATATATATATATATATATGTATGTATTAGTACAGGTGCCCAGCCACAAGGACACCGATTCTAGATACTTAGATGGTTTGCTGAGCTGAAGATGTTGTGGAAGTTGCGAATTGTTTGAGATTGGACGCTTCTCTCATTTCATTCAGTCCCTAGTTCAGATATCTCAGTTAGGGCATGTGTCGCCCATTCTCATTAGCAAAGTTATACTCAGTTTCCATTGTAGTTCTTCTCAATTGGTTTGAGTATTTATTATGGTTTGGTTTGTAACTGTAAACTGGAAGATTTTATCCAGTCTTATCTATTCAGTATTTGATTCAGCCAGCATTTAAATTCTTGTGTATGGTTTATATTTACATGTTCAAAAATTACTAAAGTAATTGGTTTAAAGTTAAATTGGAAAATGTTTTGACACTAGCTTAATTAAATGTTAGGAAATTAATTAGATTTAAGTTTTTAACAGTGATGCTAAGAATGAACCACCGAACATTCTATTATAAATTTTATAATGGACTGATCACCCAATATTTAATTGGGCGGGGTGTCACAGCAACCCAATGGTAATTATATATATAATAAGGCTGATATCGCCAATGCACCCACCTAACCCAACTCACACTCGAGTTTTAGTGTTAACAATCAGATTTTGTGATGCACCCATGTCACCCAATCCTAATACCATTCTCATAGGGATAAAATAAAGATTCTATCTCCATTTGTAATCTACCTTGCCTGGTCAACAAGTCCCTGAGAATCATTCTCGTACTGGAATTGACCCGTAACTTACTGCAATGGTTGTATATCAAAGATTTCATCCTGTAGTTTCCCCCTTCCCCACTTAGGAAATCCTTCTTGATGTGGTCCCTCTCTCCGCGACTATAACAACTGCCAGAGAAAACTCCCTTGCCTCTAGCCTTGGCCCTAATAGCCTTCCCCGTAATTTCCTGAGCCCTGACGACCCTGAGAATTGGGAATATTGTTGAGGACCCTGCTAATCCTTCCTGATCTCACCACTCTTGAGTTGTAAACCTTCAGACTTAAATTTATTAGTCTAATTATCTTGCTGGAAATCCCGTTCCTGCTGCTATTTTGTCCCACTGGCAACGTTTCCTTTTACCTTCCAAGTCTAAGTGTTCTCATTTTCTTATTATAGATAAATTTCATATAAGTGGTCCTAATCTTCACACATAGTATGCCTTTCTCTGCTATCCCTTGTCTCTGGATCCAGTGGCCATGTCAGGGTATCCTTCCCTTAGACCCGGTGGTTTTGGCCTCGATTGCTACCCCTGTTGTTCTTTGGCTCTGCTGACCCTATGGAACTCAATGTTGGTCTCGGCGGCCGTTACTGAATCCACCGTATTTTGGAAGGCATTCGATTGATCTGAATCATTTAAATGGGTCCCCTAATGGGTACCCCCTCCCGTGGTGCTTCACTATCACCATCAAATCCATTATTTCTTTTTAACTAGATTCTCCAACCCTCTTGGCTCCCTTCTCATTGAAGCGTTGATATCAACTTGTAAACGTACGACTTTGACGACATCGAAACTAGTAATCCTAATCACATTCCTTATCTACGCTTGTAAAATATCGTCATTGGTCCATTATCAACTTACAGGCCTTCTAATATTCTCTGCACCCCATTCGTCGAGTACTAAGTTTGCTAAACAGGGTACTCCTCCACGATTGATCTTTATCTTTCCCACTTGTGAATAGTTTCAAAACTCAATTCGCATATTTGTCCGAACAACAAATGGAAGATCATACGATCAAATCGCACCCGAATCTCTCGTTATTAATTTATCTCTCCATGGTTCCAGTGGTTGACTCCCATCATTACTACTCTGCTCCTCTAAGAAAAAATAATTCCACTTGAAATTTAATCCTAGGTGTCGCTGCCCTCCACCCTACACATTTTCCTTGGGATTATCCTTCCATTGAACCATCACACTTACTCTTTTCTTGGAATTCTTATATGTGACTCTTAGAAAGAGTCTCTTTGCCTCTCCCCTACCTACTTTGCTGCGTAAGTCTGACTTTATACCATTGTTATCTATGACAATATTTGGGGAAGCTATTTCCCCTTGTGATTATCCCATTGTCATCTTCCGAAACAATAATTATGGTTACTTCCATCGCGATCACCGTTCCTAGAATATCCCATGGCTTCTACTGAGCCTTTTCTCCTACTGTCCTTCTAACATCCCTTCCTGATCGTCCTATATTGTTCGATGTACGAACCCTAACCGAACTCACATATGAATCATATAACTAAATTTAATAGTAGAAGAACATAGGTCATATACATAGAGGAATATAAAAAACCAATAATAAGGCTCTATATCAAAGAAAGCTAAGCTGAAATGTGAAAAGCCACAGAGTTCCTAAGGACTCTAGAACCTGATGATCTGATGCCATGTGTGACACCCTGCTTAATTAAATACCGGATGATGAGTCTTTTATTAAATTAAAAATGGAATATCCAGTTGGTTCATTCTTATCATCATTGTCGAACACATTTAATTACTAATCACCTATAAGTTAATTAAGCCGATGTCAAAATTTTAATCTTAATTTAAACAAACAATATTCTAAAAGAATGACTAAACCACAATCAACATTTAAATATACAATATATAAATGATGAAATGAATAAATAAATAGAATAGGAATAGAATAAACCCATCCAACCTAAAAATCCAACACAATAATCCATAAATTGAAAATTAGTCCAACAACGGACGAGACATGAATAATAAAACCACTATCTCTGAAAATATTTGAATAAGGATGGGCGACATGCCCTAACTAAAATGAGTGCCTCATATGAAAGAAATAATAAATGTGGAGGCTTCTACTACCGAGATCCTGTAACTTCCACAGTAGCTATAACACGTCAAATGAAAGGAACTCCTATGCTTGGCGTCCATGTGACTGGGCACCTAAAATAGTTTACAAATTATTTTTTTTAAGAAAATGGGTCAGAGCCCAAGTAAAACAATTTAAAATATTTTAGCAAGTATTTAAAATGCATAAATACCGAATGTTATGTACGTGTTAGTCCACGTGCTCTCGCTTGAGTATCCTCACCTCTCAACTAATGTTCACACCTAACGTATATTTCTAACCCGTCCTAGTTATGCTACTCCTCTTAACTAGTTCTAACCATGTATAGTTATATATGAGTTGACTCGTTGTGTCACCTGTATCGTCCATAAAATACTTTATGGAATTCTTTATATTAAATAATCGATTATAAATTTCACGATTTATAATTAAGTCCTTACATACATGGGTTATTTTAAACATCATCGTCTTTCCCTTACTAAGCTCATACAATAGAATAAGTTATCAGTATATATATTTTCATCACTATATATATATATATATATATATATATATATAACAATACTTCACCCTTAGGTTGAGACCTCCTGGTGCATAAATACTCTGCTATCAAGTTCTAGTATATCACAAACTACTCAAAGGACTATAGGTTCAGAATCTCTCACGAACCATATCAATATAAATCATACATATTAGAGGTGACCTTAGTTCCAAGACTATGGGATACGCACATACCTACGTACCCATATGACCGTCAACACTATCATTCTCTCAGATAGCCCGTACCTAGGTTCTATGTTCTCAGGTACAAGTTAATATCCCCTAATAGGCTCATCAGAATAAGATTGTCCCGACGTAGAAACCTCCAGTGATAGCAAGCAGCATAGGTATATATCCATTACACAAAATAATTCATACATTAGGTATTCACACAACCTATATAAATATATATTCAGTATAGGTAGGCATATAACCTATAACTCGTTCCATACGTAGTTCATACATCTCTCGTATTTCTTACGTATTATTTTTGAGTATTTCCCTTTATTCCTAAGGTTACCCAATGTCTTTTAAGTTAGATCAGTAGTTATCTCTCTCACATTCTACTGGTTTAAATCCCCGTTTCTTCAGTTTCTTGAGACACTACAAAATTCTATGAATTAGGTGTTTATTTCACAATTATTCCTAATTAATCATAGAACGTAGTACCCCCTAATGTGTCTGAGTCTTTTACCCAACATTGGCCTACAGACATTTAAAATAAACTCTCTTTATATTTAAAATTTAATTCACAAGTTAATTCGATCGTCTCCCACGAATTCTAGACATAACGGTAGCAATTTGTTGAATTCTGGGGAGCCGAATCTATTTTCCTAAGGGGGAATCGATTCACCCTGAATCGATTTGGTCTTGGTCAAATCCATTTGAAATGGTTCAGGGGTCTTCTTCTCCAACACACAAATTCTTTTCCATCTTTTCCTCAATCAAACTTTTATATTTCTTTACCAAATTCATAATATATAAGTTTCCCAATCATTATATATACACATATGAACGATTTCTAACGTAACATCATCATCAAAACATCATGAAGATTTACTTAAGAATTGATTTTTCTCATAATTTGTTAATAAACCGTAGGTTTATTTTCTTCTACGTTCATACACCAAAAATCTCAGATTAAATCCATTTTCCCATTTCTTTATGATTCGAACTTATTTTCTAAACATGTTATAATTCAGTCCACATGCAAGAACCTACCCAGATTATATATTTCATTCTCCAAAACAAATCAAATCATGGAATAATCATATGAAATTTATCCTACACTAACATGGACATCACATCCTACATAGATTTAGCAAGATAGATACTTGAATTAATTGTCAAGGATGATTTATGCAAAATTAGTGGTGGTATTTGTGTTCTTATTCCTTCGATCTATAGTTCGGTGGTGTTGGTGGTGCAAAAGGTGAAACAATGGTGGTTCTAGCCTTAGGGAGTGCTTCTCCTTCCTCCTCTAATGGCCTGCGTAAGTTTTTTTTAGCATATTATAAACCTAATGGCCATAACCCAATGTTGATATACACTTAGAAATTTTCGTAGTTTTAATTCTGTCAAAATTTCCAAAGATTAAAATATCCCTCCGGGGTGCCGGTTTGGCCTAAAAGTACCACGGGACCCGAACTAAACTTCTGAGTAGACTTTTTCGACTATCTCAACCCTTCTGAACATATTGGCGCACTCAAAACGACCATTTGTATGACTAAAAAAATAAATTACTTTCTATCTCATTAAATTGAGTCCCGACACGACTAATATACGAGTCCTGACTTAATTATTAAAACTGTGATATTTGTCACTCGCGATAATTTTAATAAATTCATAATCACATATTACGTTATTCACTAAGTAATATTAAATATAATTCACATCAATAAATACTAACCCTTATCTAGCTAGTTAATATTTAATTTAATCCAAATTTATTATCAATAAATTTCCCATATTTAATTTTAATTAATCACACATTTAAAAATCATTAAAAATATGGGGTGTTACAAACTCCGTCATCTAACAAAAAAAATAAGACCTACAAACATGAGGTAAGTTCCTATCTTGAAATCTTTTGAGCATGTTATAATACCCATGATAGTGTAGTGTTGAATTTGCATGAAAGAATGATATCTTGGAATTGTATGTAGAACCAATTCATGTTTTGGGATGGAAATCATGCTAGATATTGTACTTATAGGATTGTGGTAAAAAATAAGAGAATAAATGATTATGCACATGATAGAAATCTAGATTTTGTTATGAATAAACCTAAAAAGAAGTTTAATAGAGTTTGTATTAGAGAAGGGTGATTTAATATGATTCTTTTCGAATTCTTTGAAGATTGGATGATAAACCTACTTGAGAAATTGTCCATATACATGTATTTAATGTTTGATTTCTTTGTATGGGTGTTTGGGATGATTTATTGGAGGTTTTGTGGGTTAAAAGTGGAGAATTATCATTTTTGGAGAAGCTATCAAAAGCAGGTGTTGATCGATCGATCCATGAATATCAGTCAATCGATTGATCAAATCTGTCGATCGATCGACCACTGCTGAGAAATGAAGTTTTGTTCTTATGTGAGGGTTTATTTTCTAATAATTATGGGGGACTTTGGTAATGATTTATTAAGTATAGGAGGACTCAGATAATGTCAATAAACCTATAATTTAAGCTTTGGCTTAGCCCTAATGAGTGTAAAATGAGACCAGGGCCTATGTTAAGTGTCGGGGATTTAAAAATCGAATTACGGGAAGCGGAGATGATAAACCAAGGTTTATAACAATAGGGTATTGATGTTTTAAGTACTGAAATTATCTAAGGGATAACTAGGATCCTTCGGGTAGTGAATGATACTCAGGATACATTGAGTATTCAAGAGATATATACTACAAACTTGATATATTTTATGGGTTGTGTGTATACATATACTGGAGATATTTATTGGTTGTGTGTATGCCTATTATGTTCTTTCTTATGTATTTGAGCATACCTACACTGCCTGCTATCATAGGAGGTTTCGCGCAGTGGGCGATCGCACCTTGGCTATGCCACCGAGGTCTAGAGGTGTGTCCCAAAGCATAAGACTTAGGGTGGAGCACTATTGTGTGTACGATCGTGTGCACTAGTCATTTGGGTGCATTAGGTATGTGCGTAACCCAAAGGCCTAGGACTATGTTCACCTCCAATATGTGTTTATTTGATTTGTGGCTCGAGGTGCCATTTCGAATCGATAGTCCTTAAATTTAGTAGGAGAGATACATGGACTTGATAGGAGAGTATACATCCATCGTGGTCGCCATTCCGTGCATGCTGTAGTTGTATACATAATAATGTGATATATATATATATATATATATATATATATATATAAGTATGATTATTCTATTTTTGTGTGATAGTAGAAGAGATAGACAGTGTATATCTAAAAGTAACTTAAGTAAGAGAAACTTAATTAACAGTTCAATAACAATATTCGATTAATATTGATTATTGGTTTTACGATAGCGTATTGTATGGGCGGTACGTGCGAGATATGGTTAGTTAGATCCTTATTATTTCTAGTTAGGTTTGGTAGCATAACTAGGTGGGTTTAATAGGTGACCTTATGTGTGCATTATAGTTAAGAGATGAGGAACTCAAGGTAGTGTGCATGAAGTTAATGTGTGTATCTAAGAACTGCTTTTAACTACATTTTAAATACTTGCTAAATGTTTTTCAAAGGTTTTGGGATCTGAATCGTATCAAATCTATTTTCCATAAACTTTTAGGTGTCTAGCCATAGGGATGCCAAAATTGTTGATTCTTTCCAGGGATGCGTAGCCACAACACTTGTGGAGGCATGTAGGACTTGAGTAGACGCTTCAGTTATTTTATTCCTAGATTAGGATTCATGATCAGTTATTGCAGTTGGACATGTTTTCCGTTCAGTTTATGCCTTTATTCAGATTTATTTATCAGACTTTTTTATTTATATTCATTTCATTTCTGTTAGACTTATGATTTGGATGTTGGTTTTTGAACCGATGGTTTATTCGGTATTTATCATTTATCTATATTATCCTGTAATGTTCAGACTTCTATTATGGTGTGGATGGTTTATATTATTTTGTTTCCGCATGTTACTATATATTAATGAAAGATAAAATTTAGCACCGACTGAATTTAACATAGGTGGATAGTAATTTAAAATTTTTACGACAATGATGCAAAGAATGAATCAAATGAGATTCTTGTTTATTTTAGTAAAGGTTTGATCACCCGTGATGAAAATAGGTGGGGTGTCACATAATTGTCTAACAAATATTTTTGAAACACAATATAAATGTGTTAATTAAGTTGAGAAATTCAAATTTTAATTAACAAAAAACACAATTTACATATTAGGACAATGTTGAAAGACGAATTATAAATAAATGATCAAAACGTTAATTTTTCAATGAAAATATCAAAGCTTAGTATTTTTGTTGTAAAACAATTCCATTTTGAACTTTTATAAGTTAGTTTCATTTGAAAATATTCAAAAAAAGAAGAAGAGTTTTTCAGATGTTTTGTCATGCAACATGCCCAAACTTTAATCTCAGAAGTATGTGCATCAAATTTTACACCAAACAATGTAACATTAAAATGATATACTAAATCCATTCCGAATTAATTGTCGTTACGTTGTTTGAAAACGATTATTTTTAAGGACGCACATAATGAATGAGAAGGATGAGACATCACAAAAAGAAAGACATGGATATTAATTTGAGATGAATGAAATATCAGATTTAAAAACAACTTATTATTTTTTCATGATATTTCGAGGCTTTGTACATGTAATACCTCATATTTTTCGAATAAAATAAATTTTTAGGAATTAAATTAAATCGATCAATTTAATTAGTTAAGTAGGGAAAAGATTAATAATTTTTTATTTCATGCTATGTGAGTTTGACTTTGCAAGTGAAATAATTCCGGTAGAAAATAATTGCATGCACATTGAATAATTGATATATGAAGTGTGACACAATTGAAAAAAACTATACTTGTTGAATGGAAATATTTTGGATGCGTTTCGGAAGGCTTATGGGCTCGTTTATGTATTTTAGACCTTTAGAAATGGTCCATGGGTGTATATATATATATATATATATATGAGTTAGGAGGTTATTAGGCTAGTTGGGATGTGTATTTGGGCCCATTTAGGGGTCAAAAGTTTAGGCCTAAGTCCCAACTCAGGATTTTAATCTTAACTATATTAATTAAGAGTTTAATAACTCCCTATCATCTGTATCCAAGAATCCTAAAACACATTTTGGGACGGAGAGGAAAGAAAACTAGCAGGAGAATTGGGAGAGAAAGATTCAAGGAGAAATCCAAGAAGCCAATCAAGAAATCATTCAAGACTTAGGTAAGAATTTTCATGCTTATTTTCTATAGTCCAAATTGCATCTTAATTCATCATGTGATGAAATTACATGTAGAAATTTTGGATTTAGGAAATTTTGGTGATTTTGTTATGATATTAAATTATACCCTTGATGGAATTGATTTTGATGTTAAAGTAGAAAGTTCAGAATTTGGGATGGTAAATTTTTAAGGGTATGTGTTGATAAAACTCATGATTAGGACCCTTGGTATAATGATTTTGATGATTTATATGGAGAGGAGTTAATCTCTGTTTAAATCTAAGATTTTTCATGTGGTAGATGTTAGAAGATTGATGGACAAAAATTGAATATACATGAACACTTTCATGATCCAAATTGCTGTTATTTATGGATCAATCTGGTTTGTAAAATACGTAAAAAACAATCATAAGATGATAAATTAATCACAGAGATTGATAGTAAATTTATCACAAATTTTAAGCCTTTGGATTTGGGTTTGAATGGAACAATGCAATTCCCTAAGTAAGATATAATTCTAGATTCGTAAACACACCAGTTCTCCCCTAGGCCAAACTGGTTCAGCCCCCTGGGGGTCATAGCGTGGGGTCCATAGTTGTGTCCGAGGGAATTCTAGGTGTTCATATGAGTTGGTGGGACCGTATACGGATAACCGTGGAATTTATTAAAAATAAAAACATGATGTCACTATTAAAAAGGGAAGCTAAATTAACTAGATGGTTAATTGTATTTTATAAAGAAAGGACGTTAGTAATCTACGTGATGGTTAATTATTAACTAAGAATATGTACGAATAATCCTTACGGGTCATCTAGGGGGTAATTATTAGGATAATTACCGTTACATATTGTATTATGTAATTATATTTTGTGTGGACAGATCTATGTTCAGGCAATATCCTATCGGTTGGGGTACGCGCATTTGGGACCATAGCACATGTCGGGATAGGTGGTCTAGGCGTAATGTAGGCCATATCTTACGTACTACGTAGAAGCGCCACTTATGAGCTATGGGTGTTGATGATGGGATCCATGTTATGCTACTAGGTATGGGCGTGCACTGGTGTACTGCGTAGGTACTTCCCCAATTGTATGTGTATTTTATTGTCCGTGTTGGATAGGATACTCCTCCGGACTTATCGATAGAGAACGAACGAGACACTTTTGGTAGAAGCCTTAGTGTCATATATATGTGGACACGTATATATAATAAATGAATATGAATGGAAGAAGTTCTTAAGCCTAATAATATACACTATAAAACCTAGACCCAATGCTACATAGTATGTATGATGTTTGATCTCGTCATCTTATGGATAATGTCTGGGATAATTTGGGAAATAGTAATTTAAATGTAAATAATTCTATTTCAGTGCATTTATCCTATTAAATGCATTATTATTCTATCTTTACCATTCATTCATCATATGTATAGGGACTTGGAATGTTATACGTGTAGCTCTGCTTTAGATAGGGTTGAGACATGTTACGTATATGAGTGACAATGTGAAATATTCACTTTGAATTAACTCTACTTTTGCATAGTAAAGTTTGTAAGTTAATTCTTTCACACTTTCGGGAACAAACCTAAAATTAGAAATGCTTTCTCCCCTAGGTGCTCCTAAATAGGGATAGTAGGACTGTGGACAGTTCAACCTTATAGTCGCATAATGCGCATTAGACTTCTGACCATTGATTCTAAATAAGGTTGTTACTCTATTTCAGTTCTTTAATTTTTACATTTGGGTCATTGTATGGGCATAAACCCTAAGTCTATTATATTTCTTGTTGGTTTAAGACACTTATGAGTATGTTGGGATTTATTTATATTATGTGATCGTTGGATTATATTATTTTCTTGGATATTAATTTAAATTTAGTTGAAATTTCTATCTTGGATTATAAATAAACATTTGTATGGTTTAATGCTGAGAATGATGTAGATTGTATAACCAGCCCCATCTTTGCTATATTGTGTTTGACCAAACTTTACATGAGAAAATGTGGGTTGTTACAGTTTGTATAAGAGCATCCAGGTTCTAGTCTCCTTAGTATCCGTGTTGAGTTCATTACGTTCTGCATTGTGTTCTTTGATATGCAGAGCATATACTCAGGATTCATTATATTCTTGAGATTTGGAATAATTCGAACCTTATTTTCTTTTTGATGGTAAACGGAAGGATAGGTAGACGTAGGCGCATAGCCACACACGCTACAAATGAGGAGGCTCGGTCGGAGACACAATAGAAACCTCAAGCCCCACCGGCCAAACCCATTATTACCCTAGCAGAAATCACTACCATCATGGCCCAGTGGGTCTCTACCTTGACGGCACTAATGCTCCACCACTTTCCACCACCACAGGAAAAGTAGGCACCACCACCACCACAACAAATGGCGTTACCAGTCGAGACATCGCGGTTAATATGAGCCAAATTCAGGGAGGCCTTCACAAAGGGATAACCTTTAGAGTTTGCAGGAAGTCCACACATCTTGATGGGAAAAAAGATATTCAACGACACTTACGGATGATGGAGTGTACTCTAGTTTAAAGGCAAATGTTGGCCTTCTTTCGACTTATGGGGGTAGAACTCCAGTGGTGGGATTCAATTACGTTAATTGCAAAAAAGGACAATATGACCATAGACGAGTTCTGGGATAGGTTCAAGTGGGAGTATTTCCTTTAGACAATGCAGTTAGATGTAACACCCCGTACATTCTGGCAAGCAAGGTGGTCAGTCACCACCGCAAACTACTTCGGGTATCACAATATAAGTTATCATTCTCAGGATGTGATAGAAATATGAGACATTAAATTTTTTTCCACAATATATAATCAAATTTATCCAACAAATATAACCAATCATGCAAATTAGAAATCCATCACCATCCTATCTCCCAAAATAAATCCAACTCCAAATAATTATAAAACCCAAATGAAATAATCCAACTATAAATATCCGATTGAAACCGTAAACAACCATTGAATCGATTGGCCCACCAAATCTATAAATAAAAGTCTCACAATAAAATCGACGGAATGGAAAGTATATATAAAATACTAAAGCAAGTAAAATAAATCTTCACGTGCACTCCAAAAAATATCTTCAATCACTACTATGCAACTAATCCAACACTATAGCTGAAATGTTAGTCAATGCAATGGGTCAGAGCCCACCGCATGAATACTAGCTACTCCTCCCAATTAGGGTTCGTAAACCCGAACAATAGCATTATACATAATAAATATCACAATAGAGTATTTTAAATTCAACAATATATATATATATATATATATATATATATATATATATATATATATATATATATATATTAACATGCGAGTAAAATGAACCACTACCATCTAACCACATACTAAGCCAGTCTTAATCGTTTAAGTCCAATTATTTCATTTCAACTATAATTTAAACATTAGCTGCTGTCCGTAAAAAAATATTTATCCAATTATTTTAATTCTTGCAACACCACTATGGCCAGTCAACCCCTTATCGATTCTGCAGACACTCTTGTCGTGCTAAAGGTTCTATATATCACACCCATTCCCCTCACTATAGCTAGTCAACCCGATTTCAGTCAGCTCTGCACATACTCGTGAGGTTCCATGCACGACATGTCACTACATCTAGTAAGCCCATATTCTGTTATCCCTGCACATACTTATGATGGG
The DNA here is from genome assembly GCA_949130495.1 of Sambucus nigra. Classification (NCBI taxonomy): domain Eukaryota; kingdom Viridiplantae; phylum Streptophyta; class Magnoliopsida; order Dipsacales; family Adoxaceae; genus Sambucus; species Sambucus nigra. Next base: position 91,340,135 of record OX422215.1, on the reverse strand, counting down.
AACTATAATAACCTTGCTTTTTAAATCTAATTCGGTTAGCTACGCCCAATTAAATTAAAACGGAGAATCAATATGTTGGCATTAGAAACAGAACAAAACAATTTCTGTATAGTAAACATGTACAATCCCATACGTGTAACCCAATCACATCATAGCAAATATATGACCGCAAGTAATATCAATATTGAGTATAAAATGCCCAAACATACAGGCCCCAAAAGAAACTAGGTAAAGTGTATAATGTAAACCTCTCAACACTCTCAAATCTATAACAATGGGAAATATCTGATACCAAACTCTAAGGAAGAGTGAAAAAATAGGAAAAGGATCAACATTCACCACTACAGGAGCCTAAGAATAGATGCAAGTCGTTCATCTCCGCAGTCTACTCTCCAGCGGGGCGAGAACCTGAATAATACATATATCTGGGAGAGGGGAGAGGAGACATAAAAATGAGCGTCAGAAAGAAAAACTATACAGTTACAAGATGTACATATGATGAATGCATAATCAACAGAACTTGTCTCTAGTAATTAAGTCATTTAATTACCCAACCAATGCTCCTATATCGTGACTACCCAGCCCAAACTCAAGTAATGTGTAGTCTCATATCGTATTATGATTAATCATTATTAATCTCATTTCGGTATTTAATGTATGAAAACATTTCCTTTATGTATAATATCAATTGTATTGATTCAGGATATTACTTTAAAAGACAAACATAATATCTCACACAACAAATCACAGCGTGTCATGTAAGGATATATTTTATAAGTCCGTTATGAATGAATTATGTTATATACCGTTACAACCGTTAAAGAAATTCAAGAGTAATCTACATCAAGACGGATCTGAATATATCAAGGTTCTTCATCAAAAAGACTCCGCGAAGTTTACTTTGGTAAGGATATATTTTTAATACCTTAACTTTACAGTTAGAGCTTTGGGATATTTTTACAAAATATTATCTAAGTGTTGGAGCGGAGGTTTTCATCAAAATTTGAGAATGAGTAATTTTTACTAGATCCTATAGCGTACCTCATTTTTTATGCCAGGTCGTTAAAACGAGATGTCATCTCATTCGAGAGATATGTTGATGTCGCGCGATGTCGCTCAACCGACACGTATACGTCATTCGCGAGATACCTATTTCGTTCGACCAACTAAGGCGGCGCATTTTTCTATAAGTACTCATTAACGGTTTCATTTTCATTAAGAAGTCCCAGCATTTTGAAAGACAGAAAATTGTGAAACTGCATGATCCTTTTGACTTGTTCTTTTAGGGTTTAATCCCTTTTTGTTTGCAATTCACAAAAATCCCATATACTTTGGTGAATTGTTTTGGTGTTCAACAACACACTTGGCTTTTGATCATTCTTTGTGGGAGAAATCTACAACTGGAGAGCTGTGTGCTATTGTGGAGGTAGTCCGTCTGAAGATTTTAGACTACGTGTCTGGACTGCGCATGCTTGTGGCATAGCCGTGCGCGAACCACTGCAAATTTCTATCCATTACTTTGAAGGTTTGACGAAGACACCGTGCGGTACTATTGTGGGTGATAAAGTTGTATGTAAGTCCATGGTCTTGTAAACTTTTCAAAGTTCAAGAAATAAAACGTTTTTCCCTTCGGAGATTTTTCCTAAAACTTGTGTCACATGATTTATTTATTTATGGGTTGACACACGCACACACGTAGTTGCATGTTTAGGAGCTGAATTGATTTGGATTAAAAATAGAATCTAATTAAATAAGTGTTCCAAAGTAGAAATTTGCTAAGTTAATCAATTATCACGCAGTCATACATTTTTCAAATTGGTATCAGAGCAGATTACACTATTTTATTGTGTATTCCTATTTTCCGCAAAATTTGTGTGATATTGATTTTTTTGAAAAATCCCTTTTTTGAAAAATCGCAATTTGTTCGATGGAGCACTTATGTAATCGGATGCCCCCCTTTGATGAAACGAGTCAGAGTTTTGATGATATAAATCATTTTAAGTCGATGTTTGCTAAAAGAATTGATTTTTTGGAATAAGAAAATGCTCGTTTTAAATCCGCGGTGGATCTTTTGCAAACTGTTCAAAATCAAAGAGATTTTTATCGTGAGAAATTTGTTGCCTTGGACCATGACTTTGTTGCTTTAAAATTTTCCAAGAAGGAGAGTGATGATAGGGTATTTTTAGAAAAAGAATTAGAGGACCTTATAAATTTAATGGTTTGTGTTTGTGCCAAAGATGACAAAAATATTTTAATCAATGAGTTTGTGGAAAGTGAAGAGACTCTTAGAGAAAAGTTTGCTTTAATTCAGGGGGAGAGAGATACCCTTTTAGAAATTGTTCAAAATTTTAAAAAGAAATCCCTATCTTTGGAAGAGTCTAATTTGTTTCTTGAATAAAATATTTTGAAGTTTAAAAATGATTTAAACGATTCAAGTAGGTTTGATAGTGATAGTAATGGCTCATATTGTTCTCATGCTTCGAGTGTAAAAGCCAAAACCATAGTTTGTTTTAGAGGGACAACAGTTCCTAAGAACGTCAGACAAGGTCAACCCATAGGTGTCGTTCCACCCGTTTAGACATGTTCATATTGTGGTAGGAAAGGTCACCTCAGGTGTTTTTATTTTGATATTAGAAAAAGGCCTAGAAAGTTTATGTCTAGTATTCCCTTGGTTCCTAAATCCCCCACACGCCGTTTCACATCTAATTGGGATAGGAAATCACTTTTAGAGGCACTAGATTTTAGGCAAGTTGATTACTATTTTCTTGCACATGATTCTTCTCTTGCCATATCATATAGATGATTGTGTTCACATGTTTGTCATACGCTAATTTTTTGGTTTCATGATATTTATGTTTGCTAGAGTTGTGGCATGTACTTTTTTTATAAATTTTTTCGTTGAATTTTTTTTAAAAATATAAAAAGATTTTATTTTTGATAAAATTTGTGAGAAAATCAAAAAAGAGTTTTGTATTTTGTTTACACCTTTTATGGATGGACACTTAGGATGACCGAGTCACAACATCATTCCATTTTTCATGTGACTATTTGATAGTGTTTTGAGACGATATATCATGTCATCTTTGTGCTTTATAATTTGTGGAGTCATTAAGATGTAATTAAGTGTTACTTCCTACATGTTTGACTCATGATTTCCTTTATTGCACACGTGCATGAATTTGTTTGATTATTGTGCCTGTCTTATCACATGTTGGTTGGGAATTTCACTTCAATCCTATCCTTAAAACAAACCAAGAGCGATAAAATAAGACAATAAAAAGTGTGCACCTTTGAGCCATGTTTGTGAGGATTAATGTGTTTTGTTTGAAAATGGTGAAAGGGCTACGAAAGGTTATCATTTATCCTTTGCAATTAAGCCGCCGTTTGATTGGACCTAAAAAATTGAGGAATTTTATTATTCGGGGTCCAAAGAGGTTTAAAAGAGCCCGAAATAAATTAAAAGGCAATAAAAGGAAATTTATGCCAATTATGGGCCATTTAGATTTTTCACTAATTCTCCAAAGTTTGAGAATTTAGTTTATACACCTCTAAAAGAAGATATTTTTGAGGGAGTTTGGTTAGAGATTTTAGGAAGGGTTTGCACGTCCTTGAAAGTCTTGAAAAAGCATTAAATAGTTTTGGATGTTATTGGTGTGGAAATCAATTTGACTTTGATTTGTTGATTTGCGTAAGATGATGTCATCTAAATTCAGCAAGTTTTACACCTAAGGATACTTTTGATATTCATTCGTTAGGAGTACACGTATTCATTGTGCACATATGATTGATTGAGTTTATCCACCTATCGAATGTGTTCATATCCATTCATTCCATTTCCATGGCTTGGTTGTTTTAGTATAAATCCATAGTGTGTGATTTTTGTATCTTATTTTTTCTTTGAAAAAAATTAAAAAATCCAAAAATAGTTTGGGGATGTTTTTGGGATATACCTTTGCATGCGCGTAGTTTGATTCATGTTTGCTATGCATTTTATCGTGACACTCCCTGTTTTGATTGTTTCTTCTTATCTGTCTATTTGGGGACATCATAAGAAGGGGTTGAAATAATTATCATGTTATGGGGGAGTTTTTCCATTATGGGGGAGATTTGATTTATTATTTATTTATTCTTATATCATTTCAAACTCGATGCGTCACAAAGGTATATTTCTTTATCTCATGTGTGTAGGTACAAAGATTGATGATCATTATGTTTGCACACCCTAATGAGAAAAGCTTTGACATTTGATGAAGATTTTTGAAGAACAGTTTGAGATCTTGCAAATTTATTCATGGGAGGGTAGATTTCTATAGGCATTTTGGTATTTGACAATTCGAATTTTTTATGTATATAACGACATAGACATAGGGGGAGATTTATAAGGATATATTTTATAAGTCCGTTATCAATTAATTATGTCATATACCGTTAAAACCATCGAAGAAATTCAACAGAAATCTACATCAATAAGGATCCGAATATATCAAGGTTCTTCATCAAAAAGACCCCGCGAAGTTTACTTTGGTAAGGTTATGTTTTTAATACCTCAACTTTACACTTAGGGCTTTGGGATATTTTTACAAAATACTTTCTAAGTGTTGGAGCGAACGTTTTTGTCAAAATTTTAGATTGAGTAATTTTTTCTAAGTCCTATAGCGTACCTCGTTTTTTACGCTAAGTCGTTCAAATGAAATGTCATCTCGTTCAAGCGACATGTTGATGTCGTGCAATGTCGTTCAAACGACACGTGTACGTCGTTCACGCGAGATACCTATTTCGTTCGAGAGACTGAGGCGACGCATTTTTCTATAAATACTCATTAAATGCTTTCGTTTTTATTAAGAAGTCCCAGCGTTTTGAAAGGCAAAAAACTGCGAAACTGCAGAATCCATTTGACTTGTTCTTTTAGGGTTTTATACCTTTTTGTTTTCAATTCACAAAAATCCCATATACTTTGGTGAATTTTTTTGGTGTTCAACAGCACACTTTGATTTTTATCATTCTTTGTGGGAGAACTCTACAACCGGAGATATGCGTGCTATTGTGGAGGGAGTCCTTCTGATGATTTTAGACTGCGTGTCTGGACTGCGCGTCCTCGTGATATAGCTGCGCGCGAACCACTGCAGATTTCTATCCATTGCTTTGATGGTTTGACGAAGACACCGTGCATTACTCTTGTGGGCGATTAAGTTGTATGTAAGTCAATAGTCTTGTAAACTTTTCAAAGTTCTAGAAATAAAAGGTTTTGGCCTTCGAAGATTTTTCCTAAAATTTGTGTCACATAATTTATTTATTTATTGGTTGACACACGCACACACGTAGTTGCATGTTCAGGGGCTGAATTGATTTGGTTTAAAAATAGAATCTAATTAAATAAGTGTGCCAAAGTAGAAATTTGCGAAGTTAATCAATAATCACTCAATCATACGTTTTTCAGGTCAATATTGTTACCCGAGGAAACAAGACGTAACGCTAGGCCTACACATGAATATTTCCCAATATTACGTGGAAGGGCAATCATACTAAGTCCTAATCACATGGCATTCCAAGGTCTTCATAACCGACCCACATTATAACCACGTGTTCAGTTCCGACGGTTTATCTCAGACACGACACTTGAGCAGAACCTAATCGGATCAATCACAACAAATCACATTCAACATGTGTCTACATTGACCGGAGGACTGGTCTAGCCTATACTCAACAATATACATGTAAAATAATTTCACTCATATTTATATATACAATTCTATCAATTCTCTTACTCGAGTTTTACAATAGTAATTATTTACGATATAGCATAATTTACATTAATTTACTAATTGAACAACAAAATTATTTCAAGGTTATATATCCCTAATAATCATAGATATATGATCAAGTTAGAATATTAGGCACAACACTACAATAATCTTACTAACAACATGAAAAACATTAGCACTCATACTTTAACAACTTTTTGCCCAGAAATATAAAACACAGTTTTGAGGCTTTTCTCATCCATTTTAAAGAAATTTAAAACTTCAAAGTTGTTTAGAATATGATTTTTTACAGCAAATCTCAGGCACAGTACCATTTACTGCTTAAAACATACCCAAAACTAACCTATAATGTTCTCCCATGTTTTCGATAACTTTCTGCCCTGAAACGTAAAACGCAGATTTGAGTCTTTTCCGATCCATTTTTGAAAAAAACTTAAAACTAAAAAGTTGTTCAGAACGTGATTTTATACAAGAACTCGTGGCATGCATGCACCATTTCCTTCTTAAAACAGACCCAAAACTAACGTTTAATATTCACCCATTTTTAATTTTGGATTTGTACGAGTTCAATTTGTTTCTAGTTGGATGCATCCTAAATCATTTACATATTAATTCCCTCTCATAAATTACAAGATATAGAGATTCAAATCATGTCCATACACTTTTTCATCAAACATTCAAGATTCGACAATCTAGATTAACTTGCCATTATTTTGTGTAGGGAGGGATTGATGAAGAAGATGATCCACTTTCAAAATTTCCAAGATGCAACATTTTTCTTGTCCTTCTTCTCTTTGAGAGTTCCCTATATGTACAAAAACCCTAGACCATCTTCTGTGTAATGAGAAATGAAGAGTTCTTCTCTAACTTTTCTATTTATATATAGGGTTAGTTTATTTACTCTGACACCCCGACTAATTAAATATCGGGTAGCTACTCCTTTATTAAATCAATACAAAATGCCAAGTTGGTTTAGTTAATAGCATCACTGTCGAAAACATTTTTTTAATAATTACTAACGACCTAGTATTTAAAAAGTAAGTTGCCAAATTTTAATTAAGTCTGATTAACATGCAATAAAAGAATAATGGAACAACAACATAATCCATTAACCATAACGAAGTAACGAAATAACCAACAAATAAATATAAGAGTCCAAAGGAAAACTCCTCACAACAATCCAACAACTTAAAATAATAAGACAAGTCTGAATCCTGAATTAATCACATGCCCGAAGTCTGAATAACTGAAATAAATGAAATGTCTCTAAAGAAATGGGCGACATGCCCTACAACTGATAAATGCTGAATATAGAATCAATATAGATGAAGCGTCTACAAGAAAAGTCCTATAACTTCCCCAAACAGCTACAGCTCGTCACCTGAATGAGGATCCTAAGCATGATGTCCTTGTGGCTGGCCACCTAAAATGGTTTTTACAAAAATAGATTTGAAAGCAAAGGGGTCAGAGCCCGAAAGTGGAAATCATTTTAAAAACAGCAAGTGTTTTAATAACATTAAAACATTAAATGCAAAATACATGTTAGGACGTGCACTCGCATGGAATTCTCACCTCTCGACTACATGTGCACTCCTAACGTACCGTACCCATCTAAATGACATTCATATCTAACCAAACCGTAATAAGTTCTACCCTTTACTACTCGATTTCCATTTTACATTCTAGCGTTATCAAATCAATAGAGGGCTTTACTTAAACTCAGATTCTCAATTAGTAACACAATTCATTTCAGGTTATCCCTTTATGTTTTCTCAAAACGTTTCCATATTTATACACACAATATGACATGAAAGTTCCCATTAATTAAGAGTATATTATTTACGTCATAAATATACAATATAAGCACCCCGAGACTAAGCTGCAGTGCACACATACTCTTCTATCCATCCCGGTACATCACGTACATAAGGATCACGCATTTCGAATCTCTCAGGAATCGTTCTCAGCTAACAACGTCATAAATAATGGAGGAGAACACAGTCACATCACATGGGTCACGCACATACCTGCGCTCCCACGATCAGCAGACTTATTAACATCCCAATAAGTCCTTCTCTGACCTATGTTCATCGAGGTACCAGTCTAAATCTGGGCAACACAAGGGTTAGAGGGCCCTATGAGAACGTAAACCTCCCGTGATAGCAAGTATGGTAGGTATGTCATACACATAAAATCCTATACGTATACTAAGTATGCACACATCTTAGTAATCACCATAGTATATTGGTGGTACACTTCTCATTCGTACCGACATATAATGCTACACAATTTATATGTTCCCAATTAATATAATTATTTAGGCCGTAAATGTTCTCGCATCGTATAGGCACCTTCGTCCTAATTCATAATTCCCCTTAGGTTCAAACTACACTTATAGGTTTTACTCCTCATTATACCTCAAATGTCCCTACTATATGAATCAATCAACAAGGAAGTGTTATCTCTACATATAACCAAGGTTACGGGACACTCGGGATTAAAACAGGCTAAAAAGCCTAAATTGTCAGCTCGTTAGAAGTCTCGTTCGAACGAAGCTGTTCGAACGAGAGTTCGTTCGAACGAACTGGGCCTTCTAACGAGATCTCGTTCGAACGAAAGTCTTCGAACGAACATCCCTCTCGTTAGAACCCAAACTGTCAACTTGTTAGAAGCTCATTCGAACGAGCTTGTTCGAACGACCTGGGCAAGTCTTCTAACGAGTGGCCAGATTCGAGCCCAGACTTTCCAAATCTCATTTTTCCAACTTCTCTTCACCTCTAACCTCATCTAAACATTAATCCAACGATTGTTCAAAGCTACTAATTATCCCTGAACATGTTTCAACCGAATAACAACATTTATATGGGTTCAAATCACCCTAAACTACATCAAATTATCAAATCTCCACCATTTTTCCCAAATCACATGAACATGAACCCTAAAACTTATAAATCATCAATGGGCCTAATTAAATCCGTTTTTGTTTCATCCAAGATATTATTATCATAAGAAGAATCACCTACATACAATTCTACATGCAATTCCTCATCAATATGCAAGATTCTAATTCCAAGTTTAATGGGTTTTCATCCATCTCCTAAACAAATACAATTATAACAAATTCCTACGCATGGAAGAAGCATTCTCTGAAATTAATTGAAATTAAACCACTTACCTTATGTGTATCTCTAGATTTGATGACGAATCTGATGAATTTCTCTCTCTCTCTCTCTGCAAAATTCTCCTCTCTTCTCTCTCTACAAGCTTTCTTCTCTAATGGTGGCAATGGAGGCTAGGGTTTGTCTTATGAACTTTTGGGGCTAATTCTAATAACCCCCGTAGCCCTCTAATCAATTAATGGCTGATAATCGGTTAGTGGGTCTTTTAATTTTCCATTTAAAACTCCTAAAATTCGTTAATCAAAAATCCCAAAATTCTAAAATTACCAAACTACCCTTATACGTTGCCGGTATGGCCTAAAAATGCCCCGGGACCCAAACTAAACCCCCGGCTAGTGTTTTCTGACTATTTTGACCCTTCTAGACTCGTTGGCGCACTCAAAATGACCATACGGGTGATAAAAATAAAATTCACTTTTTAATTCAAATAATTATATTCCTGACGCGACTGTCACGCGCGTCCCAACAAAATTTCCCAAATTGCCGTATTTCAATCTCGCGACAATTTCAATATTTCCAATATTCATATATTGCCATATATACACATTATAATCAAATACTAACTCACATCTCGTTATTATTTTATCCGGATTAATTTTCAATTAATACACATATAATTTAATTATTCCCTAAAAATAAATATCACGAAAATACGGGGTATTACATTTACAAAAATGCCATTGGCCCAAATTTAACCCTCTCGATCCTTTTATGCGTTAATTCGCTCAAGTATTCTTATTCCAATGTATTTATTTTAACTTTTCATTTCCAAACATTTTGAATATATATGGGTACATATTTTTCCCGTTCATTAATTATCCATTTTTTAATATTATATTGCAAAATATTATTTTTAAGTTGGGATTTTATTCAGGTAGTTCAATTTCAATTCAATAAAAAATGCGAGGTACTACACGAACACACACCCACGTCTCTTTATCCAATCAACCCGATATCTATCAGCCCTACACATACACGGGATGCAAATTCATTTTGATACCCATCTATTATCTTAGGTATTAATTATCATTTTCCTCAAGTTCTCATTATTTTCTATTAGCCCCATCCTTTTATCGAGCATAAATTCCTCAAACTGCCTCCCATACCTAGAGGTCTAAAAAGTTCAAGTGTATCGTAGCCTATCAGCTAGGAATAATACCTACCATTATCTACTACCTAGACTCGCACCTAGGGTAGTGAAGTTAGACAACGTCTGTAAAGAAAATAAAATGAGAGAGAATCAGAAAAGAAATGGGAAATGGGAAAGGAAAAAGACAAGTAAAAGAGACTTACCAGAGCTATCACCTATGCGGTCTTGAGGGTGAGTTAAGATGTACCCAACTTTGAGGACCGCTCGTGATCAGCGGCGAGCACTGACCTTTTTAGCAGGTCTGAGGCCAAAAGAGGGATATCGCCCACACTAGACCCCTTAAGAGTAGGGACAGTGGGCTCTTCTGCGAGCTGCAAGGCTAACTTCTTAGCCTCAAATTTCTCTTTCTCTCTCTTCTTCTCCCTGTCTCTATCTCTGCCTCTTTGTGTCTCTCTCTCTACCTCTTTCTTCTCATCCTCCTCCTCCTCTTCTTCTTCTTCTTCTTCTTCTTCTTCTTCTTCTTCTTCTTCTTCTTCTTCTTCTTCTTCTCTCTTCTTATATCTCTCTTTCTCTTGCTTTCTCCCTTTATCAGATGGGCTAGTACCGCTGCCCTTAGGAGAATCCACATAAAAAATCTTTAAATTAGGAATCCTTTCTGATAGGACTACATGGTATCGTCGTCATCAGTAAACCTCAACCTCATATTCTTCACAAGAGGAATCATGTCTTCTTCTTCCTCTGTTTCCTCTCCTCATCCAACTACTACTCCTCCTCTTCTCTCCTCCTCACTCTCTTCCTCTTATTTTTCAGAACTTTCCTCCTCACTAAGAACTAAATCATAAGGACCTACCTCTGGAACTGTTACAACTGGGACCTGATCGACTGGTCGACCAATAAAGCTGGTGCCCGTGTTCTTGTATTCCAAGAGAATGGCCACCGACCTAGGATGCTCGCCTTTTGCCAATATCTCCTTTATGATCCAGTCCTTCATGAGATATTGAGTATTAATCTCGGTAATGTCAGGTTCTTAGTTCCTGGCACAATCTGCAATAATAAAGAAGAGGAAAATCAACTACAAGAATGAGAGAAATTTATAAGAAGTTAGCAAAAAATAAAAAAAAGGAAGCGTCCTATTTTGGCCACCCCATAGTCTAAAATGTGAAGATCGCGTGGTCTCTCCCCTTCAAAAAGTGGAGGGTTCTTCGAGTCCCTTGCAATGAATCCACTTTCCCAGTAGTCATTGTGGGATTTTGGGAGATTTACAACCAGAATTCTTTCAACTCTTCTGGTTTTCAGATACAATAAACCCTCTTTGATTTTCAAGAATACATAATAGTAACATATATCGACAAGCCCCAACCTTGTTCCATAAAGGTTATTTATACTATGAACACCGTTTACTATATTCCATACATTGGGGACGCACTGAGTAGGAATAAATTTTAAAATACCTAAAAAATCTAAGAAATAACTCATTTGGTAGAAAAGTCATACCTCCTTGAGTTATAAACAAGGTATGAATCCAGTGCCTCTTGTCCACTCCACGAACACTATGGGGAAGGGGGCACATTCGATAATTACCCACTCAGGAATGTTATACTTATGCCTAAATTCTTCTTCACATTTACCATCCAACATCGCTATAACTGAACAGAGAAATAAGAAACTCTAACTACAGTAACTAACTAGTACAGAGAAAAAGTACTAAGAAGAGGCAGGGACTATAACTTACAGGCAATGATGAAGCTTCAAGAAAGCACAAAAATAGAGAAACTTCAACTTTTGAAGCAAAAGAAGAGCTTAGGAACGGATTATGCACAAGAATGGACAAAAGCAATGAACAAACTCTTGCGTAAGGCTAAAAATATCACCAAAACACTCAAATGATGAGTTTCGATTTCCAAGGAATATTTTGGCGCTTCATTTCCCTTTTTAAGAAAAGCATGCCCTTGTTTTACGGCTTGTTATTATAATGATGCCATCACGGACTCTCACTATATAATAAGGACCTGGACCTCCGACCCCATTTAAATGTATTGGCCCATGGTTATTATTCCAAAGATTCCAGGGGCAATTGTGGGATCCAACTTTTTACAAGCCCATGAAAATTGCCGACCAAGATAACTTGAGTTATTTGATCCGGCACAAATCATGGCTTAATTTTGACACGAGCAGTTTTGTTAGAGAATGATACTTACAGATATGGTTAAATCAGGTGCCAAGAATCTTGGTCGATATATTCAAGTACTTCATGGCCAATCCACGTATGACGATGGAGTTCCTTAAACAACTCAAACTCTGTAACAAACATATGTATAAATTCTACTCCATGACCCTGGGGCAAATGGATAAATATTTTAATCATTGAGATACACTTAATATAAAATAAGTAACCTCTCCATGGACGTAGGCAAGTTACCGAACCACATACATCAATGTTGTGTTTGATTTCATTTACTTTCTGCCTTTTGTGATTACTTTCGTGAACCCTTTTATTGTGATTTTTTTTGTACTCGCAGAAAGAGTCCTTCATGTTGGAAGAGTCAACTTCTTTGATTGAGTCTAAAATTTTGAAGATAAAAGATGATTTAAAATATTAGAGTAGTTTGAGTAGTAATGCTAATGTCTCACATGTTTCTATTACTTCGAGTGTTAAAGCCAAGACGATTGTTTGTTTTAGAGGATTAACTGCATCCTAGGACATTAGAAAAGTTCAATCCATAGGTAACATTCCTTGATTTTACACATGTTCATATTGTGGTACGAAAGGTCACTTTAGGAATTTTTGTTTTGATCTTGGAAGAGTTCCTAGTAAGTTGAAGTCTAGCATTCCTTTGGTTCCCGAAACTCGACGCATTAAGTATACATCTATTTGGGTTAGGAAATCCGTTTTGTAAGAGCTAGATGTTAGACTTGTTGATTCTCACATGCTTGCACATAATTCTTCTCTTGCTATATCTTATAGATGATTTCTTTCATGATTTTATTTGTCGTACTAAAGTTGTTCTTCATGATATATGTTTGGTAGTGTTATGACATGTGTATCTTTTGTATTACATTTTTCTTTTATTGAGTCATATTTGAAAAATACAAAAAGATTTTATTTTGATAATTTTTTTGAAAATACAAAAACATTTTTGGTTTTTGTGAATTTTAGTTTTGCAAATTTGGTATGGCATTTTGGTGTGTTTGAATCCAATTCATTGTGCAATATCCATGTGTCTAAGACATTTACTTATGACTTTAAATGCTTAGATTGTTCTTAACCTTGTTTATGGAGTTGTTTTGAACTTGATTTTCTTTATGGATTCAACTTTGTGTATGCTTCCGCACACACATGAAGGAGCTTATTGGACGCTTACTTCACTATGTATATTCGATCTTGGTGAGATGTTCTCTCATAAATTTTGTCATCTACATCTTTATGTGACTATGGTGGATTTGTTCATGTAAGAACCGTTGCCCGTGAAATGTTATTTATTATTGAAAAAAATATGAGTGTACCCGAAAAAGGGTTGCGAGATACAAGTTGACTTGTCATGAAAGCCACCATTTGAAAATAGGCCAAGAAAAAAATAAAGGCAATAATAAGAGAAAAATCTTCCAAAAAGGTGGCAAAAATAGTTTGGTTTGCTTGATCTTTCAAAAAGAAATCACTTTGAAAGAAAAGAATTGAAAATATGATCATGTTTATGTTTTGAGGGAGTTTAGTTGAAGATCAACGGGTTTGAAAAATGATACCTAGTTATGATTATTTTGTCACGATACTATTGATTTGTAGAATCAACAATATTCTAGGTTTGTGTGCATTTTTGTTGTTTTGCTCATTAAGTTCAAGTTTATTTGTCACTTGAGGCTAAAGCTTAGTTTGATAAAGTTTTTCAGGCAATTAGAACTTCTTGAACATATTTGAGTGTTTGGGTTATAATTCATTTGTATCTAGTTCACACCCATTCATTCCATCCCACACATATTTGGACAAATCGACACTATGCTAGTGTGTAAATCTTATGTGTCCATGTCATGTTTTGTGGTTGTTTATATATATATATATGTGTGTGTCAGATTTTCTTTGATATATTTTTGCATTATATTATATATGGTATTATGTTGTATTTGTAAGTTTTAAATTTTTAAAAAATTGAAAATTTTCAAAAATAGTTGGTGTTTGATGGACTTTGGGATGATCATTACACATGCTTGATTTATATGTTTTTGTGATGATATCTTATCTTCTACGTGATGCTAAGTGTTTCATGTTTATGTTTCTACTTCTTTGTCTATTTTGGATTAAAACAAAGGGGGGAGCAAATTAAAATTTACAGTTTGATTTATGGGAGAGTTTATTTATGAGTTTTACTTTATTTTAAACTCGATGCGTCACAATGTATATGTCTTTGTTTCATATGTGTAGGTTTCACTGTGGAATTACTCAAGAAAATTAAAGATTAAGGGAAGAACAAGAAAGATAAGAGGAAGAAGTTCGAAAACAAAGAGATTTATGCCATTCCCTTCTAGGGTTGGGAAGGGTGTTATGATTTTTATCATGGGAGCTTTTTTATTTTAGTTTGGTGTTTGATTATATGTGTTTGTTTTGTATAAGAATAACCAAAGGGAGAGATTTGTAAGAAGAACTTTTCTAACATTGTTTATAGCATAGTTTTAGACTAGTTTAATATATCACATTACATATCGTCATGCTTCATCAAGACAAACCGAACTCAAGCATCTCCAAGTTTAAAGACATCTCGACATCCCATAAATGTATAAAACAATTTAGTGTTTAAATTAATTTACAGAATTAATTTGTGGAATTTTTATTTTTTACCAAAAATGAATAGGATTTTTTATTTTTAAAAGAAAATTAATTTCAAACAAGATGACATGTTGTTTTATATGTTTTTCAAATGAGGTTCAAATGAAGGCTAACTGTTTTGATTTTTTACATGTTGTTAGAAACGAGACCCATCCCGTCCGAATGAGACCAATATCTCGTTAGAACTAAATGAAATTTTGTTTGAACGATGCCACCGCCTCAATATTCGTGAACATCCTATAAATACCTGTTTTGTGTTCAGCTTGTTTAAGACTTTTGTCAGATTCATTTATGCATAACTATTGCAAAAGTGATTCACTTTTTGTGTTGTAAAAACACGGTTTAATTTAGAAACAAAAATCCTGGATATTAAGTTTTGTGAATTCGTGTAAACCATAGAAAGTTTTGTATCCTTTCATACACCTTTATGGAAAAGGCATCTCCATTGTTCACTTGTGATACCTGAGGGAACTCACTACTAAAGACAAATGCTGAGACTGAAGGAGGATTGCGGCCTTAATGTTATCGTGAGGATCGTAGTTTTTCACTAGAGATTTGCAAAGATTGGTGGGTTATACTTGTGGCAGTTATCAAGTAGTTTGTAAGCCGATTGTCTTTTAGATTTCTAAAATGAATAAAGGTTTTACCCGAACGGTGTTTTTTCTTAAACCTTGTCTTTGTTTAATGCTTGGTTTGATTTATCTATTTATCAAAAAGATTCATGTTTAGGATAAAAATATAAAATTGATTGCGCACTCTCAAATTGGAATCTTTATCGAGCATATTTATTTCAGCATTTACAATGCCAACACACACCCATCTCTCAATAGCTAGTTGACATGAAATCTATCAGCCCTGAACATACTCGTTACGAGTATTCATTTTAATACCCATTTATTATCCTAGGTACTGATTGTTAATTTTCTCAAGTTTTCAATATTTTCTATTAGCCCCATCCTTTTATCGATCATAAATTCCTGAAACTATCCCTAGTCCCATACCTATATGTCTTCAAAACTCAAGAGTATCCTAGAATATCAATTATGAATAAAACCTACCAATAGCTACTACCTTGCCTCATACGTAGGCTCATGATCCAATGGAAACCACATATAATTTAGCCTCACCCTAGAATCATTCATTCGTAAAAACTCACACTATCTAGTCCCACACCTAGAAAGCATTACCAATAACCAAGGCCTACCTACTAGTCCCATACCTAACAAACAACCTAAAAATAAGGTGAGAGCAATAACTACCCAACAATCCCATCGTCCCCGTGATGTTAATTATTAATACAATTAACGAATCACATATGGAATATTTTCAACTTATCACAACAGTTCTTTAAATTAATTACAAGATCACTATTTATCCAAATTATGTCCAATTAATTATAACATTAATTAAAATAACTCGTTTTCTCATCAATTTATAAACTTTCTATTCCCATTCAGACTTTGGGAGTATACAAAAATAAACTTCTACTTCTCTAAGATGCACATAATTAATGTGGTTTTACACGTTGAAATCAATTTATACATCCCTACGATTTATTCTACATGCGAATCATATATTCTAACGGAACACCAACCTCTAATCTAATCATGCAAGGCTTTGAGTCTTAATTCATATTAAGGACTTGACTAAAAATCGTACCAAATTTAGTTCCACTTTTCCTAATTAGTCTCTCTAATTCATTTTAGGAAAACAATGATTATTAGCATTTAGGCAACATTTAAAATGAATAATACTAAAGGGGAACAATACCCATGCCTGTAAAAATCGTTTGAAGAATTTGATTTGATGGTTGCATTCTTATTGAGAAAACAACAAAACACATTCTTGGAATATCATGATAAGTCTTGATTAAGTTCTTCAAATCTTGAGTTAAAAATTGAGTTTAAAGGGTTTAGGTTTGGAAGAAAAGGGAGGATGGAAATTATTAGAGGTTCTTGATTTTGGATAAGGTTAAAATATGTTTTGAAAACCCTAAATCTGTCACTTTGTATTTTTATACCAAAAATAATTTGAGTCCTACACAACTTTAAAATGAAAGATTTTTATATATGCAAACCTATCCAAGCGAAACAGTTCACCCCTCCATGCGAACCGATTTGGATCTCCTGAATTTGAAATTCCCTCTTTATTTTATAAAATGCAAAACTCTCTTGATTTGAATCTGATTTCAATTTCAATAAGAATTTCTTTTTATATAAATCAGGATCAACATTTTTAAAAATGAAAATAAGTAATTTCAAAAAATTTATTTTTACCTAGAATTTTAAATTCCGAACAGATTTTATGTTTTAAAAATAGGAGGTGTTACATCAGGGATGAGGAGTCAGTTCATGGACCTCAGACAGGATGGTGGCATAGTGGAGGAATATGAGGAAGAGTTCATTGCTCATTCTTACTTTACAAAAGAGGATTCAGACACAATATAGAGAAAGATGAACAGGTATATTGCCGGGTCAAGCTAGCATATCTGTAAGGCAGTTTTAGGAAACTCGACATTCACTACATATAATCAGATAGTGGATGACACCCTTCTACACTGCCAGGATCATAGGGATTTTCAGAGAAAAAAAGTGAAACTATATAGGGAGTTGAGATGTCTAACCGTCAGGGTAAGACAAGTGGAGGTTGTAGTCAGGGGACCAACACTTTAGGAGTCCTCCATCTATAGATTACCATAAGCAATTTCGAGGTTTCGATGATTGAAACAAGATGGACCAGTAGGGTCATATGCATCAGGGGCAGGGCCAGTAGGGCCATATCTAGCAGCATAGGGGCCATCAATGATAGGGCCAACATAATTGAGGCCAGCAAGTATGACAGACAGGGAGATGCCCATTTAATGAGAATTGTAATACTTATGGGGATAAGGGACATACATCGAGGTGGTGTCCTTGGGGTAATCAAGCACCTCAAGAACAGGGTGGTCAGAGAGAATACATGGCTGCACAGGGGCAACGCCAATGTTAATCAATTCCAAGAGTTACAACACTAGTTGTACCAGCACCACCCACCCCACCTCTGGGGCAACCCCCACAACTGGGGAGGGATCACTTCTAGTTTAGGAAGTAAAGGGTATGTTACCTATCTTTGGGTATATGGGTCTTATTTTGTTTGACAGAGGGGGATCTCATTCATTCATTAAAACTAGTTTTGCACGTGAGACTGGGATGATGGACTTTACTTTTGATATGGTACTGCACATAGATTCAGCCCTAGGTAAAAAGGCAACAATACGTTCGGTATGTCGGGTAATTAGGGTCGATATTAAATGATTCACAATTCTAGAAGACTTAATAGTTCTAGATATGCATGAATATGATGTCATATTAGGGTATGGATTGACTAGCTATGTACATAGCCTGTGTTAACTGTAATAGTAGGTCCATCGTCTTCGCCATTTTGGGATAGTAGATGTAACTTGTAGCGATGCCACACCCCGAGGGTGGGTCAAGCATGCAATTATATTACATTAACAAGGAGAATTCTTTGAAGGTCGTAGTGTCACTAGATTCCATCTCAGTAGTTAAAGAGTTTTCTAATGTATTTGGGGAGATCCCAAGGTTACCACCTGGTAGGGAGATAGACTTTGTGATTGATTTACTTTTGAGCACGAGACCTATTGCCCATGCACCGTATTGTATGGATCCTCTACAGATGAGGGACTTTCGGGACCATATTGAGAAGTTATTGGGATATGGTTTCATTAAGAGGAGTATATTTCCCTCGGGTGGTACAATTTTTTTTGTCAAGAATAAGGACAAATAATTGTGACTTTTTATTGACTACAGAGAGATGAACAAAGTCACCATATGGAATAAATATCCATTGCCTCCATTAATGATTTGTTTGACCAACTAAGGGGTGGTGTGTATTTTTTAAGATCGATTTGAGATTGGGTTATCATCAGTTGACGGTCCGGGAGCAGGATATCTCAAAGATATGCATTTTTTATGAGATACATGTCATATGAGTTTCAGTTATGCTTTTTAGTCTAACCAACACACTAGTGGTGTTTATGGATTTGATGATTTAGGTATTCAGGGACCATCATAGTGTTTATTAATGATATACTGATTTATTCTCGTATTGTGGAGCAGCGTGCACAACATTTACGATTACTCTTACAGACACTACAAAACCACTAGATATATGCTAGGTTAGAGAAATGTGTTTTTTTTATTACAAGAGGTAAAGTTATTGGGCCACATCGTGTCTGATAGGGGATAACAGTGAACCTTGATAAAGTTTCTATAATGATGGAGTGGGGAAAGCCTGCTACACCCATCGAGGTGCGTAACTTTCTGGGATTAGACGAATACTACCTTATGTTAATTTAGGGGTTCTCAAATATAGAGGGGCCCTTAGCAAACTTGAAGAGGTAGGATGTGCCATTTGTATGGAATGCGGCATGTGAGCAGGCATTTACTTAGGTGAAGAGGCAGTTGACTATAACATCGATTTTGCCATTATCTCGTGCAGGTGAGACAATAAGTTTTTCACTGATGCGTCTCCTTAAGGGGACTTAGAGGGGTATTAATACTGGAGGAAAGGCCGATAGCTCATGCTTCATGAAAGCTAAAACGTCACGAGGGACAATACTCCACCCATGACTTGGAGTTAGTAGTTGTAGTTTTTGCATTGCGAGTATGGAGGCATTATCTCCCGGGGGAGAAGTTACATCTATTCATAAACCATAAGAGCCTACAGTACTTGCTCACACAATGAGAGTTGAACATGAGGCATAGGAGATGTTAGAGCTTGTGAAGGACTGCCAGTTAGACATTCAGAACAACCCTGGGAAGTCGAATGTTATGGCGAATGCTTTGAGCCACAAATTGATATTGGAGTTAGTAGCGGTATGGAAGGCAAAGTGTAAATCACTTCATGGGGATGATGACTTGACCTGTGTATTTATGGAGGTTCTTATTATCATACCCGAGATCATTATTCGAGTAAAAAAGGCACATGCAGGAGATCTACTTTTCCAGGAGCAGTTTAGGAAGTTGTTAGTCGGGGGGGAAGAACACTATTATATTAGGTCAGATGGAGGATTGATATTTTTGGGCAGGCTAGTTATCCTAGATGGAGAGGATTTAAGGTGAGCCGTTATGTCTGAAGCTCACGATTCATGATTTATGGTACATCCCATGGTGGATAAGTTGTACCACGACATGCGACGTAAGTATTGGTGAGTAGATATCAAAAGGGACATAATAGTCTTTGTGTCTGAGTGTGCTACGTGTCAATTGGTGAAGATAGAACATCAACATCCTGTGGGTGTGTTACAGTCTTTGGAGATTTCGATGTGGAAATGGGAGAGAATCTCCATGGATTTCATCACTGGATTACCTACATTACAGAGGGGGCACGATTCCATCTAGATGATCATCGACATATTGATGAACATATATCACTTTTTACTGGTCCACAGATTATAGTTCAGAGAAATATGCTAGGGTTTTCTTGGCAGAGATCATGAAATGACACAGGGTACCGCTCAACATTGTATTAGATAGAGACACGACATTTGTGTCCCATTTTTGGAGAGCTTTCAGCAGACCTTAGGGGCAGAGTTAAGATTGAGTACCTTATACTATCCTCAAATCGATGGGCAGATGGGGAGGGTGAACTTGACGTTGAAGGATATGCTATGAATGTGCATATTACAATTTAAGGGGAGTTGGGAATAATACATGCCCTTGGTGGGGTCTGCGTACAACAATAACTATCAATTCATGATTAGGATGGGATGTAGAAGGTACTTTATGGGAGACCTTTCCATTTACCCTCATTTGGATTTGAGGTAGGGGACAAAAAATTCTCAGGCTAGATTTCATTCAGGATACCTCAGAAAAGGTGGAGATGATTCAGGCCAGGATTCGGATTACCCAGGATAGGAAAAAGGTTTATGTGGACGTGGGTTAGAGACAATTGGATTTTAATATCGAGGATCAGGTACTAATTAAGGTATCTCCCATGAAGGGAATGATGTGATTCGAAATGAAGGGGAAGCTGGATCCCCGGTATATGGGACCATTCCCGATCCATGAGAGGATTGGACCCATAGTGTATCGGTTGGGACTACAAGACCACTTGCAGTGGTGCACGATGTCTTCCACACCTCTGAATTACGGAGGTTCCTTCGAGACGGGATAACTTACCCGTATATCTATATTAATGAGATAGAGCTCTAGCTGTATTGTACCTATGAGGAGACACCTCTAGCCATTCTAGACCATAGGGAACACCGACTTCAATCAAGGTTGTTCATGACAAGGACATGAGGACTTTAATCTTAATTGTAATAGCAAAACTACCATTGTAATAGAATTAAAGTCTTATCGTCACTTTTTAAAGACTAAGAGCCAATTATGAGCCTGTTACTTAGGAAATAATGTAAAGTAGTTAAATAACTTAAGATATTTGAGCGAGATGTGGAATTAAGGGCCCTTATTCATAACATGAATAATAAATTGTGAGCAACATAAGTTTCGAAATGAAAATTTACGTAAACTAAGTGTTGAAAAGTAAAGAAGACTAAAGTAGAACCTCTTGAGGTTGACCACATTCCATGCTCTGGATAACTCTCTTCCCTATACTATTTTTAAGTGACAGTCTCCCTGTTAATCATCTTTGATTACATTTAATGTTCCCTCCCAGTTGGGATCCAACTTGCTGTCTGACGATTTTACGACGCTGTCGAGAACATTCCTAAGGACGTAATCTCCTTTGTGGAACTTCTTTAGATTAGCCCCCTTATTTTACTGCTTTGCCAACTGCTTCTTGTATGAGGATAGATTGATCATGGCTCGCTCTCTTTGTTCAATAGCCAGGTCAAGTTCAATGCGAAGGGCATCATCATTTAGTCCGTGGTCTGCCACCTTTGTCCCCATGGTCAGGAGACCTGCCTCAAGTGGTATGAAGTCTTCCATTTCCATATATGAGTGTGAAAGGAAGTTCCTCAGTTGGTCTCTTGGGAGTGGTACGATATACCAGGAGCCCATGGGGAAACTCGTCCATCTAGGCCCCTTTCGCTCTTTCTAGCCTTTTCTTTAGGCAATCGAGCATTATTTTATTGGAGGCCTCTTCTTGACCTTTTCTTTGGGGATACTCTACTGAATTAAAGTGTTGCTTAACTTTATGCTTATCGCAAAATCCTAAAAAGGTCCATTCTCAAAACGTGTTCCATTATCAGTTATAATGGTCCTTAGTGACCCAAAGCATGTTATGATGTTCCTCTAAACAAACCTTATTATATCTGTATATCCAATATTGGATAGTGGTTTTGAATCTACCCACTTGGTGAAATAGTATGTGCTGACCATCAAGTATTTACGATTCCCAGATGCGATAGGTAGTCGTCCCACAATATCCAAACCCCATTATGCAAATAACCATGGGCTGGTCAATGGCCTCAGGTCGTTGGACGATTGATGGACCATGGGAGATAGTTTCTAAAACTTCTTACACTTTCGAATGTAAGCACTTATGTCTCTCTGCATGTACGACCACCAGTAACCTTCCTTTGATTTCTCAGAATTCCAGGGTTCTTCCTCCTACGTGGCTTCCATATATTCCATCATGAAGTTCTAAAGAACTTTCACAATGTTCTTTGGGTGAACACACTAGAGGTAGGGTCCTCTAAAGGATCTATTTTAAAGTTTTCCCCCATTGTCCAAATAGAAATTCATAACTTTCACTTTGACACGATGGACTAATTTTTTATCAGTCGACACTATTTTTTTTGCAAGTATGCTATGATGTTGTGCATCTAACTTGGACCTTTATTGATGGAGAGGACGTTCTCGGAGCTTACTTCTTTGTTAATTCTAGGATTAGCGAGGAATTACAGTTAGATTGTTCTCTTGAGATCTGAGTCCATTGCTGAGTATAGGGATGCTAAAGCATCGACATGATTGTTGTACCCTTGGGGGAACTGTTAAAAATGAACATCCTTGAATTTTGTAACTAGCTCGCATACCACGACGAGGTAGGGTGTCATCCTATAATCTTTGGAATTTAAATCCCCACTGACTTGATTGGACACTAATTTAGAGTCGCAATAAACATTGGGTCATTTCTCCTTGAGCAAGTGGTCCATGCGCAGACCAACTATAAGTGCTTTATACTCAGCTGTTTATTGGAGGCTTTAAATCCTAGCCTAATACCTTAATCGATCATAGCTTCTTCTAGATTCACAGGAAAAAATCTTAGGCTTGCCCCCTTGGAACTAGAGGCACCGTCGACATATAATGTCCAACTTTCGTTGTGAACCTTCTTATGCATCTCTAATTGCGCAATTTATTATTGGTCGATTGGACCATCTCTAGTGAATTCTATAATAAAATCAGTCAGAACCCGCCCTTTGATTGATGTACTGGGTTGAAAGTGAATGTCAAACCTCTCGAGCTCTACCGACCATTTTGACATCGGTCTAGAAAGGTTAGCTTTACAAAGAATAAACTTAAGAGGTAAGGAGGTAATCAGAGTAATGGAGTGTGTTTTAAAGTAATTCTTCAGCTTTCGTGAAGTAATTTCTAATGCATAAAATAGTTTCTCTAGAGTCTACTAGCATTGCTCAGCATCTAAGATCGTCTTGTTGGCATAGTAAATAGGGAACTACTTGGATTCTCCCTTATAGACCAAAGCCGAACTAATTGCTTGACTTGATACTGGAGATAAAGGTAAAAGGGATCCCCCTGATTCAGGATTGCCAGCAAAAGAGGCTTACCTAAATAGGACTTGATCTCATTGAGGGCCCTAGGGCACTCGTCAGTCCAGGTGAGGCTTTTTTCTTTCTTGAGTAATTGAAAAAAGCGGTCGATAATGCTCGGATGACTTTAAAATATATCTTTTGAGCACTGTGAGCATCCTGGTGAGCTTTTAGACTTCGGACAATATTTTTGGTGACTACACCTTACGAATAATATCTATCTGATATGGATTAGACTCAATTCCCCTTAACTGATTAGATAACCTAGACATTTTCCTGACTCAACCCTGAATGAGAATTTCCTAGAATTGAGTTTCATCCAGTAGCACCCCCACCTGAGGATCTCAAAAGTGTTGGATAGATCTTGGAGATGGTGATCCTTGTTCCTACTCTTGATGAGCATATTGTCATTGTAAATTTCCATGGTCTCACTCATCTTGTGTTGGAATATCTTCCTGATTAACCTCTGATATGTATCTCTGATATTTTTGAGACCAAACGGCATGCCCTCTTAGTAATAGAGAACAACTGGCATGATGAAGGAAGTCCTATCTTGGCCGGGACAAAAGAAAGGGATCTGATCGTACCCTGAGTAAGCGTCTAAGAAACTTATTATCTCGTGAGATGTTGTGGCATTTACCAACTGATCTATATTCAACAAGGGTAAATTGTCCTTGGGAAAATCCCTATTAAGGTCGATAAAGTTTATGTAGACTCTCCATCCTTTATTACTTTTGTAGACCATAACCGGGTTTGAGATCCACTTCGGGAATTGAACTTCTCTAATAGATCTTACCTCTAAAAGTTTCCCTACTTCTTTCTCTACGGCCTTTGCCTTCTCTGAGGCTATCCAGAGAGATATCTACATGATTGGTTTGAATGTTAGATCCATATGGAGATGATATTAGGGAATTATAGGATCGATCCCCGATATTTGGTATGGTTACCAAGTGAATAAATCCAAGATCGATCTTAGGAAGGCGATTAACTCCTCCCTTTCAAGGTTGGTCATGCTTGTCCCAGTAAAAAATGTTCTCTCTGACTGGTCTTTATTAAAAATAACCTCCTCCAGACTTTTAACGACCCTATCAGTGGGGTGGACCCTAGTTTCCTCCACCCCTAGTCGGCCTTGCGATAATTTCTATTTTGATGGAGTATCCCCATCCTAGGATGCCTCCAAAATTTACTCATTTTCTTTCTTCTCTTTCTTTTTTTCCTTCTTTGGTCAGATGGTGGTGATGTAGCATTTATGAGCAACAAGTTGATATGCTCTAATCTCCACTATGTCTCGATCTGTGATACACTTGAGCTTCTGATGGTAAGTGAAAGCGATAACTTTCATAACATGAAGCCACCCTCTACCCAAGATGGCATGGTAGGGGAAATCAATATCCACTATGAAAAACTTTATCAGTTTTAAAATATTCCTTGCCCTTATTGATAATATCACTTTTCCTCAGGGCATGGTAATCTTTCTCGCAAAGTCGACTAGAGGAACAAGTGCATCTTTATGATCCGACATCGTGAGCTTGAGCTTATGGAAGAGATCTAAGTACATCACCTCTGAAGAGCTCCCCTGATTCACTAGTAACTTATTTACATCCCAATTCATGATTTCGAGAGTCATTACCAATGCATCATGGTGCGGGGTCCTTACCCCAACCAATTCCTCCTATGTGAAAATATATGCTTGTTATAGTCGACGTCCTCTAGTTGCTGGTACTTGTCAGCTTGGCTTTTAGCGGTATCTATCTAGAAGGCCTTCACCACGATTGTGACCTTATCAAGCTCCATTCGAATATCATTCCCTTAAATTTGCTTAAGGTCTTTTTCCCATGTATGATCACGAACTTATGTCCCATTTCATCGTCTAGGACATTGTCTAGTTTTTGGTTGCCATTACTGATGACTTGGACATACTTCTTCTCAATGTATTCGTTCAAATGCCCGACCTAGGCCAACTCCTCTAAATGAGCTTGAAGTTCCTTACAATTCTCATTCTTATGGTCGTTCTCTTTATAGAATGCACATTGGAGAGTGTTTCCCCTACCATCTTCTTTGGTCACTTAATAAACTATTGATCTTTGATGTTCGCCAGAATCTTGTAGATTGGTTATTTAAAACACTGTGATAGCTTGAAATGCTTTAGAGGAATTTTTTTTTCCCCCATTCTTGATAGCATTCTACTTCTTAGTCCCCTTCTTGGGGTTATTCTCCTTGTGACCCCTTTGTTTGCCTTGGTGTGACTAGTCTCAACCACATCAGTGTGGACCACGTCCTCCACCTTGGAATATTTATAAATTCAGGACATGAGATCGTCGAGGGTATTACCTTCCTTCTTAGTAAGGGATTGATACATCATTGACATAAGGGGTAGACCTATTCTGAAGGATGCCATGACAACTTGCTCTGAGGAATCGTCCACTAATTGAATACTTCTTAGTAGAGTTTGGCATATTCATGTAGGGACTCTTGTGGCTTCTTTTTCATCATGAGTAGAGAGTCCATTCTTTTACGATGAGAGTTACCGGGGATGAAACGAGCAGTGAAGGATTTGACGAGCACCTTGAAACTCATAATGGACCTATGGGGCAACTTCTTGAACAATTTATGGGAAATATCACCCAAGTTGGAAGGAAAACATGATAGATCAGTGCATCATTATGACTCCACAATGTTATAGCCTTCCTGTACTGCCGACCGTGGTCGATGATTTCAGTCTTACCATCGGAGACCTTAAATCTGGGGGTTATAAAATTCTTTGAGGTCTCCTCCTACTCGATGGTTTTTGAGATCTAAGACTTCAACTGGGTGATAAAGTCTTTCCTTGTTAGTTCTTTAGTTAACCTGGCCCCTCTATAAGCGAGGTGTTGGTTCTTTTCCCTTCGAACCATAATCCTTAAGTCATCTCTATGGCGATGGTCATCTTTGTGGCGCCTACCTTGATGATTTCCATTTTATGAATGTTATCGATCATGCCTAGTGATCCTTCCTCAGCTACGAGTCTTGATCGCATAAGAGCTAAGAGTCTAAGGATAACACTTTTGGTTATGGCGGATTTCTCTCTCAATCTCTTATATTTGCTATTGGAGGCTAGAATTATCTTCATCTGAAGGTGAGCTTTCTTCTCTTTTTATTGGAGAATTACTTCATAGGCATCGACCAAGCATGAGATCTGAGTAGACCTAAGCTTCCCATGGCTTTCCTCCGAAGGCTGCTATTCTGGTCGGAACCTTGGGTTTCCATTTTGATGAACCTCAGTTTTGACCCTTAGTAGATCCAAATCAACTCGCACATCTCCATGCTGGGGTTCATCATTTAGTTGGTGAGACAACGTAACTATTCTTTGAAATAATTGCTTTCGTGGAAGGAAAATCGTTCCCACAGACGACGCTAACTGTGAGTGCAAATTAATCACAATTAAAAGGAATCCAGGAAGAAACTAAATAATGAATGTAATATGATAATCACACAATACAAGAATATACATGGTTTAAAAAATTATCTATGTCTGTGGAGAGGCTACTATACTTTATTAAGTTCTCTCATAGTTTCGAAATTACATCCCCCTTGGCCCTGGGGTGTGGGCTATATTTTTAGTGGTGTAAAACCATAGTGGTTGAGCGAGTCAAGGAACTTCCTTAGCTTTAGATAAGCGTGCATGGTCACTCCTTGGATATCTCGTCTGAGATTTTGGGTAACCAACATCAGCTGATAGTAATTGCAGATGTATTCATAATTACCCATGTGATAAATGATGTCAATAATCTCTTATTGCTAATAGGATGGGCCGGCGTGCCCCTCATGTTGCTGGACCTGGTCGGTCGGTCTTGAATTGGGCCTAAGTTATATTTAGGTCCCCACAATATATATATTATTGATCACTTCTTTATTGAACCATTGGCAAATATAATGTTTATCATATATGTGCAATTTTATTTTGATGAGACATTATTTTTGCCATTAGAGGGAGGATAGAATGTAGTTTAAGTACAAATTGCTCTGGAAGAACGTTTCCTTCCCAAAAAATGAAGAGAATTATCGTGGAATACTTTCACTATCTCTTATTTAATCTCATGTATCGCTCAATGCAAAAATGAAGTGAAATCTGATATTACAACCTCCAATGTCACATGGACTAGTTGCAAATGTGCTTGCTAAAATCGTTGTCCTATGATGTAAAAATAAATTCAACAGTAAATAAACTTATTGGACACCCGAAGTCTGGACAACCTATGGGTCCTAACTACTTGACTCCCTAGTAGCAGAGGTTAAATAAAATCAAGCCCAAATAACGTTCTAGAAGAGATTATGCATGATGCTGGAGAAGATGTTATGAACAAAAGATCGACTTGATCTAAAACTCCACAAGAGGTTATTTTCTAAGCAAGGATACAAGTCCCTGAAGTGACTATAAATCCCCCTAAGTAGGCAAATGTACTTAATATTAAATGGTATCTCTGTGTTTTATACATATACAACAGAAAAATAGGATCGACAAAAATTATCATCGATGATCTAATTATGTATGTAATAGCTACACAAATAAATTGACAGTGATAATATAAATCCACAATAAATAATTAAATATTGACCAAGAATATATTGATTAAAATAAAAATTCCATGATGGCATAATTCAAGTCTCTTAATAGATGTTGTGTGTTTGAACCTATAGTACAAACCCCGTGAGATGTTGACCCTGAAGGTTACGAATATTTGTTTATAATAAAAAGAAGCGAATCGCTAAAATGTGCAGAACCTATGACATAAAGTTTCATGAAGAAATCAAAAATTGATTATATATGAACATACCGTCCCGTTATGACCATAAATACTTTTCAAATCTGATTAGTTTAACAGTTTTGAAATATACTATATATGAGAATCATTAATATTATTAGTGTTTATTTATATGGGAGTTAGAGAAAGAATGCATATAAAAATCCTAAATGAATTTTCTTTGGCTGAAGCAAATATAAGTATTACGTACTCAAGTGCACTAAGACGTTCATTGTACAACTGGTAATCTAAATGGATATATGTATATCTATTTTAGAAAATACTTGTTTAATTAAGGGTATACAAATAATCATATATACCAATGTGCCATTATAAAATATCCTTAAAAGAATGTGCTCCTGAAGAGCTCAATTGAAATGAAAAATAACTAAATAAAGAATTAAAAAATGAATGGCCTTAGGGCAATTAGTTATTATCTCGATCTGTAGATCAAGAACACAACTAGATCTATTAATCGAATGGATTGAAAAGTCCAACAATGCTATAACATATATTAAGCACATAATTTTAGTATACCCATATGGTCTCTCATGCTAGGATATTAAAATAACAATATCATCTTAAAGAGGATGATAAATATAAATTTAGTCCAGAAGTACGATATGTTCATGTTATTATCACATTATTAAATTTACTTTAGAAGTGACATAAATGTACATTATTAGTATATTGTTATACATAACATAATACCAAATATAATAATTGTAGCAATCTCTTTACAAGAAATAACTACTACTGACTTGCTAAGAATGGGGTTAATATCAATCACATTATGTGATATTTTATATCTAACCATTTATGTCTAGTTAGTTATATAGATACATGTTATATTTGGGATCCTGATAAGGAGCAATTAAAGAACTTATGACTTGCCTCAAATAACATATGTTTCTACTACTACTTATGAGGGCAATGGTGCTTGTATAGCCCAAACTCAGAGAATATACATCGAGCTATCTATTGAAGTCAAATAGATCTAATAAAGTGACATATTCATCGCTCTTCACCGAAGTCTTTTGAAAATTGAGCTTTTGAAGAAAAATAAAATTGAAGTAACAACCTATTAACTTTATTCATTAAATCAAAGAAACATTTCAGAAGGATGTGTCCGAAATAGAAATTCATGGACTCAATTGTCAAAGATATGCCATAATCAGGGTGAGTAACCAATCAAGGAGAACAGTTTATCAAGGGGAGAAACGTAGAACTTGATATTTTGGACATATGTGTGTTGTATACTTTTTCCTTTAATAAGATTTTTTTTCCCATTGGATTTTCATGTTAAAGGTTTTAACAAGGCAGCACTAAGTGCGTCTAACAACAAATTCAATGATCATAAAAGCTGTACTTTTTTTTCACTTTATTTTTTTCCACTGGGTTTTTTGTTAGTATGATTTTGATGAGTCAACAATCACTGAATATTGTATATAGTGTACATCTAAGGGGGTGTTATAAAATGTGTATTTAGTGGATGTTCACTAGTATTCCACAATAATTAAAAGGTCTTTTGGGATACCTTATTTTGTACTATAAATAGGTGCCATACCCCTTGAGTATTCACATAACAATGAAATGAAAAGTTATCTCCCTCTATCTATCCCTTTTATTTTACAACATATACAACTATTATAAACCACAATACCCTATTTATATCTAATGTTTAAAGAACCTATCCACGTGCCTCATTTCTAAACTCAAAATATTTGGTTTCATCCTCTCCATTTCATTTTCCTCGCTCTCAGGATAATAGCTAGAATTTCTTTTCCATATGTCCTCTCACATTCTCATTCATTCTCACCCTTTCATTTTCACACTTGGATCATATAAATATTTTTTTCCAATGACCTCTATATTTATCGTTCCCTCTATTACACCTCTCCATTACCCAATGCTCCACATTTTTAGTCCATAAAACCCGCAATCCTTCATTCTACATTGCTCATCTAGCCCCTCTCTATATCAATATTTGACAATCCATCTCATTCTGAAATAATTTAGGATAGGACCATTGGTATTCAATATTGAAGTACATATTTCACATTTCCCTAATTATTTCTTATTGAAGTAAAAAATATGTATACCATACTATTTATACGATTTTTCAATAGACTGTTGCAATTTAGGCAACAATCTGAATCGTTATGGAAAATTACTATAGTGTGGAAATCAATAACATATCTCTCAAATGAGGGTATACTTAAGCTACTTCTAGTGCTTAGTGATTTTTTTTGTAGAAACGTAAGACCAAATATGCTTATAATATTTATCTATTACTTTCTTATATCCGTATTCTCAATATATTTCTCAGAGAAACGTCTCAAAGAAGGTGGTGAAAAAATATCTACTTGATCTGAATTTCCAATCCATATCTTTCTTCTTACTATTAGTTTTCATTTTTGGGTATTCTGTATTACAGGCCACACTTCGGCCAACACTTTAAAAAACTAGAACATTGAAAAAAAATCATTGAAGGAAATATAAAATTGTTGGTTTAAATATTTTATTGCCAAATTAATACGAACAATATTGAGGTTATTGGAAGATAAATTCATTTGGTATATTATTATCTGTCACAGACACGATAGATTGTGAAAATAGATAAATTTGCTGGTCGTGAGGTAATTATTCAACATAATCATAATTACAAGAGTTATAACTTTTGTCATTTAACTTAATATTTGAACATTAACTAATGGAAATGAGGCACTTGAACATGCTTGGAGGGATAAGAGATGATTGTCCAGGATCTATGATCAACAATAGTTAAAGATTTCACATTAAATATATATATCATAACTTAAAGTATAATATTGCATAATCATGTTTTGGAATGAAAAAACATGATGATTTTAGTAGTTACTTTTGATATGCTCAAATTGTACCTGCCAGCTCGGAGGCACTAACCTCGGCCTAGATGACGACCGAGCTAAGAATGACTCAAGACTGACGATCAGCAATTTCGTCCAGCTTAAGCTGGGCCACGCCCGACATTACTAGTCACCCCTCAATTAGATAACAACCGAGGTCTGCATGACTCATGGGGTTAGTTATCCATCGGGTCGTCCACAATCGACATCACGTGTACCTCACACATCAACCTCGGCTGGGCATCATCCGAGGCTAGCAAGGACCCATGGGTTCAACCACCCTTTAACATCATCATCGTCCCTAACAGACATTGCAAGCACCACATGAGAATCAACAGCCTTGCAGGCTCAGCATAAATTATCAGGACAACATCGGCCCTGGCCAATGTTCCACATATCTAACCTCGACTGACATCCCAGCCAAGGTCATCATATAATTCCTAGCCAAGGGAGGGGTTGTACCTCACTAACCTCGTACTCACCTAGGCCGAGGTTGGTACCAAGCAAAGACATCTGAGCTTCTACGCTTACATGTATGGCTTGAAGCACGTGGACAAATCTGTTATAACTGAATCATTCCCTCCACGTGAGGGAATGTTGAGGTCATCATTACTTAGTTGAAGATTAGCCAGATGTCATCTTTTCCCTTGCTGGATCTCCATGCACATCCTCATTGTATGCTTGGGGGGTACACTACACCCTCCAAACACTATATATAGAGGTTATCCTCTACCTTGTAAAAGGAACCAAAATTACAACACTAGCGAAAACTCTGTCAAATTACACAGTAGAGAGAGAAAGCTTGAGAGATTGTATCCATGGTCGTTACTGCCTTATTTTAGTGACCTTAATCACTCACTTGAACAGTTGACATAGGACTAATTGGATGAACCACTTATATATTGGTGTTCATCCTTTTCTCCTCATCTTAATCTCTTACATTTAGTATACTCTTATGCTGCCATTGTTATCACTGGTTTGATCTTGTAAACACCTTGACGGGTGGTGCTGTTTCCAGCATCATCATTTGGCATCGTCTGTGGTTACGAAAAGATGTCTCTTCATCTTTTTCTGCTTAACCTCATCGGGGACTCTGGTGGTGAACTAGGCCTCACCCCTTGCGTGGAGCTGTTTCACCATTGAAAGAGGTCCTTTAAGGTATTAAGCTCATCTTATTCACAAGATCTTTAGTTTTAACATATGGCACCGGAGTTACCACCACTCCCTACACTATTTGGTGCTAGAGGACCTAGTTCCATCCAGGCACTACCTGGGGTCCTTGGAGTCCTTGGCTACAACGCAGCAAGCGATGAAGGAGTAATTTGCATAGCTCAGTCAAAATATGATGAGGCCACCTGGGGTCTCACCGAAGATGATTACTCTGGCAGTTGTTCAACCCCATCCTGAAGCCAGGGGACCACCCTAGGCACCACGAAAATACCAACCTACCCCTCAGCGGAGGAGTGACGTTGCTGACCCTAGGCATTTAGGTTTGGGGAGGCAAGGAAATCCTTGCCCTGAGGATAGGTATGACGATGTGGAGGAAAAAAATTCTTCAGAAGACTACTGGGAGCCATATGAGGCTTAGAATAAAATTGTACATCCTATCCAGCAAAACCGAGGTTGTGGGGGTAGATGAGATGGTGGTGACCAATAAAAAGGATAAACTTTTGATCACTTGATCAGAGGGTCGGCCTTTGAAAGGCTCGACCCAATCAATGACCTAAGGCAGATGTTATCCAGGTCAAGAGGTGTAGCGGGCTCACAAAGAGAAGAGGGGGAACATCGACCTCATTACAGTTGACCCCATTATGGCCGACCCCATCAAGGATGAGACAGGGATCAAGAGGAGGTTAATAGCCGACATTGTGTAGCAGCTGGGGAACCCTCAGTCCACCCATTGGAGGTGGGTGGGGACAACCTCAGCCAGGCCGGTGTTGAAAAGGCATGGAATGACTCCATTCAACATCTTGAAGAGAAGATAGGGGACCCCACTGCAAGGAGGTTTCTTAGAGGGTTCCCCATTCGTGGATAGGATAGTGATCTTCCCAACCCCTGCCAAGTTCAAGCCACCTACGGTGTCTCCCAAGTATGATGGTAGCACCAACCCTATGCATCATATTGAGATGTACCAGTCTGTGGTGGATATTTATTCAATCCTAGATGATATGAAGTGTCGAGCCTTCTCTGGGACTTTGACAGGAGCTGCACACATCTGGTTCACCTCTCTTCCGAAGAAATCTATCGAGAACTTTAAGGGCTTGGTTAAACAGTTCATCCATAATTTCTGTTTTAGGGTAAGACCTCAAAAGAAGACCACTCATCTGCTATATGTCAAGTAAGGCAAAAATGAGAGCCTAAGAGAATACATCTCTATATTAAACAAAGAAAAATTGGAGGTTGAAGATTACGAAGAGAATATAGCTATGATCGCCCTCATAGGAGGACTCCAGAAGGGGAAGTTATTGTGGAAGCTTACAGAAGACCCTCCCAAGTCCATGGCAAAGCTATTGGCAACTACTGGGAAGGTCATGAACACTGAAGAATCCATGGATGCAAAGTATGAGGATTAGAACGGAAGTGGCAGTGGGAAGCTCCAAAGAAAGAGAGACGGAAAAAAGAGGTCTGCTGATGACAAGTTTGCACACTATACACCTCTAATTGTGAGCTGCTAACACATCCTCAATGAGATCAAGAATGATCGGTACCTGAGATGCCCAGAGAAGCTGAAGGCTCCTCCGCATAAGAGGAATAAGAACCTGTGGTGTGAGTTCCACCGAGACCACGAGCATATGACAGACAAGTGCTTCGCCTTAAAGGATAAAATCGAGAAGATGTTGAAGTTCAAAAAGTTGAGGAAGTATGTCGACGACAAGGCTCCTAGGAGGGGAAGAGATGATCCTAAAAAGAAGAGAAACGACAGATGTCGAGATGAAATCCCAGCGAGAAGAGATGAGGACGATCCAGAGCTCCCATCAAAGGATGACAATGCCCCTGTGAAGAGGGTTGGAATGATCTCCTTCGGTGTTAATACCATATGTGGAGGACTAACAGGGGGTGGCTCTGAAGTAGCTAACCGTAAATATCATGTGGTAGAGGCTAAGGCAGTGACCAAAGTGGAGGTTGTGAATCTGGCGTCTTCAGAGGCCAAACAGATTAGAAAAAAGGTGGATATGGATACTCTTGTAGTTGGGTTCTCCCGAATCGACTTCAAAGGTATCTTGGCTCCGTATGATGACCCGTTAGTAATTACAATAAGAGTGCATGGATGTGAGGTATAGAGAGTCCTTGTAGATGGAGGAAGTTTAGCGGACGTGATGTTTTTTCCATGTTTTAAGAGCCTAGGCCTTAGCAGAGCAAGACTGGTACCTTATCCTCATCCGTTTATGGGCTTCAGCGGTGAAATGGTCCATCCATTGGGCATATATGAGATGGATGTACGAATGGGAGACGAGTGGCCTAAGAGGTTGACCCAGAAGATTAATTTTTTCATTAGGGATGAAAACAACTTCTCGACATACAATCTCATCATAGGACGGGTAGCCCTTACGGATTTTGAGGCCGTGCCATCGACGGTCCACCAAATGCTAAAATTCCTGCCACCCTATGAGGTAGGGGAAGTGCAGGGTGACCAGACATCAGCACGAGAATGCGACTTCAACTCCATCGAAGAGAGAGAGGACTATAAGAGGGCAACTACCACATATTACATTGACACCCTTGATCCTCGTGACAAAAAAAATTGAATAAAGGAGAGGCCGCGGAAGAGGTAGAATCCATCATCCTCAATGAGGACGAACCAGAAAAAACCATCCAAATTGACAAGGCCTTAAAATCGAAGATAAAGGAAGAGTTAATAATATTTTTAAAGAAGAGGCAAAGTGTATTCACTTGGAGCTACGCAGACATACCTGGGATCGACCCGGAGGTTATGTGCCACAAACTCAATGTGGCAGAAGATGCTAAGATAATAAAATAAAGATGAAGAGTTTACTCCAGGGAAAAGTATGATGTCACCAAGGAAGAGGTTAGAAAGTTAGAAGAGGACGAATTCATCAGAGAGGTCATATACCCAGAATGGTATCAAGCTCCGTCATTATTCCCAAGGCCAACGAAAAATGGAGGATGTGCATAGACTTCACTGACCTGAACAAGTCCTGCCCAAAAGACAGCTATCCCTTACCACAAATTGATCAGATGGTAGATGCCACGGCAGGTCATGAACTTATGATTTTCATAGATGCGTATTCAGTCAATATTTAGATCTTCATGTATGCTGAAGACTCAGAGAAGACAACATTCATCACAAACAAGGGGACCTATTGCTATAAGGTCATGCCCTTCGGCTTGAAAAATGTAGGGGCCACGTATCAACATCCTATAGATAAGATGTTTGAATATCAAATTGGCAACACCGTGGAGGTATATGTAGATGATATGTTGACGAAGAGATTAAAGGCCTGCACTCATGTAGCCGACCTCGAGAGAACTTTTGACACCATAGACATATACAGGATGAAGCTAAATCCTGTTAAATGTGTCTTCGGAGTAGGAGCTGGAAAGTTTCTCGGATTCATAGTCAACCAGAGGGGAATAGAGGCTAACCCAACGAAGATCAAGGCTTTGCTTGATATGAAGACACCAAGAAGTACAAAAGACATTCAGAGGCTCACTAGAAGAGTCGCTGCACTCAACAAATTTGTTTAAAGAGCTACGGACAAGTGTCTTCCATTTTTCAAGGTGCTTTCAAAGTCCTTCGAATGGGACGAAGAGCGTGACAAGGCCTTTAAATAACTCAAGTCCTACCTCGGATCCCCACTGCTCTTATCTCGTCCTATTCTGGGGGAGAAGTTGTATGTTTATCTAGTAGTCTCAGAGGCAGTTATAAGCGCAGCCATAGTATGGGAAGACGATGGGATACAAAGGCCTATATACTTCAATAGTAAATCCCTTCAGGGGTCTGAACATAACTATCCTCGGATGGAGAAGTTGGCCTACGCTTTGATACACACTTCTAGGAAGATGAAACCCAATTTACAAGCCCACTCTATGGTCATCCTCACTGACTCCCCACTAAGGCAAGTCCTCCATAAGGATGAGAAGTCACGCATATTGATGACCTCAACCATTGAGTTGGGAGAGTATGACCTTA
Organism: Sambucus nigra; assembly: GCA_949130495.1. Lineage (NCBI taxonomy): Eukaryota > Viridiplantae > Streptophyta > Magnoliopsida > Dipsacales > Adoxaceae > Sambucus > Sambucus nigra. The sequence goes on along the minus strand of OX422215.1, from coordinate 91,303,733 downwards.
TTTATCAACATAGGGTGGCCATTAAAGGACATGCACTCACAGAATTTGTTACTGAGTTCACATGGGAAGAGGTTGAGACTGAGAATAGCCCAGAGACTGCAGAAGAAGCAAACAATAATGTCTTTCGAGACCCAGAAGAGATTGTGTTTATCAGAGCCAGAAGAGGAGTAACTGAGAATGAGGAAGATAGGTACCTTTTTAAGCAAGGATCCGTGTCAGAGGGGAACTTCTCGTTGGATAAAGATGTTTGGAACCTCTTCGTTGATGGGTCTTCTTGCAAAAGTGGAAGCAATGCAGGGCTGATTCTTTCAGCTTCAGATGGTACCGACGTTGAATATGCTCTAAGGTTCAACTTCAAATCATCAAACAATGAGTCAGAATATGAGGCCTTGATAGCAGGCCTCTCCTTGGCAAAAAACCTTAGAATTGGCCGACTCTTACTTCACAGTGACTCGAGGTTGGTTATCAACCAAGTACTTGGAGTATATGAGGCCAAAGATAAAAGGATGGCTAAATACCTGAAGAAGGTAAGAACGACGCTAAAAGGCTTTGAAGAGGTAAAGATGAAGAGGCTACCTCGACAAAATAACAGTCGTTAAGATGGATAAGCAAGGTTGGCTTTAGCAACAAGGACATGCATCAGAAGGACAGTACTAGTCGAGATCCTACTCAAACCGACCATTGAGGAAGAATAGGTTGTCAGCTCTTACCTTAACTTGAACCTAGGAGACTCATGGATAGACCCCCTCATCAGATATATCAGAGAGGGGGAACTGCCGAAATCGAAGCAAGAAAGGAGGAAATTGAGGTACAGAGATGCAAAGTTCTCAATAATAGGATATGTCCTATATAAAAAAAGATTTCTACTACTTCTCCTCAGATGCGTCCATCCTAAAGAGGTTCCCCACGTCCTGCAAGATGTACACGAGGGTTCTTGCTCCTGTCACATAGGAGGAAGACCTTTATCCAAGAGGATAATAATGCAAGGATACTGGTGGTCGACCTTAGCCAAAGATGATGCTGCCTACGCGAAGAGGTGTGACAGGTGTCAAAGATTCTCTACTATCCCCCATCAACCTCATCAACCTATGATGTCAATCAGTTCTCCTTAGCCCTTCACTATACGGGGGACTGACTTGGTAGGACCATTGCCATAAGTTGCAAACAATTAACGATTTTTGATAGTAGCAATTGATTACTTATCCAAGTGGGTAGAGGCTGAGCCGATGATCACGATTATAGAGCAGAAGACCTTCCAGTTCATCTAGAAGAGCATCATATGCAAACATGGCCTTCCGAACACCCTCATCTCATACAATGGAACCCAGTTCAATAATTCTTTCTTGGAGAAATACTGCGAGAGAGTCGGGATCAAGCAATTTTTCTCTTCTCCTGGCCGACCCCAGGTAAGTAGACATACCAAAGTCACAAATCGAACAGTCCTCGATGGGAGTAAGAAGATATTGGAAGAACCTAAGGGGAGATGGACAGAAGAGGTTTATGCTATTTTATGGGCGTACATAGCAACAGCTAGGACACTAACGGGGGAGACCCCATTTATGTTACCCCATGGCTTAGAAGCCGTCATACCTATAGAAGTAGGACTCCCGACTCACAGAGTTCAGACCTATGACCCCAAGAAGAATGGGGAAGAGAGAAGAGTTGACCTAAATTTGATTAAGGAAAGGAGAGAAGACTCTGAGATCAGACAGGACGCCTACCAGCAGAGAACAACAAAGTTCTACAATTAAAGGGTGAAATCAAGACCTATAGTTATAGGAGACCTAGTGCTGAAGAAGATGTTGCAAAAGACAAACAAGCTTCACCCCAATTGGCATGGTCCTTACAGAGTAGTCGAGGAGATTGTACCCGATAACTACCGAATATAAAATCTCAAAGGGGAACCTTTCTCCAACCCATGGAATGTTGATTACCTGAAGAAGTACTACATATGATGTTGGAGTTATTTTCATATATTACATGTATCATTTTATGAAGAGAATGTTAATGAGAAGAGCAGTTCCCATGTCAATACTCTATTTCATCATGCTTTAATAGTAAACTTATGAGGGTAACATCATAATATGGTGACCTCATATCTTAAATATCATAATTTGGTGACAAGGTCTGAGGTAAAACATCATAATTAGATGACCTCAGACTTTAAAACATCATAATTTGGTGACAAGGTCGGAGGTGAAACATCTTAGTTAGATGACCTCAGACCTTAAACATCATTAATTTGGTGAAAACTTATGAGGGTAACATCATAATATGGTGACCTCATACCTTAAACATCATTAATTTGGTGAGAACTTATGAGGGTGACATCATAATATGGTGACCTCAGACCTTAAACATCATAATTTGGTGAAATTTATGAGGGTAACATATTTGTTAGATGACCCCAGACCTTTAAAACCTCATAAATTGGTGACAAGGTCTGAGGTGAAACATCTTAGTTAGATGACCTCTGACCTTAAACATCATTAATTTGGTGAAAACTTATGAGGGTAACATCATATTATGGTGACCTCGGACCTTAAACATCATAATTTGGTGACAAGGACTGAGGTGAAACATCATAATGGGATGATCTCGGACTTTAAAACATCATAATTTGGTTATAAGGTCTGAGGTGAAACATCTTAGTTAGATGACCTCAGATCTTAAACATCATTAATTTGGTGAAAACTTATGAGGGCAACATCATAATATGGTGACCTCGGACCTTAAACATCATAATTTGGTGACAAGGTTTGAGGTGAAACATCTTAGTTAGATGACTTCAGACCTTAAACATCATTAATTTGGTGAAAACTTATTCGGATAACATCTTAATATGATGACCTCAGACCTTGAACATCATAATATTAGGATAGGGTCTGAGGTCAAACATCTTATTTAGATGACCTCAGACCTTAAACATCATTAATTTGGTGAAATTTTTTGAGTGTAACATCATAAATTAATGGCCTCAAACCTTAAACATCACATGATGGGAAGTATGATTTGCAAGACAACATTTAAGAAAGCATTCATCGAAAGAAGCAAAATCCTCTAAAGAAGATGATATAACATGAAGAAGTTAAAATTATAAGTCAACATACCTTCAAGTATGTTATCATAGGTTACAAATAATTACAGATGAGAAATAAAAAATTACAAGTGTAAATCTTCACAAATCATGGTCTAGGTGTCTGCATCCACAGGGTTGGTATCCTCAGCCCCATCAGCTTGGCCGACATTGGTAACCTCAGCCCCATCATCTTAAGGGTTGACATCCTCGATCCCTATAACTTCCAGTGGTGTGGTCTCTGCAGGAGCTGCACCTTCTCCTTCCTCCTCGACCTCTTGTAAGGCTTGAGCAAACTGAGGGTTGGAAAAACTGAGACCAATGAAGTCTGAGGCTGTTAAACTCCCTGACTCTTTTTCTTTTATGGCCGCCCATTTACCAGTAGCTTTAACACATCTTTCAAGGTATTCAAAGACGAAGCTTATAAATTGGTCAGAGACCTTATAGTCGGCCAAGATCTTCTCAGAGGCGTCCTCAAGGGAAACTTTCACAACAACATCAACCTTTTGTTGAAGAATGTCATCATTGGACTTCAGGGCACATGTGTGGTCCTTTTGAAGCTTAGCTATGTCCCTGTCCCTCTACTTGACCTTATTCTCAGACTCCTCCAAGGCAGTCTTTATACATTCAACCTCAGCATTTAGAGAGGCCTGCACCTTCTGGGCCTCTTTTCCCTTTTCAATAAGGGGAAATTCCTCAGGGTCCAGTCAACGAACTGGTGCATGGACAGGATACCCTGCAAAATAAAGTTAGATGTATTAATGCAAACCTTAATCCAATAAAAGCCGAGGTTAGACTTACAATAAAAAAGTAAAAGTTTTTACCTGGATAAACCTGTGAAGGCAAAACTCGACCAACACAGGGGTATCAACCGAGTGTACAAAATGCTTGTCTGCATCGATCAGCACAGAGACGATGGCATCCACTGCCTTTAGATCGTGAACTATCAGGCTGTTACTGATCTTTAACTTCTCTAGATGATCAACCAATGCGTCATCAAACGAGATTGGGATGGATTTTTGGTGCTTACTCGGCCTCTGATCCTCTGAGGCAACAGTGGTGGATTTCCTTTTTTATAGCATCAGCCTTAGAGGTGTCGATGTTCTACTTGGGCGGCGGAGGAGGAGGTGCATTAAACCCATCTTTCTTCACCAACTTAATAAGACTTGGTGTAGACATCACCCACAGGTCGTCTGAAATACCTTCCATGTGCTCTGCAAAAAATATATTTGAGTCAGAATAGTAGAGACATTAGAAAATCAGAGGTAAAACTTATGCAAAACAATACTTACGAAGCTCAGCTAAAGGACTCCCCCCCCAGTCCAGTCTCACAGAGATAATAAGGGGTCATCAGATGCTCATACTTGACTAGCCAACCAAGCTCCCCTTGATCTTGAAGATCTTTGACCTTTTTTAGGTTATCCTGGCTTAATCCAGGGGTGGCTTTGGAAGCTAATGAAAATTTTCCCCACCTCAGAGGGGTCCTCGGCTCTAGTGATGAAGAGGGGGCACAAGTACCAAATTCCCATGCCCCTGAGACGAAGAAGTACAGTGGTTTTCAGTAATGATTTGAGGTCTGGGTAACCAGAAGCATCTTCTTATCAGACTTCCTAGCTAGGAAGTGGTAGTAGCTGGGGTGGTTTCTGGCAGAGGATGGCATATAGCACCCTGTGAAGACCCTGACAGGAAGGTCTAAGCGATGGACTACCCTCCAAAGGATGATATCTCCAATCATCACCCTCCAAGGATTGGGGGATAATTGGGAAGGGGCCAAGTTAATATAGGATAATATGGCTCTAATTGTTGGATGGATGTGGAAATGGAATCCCAACTTAAACATCTGCACATATTTCCCCATCTCGGCCACCAAAGGCCATCTCATCCCTCATAGGTCTCCTAATCTTGATTGAAGGACCTATGGAATAATGGTGCCTAAAGACTAAGAGGTCATATTCATTGACAATGCTCTCTATCTCGGTTGCCTTCGAGGTGTCAACATCACTCTCATAACAATCATTCTCATCCCTGGCAATGTCGGCTTGGGCAGGCATAGGAACACCATCAGGGAACCTCTGAGCAAACTGGGCCCCTGTGGTAGTCGACATGGGAATATCATCAATGGGTGGGGGCATAGCCACGCTCGGCCCCATAACTTCAACATCAGAAGAAGTTCGTGAAGAGTTAGCACTATTGTGAGATAATCAGGGACCTCGTCTTGCCTAATAGAGAAGTCCATGGACTGTTGGAATGAATCTACAAACATAGGGTCTAAGGTAGATGACTCAAACTCAGATATTAGAGAAGGGTCAATTAGATCCTCGGTTGGCTCAACAAGCTCTGCTGACTCAGGATAAATCACCTTCAGAGGTGAAGGGAAGATAGGTCTGAGGGGGAAGGCCTCAGCCCTACGAGCTTCCTCCTGGGCTAGTTCTATCTGCCTAATTTTTGTAAAGGTCTTCTCTCTAAGAGAGGGGAAATCCTCTTAAAGTTGATAAAGAGGTCTAAGCATAGAAGACTGACCTTACACTTGAGACTCTAAAACAAAAATAAACAACTAGGTACAAGCTAAACTAAGGATCAAAACTTGGTTTTGGTCAAGTTCACACCAAGAACAACCAAGAACAGAAGCCACCGAAAAACTCATACGACCACAGGAAAATTCATAGAGTCGCCGAAAAAGCAGAAATGGAAATTAAGGGCAGAAAAGGAAGAAATAGGGTGAAGATGTTACCTGCCTAAATATAAAATAAGGAAGAAGAATATTGGAGAGAGGGAAATCCCAAAATGTAGCAGGAAAATTCTTGGGAGAGAAATGGAAAACACAGAAAGCTCAAGCGGGAAGAGTTAGAGAAATGGAGAAGAAAAGAGAAGGAAAAAGGGTTTATACCCCAAAACTGATTGCACGTATCCCAAGGCCCATCTTTGCATTAGGAGCCTAAAAGCCCATCATCATCATTGCACTTGTCAGGGATGCAACCTACTTCAGAAGTGGACACTTGTCAAAGAAATATTTGTACACAAGGGAAATACAGCATCGGATATGTATACCCCTTAGTCACCTACTCATATAGGTAACTAAGGGCTAGGGAGTGATTGATATGCCCAAATTGTACCTGCCAGCTCGAAGGCACTAACCTCGACCTGGATGATGGTCGAGGTAATAATGAATCGAGACTATTGATCAGCAATCTCGTCCAACTTAAGGTTGGCCACGACCGACGTTACTAGTCAACCCTCAATTAGGAAACAATCGAGGTCTGCATGACTCTTGGGGTCAGTTATACATCAGGTCGTCCATAACCGACATGACGTCTATCTCATACATCAATATCGATTGGGCATCATCCGAGGCTAGCAAGGACTCATGGGTTCAACCACCCTTTAATACCATCATCGGCCCTAACCGACATTGCAAGCGCCACATGAGAATCAACAGTCTTGCAGGCTCAGCATCAATTGTCAGGACAATATTGGCCTTGGCCGACGTTCTGCATATCTAACCTCGGCTAGCATCCCAACCAAGGTCATCATATAATTCCCAGCCAAGGCAGGGGTCGTACCTCACCAACCTCGTACTCACCTTTGTCGAGGTTTGTACCAAGAAAAGACATCCGAGATTCTACACGTACATATATGGCTTGAAGCACGTGGAAAAATCTGTTATAACTGAATAATTCCTTCCATGTGAGGGAATATTAAGGTCATCATTTCTTAATTGAAGATTAGCCAGGTGTCGTCTTTTAACTTGCTGAATCTTCATGCATATGCTCATTGTATGCTTGGGGGGTACACTACTCCCTCCAAACACTATATATATAGGTCATCCTCTACCTTTTAAAAGGATCTAAAATTACAACCCTAGTTGAAACTCTGTCAAATTATACAGTAGAGATAGAAAGCTTGAGAGATTGTATCCATGGCCGTTAGTGCCTCATTTTAGTGACCTTGATCACTCACTTGCACAGTGGACGTAGGCCTAATTGGATGAACCACTTATTTATTGGTGTTCATCCTCTTCTCCTCATCTCCATCTCTTACATTTAGTATACTCTTGTGCTACCATTATTATCACTGGTTTGAGCTTGCAAACACCTTGACGGGTGGTGCTGTTTCCAACATCATCAACTTTTCCATAATAACCTCTTTCTAAGGGTATTATTCAATTTTTGTTGATTAAGTAATTTTTTGGTGAAATTTCAGGTGGAATGGGAAATCTGTAAATAATCTTACTTTGCCCAATAGTTTTTTAAGATCTTGGTAGCAAGCAACTTGTTTAATAGGTAAAGCTGATGATCAGAAAATTGATTGATCCATGTATTTATCATTTTGGATGGATTTCTTTAATTGATAAAACGGATCATTAGGCAGATCATGATGAAGGTGGTGTTACATCTTCTCCTTAAAAACTATCACATAAATTAGGTATGTTACAATAGAGTTCTGACTTCTATGAATCCAAAGGGTTGGTGCTAGAAATGGTCCACATGTACCATATGGTCAAGTCTATAATGGATGTCACGAGTAAGGGTTGTAGAGAAGGAATGCATCTCCCGACTCTAGACTACGAGACCACTAACTACCTTTCTAAGGCTTCCATTAGATGGCCTTGGAAATACTCACCTCCACCATAACGCAGAATCTCAGTTATTACGAATATATTGGTTCAATTTTTTTAGTGTAAAAATTAAATTCTTTGTGAAATTATATATTCTAATATATCACTACACCAAAATGACAAAATTGTCATCTTTCAGCCGGCCAACCTTGTCAAGGTCATTGACCGTGACAAAAAACACGCGTTTTGTGTCACGGTCATTGACCTTGACACGACCGTGACAAGGCCATGACAAATGTAGTTGTCACGATCGTGTCACGATCGTGTCACGGTCAATGATCGTGACAACTCTTTAAATAATTGTCACGCTCAATGACCTTGACACGACCGTGACAACTTCTGCAGCAAAATAAGCCCTACCCTTCTTTTTTCCCACCCTTTTTTTGGTTTCCCCACCCCTCTCTCTCTAAGCGATTTCTGCTCTCTCTCTCAAAGGTATATTTTTTTCCCTCTCTTTCTCTTTCATTTCTATATGTGTGTGTATATGTATGTGTATATATATATGTGTGTATATGTATGTGTGTATGTGTGTGTATATATGTGTGTGGTGGTGTGTGGTGGGGGAGGGGGGAAGGGGGTAATGGTGGTGGGGTGGTGCAGGTGTGGTGGGGGTGGGGTGTGGTGGGGGGAAGGGGAGGGGGAGGGGGAGGGGGTGGGGTATGTGTATATGTGTGTGTATATATGTGTGTGGTGGTGTGTGGTGGGGGAGGGGGAAGGGGGTAGTGGGGGTGGTGTGTGGTGGGGAAAGGGGGGAGGGGGTGGGGGTGGGGTGAGGTGTGTGTGTGTGCGTAGGTGTGTGCGTGTGTGTGCGGCGGGGGGAGGGGGGAAAAGGGTGTGGTGGGGGTTGTGGGGGTGGGGTGTGTGTGTGGTGGGGCTATTTTAACAATTGTATTGCTTTAATTAAGAAATTGTATAGCTTTAATTGTAATTTTAATTATATAGTTTTAGATGAAAGTAAATTAATAATTAGTGCCAATTTCATATGAAAGTAGGATTGCCCCTCATTTTAAATTAGTAAATTAATAATTGTATACTTTAATTGTTAGTTTAATTAATGAAATGAATTAATTGAGTAGATGAATTAGAAGGAGTATGGGTTACACATTTGTTGTTGAAATTGCTGTTGGATTATTTTGTTTAGTAAATGTTGGGTTGGTTAGTTTTAAAAGTGGCATGACCACTGGATTACTGTCCATATGGGGGTGGGATTTTTCAATTTTATTTGAAAATTACTTTGTATATCGAACAATATATACAAAGTATGATAATTAAATGAAACATACTTGAAATTAAATATGTGTATACGTGTGTATATGTGTGTGTATATATGTGTGTGGTGGGGGAGGGGGGCAGGGGGTGTGATGGGGGGTGGTTTTTTTTAACAATTGTATAGATTTAATTAAGAAATTATATAGCTTTATTTGTAATTTTAATTGTATAGTTTTAGATGAAAGTAAATTAATAATTAGTGCCAATTTCATATGAAAGTAGGATTGCCCCTCATTGTAAATTAGTAAATTAATAGTTGTATACTTTAATTGTTAGTTTAATTGATGAAATGAATTAATTGAGTAGATGAATTAGAAGGAGTACGAGTTACACATTTGTTGTTGAAATTGCTGTTGGATTATTTTGTTTAGTAAATGTTGGGTTGGTCAGCTTTAAAAGTGGCATGACCACTGGATTATTGTCCATATGGGGGTGGAATTTTTCAACTTTTTTTTAAAAATTACTTTGTATAACGAACAATATATACAAAGTATGATAATTAAATGAAACATACTTGAAATTAAATATGTGTATATGTGAGTGTATATGTGTGGTGGTGTGTGGTGGGGGAGGGGGTAGGGGGTGTGTTGGGGGGAGGGTGGTGGGGTGGTGTTTTTTTTTTTTAACAATTGTATAGATTTAATTAAGAAATTGTATAGCTTTAATTGTAATTTTATTTGTATAGTTAATAATTGTATGGCTGTAATTTTAATTGTAATTTTAATTGTAATTTTAATTAATAATTGTGTACTTTAATTGTTAGTTTAGTTGATGAAATGTTGGGTTGGTTAGTTTTAAAAGTGGCATGACGTTAGATGTTTTCAACTATTACATGTTAGATGTTTTCAACCAATTTAGACATATTTATGTACGTGTACGTGTACGTGTGTGTGGTGGGGGTGGGGTGGGGTGTTTGTCTATGTTTACTAATAACTTATTTTTTTATCTGTACTAATAATATTTTTTTTAGAGCAAATGTCTCCTTCAGATATTAAGGCGAAGATGATGATGCTGTTTATGATGATGTCATCTGGGCTCGGTGGTAGCGGAGGCGACGAGGGCTCCTCCGACCCTAGGCTCCCCAAATATGGAAAATTTTGGATTACCGTCGAGAACAAATGGGACCTATTAGCGAGATCCCTTGAGCTTCTAAACACGGTCATCGGCCTGGGGTTTATGAGTTGGAAGGAGGTGCCATATGAGCTCAAGTTAGCTGTTTGGGCGGCACTACAGGTAATATATTTATATTTATATGAATATTTCAATTTCAATTTCAATTTCAATTTCAATTTCAATTTCAATTTCAATTTCAATTTCAATTTCAATTTCAATTTCAATTTCAATTTCAATTTCAATATCAATTTCAATTTCAATTTCAATTTCAATTTCATTTTATATTTATATTTATATTTAAATTTATATTTATTCATAACTAACATTGAATTTGTTGGACATGAACAATTTAACTTGGATCCAAAGCTACACGATTCCGTCTTGGAGCAGTTGAGGGAGCAACACAAGACGTGGAAGAAAAATATGAGGACACGATACTTTGGGAAAACACGAGAGTCCATTATACAATGGCGTGGATCCGTCCCGCCCAAGGACCCAATTTCATTGGCACAATGGAAAAAGTTCATTGACAATGAGATCGAGGATCGACAATTGGCATCTCGCCAATCGGGGAGGGAAAATCGGGCAAAAAAGACGGACGTGCACTACTCCGGCTAGACCTCTTACGCCGAAGTGGAGCATAGGATGAAGGTAAGATTTAATTTTTATATAACTACAGAAATATATTATTCTTCATTATTTTACTTTGCAGGGTCGATACTAATTTTACTTTATTTTATTTCAGGGGTAGGGAGTGGGCCAGGGGGTAAGCCACGTAGGCTCGATACTTATGTGGCTCTTCGGACGAAGAAGGGGAATGACAAAGAGGTGTCCCCGAGCTTCGCGGCGACGATTATAAGTAATCCGACAGTTTAATTTTTGTTAATTACATTATAATTTTTTAGTTTACTTATTTTACTAATCATGTGCTTTTTGTCATTTCAGGCAAAGCTTAAGGAAGTGCATGAGTCGCAGTCTGATGCCGACAAGTTCTTGGATCTGATCGCAATGGGAGGACAAGGGAGGTGAGATCGCGGGTGGCCAAATCTAGGATCATCGGATTGGAGACGAGCGACAGCGGGTTGGCTCGAACGGTGGATTCACACGATGCAAAGCTGTCCCGTTTGGAGGCGCGATCGAAGATATATACGCATTCATGAAGCGTATGTTGGGCGAAGATCGTAAGGGGCAGGGGAAAGGGAAAGGGAAGGAGAAGGTGGTGGAGGATGAGGATGAGGAGGTACGGGAGAACGAGGCGCAGGAGGACGAGGATGTGGACCTCGCTGCTTCTTCACTGTCACGTGCGTCTTTCGATGATCCACTTCCTTATTTGGCTCCCTTCCCCAGACCATTGTCGACACTTGGTTAGCCGAGCGTGTTCATATTGGATGTATTTGATGGCCAGCGGATAGGGCGGGGGTTGAGGGACCCGAATATCGTCGAAGGTGGAATTGTTCATGGACGTGCGCTTCAAGGGATCGAGTCCAAAGTGCTCGTCACGCATGTGATACCCGGGAAGGAGAACTCCCTATTATGGTTGCGCGAACAATGAGGCACGATGTATATTAGTGGGTGTGTCAATTCATATATCGTGTAGCCAACTCACCTCCTCACATTTACCCAAGACATGTAGTAACATTATTTTTAAGTTTGTCCATTTTAATTATATTTGGATTATATCGTCATGTATATTATTTCTATTTTGAATATTTTGATTATATAGTCATGAATATATATTTGCACTATCTTTAGATTATTTGGATACATGATGTTTGTATAGGTACAACCAACGTTGTTATAACAGGTACAAATATACTTCTTGGCAGTGGTAGTGGCCATACTGCCCAGCAGAATTTTTTTAAATTCTACCCAGAATTGTCATGGTCATTGACCGTGACAAGTCCTTGACAAATCTTATCACGGACTTGTCACGGTCATTGACCGTGATAATTTTTTTAAATATTATCACGGGTTTGTCACTGTTATTAACCGTGACTAAACTTGTCATGGTCTATGACCTTGACACGACCATGACAATTCTAACTAACTTGTCAAGGTCAATGACCGTGACAAAAATATTTGTCTCGCCCCAAATTGTCAGGGCCATTGACCTTGACAACCAACTTGTCAAGGTCAATGACCGTGAAAATAGTGCAGATTTGGTGTAGTGTTTATAACGTTTTTTCGAGTGATTTCAATTCCGCATATGCATATTCAATACTAATAAATAAGTGTTGAATAAAATTAGCCGCTTTTTCAGAATAGTCCTATTACTTTTACACTTAATAGTGGTGATTGTGCTTTCATTTATGTTAAGATTTTAACATAATCAATTATTAGTTAATTTTTTGGGATAATGGTTTGTTGATGCTGTAGTTTTGGTTTTACATTAGAATTTTTATTTCCAATATGAAATATTATTTCTTATCACTCAAAACTATAACTACTAATGGTTTGGATTAAACGCATGAAATCATTTAACAACGACAAATCTATCGCCTTGCCTGTGCATCGCGCAGGCTTACACCTGGTTAGTAGTTGAAGTTTTAAAATTCACAAATATATTTGAGCAGAGACTATCAAAACAAACAAAGTGAAAGAACAATTCATTTAAAATTACCATTTTTAATTCTCAAAATTTTATTCTATAAAAAAATTATTAAGGTTTTAAAATTCATTCTCACGTCGTTTTAAAATGAATACCAAATTTTTTAGAACAGTAAAAATGAGTTTGAAATAAACAACAATTAAATTAACGTGACAAATTAGTTAATTATGATAAACTTCACCCTAATCCTAATAGAAGAATTAAACTACCATAATGAAGGAGAAAAAATTGCAAGAACGAGTAGAATTTTCCATTAATAAATCAAACTTATAATAAGTTTTATCACAATAATCTTCAATCCTCTCAAAATGATAAAAACTTGGCCCTCAAATTGAATACAATCACAGAAAAATTTCTTTCCAAAAATATACATGAAAAGTGAGCCCAAGGATCCTTTTATAGGTCAAGGGGTGAGGTGTTTGGTTTGGGCTGGACTCTCTTTAATTGACCGAACAGTGTTGGAACCAAACACTCCACTTCCTTTAATTTTTGGATCAGAATAAGGTACTCAATTTCTCCCCACCTGGGGACTCTTATTTTTGCATGACGAACACGCACTTTGATTGTCGTCCAATTTGGAGAATAGAAATTTCCGTTTTTTTTTTAAATTTGACAAGTGTTAAAACAACTTTTTTGAATGACCATAAAAGTCATTTTTTTTTTCTTTTCTCGAGTTGATCATTATTTTGCACCAAATTCCATCCTTATATGAATTTTTTTCACTAGGTAACACTTTCCACAAATTTTCACAAGAAAATTATGAAATTATCGAAGTGCCCATTTTTCTTAAAATTACCGTTTTTCATCCGAACTCAATCATTCTTGCATTTTATCCCTTTTTAACAATATGGTCCTAAGAACTTATTAAACAAAATAAAATGGGTGTAACAACGTATAAAATTGGGTATAAAATATACAAAATAATGCACTCATCAGTAAGTGTAAGGTTAAAAATGGTTTGGTGCTTGGCACAAACTACAAGAAACATGTTTCTTCTAACTCGAAAGTGAGGTCATTCTTAGTGATTACGCCAAAAATCGAGAATAATAAGACCATTCAATGACTAAGTGTGGTACCCAAAGAAAGTTTAGTTAACTTATGACTCAGAGATTACGTTAAAACCGTAAAAAAGGTGAAAACATTAAATCTCACGGATTAAGTCTCCATAAGTGATCTTTTAAGGCTCCCTTGAGAATGCTGTTACTCCTCAAATGTTGATTTCAAAACATGATAGAGAAAATGTGATGAGTTTATGAATTCATTGTGGCAGTATGTCGTAAGAGGTATCATTTAATTTTACAGTAGAAAGATTAATATCAAGTTTGAATAAAGGTATGCCAAGACTTCTTAAAGAGGACTGATATACGATTCATGTCACAAAAATGAGATAAATTGCACATTTTTTTAAAAAAAAATGACGTGTTTCCCTCAAATATTTTCCAAAGAGGGACGATTTTAAAAAATTTCCCACCCGAAATAAAAGAAAACATTGTCCTCGACGTTAAAACTATGTTTTAAATTGAAATCAAAAGGCAGGAAAAAGATTACCACAATCAACCATTAATGAAATTTGTAACGCGTGATGGAACCAATGGTAGAACATGAAGAAAAAAGGCGACACAAAAATATGTACAAGTCTATAAAGCATATGAAAAGAATCGGGGGAAGGATTGAACACCACCTACAAACAGGATGAGACTCATACTTCAAAACAAGACACAGGGGCTGCCTCCTGGCAAAGCTAAATTTAGTTTCTTCAGTCAGATCGAATGGAACTCACCCCTAAAGATATGAACTACTATAACCTAAGGACACAAATGGTGTGGGTTCTGGGGATCACCCCTAAACAAAACTAAAAAGTCATTCTATTTGGATAAATGATACAGGGTCAATGCACTTAGTAATGTTCTTTATGCGATGCAAAGTATAGGTGGACTAAGGGAGTGGGGAGAAGGGTATAAGGAAGAAGGGCAAGGGTGATGGTGAAGTGGCACCACTCACGGGCCTTATTGAGCGTAAAGGTGAGGCAACATGGGCCCTATAAGCATGGTTCTCTAATTTAATGATGAGGAAAAATGATTTGGAAATAGTGATGGGGTGGGCCTTACATAAATCACACGATCGTTATATAAATGGATGATAAAAATCGTTGCATCGTGACACGTCAATAAGATGGCGGGAATAAAAGTCACCATAAAAGCAGTGTGTTGGGAATGGAGGAAAAATCGTTTTGTCACCTAAGTTGAGAATAGCATCACTAATACTCTCATGGATGCTGGGGTGGATAAAAAACTTATGAGATGGCTCATGTAGCTCGAGGGTGTATTCAGGTGAGGACCTAAATACATAGATGGGAAAATGTGAGGTATAATAGTAAGTTCCAAACCAGATGGTTGGTTGGGAGGGGCAATATATAAGGGAAGATGATCCAACTCGAGAGTAGGTTAGACACATTCATCACGAGGTTTGGGGTGATCTTTAAGGGTACTCGCAAGAGGAAGTGAGGTAGCAACGGATGGAGTGATGAACTTATCCACTAATACATCACCATTTATGGTGGTGGTTGAGTATAATGAATCATTTAAATCCGAGATATAAGAATCAAATTTCATATTTTACTCAAAGTGAGTCAAGAATCATTGGACATGATCCGTATCAAGGGAGGTAAGAACCATTACTGATTCAATCTCAGTGAAATGGTTAGCACTCGTAGTCAGAGTTAACCTATAAGGAAGGGGTGCCTCGAGGATACACTCGGTGGGATCAATAGGTGTACACCCGATAATATTTTTGGATTCAATGTGAAGGGGAATGTGAACCTCAATGGTGGGTTCGAATGGCTAGGGAAGAGATGGTCACTCTTGGGATAAGTGGTAGACTTGAAAGCAATAGGTGCACGATAAATGATTGGACTCATTAACATTAATTATCAGATGTTGTTGAATATGAGAGGCGTGCATGGATGATGCAAGAGTATCAACGGTGTGCGTGATAGAATTAAAGACACTAAATAGAGAGTGAAATGTGGACTCGGGGTCAACGCCAAATATGCTTTAGGAGGAGGAGATATGACCAAAGTAGTCCCTTAAAGGACGCTCTTTGGCCATGTCGAGAGTAATATGATTGGAATTTTAATTTTTTTAAAAACAAAAGCAAAAACATTTTGTGGTTTTAAATAATAATAAAAAGGAAATCTTTTTTGGAAGTTTTTAATATAAGAAAAAGGAAAATCTTTTGGGGAGTTTTGAATATTTTGAAAAAGGAACAAAATAAGTTTGGGCTTTTTAAAAAAATGGTAAAATTGACTCTCCTTGAAACACAAAAGGACAGAGGACACAAAACTGATTAACAAAGGATTTGAATTAGACATGTTTCAATACAAGACAATTCCTAACTTGCATGTTGTCAATTTTTATTTTCAATTAAGTGATGGGGTAGTAAAATTTTAATTAGTTCGCGGGTGAGAAAAGCACAGAATGTTATACAACCCCTTTGAAAAAAAAATTATGCTTCTACTTTATTCTTGAGAGATCAAGAGACTTACTAGTTAAGTCTCACCACATTAGCTATTACAATGATATACCATCTGGTACCATGCTGGGAAAAGCATAAATCCATTTTACTAGGAGACCTCGTTTAAAAACAAGTTTTCCCAGATATATTGTCATAAGAAAGCTGATTGAGGAGTGGTAGGGGTGGAAAGGACTCATTAGATTATCCTACCAGTGTATTGTTCAAAAAGTTTCCTAATAAACACCGAGTGATACTTGTCTTACTCAGGTTCTATTATGCTAGAAGAATCCATTTGCAAAACCTATTTGATTTCTTCCAGAAATGTAGTGGTAGAAATCATAACATTATGTTGGTCAGTTAGGATCATACATATGTGATTAAGTAGGGTCCAATTATTTGGGGGAAAGGAGGGAGTTATGATAATCTCTTCAATATAGTCAATGAAGGCTTGAGAAATTAAAGACTGGTCAGAGATCCAGTTCCCTTACTCATCTTTGACTCTGGATATGTGAAAGTTATTTCTCTTTTCATTCACCATAACATGAAAAAAATTAACATTTTCATCTCCTTATTTAAGCCATTTAACTTTATCCTTCCGCCTCCAATAATCCTCTTCTAAAGATAGATTGAATTTTAGGTCTCCCGTTGCCCTTTTGTACTCAGCATATGTCTCAATAGCATAGTCTGATTCCAAAATCACCTCTTTTTGCAGTATATGGTCTTCAGCTTCTCTATTTGTCTGGAAGATATTTTCAAATGTTACTTTGTTCCACTAAGATAAATAAGCCTTGGTGGCCTTAAGTTTTTAAAAGAGAATCTCCATAGGGAGGCTAGTGAATTTAGTGCTCCAAGCTTTTTCTACCATTGAAGAGAAGTTTTTATGTTTTGTTCAAAAGAATTGGAATCTAAAAATCCTATGATGAACATCCTTTTCTTGGATCAAGTTAAGGATGAGGGGACAATGGTTAGATTTTGTTCTATTTTGGTTGTTGGCTGTAGAGGAATTTATTACTTGAAGCCATTGAGGGTTGCTAACCACTCTATCGAGTCTTGACCAAATTCTTTGTGTCCATTATCCATGGTTGCTCTAGGTGAACTTTCATCCAATGAAAGGGATATCTTAGTGGCCCTACACACCTAATGTGCTATTAAATTGTTGAATAATTTGTATATATCCCATTACTATAAAGTTTCTCAGTTGGACTTGCCAAACATTCAAATCACAACCAACTATGGTTGGATAATTACGTTGGCATTATTAAATGATCTCAACCCATAAAGGTTAGATCTCCTCCTTTGTGAACCTACCATAAGATGCCATGAATTTAATTAAAGAAGGTATAAAAGGGTGCTGAATCTCAAACATTATTGATTGATTGGAAGTTTGAATGAAGTTTTTGGACCAATTTTGTTTCCATATAATCCATATGTTATTAGAAGAGTTTGCAATACCATCAGAGAAATTAAACTTGTTGATGAGGTTCCTTAATTTTGAACCTTTAATTTTTAGCTCCATTATTGCAACTATGAGACATTATGAATCTTTATTAATTTTTTAAGTCTTCAAATAGCAGGCTTATTGTCGATGCCTCTAACATTTAAAAAAAGAATATTGATCATTTGGATATAGATAGAAGGGGAGTTTGAGCAGTTTATTTATTACCCTAAGATCTTGTTTTGATAGTTGACAAATCCATGGTGCATTTGTTCTTCTTCTTCTCCGTCTTCTTGATTTTGGGGAGGACCTCCTCATTTTTAAGGCATGCATATTTGTTTGAAAGGGATAAAGAATTTTCTATAAAGCTATCAGTAAGAAGTATTTGATCCGATTACTTTACTTCACCTTTTCCACCGGATAGACTATTTAGGCACCAGTCTATAGAGAGTATTTCTTGTCTTGAAGGAGGTTGGTCTTGGTGAAAGGTTGTTTGAGTTAAGCCAATTTTTGGAAGTTATCAAGAGTTTTCGTTTGTGAATATTTGTAATTTGGAAAGGTATTTGAAGATTATTGGTTAAGGTAGTGGTATTATCAGTAACTTATCCATCTTTAATCTCTTCGAGAGGTTCTTTGTCATGAGTGTTTTCATTAAGACTAACTGTTTATGGATCCAATGGTTTAAGAACTAAATTTGTATCTCCTTTCTCAACATCAATGGAAGGTGAATGATTAATGACCTCCTCCTTCAGTTGGCCTACATGCTTATTGGATTCCTCTTCTTGGAATTTTGAATTAACATTTATCCATCTATTTTTAGTGGTTTAATTAAGGATTCACATCCTCTAGAAATGTTAGCTTCTTCTCTATTATTTTTTGTATCTCTTAGTTGCCTCTGGACATTTTTAGTCCTATTACAGTCAATATCTAAGGTTCCCTGATGTTTTCACTGTCTAGAAAATTCAGGTACTTTCCTATATTCAATCAATTTTTAGAAGTCCGTGTCTTCATTTCCAATTCATTCTTTATTTGGGAGGGTCTTGAGGACATCCACCCCCACACAAACACATGCCAAATTAGGCCTAATCAGAACAGTAGTGGATTGATCAACCTTTAGAGGAGTGATAATCAATTGGGAAATTAGGAACAAGGCAAACTTAGGGAAAAGGTTAATAAGGAGATAGGGGAAAGAATATCAAGATTGTAGTCATGGTGCAGTATTCACTTGCCTTGAATTGTAGTGCCCAATTGAGAGCATTCAAAGGAGAGTTATTGATATACCATTGGTTTCTCAACCAAAGTCCGAGGTTGTCTTCTTCTCAATAGATCTTTATTAGGACATTCTTATCATCTAATAACCCTAAGGATAAATTAACTTTAAGAGAAGAATAATGGAAGGTTTTTCAGATGACATCCATGGATGGACGACCAAGATAAATTTTCAATTAAATAATAATGAAATGGTTCAAAGAGTGATTGAATATCCTCATCTGAGAGGAGGACATCATGCTTATCTTTAATTGTGCATGGTTTTTTCAAGACATGGCAAGGATTTTCTAGTCTGTCTCGAAGAAGGGATGCAAAGGATTTTGATTAAAAAGGGAGATTTGGATGAGTAGAAGTTCCAGGGGAATTAGGATTGAGGGCTAGGTTAGAGGCCATAGAGGTCGTGGAAAGTGAGGGAGGAGGTTGGCTTTATAGGTAGGGGAGAGGAGCTCCAAGAAAATCATAGCAGGGGGTCTCTATAAAGACTCACACATGGATCAAGTAACGGCTAAAAAATATGACAAAAACAAATATATAGGCAAGTGGGGGTATCAATCAAAATATGTAAAGACAAGTGTGAAATCATATTCATGTTATTCCTTTTTATCTAATGACCTGTCAAGATATTTTTACTTAACTAGGTGTGCTGATTTTTAATATAACTTACTAATAAGAAAATGATAATGAGAGAATATGAGATAGACCCAATATATATAGAATTAAGCTAACAAGTAGACTAAATAAACTTAATATTTATAAATTTTCCTCTAAAAAAGTAACAATCTCAAAGAAAGAGAAAAAATATTACAAAAGAAGAAAAACGAAGACTATTTACAATATGTACAATGGATGAACTCTCCTTATACTCTTAAAATAATGAAAGAAATTTACAAAAAGTTATAAACCCTACCACAATAAATCTTTACATAAAAACTCAACCTAAAGATATGAATTCTTTCATGCCACTATATTTTGTGATGTTTGCTAAAAATACAAACAATCTCTATACAGTGACGGAGCAAAATTTATCCCATGTTAAAAACTAAAATGAAGATCCCTTTAAAATGAAGCCAAGTCTTGAATATTGATATACATAAGTGACCTTGTCATCAACAGATCTCAACTTGGACGAGGCCAACCCTAGATTCTCATCAGGGGAAACACACATGGGCCGACTCAACGCAGACCCACCCTTAAGTGGCCTCAACCTCGCCCACTCCTCCAGACATTTGACACATCCGTGATCTCTATTATCTTTTATATCTCCTAGGCCTATTCCATGACAAATGGGGTCGAGGCCCATGTACATACCCAGAACCTACTCATCACTCTAAGGGTTATTACATTAGAGGACTCACCTGACGACTCATCTTGACTGGGACCATGATGGGCGACCCTTAACACCTAGCATAACACACATGGATTTAGTGGGTCACTATCTGATATGGACAAACTGTTATAACAAGATCTTCATGAGCATGTGAGGGAATAATTCATCATCATGATATATGTGTGCCAGGGACAGGAGGCTGGTTCTAATTAGTTACTTCATCTTGTGCATGATTATTACATTCTTGGGGGGTACACTGTGCACCCCAAAGTATATAAATACCTTTCATCTTATTCCTTGAGGAGGATTGAATTTTAGAAACCAAGCCAAAACTCTTTCAAACTCATCCTAGACAGAGAAGGTGCTTAAGTGTTGTATTTTGAGCCACTAGAGCTCCTTTGTTTAATACAAAAGAAATAAACACCTGCACATTGGAGTAGGCCAATGGCTAAACCACTTATATTATTGTGTTATATTTTTTACCTCATGTCCTTTTGTATTTACTTCACTACACTTTTTCCTCCATTACTATAAATTTCTAGCTTATGATCCATACAAGTTTAAGTGGTGATATATTATGTATCGTCATTTTGGCGCAATCTGTGGGAAGTGGGAGTTTATCTTCTTCCTCTCATTTCTAACTTAGCACCTATTTGAATCTCTGATAGTGATCCAATGCCACCACGGATGGACCTGAATCACCATTGAATTAGTTTTATTTGGGATCTTCAAGCTTATTTTAGCTCATCTAGTTCATATACACTTTCACCGGAGACATGGATTAAGATCAACCTCTAGGCATTGGCCCCAGCTCCAGCCAGGCACCCTATAGTAAGAAATAGTTGACATGGCGATGGTCCTGCGCTCGCTGGTGTCTAGCCAACAAAAGATGCTGGAATAATTTGGGGTATTGAGCCAAACCACGATGGAAAGGACTCTAGGCGTAACAACTAAGATCATCACTCTGGTTTCTAGGGAGGTTGTGGATGCAATGGCTGGGGGACCACCTAAGGACCCATAAAAGGAGGCATAATTCCATCAGAGGCGGAGAGATGTGGTTGACACTAGGTGACCTCACCTCAAAAAACAAGTACAAGAGGATTTTGATGATCAAGATTGTGATGAGGATGATTTTTGGGAACCATGTGAAGTTTCTCGTGACACAGTTCACCCAACACCAAAAAATAGGACAAATAGCATAAAGCCGACACCAGAAGGCCAACCTAGAACTCCAGCCTTTAACAGGATCAATATAGGGTCAACATTTGATCGTCTCGTCCTTGTGGGTGACTTACGAGAATAACTCTACTAATCTTGTAGTAATGATGCATCAAAAGGTAATGGTGGACGTGGTGAGCGTCGACCTAAAGAAGGCTGATAAGGAGAACAAAGGAAAGTGAGCAGTCATTGAAGAACTGTTGGACGAGAGCATGTGCTTATTCTAGCTGATAAGGAGGGCAAAGAAGACATTACATTAGCGACATATTAGGCTTGGAACAGTTGAATTCATAGCTAGGGGATAAGATCAACAATCTCTTAAAAAGACGAGACCCAATCCATAGGGGCTATGTGGAAGAATCTCCCTTTATAGCCAAGATGCTAAACTTATCTACTCTAGCTAAATGATAACATGCCTTTGCGGTATAATGTCATTGTGGGGTAAAAACGGTCAATCAAAAATCTCTTTTGGTACCTACAAACACACTAAAAATGTATATTGGCAAGTAAGGGGTCAATCCGCGCTCTGCAATGTGGACAAGAGCAATTGAAGAAAATATATGATTTTTAAAATAATTATAAAGGGATATTTATACTACTAAAAAATTAAAACTACACTAATAAATAAAGAAAATGAAAAAGTGAGTTAAATATGAGGAGAAAATAATTCTGAGATAATTCAAGGGATTAAATTTCACCACTTAACCTATTTATTTTTATTAATTAGTTTGTCTATTTGAAATACCCCAAAACATATATAAATTCACAAATCAACTCTCGTTGCAAATATAAATTTACAGATAGTCTTTTAGAAAGATTAATATTTAAATTTTACATATTCACAAAAATTAGATGTAAACATTTTCTAATAAATCGCCCGCTAGAAAAAATTTACTAAAAGTATTTTAAATCATTAAAAAATACATTTTGTTAGAGTAGAGAAATTTAAACTATAATACCATTCAAAAATTGCCTATCTCTAGTTTAATTAATGAATAAATATTCTAATCTGAATTTACGATTTTCTCTCGAAAATAATTCACCCTCTCTCGAGGTGTAAATATAAATTGTAAAATTTCAATATTAATAATCAAAGGGGCATAATAAATAAACAAACCAAAAATAAAAATGACTAAGTTAGGGGTTCCATCTCACCCCTTGAATGGGGTATTTAGCCTGTCATGTTGGTATTATTACATATAAAATGTAACAACGACACAATAAGAGGCGTAATAAATAATGATAATAAATAAATAAACCAAGTCTTCTTGAGTTTCATATTAAGTTCCCAAACTTGACATGAATAGTAACCCACAAATATGAGTTTTACAATACATAAAAATGTCACTCAACTCGCAATTTGTGTCCCAATATTTTCTTCTTCACTCAAGTCACTCTATAAAAAAAAATATAAAAGAAGAAATACAAAATTGGTACAATACTACACCTAAAAATGAGCTCCAAAAAATGGAGCTCCTACGCTAAACTATACTATGCAGTGCACTCTCCATCTATTGTGTCGCATGTTATGTGAATGAGAAGGCCTTCTTAAATAAGAGGCATGGAGCAAGGGGTAAAAATGAAAGGTATAATGGAGGATAGTCTAGGAAAAGAAGGTAAAAGGTTTCAGAACATGTGATTTTTATTTTTGGAAAATGGAAGATGGTTGGGATGTGGGGTAAAGAGGCTTGCATGAATTATGAAATGAAGGTCAATGGGTGAGTTTTGTTTTTTCTTGGTTTAAGCAGGTACGATTTTGTTCTTACTTTGGCTTTGGTTTATAGCAGGAGAAAAAATCGGGTATTGAATATTTGGTAGGGGTTGCTCCTTTCTGCTTGGGTCATGCTGGTTAGGGGTGGAGTTCAGATTAAGGGAATGGGGGTCGGGTTTGCCACGGTTTGAACCGAGGTATGTTGGGTTTATAATCGGATTCGGGTAATGGATGGTTGTTGGCAGATTTGGGTGGTCGCCGACGGGATAAGGAGGTTTGGCCTTTTCGCCGGAGGGAGGTCACACCGGAGATGGTCGACGAGGAAATGGATTTGGGTCTTCTCAGGTTGAATCGTGATAGGGCAGCAGTTAAAGGGTTGAGGGTTGTGGGTTATGGTTTTGAGTTCGTTCAGATTATGGTTAAGTCCGAAAATAGGAAGGCTTGGTGTGAAGTGAGGTCACCGGCCGGATTTAGGCGACGAGTTGACTGGCCGAAATGGGGGTCTGGTTTCGGGTTTTGTGGAGGTGGTCTTGAGTTTTAATGGAGGTGGGAGTGAGAGAGAAGAGAAAGAATGTGAGAGGTGTTATGGTTTGAATGGTGGTGGGTTTAATTGTAAAATGAGAGAGGAGAGAGAAAGGGGTGTGTTGGATGGAGTAAGGAATTGGTTGGGTGTGGTGAGGGTGTAGGTAGGTTAGTGTGTGAGGAGGAGTTTGTGTGTAGGTGTGGTGTATGATTGATATGGTGTGGGTGGGTGTTATAGTTTTGACCCTAAAAAAATGAAAATGAAAACAACTAAATTCTTTAAAAAAATAAAATCTGTAAAAACTAAAATTAAAATAAAATAAAACTTCTAATCTATAAAATAAAACTAAAATAAAAGAAATAAAAATAAAAACCTAATAAAAAAAATAAAAACTAAAGATCTAAATAAAAGTAAAATATGATAAAGCAAAAAATAAACTCCTAAAAACTAATGTTAATAAAATAAGATAAAATAAAATAACAACTAATAATAATAATAATAAAAATCAAAATAAGAAATATAAAATTGGAAAATAAATCCTAGAAAATTCTAAATAAATTTAAAATAAACCCTAAAAATAAAAACGACTCAACTAAAAATCTAAAAAATAATAAAAAAAGGCACAAAGTAAACGAACACAGTCTTCGGGGTAGGTTTAGGGACTCAGTTAGGCTTGGCTAGGGTTACGGGACAGGGTAATTAGCTCCATTCTTGATGCAATTTTCCTTGAAAGAGCACTTTTGACACCACAACTGTAATCAAGCCTACATATTAAACATTTACGCGCATAAGACCCAAATTGCCGAGAATTAGCAACTAAAGTACTTCTACTCGGGGTGCTTATCACTAAGTTCAATCCTCCTACTATAACTCCAAAATATGATGGCAGTGCGAATCTGATACACTACATTGAAATGTACTAGTCTGTGGCCGATATTTATTCTGTCTCAAATGAGATTAGATGTTGGGCTTCTGTAGCAGCCTTATAGGCGTGACACATGTGTGGTATACGTCTCTGCCCAAGAACTCAATTGATAACTTCAAGCAGTAGTTGAGAGATTCATTCATAACTTCTATTTCGGGATGAAGCCCCTGAAGAAAGTGACTCATATCATGTATGTGAAATAAAGGAAAACCAAGACACTGAGAGACTACATTGCTTAGTTCAACAAATAGAAACTTAAAGTCGAGGACTACGAGGTAAATATTGCTATGATAGCCCTTATAAGTTAGCTGCAGAAAGGAAAGCTGCTTTGGAAGCTGACCGAGGATCCTCCCAAGTCCATGGCAGAACTTCAGGCCATGGATGGGAGGGTCATGAACATTGAGGAGGCCATGGCAGTGACAGGAGAAGACGATAAAGAATTAAGTGGGGGAAAATCTCTGAAGGCCAAAGGTAAAAATAGAAAGAGGAGGTCAGTCGGCGAGAAGTTTGCTAGTTATAATTCATTGACAGTTGATCCCGACCTAATCTTGAATAAAATTAAGGACTATAGAGAAGTTAGGTGGCCTAAAAATCTCAAGTCCCCTCCCCACAAGAGGGACAAGAGCTAATGGCACAATTTCCACCAAGACCACGACAAACAAATGTTTTGTTCTCAAAGATGATATTGATAAGATGTTAAAGCAAGAAAAACTCCAGAAGTATGTTAACTAGAGTGGTACCAAAGATGACATTAGGAACAAGGATGGTGGGTTAAAAGTTAATAGGCCGAGAGGATAGCCCAGGACAATAAGAAATATGAAAAATTAGACAGCAATGGGGATTACCCGGATCTACCACCTAAGATCCCTGAGCCTAAGTGACACATGGACATGATTTCCTTTGACATGAATATGATCATTGGAGGGTTGTCTAACGAAGAAACTGAATCGGACGACCGTAAGGAACCTGTTGTAGAAGCTAAACTTTCACCCCAAAGGTTAAACGTGAACTCGAATGCCAAAGAGCCGAAGTCGGGGAAACTGAAGAAAGTGGACATGGATAGTGTAGGGGAAGTGCAAGGTGACCACGTGGAAGCTCAAGAATGTTACTTCAGTTCTGCAGAACAAAAGGAGGCCCACAAGAAGCTCACAACCTCCTACAAAATTGATGCTCTTTACCCAAGATACAAGAGGAAGTTGAAGAATGGATTGTCCACGAAGGAAGTAGAATTCATCATCCTCGATGAGGACGAGCCGAAAAACCATCCAAATCGGCTCATACAAAACCATCAATATCATCCTCAATAGGGATATCAACGATTGACCCAGAAATTATCTACCATCGGCTAAACATTTATAAAGGTGACAAACCAGTGAAAAAGAGAAGGAGGATCTATGGTAGAGACAAGTATGAGGTCATCAAGGACGAGGTTAAATAGCTCCAATCAACTGAGTTTATTCAATGAGTGCACAGCCTAAATTGGTTGTCTAATGTTGTGTCTGTGCCGAAATACAACCAAAAATGAAGGATGTGTGTAGACTTCATGGATTAAAAAAAGGCTTGCCCTAAAGATAGATTCCCTTTATCTAAAATAGATCAAATGGTGGTGAAATGGATGTGCACGAACTGATGAGCTTCTTGGATGCTTATTCAGGGTATAATTAGATATTCATGCGTGAAGACGACGCCGATAAAACTTCCTTTATCATGAATAAAGGAACTTACTGTTATAAGGTCATGCCATTAGCCTTAAGAATTGAGGGCAACCTATCAGAGGTGTGTTAATAGATGTTTGAAGATCAAATTAGGAAAAATATGGAGGCTTATATTACTGACGAAGGGCCTCAAGGCTGAGGATTATGTGGCCGACCTTAAGAGGATGTTCGATACCATGTCTCTCTATAAGATGAAGTTGAATCCGATAAAGTGTGTGTTCAGCATCAGAATCAGAAAGTTCCTTGGCTTCATCATCAAATAGAAGGGGATTGAGGAAAATCGAGAAAAAATAAGGCGTTGATTGATATGAAGACACTGAAAACAATAAAGGATGTTCAGAGGTTGGTAGGAAGAGTTGTTTCTCTCAATCGCTTCATCTTCAGGGTCACAGATAAGTGTTTGTCATTCTTAAAGATCTCGAGAAAAGCATTCTTCTAGGACGAGGAATGTGAGAAGGCTTTTTAAGTTTTAAATATATTTGGAATCCCTTATGCTGATGTCTCGATTGATTCAGGGGAAAACTATATTTATATTTGGCAGTATCTGAGTCAGCCATTAGTGTTGCAATTATATGAGATGATAAAGGTTTGCAGAAGCCGATTTACTTCAACAACAATGCACTGCAAGGGGTCGAGCTAAAATACCCCAGAATGGAAAAGTTGGCCCATGCACTTATTCATACGTCGAGGAAAATGAAGCCGTACTTTCTGGCTCATACCATTGTGGCCTACGCACTCATTTATGCTTCAAAAATTCGGGTAGGATGATGGCTTGGTCAATAAAGTTGGCAGAATTTGACATCGTGTATCGACCGAGGATCATAATCAAGGTTCAAGCATTAACTAATTTCGTGGACGAATTCGACTAGGACGAAATTGATACCGAATTAAAAGAGGATATGGTAGTGTCAGAAATAGTTTTGGCAATCCAACCATCGACCAACATGGAACGGGCTGATGTTACAAAAAAATATCTTTATTAAAAAAAGTGAATTGATCGAGAAGACTTTCTCAAAAGAAGTCCAAGTATGGAGTCTTTTCGTGGATGGTTCATATTGTGAAAATAAAAGTGGGGTCAAGCTGATACTCTTGGGCCTAGATGGAACAAATGTCGAATATTCCCTCAGATTCAGTTTTATAGCGTCGAGTAACGAGTTAGAGTATGAGGCCATGCTTGCAAACATATCTTTCACCAAATCAATAAATGTCTACCAGATGGTTGTAAATAGTGACTCCAAACTGGTTACGAACCAAATATTGGGGACCTACGAGGCCAGGGAAGAAAATATGGCCAAGTACTTGATGAGCGTTAGGAAGGTGATGGCTAATATTTGGGAAGTCAAAATGAATAGGATCCCTCAACTGGAGAATTTTTTATTCGATGCTCTAGCAAGACTGGCCTCTACTACCAGAACGGAGTTCAGAAGGATTATCCCAGTTAAACTCCTACACAAGCCCAAGATTGACGAAGACGACATCAGGCTTGAGTTTTGCCTAAATTTAAATCTTAGAGGCTCGTGGATGGATCCTTTTATCAAATATATCAGGGATGGGGATCTCTCAAAAACATACGCCGAGAGGAAAAATTTACCATACATAGTGGCAAAATTCACCATCATAGGACACGTCCTGTACGAGAAAGGTTTCCTATTTCCTTTGCTCCGACATATTCACGCCATTGAAGTTGATTATGTCTTATGAGATGTGCACGGGGGGTCATGTTCAAGTTATATGGGGGATGATTCTTGGCAAAAAGGATTGTGAAGCAGGTCTATTGGTAGCTTTCTCTAAAAAATATGCAACGACCATGTAAAGAAATAGGATAAGTGCTATATATATGATTATATTCCCCACCAGCCTAATCAACCTCTAATGACCATCACAACCCCTCGGTTGTTTGCAGTCTGAGGGATCGACCTGGTGGAACCCCTACCTAATGTTGAATGAAACTATAGATACAAGATCGTAACTATAGATTACTTCTTAAAGTTAGTGGAGGTCGAGGCCAAGATTTCCATTACTGAAGAGAAGATATTAAAGTTCATCTGGAGAAACATCATTTGTAGGTATAGTCTACCCCACACCTTGATTTCTAATAATGGGAAGCAATTCAAAAACAAGTCCTTAAAGGGATATTGTGAAAGGATTGACATAAAGCAATTCTACTCAGTGCTTACCGACCCTAAGCCAACGGCCATACCGAGGTCACTAATAGGATTGTATTAGATGGAATCAAAATGAAGTTGGAAGATGCCAAGTGATGGACAAGTTACATGGATTCCTACGGGCTTATAGGGCGATGAGGAGGACACATACAAGGTAGAAACCATTCAAGCTAGCTTATGGGTAACAGGCGGTCATTCCCACTAAGCTTGGTCTTCCTAGTCATAGAGTACAAACTTACAACCCTAAGGCCAACAATGAGGAAATGAGGCTTGACCTAAATCTGATAGAACAAAGACAAGATGATGCTGAGGTTAGACAGTCTGCCTCCTAATAAGGGCTGCCATATTCTATAATAAGAAGGTCAATGCAAGGCCTATTACTATAGGATATTTGGTGTTAAAAACATTTTGCTAGAAGCCAAACAAATAACATTCAAATTATCATGGGTCGTATAGAGTCACTGAAGTGGTTGTCCATAGAACCTAGAGGGAGAGCCTTTCTCCAATCCATATAATGCATATCATTTAAAAACATATTATCAGTAGTTCTGAGTGTCATTTGTGTGTCATACTCTTCATGTGCAGAAATTTCCTATATTTGATGTATTTTAAAGTGATGGTGAATGAAAAAGTGCAAGTGTTTCCTCATATGTTTATTTTTAATTATCGACCATGTGATTGGAATTACTCAAAACTAAAAACTTCATTTTTACAATGAATTAGTTTTGACTCTCTCTCAGTGATACGAGAGACCATGGGAGACTCGCTCTCATCCATAAACTCTCAATAACACCGAGATGGGGGAATAGTGTGATTAGTGGTGAAAAGCACAAAGAGATTGATGAAATCATTTAAGTATGGTTAATTATATCATCACAATGTGGTGAATTAAAGGTCATAAATCTCTCAGTGATACGAGGATATGTCACTACACCAAAATGACAAAATTGTCACCTTTCAACCGGCCACCCTTGTCAAGTTCATTGATCGTGACAAAAAAACATGTGTTTTGTGTCACGGTCATTAACCTTGACAGGACCGTGACAAAGAATTGTCACGGTCATTGACCGTGACAAGTCCGTGACAAATTTACCTGTCACGGACTTGTCACGGTCAATGATCATGACAATTCTTTAAATAATTGTCACGGTCAAGGACCTTAACACGACCATGACAACTTCTTCAGCAAAAACCCTTTCCCCTTCTTCCCCCCCCCCCCCCCCCCCATCGTTCCCTTCGTTTTACAACTCTCTCTCTCTCTACGCTGCTCTCTCTCTACGTTGCTCTCTCTCTCTCTCTCTCTCTCTCTCTATCTCTTTCATTTATATATATGTTTGTGTGTATACATATATGTGTGTATATATATATATATATATATATATATATATATATATATATATGTGTGTGTGTGTGTGTGTGTGTGTGTGTGTGTATGTGGTGGATGAGTATGTGGAAAATAGGGGATTGTTACATTAGAGGAAAAACGTTGATGATAATGTATATAATATTAGCCTTGTATGGGTATAAGCTAATTTAGATTAATATTGATGATTATGTATATAAAGATTAACTCATTTTCCTTCGAATTAGAAAATTCACATGTTAATATGTTGTTGTTAATTTAGATTAATTTGTGTCTAATTTTAATTTCAAAGGGAAGATTACGATATTTTGACTATGGTTAAAGATAAAAAATAATTCGTTGTGATTGTATTTCTAAGTGATTCTAGAATTTTTATTCTTGGAGTTAAAGAAATCAATGCATTCTTTCTGTTGAAAGATATTTATTTTTTAATAATGCAGGTTATTTTGAACTTTCCTTCACCATTAAAACATTAAATTGGTAGCATTTTTCTCCTACCAATTTTTTCTCCTTCATCGTGGATGTCGCCAAATTCTTAGTAGATTAGTATTTAACAAAAAAAACCGAAAGAACCATTATTATTCACTAAATGTTGGCAAAAGTTTTACTGAAAATGTAAACATTTGTATTATATATAAACGGGCTCTCTCATGTATCAAAACGTTTGAGTCTGTCAAGTTAAATAGACTTGGTTCATTATGAGTGAGACACAATCTATAGTTTAGGTCAGATGATCCTTAAGGAATAAAGATTGATATATCCTTTAGAGAAGTTTGATATAATATTGGCTAATTGCACACACTAAGATGTTTTTTAAATTGAGAGAATTTTTCATAAAATGTGTTTTAAAAACCTTTTGAAGTATTGAAGAATTTTTTTGAGTCGTGTATTTACCTTTTGAAGTATTGGGATCTAGGAACAAGTTTTAAAAATAATTTTGGAATTTTTAATTTTGAGGCATTCGAACGGAGATAATATATAACATCTATTCCATGCTTTACATCTATTCCGGCATATATAATATATATAATAATAATTTCATGCTTTACATCTATTCCACGTTAGATGTTTTCAACTAACTTAGACATATTTATGTGTGTATGTGTATATGTGTATATATGTGTGTGGTGGGGGAGGGGGCAAGGGGTGTGGTGGGTGGAGGGGGGTGGGGTGGTGGGGGTGTACGTGTACGTGTACGTGTACATGTACGTGTACATGTACGTGTGTGTGGTGGGGGTTGGGTGAGGGGGTGGGGGTAGAGGTGGTGGGTGGGGTAGGGGTGTGTGTCTATGTGTACTAATAATTCCAACTTGCCAAGGTCAATGACCGTGAAAATAGTGCAGATTTGGTGTAGTGTGTGGAGAGACTTAGTCTCCTCGCCACAACCTCAGAACTATGAGATAGGACTTGCATGAACGTCATTCATTTTGTGACAATTTGATATGGTTAATTAGAACATCACAATGTGGTGAATTAATGGTCATAAAACTCTCGGAGATATGAGGATATGTGGAGAGACTTAGTCTCGTCCTTACAACCTCAGAACTACGAGAGTGGACTTGCAAAAATAATGCGTATGGCAAAGTTCTAAATGTGGATGGGATAATATGACATAAGAGTTGGAAAAATGGAATATTTCATTAAAACACAAGGGAGTTACAATAATGTTCACAAAGTTAAAATTAAAAAAAGGGGGAGGGTATAGGTCACAAACGACCACCCTAGACACTAAGCTCATTGATGTGGACCACATCTCCTAGGGGTGTAGGGGTCATATGCGTCTCATATTCAGTTCTAATTCCCCAACAACTTTGTTAGCAACCTGAACACAGTTCTTGACTATAATTGAAGCCTCATTATCCGATATTGGCGTTAGAAGAAGGGGGTTCGCTACATCAAAGGACTCCAAGTCTGGCCTGATGGAAGAGATAACCTTAGGAAATTTTAGAATAACCCATCGACATGCCATCTTTGAATCTCTTTCGAGATAATGGCGGTCAAAGTCACTAAAATCCTACGACATTTTGAAATCCTCCACGGCCTTGGCCTTTGTCTTCTTGAGGGCCACTGCTACCTGGGCTGCGTGGATGGTGGCTAAAGTCTAAAGTGCCAAGTCCTCCTTCTTCTTCATCTCAGAAAAAGCATCACCGTGCTCTTTCTTCAGGTTAGCAAGAGCCTTTTTATGGTCGGCCTACAAGGACTTCACCTTGTTCTTCAAGTCTCTCTCAGCCTGGAAGGCCCTCCCTGCCTCCTGCACCTCAGGGAGTTTTTCATCCATCCACTCGATAGTGAGAGAAAAGGTACATATGGACTGCAAAAGCAAAGATAACAGAAGTTAGTATGAGACAACACAAGACTTTGTAAAGTCGGCTGAAATGCATACCTAGGCTATGTGGTAAAGTTCAAAGTAAAAAACTTGGGGAATGTTCACCAACTCCATAAATCATTTTTCGGATTCATTAACGAAGGCGAGGACGACCGCCTTAAACCTCACTTCACTCATAATGAGGGAATAGGAGCTCGCATGGAACTGTGTAAGATGAGCCGCTATGACTGAGTCAGAAGAACTCGAGGCAATAGAGTTCGGCCTCATGTCACAGGGTGGGACACTCTGCCTCATCTCCCTCTAAAGTAAAGGTCCTCCCCAAAGCCTGGATCTTTTTCTTACACCCGGACTAGGCATGATCTTCTCCACCTCTAGTTGTTTTATTAAAGGCGTCAATTGTGGGCTGCTTGCTGCCCTTCCTGCTCAAAGCCGCTTGAAGACTAGGATAAGTCATATCCCAAATGTAGTTGGGAGTATTAAGAGGATGATTTGTAAAAAAGAACAAATAATGGTTAGTAAAACGATCAGAAAGGAGGACAAAGTTTTCAACAGAAAATATGTAAAACTTACATAACTGTCCAGAGGATCAACCCCCGGATGTGACGTTTCTAGAAAGAAAGGCGTCATCACTTCTTCGAACTCGTCCAGACCCCCATCCTTCCTGTGGCGCCTCAATAAACCCTCTTCCTATCATTTATGCTAAGTGAAGGATCCAACTTGGAGGACATAAAGGGATTTTACCAAAGGCGGGGAACCCTCAGCTCAGAGTCATCACGAGCGGCGTTAACCTCAAATTCCCAAGACTCGGAGATGACTAAATACCTAGGCTTCTAGTGATAATTCTAGGTCTTGTTAATTAAGATGATTTTCTTATCGGGTATTCTCACACCAGATGGTATTAGCCCGACTGGGACTTAGTTGATGATACATTATAACATGCTTTGAAGACATCAACTGAAGGGTTGTCTTAATACTTTGACTTCAAGAAAGAGATGAAGTTGAGCATAATTCTACAATAGTTTAGTACCAAAAAAAATCCCCATAATGTCAAGGATTGCTCCTACGTAAGAATGTAAGGGAAGACGAAAGCCGATCATGAACATCCAGTCATAAATGACAATTTCACCCTGCCTGCCATTAAAGGGTCTTTCATACTCGTCTTAAGCTTTCAGGTGAATCTTCGACTTGATCCCATACATATGCCTCCGTTTAAGGAGATTATATTCTCTAATGGTGGAAGGAAAAGTTTGGTCATAATAAGCATCAAGTTATTCTCTGGCCTCGAAATCAGAATCACCATCCGAAAGTCTCTTAACAATTGGGGCACCACTTAGGAATCTATCGTGAAACTCTCCATCGGTCATTGATGATAAAGGAACAACCAATGAAGGGTTTTCCCTCGTCTCTTTATAGGCCTAGGAAATAGGCAAGTGGTGACCATGTGAAGACTCGAATGTATCAAACATTGCCATTCGAGATGTGGGGACAAAAAAAGCCTCCTCAAAAGAGTCAGCTTTCTCAGGAACCCGGGAAGACGAAGGGATATAACCCTCAGAAAATGAAGATGACTGGGATGTCTGAGATGAGTGACCAGACATATCACCACCGATAACCTTAACCACTAGAGGAGGGATGATATCTAGGGGGATTAGAAAGATATGACATGTAAGGTCATCTCCCACTTTCCTCTTTGCCTCACCTTTCTTTATCTCCCTAAGGATCTTAGAATCAAGATGGGGGTTTTAGTCTAAAAGCTTGTAGAATACTCTAAACATTTGAGGGTTAACTGATAATGGACTTGTGGATTTAAAGAAGGGAATTCAAAGATTTTCTACCAAGAACATTTAGAACACAAAAACCCACTCGTCGGATAAGATAACTGGAGTTACACCGGTAAACTCAACAGTCAGCTAACAGGGCACCAAAATACCTAAAAAAATGCAAAATCCAACATAATCACCTATAAACCACTATACCACCACCACACCTAAGAATAATACAACTATAACTGCTTAGAAAATCGCTAAAAACTCAAAAATGGCAGAAAATTACAGTTTATGAAAAATAACAAAATTAATGAACAGGTTTAAAAAAAGGCGATATGATGTTAAC
The DNA here is from genome assembly GCA_949130495.1 of Sambucus nigra. Taxonomy (NCBI): domain Eukaryota; kingdom Viridiplantae; phylum Streptophyta; class Magnoliopsida; order Dipsacales; family Adoxaceae; genus Sambucus; species Sambucus nigra. The sequence continues at coordinate 91,269,450 of OX422215.1, read as the reverse complement.
TAAATGAAAAAGGAAGGTTGGAGATGCTAAGAGAGCACCTAGTATCGACTAAAAATCACTGAGAAGAAGAGAGAGAAAATCTAAGGTTTGCAAGAGCTCTTGGGCATGGACATGAAAGGTTTGGAGAAGAAAGAGAAAATTAAAGTTCTAAGGATGTTTAAACAGTCTAATAATTTAGTACATTTTCCCACGCAATAATCATTTAGGAACTCTAACATTGGCAGGCCTGTAGCTTCCATACTTAGGAAACATACCAAACCACACAGTTTATGATAAGTGTTTAACCCAGGGCACTCGAAGGGCTTAATATTCCAGGGCATTAAAAGGAAATCCTCACCCTCAGGTTCATGTCTTACAAGCCTTACATATCAAGGGGTCTCATCTTCATCAGGAGGATAACCGACAGTACTCCTTAACCTTCCACTCATATGTAGGCTAAGGCCTAGGGGATGATTGATATACATAAGTGTGGCCTCGTCATCAACAGATCTCATCTCCGTTCATCAGGCGAAACACACATGGTCTGACTCATTAGAGGCCGAACCTCAAGTGGCCTTGTGCTTGGCCATTACTCCAAATATATGACACTTCAGTGATCCCGGTTCTCTTTTATGTCTCCTCGGCCTCATCCATGAGCAAGGGGGACGAGGCCCATATATAGATCCATACATTACTCAACATTTTGATGGTTATTATGTTAGAGGAATAACCTAAAGACTCGACTCAGCCTAGCCCATGATGGTTGTCCCTTGACACTTGGCATAAAAACTCGGGAATTCAATGGGTAACTATCTTACATGGACAAACCGTTATAATAAGATTTTCATGATCACGTGAGGGACTATTTCATCATCATGACATACATGTTCCAGGCACAGGTAGCTGTCTAGACACCACATTCTAGGACCCCCTAAATCTCTCCTTGGGTCCCTATCACCTCCCCATTTTATTATAAACCCCAGATCATACTTCGAGTTCCGATCTAGAGGCCATCGAGCGCTCTTAGGTCCCATTTGACTATGGTCAACTCTATCATCATAGTGAAATCTCTTTGAATCTTTGAAGGGATCTGAATCCCCTTTCTAATGGTCTACCCCGTGAACGAATTGGCAAATCGGTTCGGACGAACAAACCACTTTACTACCAAAAATCGATTCGGAGGCCACCAGACGATCTTGGGCTCCGATTAACCCCAATAAACTTCATCATCATAGAAAAATATCTTTGAAACTTATAATGACACTGAAACCCCTTTCCAACGGTCCTCCCCGTGCACGAAACGACAATACCGTTCAAACGAATGATCAATTTTCCCCCAAAATAGATCTGGAGGCCACTGGGAAATCTCGGACTCCATTTGATAAAAGTTAAATCTTCATCACTAATAATACTAAATGAATCTCTAAAGGTAACTGAATACCCTTTCCAACAGTCTTGCCTGTGCACGATTCTGACTTACGGTGCGGATGAATGATTCGTTTTACTCCGAGAGGTCACCGAGTACTTTCAGGCCCCGGTTGACCAAAGTTAAATTTTTTAAACCGAGTGAAGTTATTTTTTATGTCAAAGTACATCTCCTAAACTTTGCAACGAACCTACCCATGTGTGATTCTGACTTACCATGTGGACAAGTGATATATTTCCGTCCGACAATCTCTCGTCGAAAGGACCGATTAGCACTTTCGAGCCACATTTTATCAAAAGTTAACTCCTAGAACCGGGAACGGTCTCAAGAACTCTTTAAGGTCTATGCATTACCTTTCTAATGGTATGTCCGTTGCACGATTCGGATCAACGTATTACTTTCTACGATCATTTTTCCAGAAACATCTACATGAGACTACAATTGGCAGGTCTAGTTCCCTACCTATCGGCGGTGTGCTTAGGGTCACCGAACGATAGTCAAGACTATGGTAAGGTTTATCACTTCTAAGGAAAACCTCAGATCCATCAGCATCAGTGATCTCAACAATATTCTCTCGAAATTAGCGAACTTCCTCCATGTGAAGTTTCATTCCAGATTATATTCCCATCCTTTTCTTACCCAATTTAGCAAAGTGTGACACCCCGACTAATGAAATACCGAGTAGCTACTCCTTTATTCAAATTAATGAAAAATGTCAAGTTGGTTCAGTTCATATCATCACTGTCGAATACGTTTTAAACAATTACTAGCCACCTAATATTTAAAAAATGAGTTGCCAAATTTTATTAAATGAAATTAACATGCAACCAATTATTAAGCTAACTATACAACATCCACATCATAACCACAATTGAATAATAATGAAACAAATAAAATGAGTCTGGAGTAACACTTCCCTAAATAATCCAAATACTGAATAAATCCCAATACAAAAGTCTGAATGAATAAATAAATCCAAAACTGAAATGAAACTGGGAGTTTGAGAATGCTATCTCTATATGGAAACGAGGGACATGCCCTAATAAATGAGTAATCCTAAGTAGAATCAAGTGCAAAATGTGGAGGCATCTAATACCGAGATCCTGTAACTTCCACAGCAGCTACAACACGTCAATGTAATGGAACTCCTATGCTTAGCATCCCTTCATCTGGGCACTTGAAAAGGTTTTTACAAGAAAAATAGATTTGAAAGTAAACAGGTCAGAGTCCAAGGTGTAAACAGTTTAAACATATAGAAAATGTTTAATTACATTAAACAATAAATATTATATAGTTGTTAGTTATGTCCTCTCACATGAGTTCCTCACCCCTTAACTAATGTGCACGCCTAACGTATACCCTTAACCCATCCTAGTTATATTGCTAATTAACTAGTCTGTACCACTTTGTGTCTTCACATTGTAATATAGGGGTCTACTCGAATTATTACATAAATTACGATATGGATATTCACATTTTTAATCCCATTCAATTATCTCAGTTATTCGCATTCACCAATTAACAGTGAGTCAGTTATAAGTACAAGTATATCATTCTCCGCATAAAGATACAAATGTGACACCCCTAGGCTAATATACAGTGTATGAATACTCTATTATTGAATCTTGGTACATCACGTACATAAGGACTACGTATTCCGAATCGCTGAAGAATCGTTTCAATAAACAAAATCAAACTTATTGGAGGCGAACATAGTTCACATACCCATGGGTCACACACTTACCTATGCTCCCATGGTCAGCTGACTTATTAACTCACAAATAAGCCATTCACATCCCTATGTCCTTAAGGTACCAATCTAAATCCTCTCGTAGTCACACAAAGATTAGATGGTCCTATTCCGAAAGCCGACCTCCCGTGATAGCAAGTATGGTAGGTATGTCACACACACAATAGTCCATATACTAAGCATTCACACAACTTAGGTAATTATATTATTAAGGGTATATTCTCATCCCTATATCATCAGTCTTAATCATACGTCATTATCATTCCAACTTATATATAATATGTTTTGCCAATGAATTTCACATCGTATCATTTCGAGTATTTAAACCTATCCAAAAAAGGTTATTAAGTCTCTTACGTATTCCACATGTCAATTGAGTACTCTGAGTTCCATATTTCTGTCTTAAACCCTAAATTATCACTCATATGAACTTAAGTCATGCTCTCGCATCATAAATTTGGAAATTACTCGTCGGACACTCGTAAATTCAACATTACATTCCAAACCAATTCTAATATGTTACTGGCTTCAATTATATCCTTAATGGTCTCCCTAAGTTCCCAATGTATTCACATACTCCCCACCTACAAACTTTGATAACTGTAATCTCTTAAATCCAAAAAGGGGAAAAAGTCATAGTTTCTGGGGAGATCAATCGATCGACCTATGAATGCCGATCGATTGAGGCCAATCAATCGATCAACATTCATAGGTCGATCAATCGATCAAGCAGGTACACGTCTCAGATTTCTTCATTTTTCAGTTCTAGTTTTTTCCCAATTCTCCATTACAAGATGTTAAATCCTAAAGTAAACATATTGGGAAATCATACAACCTAAATACATGATTCTTAACGTTCCATAACTCTTAAAACATCATCAATTAAACTTTTCTTCGACCAAATCATCCTATTTTTATAAAAAACCTATTTTTCTATTTTCTTCAGGAATCACTATACATCTCCTCATAAATTCAAAATTTAACTATGTATGGTTTATGATTTCGTTAAAGGGATACTTCCATATTCAAACCACATGTAAATCCCACCCCGAATCAAGGTTTATTCTCTAAGTTTCATGAATTTCACTATTTACATGGTTATCATCAAATCCTACACTATGATGGATAAATTATTTACTGAATCTTAATGAATTGAAACACTTGCCTGGAAATTTGATGTTTTGATCCATTGATGACGATAAGGGCTGGTTCTCTTCCTCTCTCCGATCACAAATCCGACGATAGTGGTCGTGTGTGGTGGTTATGGCCTTGAAAACACTTTTGGAACTTATCATCTCTTCTCACGTTGCCTGCTACTTGATTTTGACAGATAATTGCCCTAATGACCCTAATATTATCTGATAAATAAAGCTTAAATTTCGTGGGTCAAAATTCCCTAAAAATCAAAATGACTAAAATACCCTCTCGGGTTGCTGATTTGGCCTAAAAATGCCCCGGGACCCAAACTAAACCCCCAACTAGTGTTTTTTGACTATCTCAACCCTTTCGAACACGCTGGCGCCCTCGAAATGACTATATGGATGATAAAAATATATTTCACTTTTAAATTCATTTAAATTAATTCTTGACGCGACTGACACGCCCGTCCCAACTTAATTTCTGAATTTTCGTATTCATGACTCACGACAATTTTAATAAATTTAATAATCGTATATTACCATATTCACTCAGTAATATTCAACATTAGTATCATAATCAAATACCAAATCACGTCTCGCTAGTATTGAAATTTGGATTAATTTTGAAATAAACATCCCATTTAATTTATTTAATCCCATTAAATAAAATCAATAAAATTACGGGGAATTACACAAAATATCATTCTCTCTCATCCAACCTTCATCTCACATTCAAGGGACTTCATCCAAGATCAAAGATGAAGCTTCAAAGAAGGTCCAATTCCTTCCCTCTCTCTTTAAATTTCTTGTTTTTGCATAAATTTTATTAGATTCATAATCTAGTCCTTAATCTAGGTCATATACATTAATATCTACATTTTTATTTGTATATTGCACATACTTTATTTTCTACAAAAAACTCAAAACAAACAAAAAAGAGGGTTACACTCATAAATTTCGAATAGGATTATCCATCACCCTTTTTCAAAACTGAAACACATTTTTCTACACACACACCCATAATAAAATCTTGTTGGAATCTATGAGATAAACCCTACCCCCATGTCGCATTCGAACTACGTGGACTTTGATGCCTTCATAGGCTATGTAGGCGTTTGTGATTAAAACCCAAGTCTCGAGGACAATTTTTTAATTTTTTAATTTTCTCAATTTTCTAATTTATCAATTTCTCTAAATCCTCCAATTTTCCTAAATCTCCCATTTTCATATTCTTTCATTAATTGACATATTTTGTTTTTTTAGCATTTCAGCCATCATATATTATTGTTTCATCACAACGATCAATATCATGATAAACACATAAATTATATTTTATATATATTATTTTGGGAAGATTCCTATAAATGACCTCACTTTATCTCTTCCATGGTATGAGTTGGGTGATTCTGACCTCCATTATATATACATGCACAAACACTTCACAGAGAAATAAAGAAAAATGATAAAACAATCCATAAGAGATCGAAAGGGTGGGATGGGTGCCTAACACCTTTCCATTCCGTAACTTAGCCTCTGACCCTTAGAACTATTTGTTTTATATGCATCAGTTTGTCTTAGATGCCTCTCTCTCTCGAGGCAACAAGATGTTCTTTTTCTTGTTTTGTGTAAAATAGGCTAGTGACTCCATCTCTTTACATTTACACCACACAGACGACGGCCGAACCGCTCCTAAGTAGGGCGTGATACCTTTCGATCCCCCCGTCGTTCCCCATTTCCCCATTCGGGAGGCATCAAAAGAGAGGACATGGCGCGCGATCCCAATCGGGATGGCCTCAGTGGTGACTCCACTGGGGACCTTTTCTCATAGGAGGGTAGACTCTGTTTTCATGGGTGTTTTTTTTCTTATGTGCATATGCACATATCGGTATGTTACCTTTTTCTTCTCTATTATTTCTTATACATATATACCTCATGTTTATATCACTACTCACTCACACACTTGTAGAAATTCTCCATATACACTTCACACCACGTGCACCTAGAATCACCTATGTCCACATGCTGCACACACCACATTGAAATCCTTGCTTAGGTATCACTAACACACACCTCCACTTATCACACTTGTATATATATCCATGCTCACTCAAACTTATCACACACCACTTGTAGTTGATCCATGATTAGGATCACTACCACACACTCACATGTATATATCTACACATCATTCACTCTCACATAATCCATGCTTAGTATAGATTTATTTTTTATACTTGTACATTATCCCCTGGTAGGCATGAGGCTCATCAATAAAGATACTCTCTCCATAATGTACTAATCAAGGATCATGCATCTTGCACACTACATCACCAAGGAACATTGCTATTGACTAAATTTTGTCCCGTAGCTGGGGGTTCATTTCGTGATGGGCGCTGGTCCAGCAGGTCATAGTTAGCCTATGAGATATGACTTTCACCTTCCATTGGCCAAGTACCTTCGACGTATATTGAACAGTTCCCCCCCCCCCCATTGTATCGCTTAAGTGAAGTCATGACAGGAGGTATATCGCAGGGAAGTAATTCACGTACGTCGAGTATAATAAATTTCCTCTCACACATATTGTCCCCACGAGGTATATAGTGAGGAAATTCACGTACACTCAGGTATATCAAACGGCTTGTCCACACGTATCGATTTCTCTCTTGAGCAAGATGTATATCGTGGAAGTCATGCCAAAGGGGGGAATACCTTACAATTAAACCAACAACTGCATACCCACATATAGGTGTCAAACCTAGGTCACTCATATTTAGTTTGTCGATTTCAACCCGAAACTCTTCCGAAATGACGGGTCGACATGCTGCCTAATTTTCGCTCAATTTTTAAAATGGGACCCTGCCCGTGAGCCTGGTAACTAGTCCAACCATAGTTTTTACATATTTTTCAAACCTAATTTTTCCAGTCTCGGGTCCCGTATGACCTTTCTTTTTGAATTTAGGTTAACCTAATACAAGCGAGAACGTAATAAACATAATAATAATCATGCTGAGACCCGTTTCTCGTCTTTTTCCTCTTTCTTTATCCAAAATTGTCAAAAACATTTTTCCTTCTTTTATCAAAAATATTTTCTTTTCTTATACCTAAAGTATTTTTCCTCCCTTCTACCCAAAAGAATTTTGTTCCCCTTTTTTCCAAGAAAAATGTCAGAAACATTTTCCTTCCTTTTCACAAATAACAGTTTCCCTTCCTCCTTTTCCAAAAATAAATCCCAATTTTTCTTCTCAGGTCAATTGCATACCCTTGGATTAGCTCCCTATTAGCTTAAGTCTTCAGTTGAACTACCCTGAAGAGCCTAAGGTCCTCTACCCTCGCGCTATGGTCTTTCCCGCATCGAGCCTATTTTGGTTCCCGTGGAATGCCAGCACGCTCCACGTGCTCCTCCTGCTAAGGGGTTGTCGCCAGCCCAGCTTCCTATGCCGAATCTTGACCAGCCAGGGGAAAACTTAACCATGATCATTGATGTGAAGGATGAAGAATTGAACAAGTTCAAAGAATACCTCAATATGTTGACCAAGAAGTTTGACCAAGTCAGAATCTATGGAAACATCATGGACAACCCCAACATGTCTCCGTATCCTAAAGCTAGGTGAGCAAAAAAATTCAAGATGCCCAAAATTGAGAAATTCGGAGGAAGTGGACCCCAAATTATTCATCTCCACTGTTATCACCGAGCCATGACTCTCCTAGGTGACTCCAAGGAAATAATGGCCCAAATGTTCCAATAGACCTTGAAGGACAACGCTCTTCACTGGTTTTATCCCTCGAGGTGGCCAAGATCCGCAGTTGGGAGGATGTTGCCTACGAATTCATATCATAATACAAGTAAAACAAAGATGTACATATTACCCGATGTGATTTAGATCTGCTCAACGAGAACCCCGGTGAGTCAGTCAGTAACTTCATAGAAAGGTGGAGAAAAAAAGTAACCACCATGACCGATCGACCTTTCGAAGAAGAGCAAGTCAACATTGTGAAGAAGAACTTCTTACCCCATGTTTGAGCGACGAAGGGAGGATAGTACTACCCTCATTTCTAAGCCATTCGAGAAGAAGGAGTGCAGATTGAAGAAAGTCTTGCCAAGACAGAAGTTGAACCAAAGAAAGCATCTGGGAAATTAACTCCCAGAAAATTTGAGAAGCCAATCAATATCGCAGTTTTAACCACTAACAACATTTCTCAACTCGCCACTTCACGGGCACCAGAAAGCCATATTAACCCAATCAAAAAGTAATACATCGAGCTTCATGCTTCCCTATCTAAATTTTAGCAGGCCCTCTTAAGTTAAAACCTTGTCAAACCATTGAACCCTCGTCCATTACCAAACCCACTTCCCAAAAAATTTAAACCAGATGCCCGTTATGACTTTCATCAAACTGCTAGCCATACCACCGACTAGTGTTTTCATCTTCGAAATATAATCCAATGCCTGATCGAATGAGGTTTCATTGCCCCACCATCCAATCCTAAACCCAACACTACCCATAATCCAATCCCAAATCATACAAATGCCATTTTCCTAGAAGAATATCCAGAATTTGACCCATCTACCCAGATCATACTAAGAAAATAACCCATCCTACCTATATATTCTCCTAAACCCCTCCAAACTTTCCCATAATTTTTTTACACACTACCAGCTTCACCGATCAGGACCTTTAACTCTTTACCAAATCATGCATCGCTATTCGTACCCATTTTGGAGGTAAAGGTATGGAATTGATAAAAGTGTTCAACCAACTCCTAGTGTTTGGGCTGAAATTGGCCTCCCAGATGACCATTGACTGTTAGAGATTTAGCATGATGTTCTTGGATGCTCAAAAATGGGCTTGAGAGTCAGACAACTGGATGGTACTAATTGATGAAGTCAATCTAGATGAGGTGGTATAGATCATAGTGAATTTATTCTGACAGACAAGTGATATTTATTATATATTCGATCTATTTGATGATTTGAAACGATCAGGGAATCTTGTCCCTTCACTTATACATCTCCCTGTCGAATGGAAGGACTTATATGAAGAGGACGTTGAAGTTATGGAGTGTATTGACTTTTCATGGAAAGATAATATATTTTCTACTGGTTGGGGGGGGGGGGGGGAGAGAAATTCGATGACTCAGAAGAAGAGCAAATCCCAAAAAAGGCTAGTCCTATAGTCAACATATGTGATATGATATCATTTGGGTAGCTGCTAGGAGAAATCTATAAGGTGGATGAATAACTCAAGATCGATGAGGAAACATGGCTTCTATTTTCCATCTTTTCTGTGAACCATATGACCAGGCCAGGAAGGCAGTACCAAGTCCCCAGCCTACCGCCATGAGAAAGCGATAAAGGAAAGGGTGTTGAGAATCTTATTATGCCAGAAATGACCCTAGATGAAAGCAAGATCCTAGATCAGTTGAAGAAAACCCAAGCCAACATAACTTTGTGAGGACTCTTTATGTCTTATAAGATGCATCAAAATGCCTTGATCAAGCCACTCACAGGAGTCATAGTTCCTCCTTCTACCACACCAGAAGAAGTAGTGAAACTAGTCGGATCTCTATACTCTACTAGAGTGATTTAATTATCCAAAGAAGACATACCAAAAAATGGTCCAAACCATAATTATGATCTCAATATGTCTATCGAAGTTATGGGAAAGACTGTCCCAGCTTTACTTGTAGATAATGGATTAACTCTTAATGTATGCCTGCTGAGGACGCTTTATTATTTTGGACTAAAAGCGAGCGACCTAAATCCAACCTCTTCCACAGAATGTGACTACGATAATACCCACAGAAAAGTTATGGAATCTATAAAGCTTGCAATAGGGGCTGTCCCTATAAATTTTTTTGTGGAATTCCAATTCATCGATATCCCAGCCTGTTTCAATCTATTATTCGAGCAACCATGGCTCCATCGAATTAAGGGTGCGCCCTCTTCCCTTCATTAGAAACAAAAGTTCTTCACCAATGGGCGGGTCATCACCATCTTGGGCGACGACGACAATACCCATAATGTAAGGTCTAGTAATCCAATAATTGAGATACAACACTGGATGAACAATATGCTTCTGTTAGGTTTTCGAGTTGAGCCAGTTCTAATCTCAGTAGGGGATGATATCGCAGATAGGACTTGACTAAAATATAACCCTCATGGAAACGTCAATATGATCCAGATATTAAAAACCATGCACTTTAAACTTGGACTGGGGCTGGGACGAACATAGAAAGGGATACTTGAACCTATTATGTTGAAGAAAACTTTTCCCCCCTTTGGCTTGGCTTATCAACCATCAGCAGAAGGACTCAGAATGCTCCACCAACCTCGGTTAAAGAGAAGGCTAGAAAATTCCAAGACTCCCTCGAGAGATTCATTAAATGGAAGATTCATTAGAGATAGTGAATATTTCCCCTTTTACGGCTTTCTCGAACCATGGTATGATCATGTGGACAAGAAGATGATACCCGAAATGGATATCTTTTTTTGGGACAGCTACTTATGGGCCAAAATTTCCTAGCATGAAGTGTAACTACTCATTGCGAAGATCATAGTTGATACTAGAGATTCTGAGGAAAGTGACTCTAAGGATTCCATCGATTTCCAGACACTGGGACAAACAGTCTACATGATCCACTCAGGGGCTACATCATATAATCCATCCTGCCTTATCAAAGTTGATGATGTACCTCTCCTCAACTGGCATGCCTCACTAGTTCCACCTGCTGATATTTGATCCAACCCTGATGTTTATCTTATTTCCTCTTCCCTTTTTGTTCCTCCTTACTCCGATGTAATCAAAGCCTACTTTGATGCGGTTCTCAATGCTGTTTTTCCTATCAATGAAATAAAATATTTTGAGTATCATGATGTGCCTTACATTAATTGTCTTGATTCTAATCAAATTATTAATGATTATGGTGTTTTTGCAAATGATTAATTCTTAACTGATCTAAATAAGGTAAATAACAAACAATATAACTTCATTCAAGTTAATGAGGATGAAACAGTTATTATTAATCTCGATTCTAGTAACCAACTGCGTGAAATTAGGATAGGAGCCACCCTTGATGAGCATGAGAGCGTGCAACTTGAGGAATCACTGAAGGAAGTTGTGGACGTCTTCACATGTTACGACGATGACATGCCCGACATTGATTCTGAGATAACTCAACACGAGATTCCTACTCTCCAAGTATTCAAACCGGTCAATCAAAAACTGCGAAAGCTTCGCACTGAATTGTCTCTCAAAGTTAAGGAAGAAGTGGTCAAACAGTTGAACGTGGGATCGAATATCCCAAATGTCTAGACAATATCATAGCCGTATCGAAATCGGGAGAAAAGGTTCGTATGTGCATCAACTACCGAAACTTGAACAAGGCCACTTTGAAGGATAATTAACCGCTACCCAACATTGATATGATTGTGGACAATACAAACCAGTCCTGCTCTCAAGTCATGCATTGAAGGATTTATCGAATACAACCTGAAAAGGTATGCTCTCTCTTTTAATAAATCTCTCTCTTTTAATAAAGCTCTGATACCAATTTGTAAGAAGCGGTGTGCTACAGCGGAGTAATGCCACTTCTCAAATAAGACCGATTTTAATTAACCAAAAATTTAGTTAAATCCTAACACATGCATCCAGGTGATTTGATAGCATAAAATCCATAAGCATGCAAGGGAAACCAATATCAGAAAAAATCCCCGAAGGGAAAAACCTTTTATTTCATTATAATTGTAAATCGCAACTTACACGATTACAACGAAATATATTTTGACACACGAATACCCGTAGGTGTTGGTCGGTGTCATTAGGAATTGATGCATGTGCAGTGAACCTACAAGAACTGAAGTCCTATCTTCAGCCCAGGAAAATCGCAACACTCCCTAATGACATGCAGTCTATCTTCTTAGTACCTCCCTCAAGTGGTACCTAGATCAGGAGTAGGTTACCCTCCCTACAAGAGCAAACTTGAACAAGATGTATGTTATTGGGTTCCAAAACAATTCAACACATTATATGGGATTTTTGTGAATTGAAAAGAAAGAAGAATCCAAAAGTGTTCTGTTGATTCCAAAGTGTTTGTAGAATGAAAAACGAGAAAGGCTTTTTATGAAAAACGAAGTTGAAGAGTCCTATTTATAAAAACTTTAAGGCCGAAGGTTGCTCAAACGAGAACGCATGTCATTTGTACGAGATGAAGTGTCGTTTGAACGAAAGCTTGCACTTCGCTCGACATAATGTGGCATTTGAATGCCATATGTTGTTGTTTCAACGACGACAGTAAAATTCTATATTTTTCTTTTTTTTTTCTTGGTAAATGCGCCACCTCAAATACTTCAAAAATTATATTTTTGATTAAAAAAAATTTAAAAAATTGCTCCAACACTTACAAAATACTTTGTAAAAAATATTCTAGTATCTAAAGTAAATAATTATGGAATAAAATATAATCTTTACCAAATTCGTCTTGTAGAAGCTCCTTTGATGAAGAACTTTGATATTTGGACCTGTATTGATGCTTGAATGATCTTGAATAATTCTTTGACGGTTATAGCATTATACGACATACTTTAATGTAAATAGGACTTATAAAATATATCCTTGCAAATCTTTCCCTATGTCCATGCCGGTACAAAATAAAAACAATCTGAATTATCAAATTGAAATGCCTATACAAATCTCATACCCTCCAATTAACCTAAAAGTGAAAAGGTACTGGAAATGCAAGTCTTCAAATCTTTTTTAGAGATCTTCATCAATCTCAAATATCAAAGATTTTCTTATTAGGCTGTGAAATCCAATAATCTTTAACTTTGTACCTACACATATGAGAAAAAGAAAATACCTTCGCGACGCATCGAGTTTGAGTTTGAAATGATATAAAAATAAATCAATCAATATTGTCCAATCTCCCCCATAATTAAAAACTCCCCCATAATTCGTTCTCCACTTTTTTATTTATTCGAAATAGACATAGAAATGAATAAACAATCAAAACATGGAGTGTCACGATAAACATAATAAGTATGCATCAAACTACATAAATGTAAAGGAAATACTCAAAAGATCGACAAAATGTTTTTGATTTTTCAATTTTTTCAAACAATTTTTTTTTACAAAAATACACTATGAATAACATTAAGATAACCAAATCATGGATATGGAATGAATGGGTGTGAAAAATTCAATAGGTAATAAAACTCAAACAAGTATATGTGCACAATGCCTAAGTGTACTCCTATCGAATGAACATAAAAAATATCCTTACGTGTAAAATTGTTGAATTTAGATGATATCGACTAAATCAAATCAACAAATCAAATCCTAAGTGATTTTCAAACCAATAACGTCCAAAACTATTTAGTTCCGTTTCGAGAACTTTTCAAAAGACGTGCAAACCCATTCATTACTTTCCAACCAAACTCCCTCATATATAATAAAGCATTTTTTATAACTAATGAGGTACTAAATTCTCAACTTAGAGAAAACCTATTGGCCCAAATTTTTGGCATATATCATCTTTTTATTTCCTTAATTTTTTGTGTGGTCTCTTTTCAAATGGTGGCTTTCATGCAGAGTCAATTTTACACTCTCGTGGCCCTTTCCCTTGTCACTCATCATTTTTAAAATTTAAAAAAATTCCTCATGCTCAATGGTTTTTGCATGCACCACTTCTATTACTCTTGTATTATTGTACTTGGTTCATTTTAAGGACATGATTGAGATGAAAACACTCGGCCAACATGTGACATACAAGTACAATAATCAAACAAATCCGTGTAAATGTGCAACAAAGGAAATAATGAGTCAAACATGTAGGAAGTATCAACTAATAGCATCTCAATGACTCCAAACATTGTAAAGCACATGGATGACATAATATATTGTCTCAAAACACTATCAAATAGTCACATGGATAAATGGAATGAGATTGTGACTCGATCATCCAAAGTGTCGATCCATACATAGTGTAAACAAAATAGCAAAATCTTTTTGTCTTTTCCAAATTTTTATAAAAAAAGAAAATCTTTTTGTATTTTTCCAAAATTAAAAAAAAAACATAAATACTAACATGGTACATAATAGCAATAAGCATATAACGTCAGAATGAAAGTCTACCTATGCTATCAAATAGTAATCACACAAATGAATCACCAATCTAAACGGGTGTGATTATACGAGCAATGCAATATAAGAAATTAGGCATAAATATCAAAAGAAACTCCATATAAATGGTCAGAGGTAACCCAACAATACAAAATAATGTAACCAAATGACACAGGGTACTACAAACAGAATTGTCAAAGTAAACAAGGTCACTCGAATGAGAGTCCCTATCATTCAAACGACATAGCATCTCACGAGAATGCTTCGTGCGAGATTATAAATCACTCGAAAAAAAACTTATCTCGTTTGAACGGGAAAAATAAATTTTCACAGATGCCCAAGAATGTTAAACGACTTTGCCCAGTGAAAAAATATCTAGAAAAAGATACTAGGAAGGTGATGACAGATCAAAAAAAGGCTAAAGCAATAGTTGAACTCATAAAACAATGTAAGCTACAACAAAGTGAGTCATAATACTAGTAAGATTATATCAAGGGGCACAACTAGCATATGACAAATACCCAACACAATCAACCAAACGATCTCACATGGGGTGAATCACATGCAAGGAAATGAGAGTCATGAACAATTAGACCATAAGCCTCTAAATCCGATTACCTAACCCAAATAGATTTGTAACGACAGTTGGGGGTTTGAGGAATAGAATTTACATTTTTATTAACCTTCATATGTCATTTTAAAAGTTTTTAACATAAATGCCTATGATTACCTTGCCTAGTGCCATGTGTGCAAGTGTAAACAGGGCGGTGAATGTTACCGAAAGGCGGTCCTATCCTCAAATTCCTAAGGGGCGCTCCCTTCAAATTCCCAGGTGGCTTTCACTTGACAACCCTCGGTGCCTATCTCTTAACAACCCTAGGAGGCTCTATCACACGTGTGGTGTTGGCTTTGAGAATGGGTGTGATACTCCCATCGAAGCCTATACCACCCCTATCCTCCTTAATTTGGACAGCCCTAAGATTTATCTAACATTTCTCACCGAGACTCCAAATCAAAATTTACCTTGCTTGATTCTCTCAAACTCTTCTCAGTCTCACCTATCTTTGACTCGAGTAAAATTTTAGAATCCTCAAACTCTAAAAGTTACTTTTTCCATAGCCTCCATCACCCGTCAAAGACTCTGTCTCTCTCCCTCTACATATCCTAGCTTCTCTTTCAAAATTTTCTCATGTGCCCTAAGTTATTCAACTAAAACATTATTATCATTTTTAAGGCACACTCTTTCAATTGATCTTTCAGTTTCAAATTTTCTTTCTCAATATTCAAAGCTTTAGCATAAAGTTCATTGAATGCCATTTGAAAGTTACGATCATATACACTTCTAGCCCCACTCTCATCACCCTCACTATCGTCACTAATCAGACAGGTGAGAAGCTCTCGCCTAGAAGCATACAAAACTTCTTCTTTCGAATCACTATCACTAAGGGTAGAAATATGAGATGTCGGACACTCATCTATCGTGTGACCAACACTTTCACAACCCGAACACCTCTCAGAATCGGTTTCAATAGAAGATATATAATAAGAGTTCGTGCGAGTTTTCCAATTACACTTCTCAAAAAGTTGACATTGAAAATAATCAAAAACACCAAAAGCCATTTTTAAGAAAAATAGGATCAAATACAATTTTTTCGAAAGACCAAGATCAAACGCGAAGCATAACTCGCTCTAATACCAATTTAAATAGGTATGCCCTCGCTTTTAATAAAGGTCTGATACCATTTTATAAGAAGTAGTGTGCTACAGCGGACTAATGCGACTTCTCAAATAAAACAAATTTTAATTAACCCAAATTTTAGTTAAATCCTAACACATGTATCTAGGTGATTTGATAACATAAAACCAATAAGCATGCAAAGGAAACCAATAGAAGGAAAAATACCCAGAGGGAAAAACCTTTTATTTCATTATAATTTTAAATCGCAACTTACACGGTTACAATGAAATAGATTTTGACACACGAATACCCGCAGGTGTCGATCGATGTCATTAGCAATAGATCCACGAGCAACAGACCTAGAAGAACCGCAATCCTATCTTCAGCCCAGGAATACTGTAGCACTCCCTAATGACATGCAGTCAATCCGGTTAGTACCTCCCTCAAGTAGTACCTAGTTTAGGAGTAGGTTACCCTACCTACAAGATCAAATTGAACAAGATGAATATTCTTGGGTTCCAAAGTAATTCACCACAGCGTATGGGATTTTTGTTAATTGAAAAGAAAGAAGAAGCCAAAAGTGTTCTGCTAATTTTGCAGAATGAAAAACGAGAAAGAATTCTTGTGAAAAAAAGAGTTGAAGAGCCCTATTTATAAAAACTTTAAGGCGACATGTCGCTCAAATAAGATAGCATGTCGTTTAAACGGGATGCAATGTTGTTTGAATGACATCTTGCACTTCGCGCGACATACCATGTCGTTTGAATGACATAGGCTATCATTTGAACGACGACACTAAAATCCAATATTTTTCTTTTTCTTTTTCTTTTTCTTGGTAAATGCACCTCCTCAAAAACTTCAAAAATTATATTTTTGACGAAAAACATTTAAAACTCCGCTCCAACACTTAGAAAATATTTTGTGAAAAATATCACAATATCCAAAGTAAATAATTATGGAATAAAACATAATGTTTAACAAATTCGTCTTGCAGAAGCTCCTTTGATGAAGTACTTAGATATTCGAATCCGTCTTAATGCTTGAACGATCTTGAATAATTCTTCAACGGTTGTAGTGGTATATGACATATTTTAATGTAAACATGACATATAAAATATGTCCTTATACAACCACATCAAAATGACATCGGATCATCAAGAGAAAATCACATTCATCACCCCTTGGGGAACCTTTTGCTACACCGTTATGCCGTTCGATCTAAAAAACGTATGGGCTTCCTACCAAAGGGTTGCCACAACCATCTTTCACGATCTAATACACAATAAAGTCGAGGTCTATGTGGATGATATGATTATCAAGTCTAAGACTAGGGAAGGTCATGTTCCCACTCTCCAGAATTTCTCCAAATGACAGCAGCAATACCAGATCCGACTTAACCCACAAAAATGTGTCTTCGGTGTTACAATAGGAAAACTCTTAGGATTCATGATTAGTGAGGGATAGAAGCAAATCCTACCAAATTGAAAGTCGTACTCAATATTCTACCACACCAAACAGAGAAGGAAGTCCGAGGATTCCTTAGAAAATTGAAGTATATTAGTTGGTTCATCGGCTAGTTCACTTCCATCTATGAGGCCATCTTCCAACTCCTCCAAAAGGATTCGACCAAGTTTTGGAATGAATTTTTCCAAGAATCCTTTGATCGAATAAAGTAATGCCTAACCCGACCTCTGGTACTCATGCCGCTGCATCCTGGTATTCCTCTACTCCTATACCTAACCGTAAAATATACTCTACCTAGGGATTTACTAGCCCAATACCTTGAAGAATCCTGCATAGAGAGAGTCATTTACTATGCAAACCACAAGTTGGCTGGGTACGAAGTTAACTACACATCTTTGTAAAAAGCATATTGTGACACCCCACCTAATTAAATACCGGGCGATCACTCCTTTATTAAATTAAATCAAGGTAAATAGTTGGTTCATTCTCAGCATCACTGTCGATAAAAATAAATTTTCCAATTTAACACCCTAAATAATTAAGATAAGTGTCAAAAACATTTTCATACAACTTTCCCAATTTTAATTAACGAAAAAGATTTATTTAATTAAAACAACATTTCTACAATTAAGAATCACACCACAATAAACCAAATAACATAAACCATTCATCAATCGGATGTCAACATATGAAACTAAAATAATACATCCGTCCTGAACAAAATCCCAAAATAACGAACTAGGAAATAACTGAAATAACAATGTCCCAACATAAAGAAATAATGGAAAGGGCTACACATGCCCATCTGAATGAAAATGCTAGGAGTGGATCTGAATGAACGAAGTCGTCTAATCAAAAGACCTGCAACTCCCACCTAAGCTGCAGCGCGTTCCTTCCAAAAGATCTTAAGCAAGACGCCCCTGTGGCTGGGCACCTGAAATACATACATATATATATATATATACAAGGGGGAGAGGGAGAGATCAAACGGGTCAGAGCCCGAAAGTGTGTATGATTTAACATTAGTTTAGCAAGTATTTAAATTGATACAGGCCAATGCAATAACATATTAGTTCGACACTCTCTTGAGAAATTCTCACATCTCTTCTAGTGTGCACGCCTAGCGTACTAACCTTCCCCAAATGGTTTAACTTAACATATTATCATACTAACCTTCCCAATAATTTAGTTTATCTTAACTTACTCATAAGTTTTAAAAACCGAACAATGTCAACGTGTGAAAAGGGTACTTTCAAAGTGTAGCACAACTCTCGTTTTAGCTTCATTAATTTATAAAGTTTCCCAGTGTCATATTATACTCTCATAAAACAAGTATTTCCAATCTGATTCATCAAACATGACTTACTTACCAAATCACAGTAGGTAGTTCCAAGTTTCAGAACTTCATATATATTAAATACTCGTGTAATATATATATTCTAATGGCACCCCACATAAAAATTATGGTGTGGGCATACTCTGCTATCCAATCCCTGTATCAATCGTACTAAGGGAAATACAAGTTCGGAATCACTCTCGAACTGTATCAATACAAACACAAACAATATTGAGGCGAAGTATAGTTTTCAAGTCCAAGAGGTCAGCACATACCCTCGCGTCTCTTAGGACCGTGACTACCGATTCGATAGCCTGTACCTAGGATTCCTATCTTCTAGGGTACGAATCAATATCCCCTGTAATGGCAACACATGATAAGACCGTCCCAGCGCGGTAACCTCAGGGATAGCAAGTAGCGCGGGTACGTTTTTCACATGTATATAATATATGCACACACAATCATATAAATATACTACTTTCATCATATTAATATAGGTCACTCTCGTTACCCATAATTACAACATTTATCCTTAATTTCACATTATTAGTATTACGCATAAGGTTTCGTCTCTAACCTTAACTCGAAGGGTTTTCTCACTAGTTATGGAACACTCATGGGTTCTATCCATCCAAGTAACAAATTCAGTAGGTAGACATCTATTCACTATCGTAGGTATTCGCCATAATCCCTCACTTGAAATACGTAGTTCGTCATTCCTTAATTAATTATCCCTAAAACACAATAATCATTTCATAATAAAGTTCTCAACACTTAATCATATGTCCTACTGGTCTCTCCTATATCCCAAAACATTTTATTTAATATGCCCAAGGATTATTCCATGATAAATTAATTCAACTAATTAAACATGGGGAAATAAGAGGCTGCCATCAAAGGTCGATCGATCGACGGCTGGGGCTCGATCGATCGATCGACGCTCTAGGGTCGATCGATCGATCAAGCAGGTCTGCGAAAATTCTGCAGAATTGGAGTTGCGGGTTTCACCAAAGTTCTTCATTCAAATTCATATTTTCCAACCCTAATCGTCCCAAAACTTATACCACAAACATAATAACATATTACCAGATGTTTCTAACGTTAAGCATGCGTATAACCATCATTAAACATGATTAAACAACCTAAAATCTCATCTAATCATCAAGAACCCTAAGTTTTCTTAACTTCTATTCTAATCAGTTTTTTCTCCAGAATTTCCTTCTACATAATCATCAAAAATTCGTGGGTCAATCATCTACATCATATAAGACTTCCAAAATATGGTTTTAATCTTTTCTACTTGCAAATTCCTATCAAAAAGTGGGGTTTTCTTCCATAGATTATACTCCTAATCATTCCTAACTAATATGAATATTGCACCAATGAAAATACGCAAGTTAAACACTTGCCTGGGATTTCAGAGGTCTGGTTTCCTGCTGGTATTGGTGTGGTTACGTTCTCCTCCTCGCGATCTACGCGTTGGTGGTGACGGCGGTGCAAACGGTGGTGTTTTGGCCTTGAATCTCCTTGAAAGGTCTCTCCTCTCTTCTCTAATGGCCGTTCTAGGATTTTGTAGGTTCTAACCCTAAAAGGCTAACTTAACCAGCTGATAAAGGCTGCTAAAATTCGTGGGTTTACTTACCCTATTTTGTAAAATGACCAAAATGCCCTCCCGGGTCACTAATTAGGCCTAAAAACACCCCGAGACTCAAACTAAACCCCCGGGTACACTTTTCTGACTATCTCGACCCTTCCGGACGGGTTGGCGCACTCAAAACGACCATACGAACAACTTATAAAATATTCATTTTTATATATTAATAATTAATACCGACGCGACACGGGCGCGTCCCGACTAAAATTCCCAAAACTGCCATTTCATTCACTCGTGACATTTACTATAATCAATATCATATATTAATATGCTCATAAGTAATATTCAAAAATTTCATATAATTACTAACTCACGTCACGTCAATAATTATAACATAATAAATTTCCGGATTTTTATTAAATAATACACTCTCATTAAATTTAATAAATCCCCCAAATTAACATATCATAAAAATACGGGGTATTACACATATGTCTCTCTTGTTCGGTCACCCAAAAGTTACGACACTACATGTTCGCCTTTCCCATCAAACTTGTATCTCGAATGGGTCCTATCAACTACCTACTTGAGAATCCTGCCTTATCCATCTGAATGGCCCATTGGTTGATTCTTCTGGATGAATTTGACATTGTCTATGTCATACAGACAGATATAAAAGGAAGATCCATCTCTGACTACCTCGTTGACTACCCTATAGAAGAAGCCGATGTCTAGATTTTTGAGTTACCGAATGAGAATATCCTTTATGCCTCCCAAGAAGATCTTCGATGGAAAATTTTCTTTGACGGTGCCACCAATAAGAAAGGGTATATCATTGGGATACTCCCAGTTGCCCCTGATGACTCTCACACTCCCATTGCCATCAAGCTAGATTTTTCTTGCACCAACAACATGACTGAATACGAGGCGTGCACGATAGGCCTCAAAGTTTCCCTTAAGAAAGGAATTTGATACGTCGACGTCTATGGAGATTTGACCCTCATCATCGTTCAAGTGCTCAGAAGATGGAAATTCAAGTATAAGAAACTCTTACCCTTCCATGCCCACCTATAAGAGATAGTTTCCGAATTCTAATAAATCACCTTCCACTATTTACCCCCAGAAAAAAAACTTAGCCGATGCCTTTGCTACTTTAGCCTCCATAACTGACATGCCTAAAGGAATCACCATGTCCCCTCTCCTTGTCCAAAAGAAAGATAAACCAACCCACTATTACCAAATTGAGCTTATCACAAAAGGTCCCAAGATAACCGACTACTGGTATAATGATATTTGGAACCTCCTCAAGCATGGTAGGTAACCCCAGGGTTCTAAAAAGAAAGGCCGAGCAACCTCCATAGATTAATTACCCAGTACATTTTCTGCTATAAAACACTGTTCAAGAGAAACTTTGACGGAACCCATTTGCATTGCGTCGCATGGGCTGACATTGAAGGGATGATGCAAAAAATCCACAATTGGGAATGCGGACCCACATGGATGGCCTTATGCTCACTAAGATGATCATCCTATAGGGTTACTACTGGACTACCATGGTTCAGGATTGCAGAACCTACGTTTTGATAAGCCTAAAATGCCAAAAGTTTTCTAACCTATAACACCTGCCTCCGTATGAATTGTACAACATGACTTCTCCCTGAACATTCTTTACATAGGGCATTGACATCATAGGGAAGGTTACACCCAAAACATTTAATGGGCCTGAGTTCATCCAAGTTTCCATTGACTTCTTCATTAAATGGGTCGAAGTCGAGTCATATGCAGTTTGGAATGCCAAAAAGTGGCCAAGTTCATCAAGAAAAACATCACGTGCCGATATAGGGTCCCACATGAGCTGGTGTCAAATAACAGGTTGCATTTTGAGGCAAAAGTTACAGAGGTTGTCAACGAATATGGGTTTCAGAGACACAAATCTTCTTCTTACCGACCTGAAACCAAACAGAGCAATTGAAGTAGCCAATAAAAATCTTAAATCCATCATCATTAAGATGATCAAGAGTTGTCGAGATTGGGCCGACCGAATCCCCTATGCCTTCTAGGGCTACCACACTCCAGTTCGAACCTCCATTGGGTCTACCCCTTACTCTCTAGTATACGACATGGAAGTAATAATACCCGTAGAGATGGAAATCCCTTCATCGCTTGTTATGCTAGAAAGCAAAGTCAGATGGGATGATTGGCATCAAATCTGTCTCGAAAAAAAGACACACTTGGACGAAAGGAGATGAAAATATCTATATCAAATACAAGGGTACAATCACCGAATATCGTGACCATTCAACAAGAGGGTCAAGGAACGTGGTGTCCTAAGAGGGGATTTATACCTTAAAGAGATAGTAGAGCCCATCGCGAAACCCATAGGGAAATTCAAGCCTAAATGGAGTTGCCCCCACATCGTAAAGAAGATCGTGTCTGGCGGCGTCGCTATGCTCACCGACCTTGACAGGGAGGAAATGGCACGTCGAGTTAACTAAGACCATCTCAAGAAATTCTACCCCTAGTCCGAAATCTCGGCACGCTACAACTCTTCTCATCCCCCTTTTATACTAAAAATAAAATTATTTCTCTCTATCCCGAATTATATAGGGCCTGAACGTCTAAAAACTTTCAAAAATAAATTCCAAAAAATTTTCATAACCCTTAGATCTACGTAGGCTGCTCATCCATTTTACATGAGCACGAACCCCTTTCTTTTTCACAACATGCCGTTATTTTCTTATCCCCGAGAACGGAAGTTCATTTTAACATGTACATGAACAAAATGATTATGTATGCCTTAGCGATTGGTATAGATAATTCAAATTCAAAACTTATCAAGAGGCACAACTAGATAATCAAAAACTTTTTCATTCCATTATTAAGAATTTTCAGTACAATTACACCAGCATAAGGAGTCAAATGACATCCCTTGCCAAACTACCACTACCATCCTAAAACCAAATAAAAATAAAACCCAATACTCCTAAAATACAAAAGGAATAACCCACAAATTATTCTCAAACACCCATTACAAACTGTACACGGACAAAAGGATTATGCATACCTTAGCTATTGGTATAGATAATTCAAATTCAAAACATACGAAGAGGCACAACTAGATAATCAAAAACTTTTTTTATTCCGCTATTAAGAAATTTAAGTACAATTACACTAGCATAAGGAGTCAAACGACATCCATTGCTAACCTAGCACTACCTTCCTAAAAACAAATAAAAACAAACCCCACTACTTCTAAAATAAACCTCAAATAAAACCCGAATAACCCACAAATTATTCCCAAACACCCATTATAAAAGATTCAAAAATAAACTCCTTAGGGATCCTACTCGCACCTTCTGGAAGAACCAACCCCATCATCACCCACATCATGGTGTCCCCAAACTTACCTTGCCTGAATAGAGTGTCGCAAAAGATTCATAGAATGATAAGCCTAGACTAGCTTGGGGAATACCACAACACGTCCCTCCATGGTGTCAGATATGGTGAGTCACCTTTGCCCACACTCCACATTCAGCATCTTGGCAACTACTTTTCCCCATAACCACTTCATGTAGTCCCCTGAAATATGCTAGACTCTTACAACATACTGGGATGGATGGTTCGATGGTCGAAGATTATCCCACAAAGATCCAATCCGCATGCGCATATGCTCTGTTAGATCCTCCATAGGAAAGAAGTGCAGTGTCCGAGATGGCACAATCTACTCCTAGCCAAATTGGCTCAGAATCCGCCAGGGAAAGTAGAAAAAGGTTTGTCTAATACCAACTAAATGAAGATACTAGTATTCTTCGAGTTCTAGAATGGGAAGTAAGTCCCCCACCAAGGCACTCACCAATGCAAGCCTCGATCCCCGTGCTCCACAAACTAATTCTCCTAGCTCTCGATGTCCAGGCCTACATTTATAAAATAGTGCAATAAGAATTTTGGAACCATCGGTAAAGGATACTCAGGTGGGACTACCATACGAAATCTATCCAATAACCATATGAATATCATTACAAGTCTAGCCCTCAGAAAGTCAGAACGGTCTTCCCTGCAGGCATACAGGCCATTCAGAGTCTCCGCCAGTATAATAGCTGCAGGATTACGATGGTACGACATCCACGAAATAATGGTTGCAAGTTGTGGTTACACTAACATTTATCCAGTCACCAATAACAGTTTGAAACCAGGCCGAGAATGACGGCTCCAGCATAACTAACATCACCGACATCCTACAAATGCACAAAATGCAGCACCGTGGGAAGAGAAATCATTCCTCCTATAACCTGGCTACCGAAGGCGGGATATAAAAAAATCCCCCTAATAGTGTTGGGATTTATCCCCAATATGGTAGAAAATTCTTCATAGGTTGGATAAATTTCATCAAAGATGAAGTGAAAGACATGGTCTTCTGGTTACCAGAACGCAACCGCTGCCATCAACATATTCCACTCTATGGGACGATTGCACCATAAAGATAATCACCTCATGTTTAAAGCGTCATAGTCAACATTGTAGGAACACATTGCTTCAAAGGTTTCGAGGTAGTTTGCAAACTCAACACTACTAGGGAGAGCCATGTCACAAAATAAGAAGATAAGTAAGCAAGAAGAATGTAAAGGAGAAGGAATGGGGAGGTGAGAAAAAATGTTCCACCCACACCCCTATTTATACTTGAAAACCCTCAAACAAAGACAAGAAACTCTGCACAAATCGGAGCGAAACTTACCCTACCAAGTACCAAGCAATTGAAGAAAGTACAATCAAAGCCGTAGGTTGATTGGACTGGAGTGATATGCCGCTAAGCAGGATAGGGGTCATGTTGATCGATAACCCCCTATTTTTTGAAAAATCCCCTTTTTCCTTTTTTGTCAAAGTAAAAAAACTCAATAGAAATAATTTTTGTTTTAAGTGAATTCCAAATTTCCTTATCCTTATGTTTTTACATATCCCATTTTAAAATAAAATCTTTGTCCAATCATTTTAATTCTTTTAACTATCTCAGCAGAAAACTAAAAAAAGCATGCACATTAGTCACTAAAAATGAAAGTTGACCAAAACTTTATTTTTTTTGCATAGATATTTGATGTTTTACATTGATTTTGTAGGAAATAAAGAAAATACAACGGGACTCAGCCCGAACCGAGTTCTCTCTCTCTATCTCTCTATCCCCCTCTTTCTCCCTCCCTTTTCTCTTTTTATATCTCTCTAGGAGCCTCCTTCCCCATGGCGCGCTATCTTCCCTCTGCGACGAGATGATGTACAACCACTCCCTGAGCCAGACCCCTCCTCAAACGAGGCAGACAACATTAAATAAGAAGGAACCGGAGTCGCATCCCTAATGTGGGCGATCACCAAAGATATCCAATCCCTAATATCCTTCAGCCACGTGGTGGCGACCCGAATTTGCTGCAAGGAAAAACAAAAAAGAGCAAATCAGTTAGTCTCAGGCAAAAAAAGAAATTAAGAAATAAAAAGGACAAATAAGAGATGAAAAGTATACCTCAAGTCTGAGGAACTAATCTGTTAATCCTAGCTCCTCCAGATCCATCACATTATAAAGTTCAACATATGCACAGACCCCCATCAACTCGGCAAATATTGTAGGTAAGAGCGACCGGCCGCACAAAAGGAACCTTCGAGGTCGTCACCACCACTGATGTGGACGCACCACCCCCGCTGTGGGAGGACCCCATTGGTTGACTTGAACCCTCATGGAGAAGAGGCATCACGTCATATATGTTAGGTGACATAAACCAGCTCAACACAAACTATATGTAGTCATACATGACTGTCGTGTTGGTATATGACGAATAGGACTCACCCATCATAATTGCTACCCGCGCATCATCCAACATCTCCCACACTCGCCTCATGTATATCGGGGGCCTTGCCGGTGGAACTGGAACCTCATCCTCCATAATATGCTAGACTAATCTCTCCCCGAGGTACTGTAATACCCGGTATTTTTATAGCTTTTAAATTATCGGATTTATTTAATTTAATTGAGATAAATTAATTTAATTTTAATCCGGAATGTTGCTTTAAATATTTACTAGCGTGACGAGAGTTAGTAATTATTGGAAATTTGTTATCTGTTGAATATTACTGGATGAGTATAGTAATATATGAGATTTATTGTTATAATATTGTCACGTGTGAATAAAATGACAATTATGGAAATTTAAGTCGGGACGCGCTTGTGTCGTGTCGGGACTAAATGTTGATTAATAAGTGAATATTTTATAAGTTGTTTGTATGGTCATTTTGAGTGTGCCAACGTGTCCGGAAGGGTCGAGATAGTCAGAGAAGTGTACCCGGAGGTTTAGTTTGGGTCTCGGGGCGTTTTTAGGCCCAATTAGTACCCCGGGAGGGCGTTTTGGACATTTCACAATTATGGGTAATTAAACCTACGAAAATTAAAAGGGTTATATAAGATATCTAGGTTGTCTTCTAGGGTTTGAACAACCAAAGACAAATGACGGCCATTGGAGAGGAAGAGGAGAAGCTCTCCAAGGAGTTCTAGGCCAAGAACACCTCGGATTACACCGCCGTCACCACCAACGCGTAGATCGCGAGACAGTGAACGCAACCACACCAATTTCGGCACCAAACCAGATTTATGAAAATTCCAGGCAAGTGTTTATCTTGCTTATTTCGTTGATGCATCTTTCATATTGGTTTAAGAATGATTAGGATGAATTGTATGGAAGAAAAACCCAATTTGAGATAGGAAATTGCATGTAGTGATGACTTAAATGATATTCTGGAAACCCTTTGTCATGTAAAGGATTAAGAATTTGATTAAGAAAAGAGTTCTAATTAGATATAAACACTAAAAATTTTGTTCCGGATGATCGGACCATTGGAATCGCTTGAAATTTTAGTATGTTGTAGCGAACGGCGAAACAGGGCTGCTAACAAAAATTCAGCTTGATCGAACGGTCGGATTTCTAAAAATATTATTTTTACTTGAGAGTTTTATGTTTTGAGGACTCTTAGAGAGTTTTATATTTTGAGGACTCTTATAGAGTTTTATATTTTGAGGACTCTTAAAGAGTTTTATATTTTGAGGACACTTCTAAATAATAATAAAAAAATTCAATTAAAACTCCATTTTAATTCCGATTTCGAAACCATTTGAAATTCTCATCTTTGAAAATAATATTCAAAATCCTTTAATGTAAGGCGAAATCTATATTTTTGGGATATCTTACATGAGGGACAATGTAAGTATATGTTAAAGGGGAGAGACACGTAAGAGGGTTACGTTGGAACATAAATGAATACCTACTGAATTTTATACTTGGGAGGATAGAATCCATGAGCGTTATGTAGTAAGTGGAAAGGTTCCTCAAATTAAAGTAAGATGTGAATGGTTATACGTGATAACTATATAATGAGAAACAAATGCAAATGACGTAATTATGGGAATTGATAATTTACCCATTATTGATATGGTAATATGAGTATAGTTATATGATTGTGTATGCATATACTATCTATGTGTGAAAATCATGCCCACGCTACTTGCTATCCCTGAGGTTTCCGCGCTGGGACAGTCTTATCTCGATGGGAACTTTATGGGGGATATTGACTTGTACCTTGGAAGATAGATATCCTTGGTACAGGCTATCGGAATGATAGTTCAGACGGTCCTAAGAGATGCGGGTATGTGCTTTCCTCTTAGAGACTTGGAATCTATGCTTCGCCTCATTTTGTTTGTGTATAGGTATCCTTGGTACAGGCTATCGCAGTGATAGTTCAGACGGTCCTAAGGGACTTGGAACCTATAGTTTGTGTATGTGTTAATACAATTCGAGAGTGATTCCGAATTTGTATTCCCCTTAATGTGAGTGATATGGGGTTTGGATAGTAGAGTATGCCCGCACCATAGTTATTATGTGGGGTGCTGTTTTGATATATATATTTTCGAGTAGTTAATATATATATATGAAATTCTGAAATCTGGAACTGCCTACTGTGTTTTGATATGTAGGACATGGTTGATGACTCAAATTGTAAATACTTGTTTTGAGAAAGTATAATATGAAATTGGAAAACTTTATTGATTAATAAAGTCAAAATGAGAACTTTGGTTACTAATTGAAATATTCTTTTCAAACAATTGAATCGTGAAATTTGTAATCTTACGAGTAATATAAGATAAGTTAAATCATTGGGAAGATTAGTGCGATAAACGATAAGACAACCCGTTGGGAAGGTTAGTGCGATAGGTGTGCACATTAGAAGAGAGGTGAGAATTTCTCAAGAGAGTGTCGCACTAATATGTTGTTGCATTGGCCTGTATCAATTTAAATACTTGCTAAACGTATTTTAAATCAAACACACTATCGGGCTCTGACCCGTTTCTTTTTTTTTCTCTCTCTCTATTGTATATATATATGTATGTATTACAGGTGACCAACCACAGGGGCGTCTTGCTTAGGATCTCTTGGAAGGAACGCGTTGCAGCTTAGGTGGGAGTTGCAGGTCTCTTGATTAGACGACTTCGTTTATTCGGATCCACTCTTAGCACTTTCATCTAGTTGGGCATGTGTAGCTCTTTCCATTATTTCGTTGTTATTGGACATTTGTATTTCAGTTATTTCCAGTATTGTTACTATGGGATTTATTCAGTTTGGATGTGTGACTTAGATTTCGTATGTTGACATTCGATTGACGAATGTATTAAATTAATTGGATTATGTTGCAGAATTTAATGTGGTGTGATTCTTATTTATTGAATGTTGTTAATAAAATAAATGATTTTTCTTTAAATAAAATTTGGAAAGTTACGTATGAAAAATGGCTTTGACACTTAGCTTAATTATTTAGGGTGTTAAATTGGAAAATTTATTTTTCTCGACAGTGATGCTGAGAATGAACCAACTGTTTACCTTGATTTAATTTAATAAAGGAGTGATCGACCGGTATTTAATTAGGCGGGGTGTCACAGGTACCAGGAGTAGACAAACTCATGCGACAATAAATGCCGCATATGCACATTTCCCCCAATCAACCCTGTATGCTGAATGGCTATCCCCCAGGGGTAGAAGGTCACATGAAAATTCCCTAATAAGAGTAGAAGATCAATATCGGAAAAGATCTTTGAAGGAAAGACAGTCTCAAGAAAAAAAGACATAGCTGATCACCCGTTAGGCCATTCAAAACCTGATGCCCCACCTCCAGAGAGAGGGACTTCTTCAGTTGTAGGTTGGACTTCCGCCATCGGTACATTTGGCAGAAGTCCCCAATAGACTCGTATTTCAAACCTATCAATTGGGTGTTAAACCCAATCACCTCATAGAACCACGTCTACAAAGGAAAAAAGGTCATCAATCTAGAAATCAGGAAACACGAGAAGATAAATGCGAATGCATAAAGGAAAATACGACAAATAAAGAATATCTCAAGAAGATACATGACCCCAGTAAAAGTTTGCTGGCAGCACCGACTGAACGCATCAATAGAAGAATAAAAGGTCGCCAAAGTCAGGCTTCCCTAGTCATAAACAGGGATGTTTTAAAACACCCTCAGAAATGGAGAAAAACATAAGTGGACGACGTCGCCACTCCGAAAATTTGTACAAAAATTCCCCCCAAAATGTTAAAAATACCGAATAATTCCTAAAAATACCAAATGAATTTTAAAACCTTTCTCACCAAGAAAAACATTTTTACCACACTCATCTCCCCAATGGAACTTTTTTATCCCCTGTGGAATTCCCAAAAACAATTGGATATCCTACTTATCAACATCTCCAAAGGACACCACAAAAACCTAAATTTCCTCAGTAGAGATAATCCAACCCTCGGATCATTCCTGGTACCCCAGCAGAACTACAAGGTACCTATCCCAAATGGAGTCACCAAATTTTCCCAAGAAAATCTCCATCTTAAGACTGTAGAATTTTCTTTGATCCGCAGAATTAGCCTCCCTCTTCTAGGTCAGAATTAACCTCGACCCCGATGCGCCACCTCTTTTAGGTCATAATTGACCTCCGCCCCAAAGTCGTCACCTCTTTTAGGTCAAAATTGACTTTAGGCCTTGGTTGTCACCTCCTTTAGTTCAGAATTGACCTCGTCCCTTTGTCGTCACCTCCTTTAGTTCAGAATTAACCTCGGCCCCCAGGTCGTAACCTCTTTTAGTTCAGAATTGACCTCGATCCTCGATTGTCACCTCTTTAGATCCGAATTAACCTCGGCCCTTAGTCGTCACCTATTTAAGGTTAGAATTGACCTCGTCCCTCAGTCATCACCTCTTTCAGGTCAGAATTGATCTCGTCCCTCGATCGTCACCTCCTTTAGGTCAGAATTGACCTCGACCCTCGGTTGTCACCTCTTTTAGGTTAGAATTGACTTCCACCCTCATTTGTCACCTCCTTTAGGTCATAATTGACTTACGCCCTCTGTCGTCACCTCCTTTAGGTTAGAATTGACATCGGCCCTTGGTCATCACCTCTTTTATGTCAGAATTAACCCTGGCCCCCGGGTCGTCACCTCTTTTATGTCAGAATTTAACTTGGCCCTCAATCTTCACCTCCTTTCGTTATGAATTGACATCGACCCTCATTCTTTTCCTCCTTTAGGTTAAAATTGACCTCAGCCCTCAGTCGTCACCTCTTTTAGGTCAAAATTGACCTCGACCCCATGGGTCATAACCTTTTTTAGGCCAGGATTGACCTCAACCCTTGATCATTACCCCTTTTAGGTCAAAATTGACCTCGAACCTTGATCGTCACCTCATTTAGGTTAGAATCTCCCTCGACCCTCGGATTGTCACTTTTATAGGTCAGAATTCGCCTCGGCCCTCGGTCGTCACCTCTTTTAGGTCATAATTGACCTCGATCTTCGGTTGTCACCTCGTTTAGGTCATAATTGACCTCGATCCTCGATCGTTACCTCCTTTAGTTTATAATTGAACTCATCCCAAAAAATTATCCATCCTAAGCATCCCCTTTAGGTCCTCAAAATCGACCTCGACCCTCTGAAGTAGTCATCCTCGTCACTTAGGTTCGTAAAATCGACATCTTTCCAAAATCATCATGTGGTGTCTATTCAACGACTTTCTCTTGTTCCAAGATCACCCGTCGAGGGGATCTGTAACAAAATATTTTAAGACCCCCTAAGTCTTTCCTTTGGTCCATAGCACCTCCCAATTTCACTATAAACCCTAGGTCATACTCCGAGTTCTGATCTAAAGGCCATCGGGCGCTCTCGGGCCCCATTTGATTCCAGTCAACTCTATCATCAGAGAAAAAGACCTTTGAATATTCAAAGTTATCTTAATCCCCATTAGAATGTTCCACCCCATGCACGAATCAGCATAACGGTTCGGACGAACGAACTAATTATTACCAAAAGTCGATTCGGAGGCCATCGGATGCTCCCGAGGCTCGATTTCACGCCAATCAACTTCATCGTCAGAGTGAAAGCTCTTTGGAACATTAAAGGTCCCTAAAACCCCTTTCCAATGGTCTACCCCATGTGTAAATAGGCATAACCGTTCGGACCAACGATCACTTTTCGCTTGAAAAATTATCCGGAGGCCACCGGGCACTCCCGGACTCCGTTTGACCAAAGTAAATTATTCATCTCGAATGAGACTGAATGAATCTCTGAAAGGAATTTAATAAAATTTCCAACTGTCCACCCCATGCAAGATTCTGACTTACGATGCGGACGAACGATCCATTTTACTACGAGAGGTCACTGGGCACTTTCGGGCCCCAGTTGACCAAAGTTCACTTTCCTAACCAAGAAAAGAACATTTAAATCTCAAAGTACATCTCCTAAAGATTCCAACGGTCATCCCCGTATGCGATTCAGACTTTCCATGAAGTTGAATGATCCGTTTCTATCCGACAATCTCCCATCCAAAGGATCGACGTACATTTTTTAATCACATTTGACCCAAAGTCAACTCTCGAACCCGGGTTAAAAATCTGTTACTAAACCCGTTTAATAAAATTAAACTATTTAAGTAACTCCGAACATTTTTTTGAAGAAACTCTTTTCTTAAATCAAAACTATTTGAACACAAAATGTGTTTAATAAAAGTATGTACGAGATCTATTCAAGATTTGATTAACAAGTTTATACAATAGTTTAAAAACTTTAAACTCAGCACAACTAAGAATGAGATGAGAAAAGGTAAAAAGATTAAGAACAAATTTTTTTACGTGGTAAAACCTCAACCAACTGAGGAAACATCCACGACTCCCTCCATGGAGTAAAATAAAAATCCACTAAAACAAATTTACCAGTTACAAACTATATAACTAACATGACAACTCAGACCTATATAAGTTTAGGAATGTACCCTCTAGTGTCCTTATAACTTCTCTGCAGTTCTTATTGTTGATGTTGTTCTCTCAGTTTGTTAACTTCTTATTTGTTCCAGCACTTTACGTTGACTCTTGTTCACAAGATCTTATTACCAACACTTTTCGTGTGGTAGGGTGATTGTGTTTGTGGAGGTGCTCTCTAACACATGGATGCACACACACACACTTATTATGTACAAACA
Source organism: Sambucus nigra (assembly GCA_949130495.1). Classification (NCBI taxonomy): domain Eukaryota; kingdom Viridiplantae; phylum Streptophyta; class Magnoliopsida; order Dipsacales; family Adoxaceae; genus Sambucus; species Sambucus nigra. Next base: position 91,236,432 of record OX422215.1, on the reverse strand, counting down.
GTCCTAACAAATTACATATAAGACTATATGCAGTGATTTTTCTTTTTCTCTCTTCTCACAAAACTTTAACCTTTTTTGACCTTTAAATCAATCCCAGAATCCATGGCTATCTTGCTCAGAAGACGTATCAAGATCTTAATCAATCTCTGTTTTGAAAATATTTTTGAGATTGAAAATCACCAAGTGCGATTCCAAACTAGGTCAAAGGTTTAGTTTTAAGAGAACTAGAAACAAAAAACATTTATTGTTGATTTCAAAGTTTAAAAAAAATGATTTTCAGAATAGAATCAACAATATATTTCTCAAGATGAGAAATAAACCATGTAAATCTAAGTGTGATGTAACATGCAGAACATAGATCTGAAATTTCTATGAAGAAGAAAATAGATCTAAGTAAACAGTTTAAGTTGGAAACAAGATCTAATGAATAAAGAGGTTACAACAACAAAACCAACTATAATCAAACTCTCAAAAACTCAAGAACACACAGGGTTGTGTTTGGGATATGTAGGAGTTTTAGAGGAGTTTTTGGTTTTGAAAGAGTCTTGACGAACAAGGGTTAGGGTTAGGGTTTCTAACTCTTTCTCTCTCTTCTATGGTTTCTCTCTTCTCTCTCTTTTTTACTCTAAAAAATGAATTGGCCAAAAGTCTTAGACAATTGAGAGGAGGGTTCCCTTTTATAGGACAAAGAGAAGGATCGAGAATATGGTTCAAAATCAAGGGTCCAGATTGAGTCAGGATCTATTGACTTAGATCTAAGGGCTCACAGAATGCGGTGATTAAAACTCACCTAATTGGTTCAAGGGGTTTCACTGGGATTACCAAGTAAGGCATGCAGATCGTTGATAAAAATGATACGCGATTATACACTGAGTAAAGAAACACAAATTCCACCAATCAGCAAGCAACAGGTGTTGATCAATTAGGCGATATAAAACGCGCGTCAAAAAGTAATTAAATGCACACCCTGAAGTTTACCCCGCTTTCAGTTTCTACCCAACGCAACTTTAAGCCATAAAGCCCTTTAAAACTTAATTGCAGATTGAACCCACAAACTTCTAAAACCAAGTTTAATCAATAAAACCTTTATTAAAAAATGTTTATAAAATCCCAAAAAGTATTAAAAATCAAATTTGGGGATTTAAACATACTCAACATATGTACACACACTATTATGCAGTATGATATGTATGAAACAAATTCTATTGTGTGTGAGTGTTGGTAATATGGTCTAGATCACTACAAGTTAGATGAATGAAATAGCAAACCAATCTCTGAGGTTCTTTGGTTTCTAGGATAGACATGATTTTGTCTCAATTTCCAAACTAGATGAACACTTATACAATGTAGACTCAAGTGAGTCAAGAGTATAAGGGCTTCACGGGTGAGATCCCAAGGACTCTTGAAGGTATCTGAATTACCTTTCTAATGGTATGGCCCATGCACGAGTCAGATCAACAGATTACGTTCTACGACCATTTTTCCAAAAAAATCTACATGAGAGTGCCAATTGGTAGGTCCAGATCTCTGCCTATCGACAATGTCTCTAGGGTCACCTGTCGATAGAAAGGAATAGTGTAAGGCCGATCGGAACAACCCCTGACCCTATAAAAATAGGGCATGACCTCACTTCCAAGGCATACCTCAGATGCATCAGCATCGGTGATCTAAAAAATATTCTCTCAAAATCAGCAAAGTTCCTCCATGTGAAGTTACATTCAAGCTTATATTCACATGCTTCTCATACCCAATTTAGCAAAATTGCATTATCTCTCATCCAATCTCCATCTCACATTTAAGGGAGTTCATCCAAGATCAAAGATCAGGCTTCAAAGAAGGTCCAATTCCCTCCGTCTGTCTTTAAATTTATTATTTTTGCACAAATTATATTAGATTCATAGTACTTTCCTTACTTTTGTTCATACACATTAATATCTACATTTTTAATAGTATATAGCACATACTTTATTTTCTACAAAAAAATGAAAACAAACCAAAAAGTGGGTTACACTCATAAATTCCGAACGGGATTATCCATCACCCTTTTTCAAAACTAAAACACATTTTTCTACACACACCCATAATAAAATCCCGTTCGAATATATGGGATAAACCCCACCCTCTTTTTTCATTCAAACTACGTGAACTTTGATGCCTTTATAGGCTACCTAGGCATTTTCGATTAAAACTCTAGGCTCGAGTCCAATTTTCAAATTTTCTCAATTTTCTAATTTATCAAATTCTCAAAAACCTCCAATTTTCCTAAATATCCCATTTTCATATTCTTTCATTAGTATACATATTTTGTTTTTTAGCATTTCATCCAACACATATTATCGTTTCATCATAACAATCAAAATCGCGATAAATGCGTATATCATATTTTCTATATATTATTTTGGGAACATTCCTATGGATGACTTGACTCTATCTCTTCCATGGTATGAGCTCAGTGATTCCGACCTCCATTATATATACATGTGCACACACTTAATAGAGAAATAAAGAAAAACAATAACACATGGTCATGGGAGACCGAAAGGGAGGGATGGGTTCCTAACACCTTCTCGTTGCGTAACATAACCCCTGAACCCTTCGAACTATTGGTTTCGTATGTATCAGTTTGTCTTAGATGCCACTCTCTCGAGGATACAATACGATCTTTTGACAATTTTGTGCAAAATTGACTGGCGACTCCATCTCTTTACATTTACCCCACAGTGACAACGATCGAAGCATTCCTAAGTAGGATGTGAGACCTTTCGATCTCCCCTTCCTTCCCCATTACCCCCATTTAGGAGGCAACAGGAGAGAGGAAGCTGCATGCGATCTCTATTGATATGGGCACATGTTGTTTATAATTTGTTTCTTCATCTTGTGGATGCTTATTACATGCTTGGGGGGGGGGGGGGGGGGGTACACTATGCACCCCAAGTCTATAAATACCTTTCATTTTCTTCCTTGAGGAGGATATAATTCTATTACCCTAGCCAAAACTTTGTCAAACGCATCCTAGAGAGAAAAAATGCATGGGAGTTGTATTTTGATCCATTAATGCTCCTTTGTTTAATAAAAAAGACACAAACACCCGCATAGTGGAGTAGCATAATGGCTGAACCACTTATATCATTATGTTATCTTCTTTGCCACATCTCATTTTGTATTTACATTACTGCACTATTGCCTCCATCCCTATAGATTGCTAGCTTGATCTCCATACAAGTTTAAGTGGTGATATCTCCAATATCATCAAATATATAGGTGATAGGACGCTAAGAGTAATTTTGGAAAGGTAAGGGTGCATGAAAAAACTGAGGTTAGGATAGGATATAATGTGATTGTAATTTTGGAAACACACACATGTGCATGTGTATTGTGAGGTAATGAAAGTATGAGGTAATTTGAGGGGTATTTAAGAAAATTGAAAAATGAAAAAAAACTTATGGCTATGTTTGGTTTAAGGCAGATTCTTAGGTATCCAGGTTAGTGGTTTGATGGGTTTTAGAGGGTTATGGGTATGGTGGATGGAATTGGGTATAAGGTTGGAGATAGGTATAGTGTTAATGGGTTTAGGTGGGGGTTGAGGCGGAGAGTTGAAGTGGGTAGATAAGGTGGGTTTTATAAGGTTATCCAGTGTTTGGATTCTTTGGAGGTCAGCTGGGCACGGGGTTTGGTTGTGGTTTGGTCGGAGTTGTGGTTAATGGATATAAGATCGGAGCTGGACTGGGTTCAGGTGGGCAGTAGGAGCTTGCCACAGGGGTTGAAAGGGGATAGAGGTTTGCTGGTTTTTTAGTAGGTACGTCCGTGGTATGAAGGATCTAGTAGTGTTGTCCGGTAAGGAATGGGTTTTAATGGTAGGGCCACTAGAACGAGGTTGGTACGCATGTATGGGTGTTGGATGGGGGTCATGGTTAATATAAGGTGGTCAGATCTCGGGTATGGAAAGTGGCTAGCTGAAGTTAGAGGTCTCGTTATTAGTAGGTTCTAGTTAAAGGGGTTTGCTAGTAGATGTATTAGCAGGTAGTATGGTAGGTGGTGGATAAAACTCGAGGCCCCCTTGTAGGTGGATGGTAGCCGAAGGTGTAAGGTGGGTTGTTCGGCGGGTTTGAATGTGGTATGCGGTGTTTAGATTAGGATGATGTGGTGGATGCGGTGTGGTGGATATTCAAATGGGTTTTTTGGTTTAATGGGTATAGGGTTAATATGTGGAGAAGATGGTGAGTAGTGAAGAGAAAGAGAGAAGAAAATCTGATTTGGTTGTTGGGTGTTTTGAAAAATGTGAGGTGGGAGAGTGGATAAGGTGTGTGTGAGTGTATCATCAATGAGTGTGAGTGAGAGAAGTTTCAGAGTGTGCGTGGGTCTATAAAAATAATGTGTATGTGTGTGCGCGCATATACACACACACATACACACACACACACACACACATACACATACAACAAGAACTAAAGTAATAAAATTAAAAAAATAAAAATAAAATATACTAATATTAAAAACTAAAACAGACATATATAATAACTATAAAAAGAAAAACTCAAATAAAGAAATTAAAATTTAATACAAATAAAGTATAAAATAAAAATTATTAATAACCCACACTTATATATATATATATACAGACACGACCATACTTCTATATATAAAACAACACGCATAAACTACATTATTTTATCACATAAAATTAGAAAACACTTAAAGTAAATTTATAAAAATAAGAATAAATAAAAATAAAATAACACGAAAAAAACTATTTAATATTATTTCCTCAAGTGCATCATATGGTACGGGGAAGCCGGCTTGCTAAATGAAATTGAGAAAAAAAGTATTTAATATTATTGATTTTTTCATTTGTCTCGGCCCAAACATAATAAATTTCATCTGGATGGTGAATTTCAAAGTCCTCGACGTCTTTGCATAATTAGTCAATCTCTTGCTAGTAATATTGAGATGATGATGTTGTGCTTGACCTTTTCGGTGACAGTCAAAGATCTACTCCATTGGACAAGATATGATCATTCTCGTCGGACCCTATCACTTCATTGACTACCTTATTTCTCACTTTGACATAATTTTGTTAATCCTCGGATAACTCTTCCAACGATATCTTTACACTTCCATACAAATAGAAAACAAAATTCCTATAAAGTGTAAACACAATATGATATACAAATTTATGATTGGAGAAAAATAGTTAAGGGTGTGAATTTCCAAAATGACCCGAAATTGACCCTAACTATAGTTGGCTCGGATGCACATGAAACTGTTGACTTCTCTTCCATGTTAGATTATAAGACACTTCCATGTTATATTATGATAGAAATGTAATTGAAATCTATATACCTATTTGAAGCACCTTAGACTCTTGACTCACTTGAGTCTATATTGTATAAGTGTTCATCTAGTTTGGAAATTGTGACAAAATTATGTCTAACCTAGAATCCAAAGAACCTCGGAGCTTGCGCTACTATTTCATCATTGATTGAAGTGATGTAGACCTTATTACCAACACTCACACACAGTAGAATGGATCATATACATGTCATATTGCATATTAATGTGTGTACATATGTTGAGTTTGTTTAAATCCCTAATATTTCTTTTTAAATATTTTTTTGGATTTTATAAACATTTTAAAATAAGGTTTTAATTAATTAAAACATGGTTTTAAAAGTTTGTGGGGTCAATCTGCTATTTCATATTGATTGTTTTATTGGCCTAAAGTTACCTTGGGTAGAATCCGAAAGCGGCAGAGACTTCAGGGTGTACATTTTCAGAGGCGCATTTTATCTCTATTCATTGTCCAACATTTGTTGCTTTCTGATTGGTGGAAAGTGTGTTCCTTTATAGAGTGTAAACCGGCGCACATTTTCAACCCTTAGATCATTTTTATCGACGATCTGCATGCGCCCCTTCATAATCCCTGTAATCCCCTTGTGGACCAATCAGGAGAGTCTTTACCACCGCTTATCATGAACCATTGGATCCAAGTCAATTAACCTTGACTAAATATGATCCCTTGATTTCAATCCTCATTCTTGAACCTTCTCAGCCTCCTATAAAAAGGCTCCTACTCTCAGCCTTCAGAAACTTTTGGCCATTTCGTCCTTTGAAAGAAAAAAAGAGAGTAGAGAGAGAAGAGAGAAGAGAGAGAGAGAAAAAGAGAAACCATAAGAGAGAGAAAGAGTTAGTAAACCTAACCTTGACCCTAAATCATCCAAATAGTTCAAACCAAATATAAACCTTCAAACCCCTGTATTTTTCCAAACACAACCTTGAGTGTTTGAGAGGTGATTTGAGAGTTAGTTTGTTGCTGTAACCTCTTCGTTCTTTAGATCTTGTTTCCAACTTAATAATTTTCTTTGTTCTATTTTTCTGGTATATAGAAATTTCAGATCTGAGTCCTTCATGATATATTACACTTAGTTTGCATTTTTATTTCTCAGCTTGAGAAATATATTGTTGATTTTCTTTCTGTAAATGTTTTTTTCTTTGAAATCAACAATAATGTTTTATGTTTCTAGTTCTCTTGAAACAAGACCTTTGACCTAGTTTGGAATCTCACTTGGTGGTTTTCAATCTCAAAAATATTTTCAAAAATAGAGATTGATTAAGATCTTGATACGTCTTCTGAGCAAGATAGCCGTGGATTCTGGGATTGCTTTAAAGGTAAAAAAGGTTAAGTTTTATGAGAAGAGAGAAAACGAAAAGTCACTGCATATAGACTTATATGTAATTTGTTAGGACTGATTGTACATAATAAGTGTGTGTGTGTGCATGCATGTGTTAGAGAGCACCTCCACAAACACTTTCACCCTACCACACGAAAAGTGTTGGTAATAAGATCTTGTGAACAAGAGTCGACGTAAAGAGCTTGAACAAATTGGGAGTTAAAAAATTTGGAGAACAACATCAATAATCAGAACTGCAGAGAAGTTATAAGGACACCAGAGGGTACATTCCTAAACTTATATAGGTCTGAGTTGTATGTATGTTTGTTATATAGTTTGTAATTGTTAAAATTTGTTTGTAGTGGAATTTTTGTTTTTACCCCGTAGAGGGAGTTGTGGATGTTTCCTCAGTTGGGTGAGGTTTTACAACGTAAAAAATCTTGTTCTTAATCTTCCTACATCTTCTCATCTCATTCTTGATTTTGATTAGTTTAAAGTTTGTTTAAACTGTTTTATGAACCTGTTATTCAAATCTTGAATAAATCTCGTACCAACTGTTTTAAAACACATCTTGTGTTCAAAATAGTTTTGGTTTTTAAGAAAAGAGTTTCTTCAAAAAACTGTTCGGAGTTACTTAAATAGTTTAATTTTATTAAACGGATTTAGTAACAGATTTCAATTGGTATCAGAGCTTGGTAAACTTCTTTTAAAGAGATCCTGTGTTTCTGAAATTGTTTTCTGAAAATCAAATATGGACGAGAAAAATTAAAGATTTGGTAACTTGACCAGACCTCATATCTTTGATGGAACCAATTTTGCTTACTAGAAAGTAAGAATGATTGCTTTCATTCAAGGAACTCTGGGAGATGATGTTTGGGACATTGTTTAAAATTGGTTACATTTTTCCTACAAAACCAGCCACTGAAGGAATTAATGAGAGGGTTAAGAAAGTATTAAGTGAATTCACACAAGAAGAGAAACAAGTTTCTCGAAATAATAACAAAGGAAAGAATGCCATATTTATGTCCATAAATGAACTTGAGTTCAAAAGAATCTCATCTTGTACCACTTCTAAGGAAGCTTGGGACACCTTGGTTACTGCTCATGAAGGTGACACTAGAGTTAAAGCTGCTAAAACTCAAATTCTTATTCAACAGTATAACTCTTTAATTATGTCTGAGACTGAGTCATTTGATGACTTCTATATGAACCTGACTGATATTGTGACAAAACTGCATACTAATGGGATAGCATATGACAAACAAGAAATTGTATCTAAAATTCTAAGATCATTACCACAGAAATTTGATAACAAAAGATATGCTATTGAGTAAATGTGTGATATAAATCTCACTCCTGCATTACTCAGTAGTAAATTAAGAACTGTGGAAATGAAACTAGAATTTAAGAAGCAATTGACCCAGTCCCATATGAAGCAGACTAGTTCCAATCTAAGATTCTCTTATAAATTGATTTAGCCTGAGTTTAATACTTTCAATGATGACTCTGATGAGGAATGCGATATAGAGAGTTTGGACAATAAGATTGCCTTAATGTCAAAACAGTTTAAGAAAATCATTAAATTTAGAAACAACATGGAAAATAAACAAGGCAAGTCCAATTATCTAACTCCCTTTAATCACAAACCTCATGAGAAAAGCCATGAAAAAAATCACAAGGACTCTCATGCTAGACCTAACAAAGACCTTAAGAAGACTGAATGCTATAGATGTGGAAAACTAGGACATATTGCACAAGACTGCAGAGCTAACTTGAACACTCAAAACAAACACACTAAAGCCAACATTTGCAAGACATGGGATGAGTCAAGTGACTCTGAAAATGAGGAACCTGAGTCATCTGATGTTTTTGACCCTTGCATGTCCTTCTTTGCAAAGATTATCTATAATGATGATATGCCTGTGTTTGTTAGTGAGGATGAATCTAGTAATTTTACTACTGATGTTTCGAATAATGCAGTTACTGGTTTAGATGCTTTGATTACTGAGAATATTGCTATCTCTTCTTCGGGGTGTGTGAGTCAAAGGGAAAGCGATAATGACGATGTCAATGGGTGTGTGAGTTCAAAGAATGAAGCCTTAGTGGTCACTTCACACACTACACTTAGTGACTCGGACAATGAAGACCTCCCAGATATTCTCACACTCTATGATAAAACTCTCAAGAAAAGCACTAGACTAGAAAAAATTGTGAAAGATCTCACCAAAAAGCTGGAAGATCTAAGCCTGATGGTCAAACTGAATGCTGAAGAGTATACTACCCAATGTTTAACTCATGAAAGTGAAATTAAAATGTTTAATAAAAAACTCAAAGATTTGACTGAAACAAATGAAACTCTAGAGAAAAAAATACAAAGGGACATTGTTAGAATTAGAACAAACTAAATAAAAGACATCAACTGTTTTCAAAAAAATTACAAAATTTGAAAATAATTCAAACTGTTTTGATGAATTTATTGTTGAATCTAAAACCAATTCTGATGATCAAACTGGAATAGGGGTTTTCCCCAATTTGAAGACACAAACAAAATCTTTTGAAAGTATCAAGTTTGTGTCAGGAGGTAAAAGACCTATTGAAACCTGCCAAGATTTTCATTCCCTAAAAACTGAGTTTGATTCAAAACATCAAAATTTTAACATTGGGGAATGAAGTTACTCTAAACATGAAAGTTCACCTAAGGCTAAATACGTCTGCCCCTCTATTAGGAAGAGTGAGTCCGCATTCAAGACTGTCCTACCTAGGAATAGAGTCGAACCTCAAAATTCCTCAAAACCGTTGTTTAGAGAGTTTCCTATGGAGACCTCAACCTTGAGAAATCTTTATTGCTCTTAATGTGATATATACGGTCACTCTTTTGATGGTTGCTATGCTAGGAGACTTGTTAAACCAGTCTGTTATCCTCCTACCTATCAGAACTTTAACTATTCTAGGAGGATCCGCAACAATTATATACTTCCTAGACAACCAGACAAAAACTCTAATTATATAAAGAGAAAGACCAAACCTAAAATAACATTTCCTAGAAGGACTCATAAACACTTTCCTAAACCAAATTCTCATGTCTTTCATAAAATTCAAAATCATGCGCAAAACATTTTTCAACAAAAAGTCAATGCTCGCAAATTTTATCAATTGAGAGCTAATAAGCGCAAAATGAAAACTAGAGCAATTTGGGTTAGAAAAGAAGATCTATTACCTCAGATGAAGTGTAATATAGTTATTACTGCCTTAAAAGCTGAGCACACATCATCTAGTTGGTATTTAGACTCTAGATGTTCTAAGCACATGACTGGGGATGATACTAAACTTTTGAACAAAACCAGCTTCACTGGTGGAAAAGTCATTTTTGGTGATGGAGTATCATCTCAAATCATAGGCAAAGGAACTCTCAAAGAAGATGGACTTCCTGTTCTTGAAAATGTTCTTCTAGTTAAAGGTCTTAAGGCCAATCTACTTAGTATCTCGCAATTTTGTGACTCAGATCATACTATTACCTTTTCAAAAAACAATTGTAAAATTTTAAATGAAAAAGGTGAATGCATAATTACAGGATTCAGAACTTCGGACAATTGTTATACTGTCATGAATAAATCTGAAATCTGTAATGTTGCCAGAATGGATGACAATGAGATATGGCATAACAGAATGGGTCACATAAATTTCTATAATCTTAGTACACTGGCCTCTCAAGAAATAGTTAGAGGAGTTCCTAAAATCAAACCCATTCCTAACATTGTCTATGGTTCCTGTCAGGAAGGTAAAATTGTTAAGGCACCTCATAAGAAAGTTAATGATGTTCTTACCTCTAATCCCTTGGAGCTCATCCATATGGACCTAATGGGTCCTTCCCAAACTGTTAGTCTATGTGGACACAGTTATATTCTAGTTATGGTTGATGACTTCATTAGATTTACTTGGGTAGCCTTTTTAAAACAAAAGTCTGACACTTTTCAAACTTTCTTAAAAATCCTTCTTCAGATTGAAAATGAAAAGGACACTCAAGTAAATAGAATCCGTAGTGATAGAGGTGGAGAATTCAAAGACACTGGTATAATAGAGTATTGTGACTATAATTGTTACAAACATGAGTTTAGTGCTCCTAAGACTCCTCAAAAATATGGAATTCCCGAGAGAAAGAATCGTACACTTGAAGAGATGGCACGTGTTATGTTACATGCCAAGAATTTTCCAAAATATTTTTGGATAGAATCCATTCGTATTTCATATCACATCATAAATAGGGTCTATCTTAGAAAGAATTCCAAACAAACCCCTTACAAACGTTGGTATAAGAAAAAGCCTAATCTTAAGTAAATTAGAACCTTTGGTAGTACTTGTTATGTATGCAAAGATAGGGAACACTTGTCCAAATTTGAGAGCCGGGGATATAAAGCTATATTTTTAGGATACTCGCCTAACAGTAGAGCCTATCGAGTGTTTAATCTTCGCACTAAAACCTTGATGGAATCCATAAATGTAATTGTGAGTGACACTACTGTAGAGAACAAGACTGGTGAATCAACTATTTTAGAAAATGACTCTCTTGAAATAGATGATTCATTACCAATTGAGATACCTGAAGTATCTAACTGGGTTTCTAAAGATCATCCCATAAATAACGTAGTTGGAAACCCTAGTGAACCAGTGTGTACAAGATCTCAACTAAGAAATTATGCACATTATGCATGTTTTGTTTCCCTTGTGGAACCAAAGAATGTAAATGAGGCATTGAATGACTCTCACTGGATTTCTGCTATGCAGGAAGAACTTCTTCAATTTGTCATTCATGATGTCTGGTATCTTGTACCTAGGCCTGATCACAAAAAGGTTATTGGCCCACGTTGGATTTTTAAAAATAAGTCTGATGAAAGTGGGATAATCATTAGAAACAAAGCTATATTAGTTTCTCAAGGATATTCTCAAATTGAAGGAATAGATTTTAACGAGACCTTTTCTCCTGTTACTCATTTAGAATCTGTTCGTCTTCTCTTTGCTATAGCTTGCCACTTGCACTTTACACTCTACCAGATGGATGCCAAATCTGCATTCCTTAATGGAATATTGACTGAGGAGACCTATGTAGAACAACCTAAACGGTTCATTGACCCTCAATAATTTAATCATGTATTTCGTCTTAAAAAGGCTTTGTATGGACTTAAACAATCACCTAGAGCTTGGTATGAGCGTCTTTCCAGTTTCCTATTAGATAAAGGTTTCAAAAGAGGTGGAAATGATCAAACCCTTTTTGTCAAACATTTTGACAAACACATGATTATTGCTCAAGTTTATGTTGACGATATTATATTTGGATCAACTTCTCCCTCACAAGTAAAATCCTTCTCTGAAATAATGCATAAGGAGTTTCAAATGTCCCTTATGAGGGAGTTGCAATTTTTCTTAGGTCTTCAAGTCACACAAAATTCAGAAGGATTATTTGTTTCGCAATCTAAGTATGCTTTAGAGATAGTAAAGAAATTTGTCCTTGAGAGTGCTAAAAATGCTAAAACACCGATGAGTACTACGGTAAAACTTTCTAAAGACGAAACCGAAAAATCCATAGATCCTACACTATATCATAGTATGATAGGAACCTTGCTATACCTTACTGCCTCGCGTCCTGATATTATGTATGCTGTGTGTATTTGTGCTCGTTATAAAAATAACCCTAAAGAGAGCCATCTGAATTCTGTTAAACGAATCATCAAATATGTAAAAGGCACTCTGAATCTAGGACTTTGGTACACTAATGACACACCAAGCACTATAATTGGTTACACTGATGCTGACTGGGATGGGTGTACTGATGATAGTAAAAGCACATCAGGAGCATGTTATTATATAGGTAATAACTTGGTAGGATGGAGTAGTAAGAAACAAAACTGCACATCACTCTCAACAGCTGAATCTGAATACATAGCCACTGGCAGCTGTTGTGCTTAATTAATATGGCTTAAACAAATGCTGAGTGATTATGGTATTCAAGAAAACCAATTGCATCTCTATTGTGATAATCAAAGTGCGATCAATATTTCTAAAAACCCTGTTCAACACTCGCGAACAAAGCACATAAAAATAAGACATCACTTTATACGCGAATTAGTTGAAACTAAGGAATTAAAAATCAATTATCTTCCTACTGATTTGCAACTCGCAGATATGTTTACCAAACCTTTAGATTACAATCGATTTATTTTTTTGCGTAAATCTATTGGTATGGTGTGTGATGATTAATGTCCTTGATCTCTTTATTTTTTCCCTTTGTCTATTTAAGACAAAATGGGGGAGAAATTTGAGTCTCTAATGATTCTTTACATATGCTAAACAGCTTGATCTTAGTGTTTCATTGCAGGTTTTTGTACAGTTATTCTCAACAGTTGTAATAGGGTATTCAATTGTAAATAGTTGAGTTATATACTTTTACTTTCTAGGATTTCGGTAGATAAATTTTTATAGGAATAGGTTTCCTCATTCTTGTTGCCCTACGAGTTCTAGATGACTCAAAGGAGATTTTGTCTCATATTTCCAAAGGGGGAGATTGAAGCACCTTATACTCTTGACTCACTTGAGTCTATATTGTATAAGTGTTCATCTAGTTTGGAAACTGTGACAAAATTATGTCTAACCTAGAATCCAAAGAACCTCAGAGCTTGCACTGCTATTTAATCATTAATTGAAGTGATCTAGACCTCATTACCAACACTCACACACAGTAGAATGGATCATATACATGTCATATTGCATATTAATGTGTGTACATATGTTGAGTTTGTTTAAATCCCTAATATTACTTTTAAAATATTTTTTGGGATTTTATAAACATTTTCAAATAGGGTTTTAATTAATTAAAACTTGGTTTTAAAAGTTTGTGGGTCAATCTACTATTTCATATTGATGGTTTTATTGGCCTAAAGTTACCTTGGGTAGAATCCGAAAGCGGCATAGACTTCAGGGTGTACATTGTAATTACTTTCAGACGCGCGTTTTATCTCTATTCATTGTCCAACATTTGTTGCTTTCTGATTGGTGGAAAGTGTGTTTCTTTATAGAGTGTAAACCAGCGCACGTTTTCAACCCTTAGATCATTTTTATCGACGATCTGCATGCGCCCCTTCATAATCCCTGTAATCCCCTTGTGGACCAATCAGGATAGTTTTTACCACCGCTTATCGTGAACCATTAGATCCAAGTCAATTAACCTTGACTAAATCTGATCCCTTGATTTCAATCCTCATTCTCGAGCCTTCTCATCCTCCTATAAAAAGGCTCCTACTCTCTACCTTCAGAGACTTTTGGCCATTTCGTCCTTTGAAAGAAAAAAAGAGAGTAGAGAGTGAAGAGAGAAAAGAGAGAGAAAGAGAGAAACCAGAAGAGAGAGAAAGAGTTAGTAAACCTAACCCTAACCCTAAATCGTCTAAATAGTTCAAACCAAATATAAACCTTCAAATACCTGTATTTTCCCAAACATAACCTTGATTGTTTGAGAGGTGATTTGAGAGTTGGTTTGTTGCTGTAACCTCTTCGTTCTTTAGATCTTGTTTCCAACTTAATCATTTTCTTAGATCTATTTTTTTGGTATATAGAAATTTGTTTATAGTGGAATTTTTGTTTTTACTCCGTAGAGGGAGTCGTGGATGTTTCCTCAGTTGGGTGAGGTTTTACCACGTAAAAAATCTTGTTCTTAATCTTCCTACATCTTCTCAGATCATTCTTGATTGTGCTGAGTTTAAAGTTTTTAAACTGTTTTATAAACCTTTTATTCAAATCTTGAATAGATCTCGTACATACTGTTTTAAAACACATCTTGTGTTCAAAATAGTTTTGGTTTTTAAGAAAAGAGTTTCTTCAAAAAACTGTTCGGAGTTACTTAAATAGTTTAATTTTATTAAACGGCTTTAGTAACATATTTTCACTATTTATTGATCAATCTATCAATATTACTATAAGACTCATTTATGTTTCGTGCACATCTTTGGGAAATAAAGTGCCCTAGGCTTTGTATAGAAACCACCACTAAATTTTATCTTCACAATTTTTAATTAACTTGCACAATTTAGGAAATCACAAGTGTCCTGTAAAATAATGTACTATATTTAGTCTTGACCTAAGCATGCATATAGGAGAATATAAGAAAGTGTAAAAAAGGTAAATCACAACACGTCGATATTCGAGGAAAAATCACAATGGGAAAAACATCGGATGGACCAACCACACAAGTCCACTACAGTTTACAAGATAAATTTAGATTTACTTATAGACTCGACGCCTTCAAGCCTTCATGTGCTTCATTGATCCTTGTAACCTTCTTCGTAGTCACTATTGGATGCCTTCTAAGAGCCACACAATGTAGGCTCTTCCCCACGTCTTGGTATCCCATCGATCTTACTTGTGTTTTGACCAATCCAATCACCGCACAACACCAAGAACAATATCCACCACAGGAAATGCTTGATACGAAGAAATGATATCTCAAAATGACATATGTATCTATGACTCTTGGATCGCAAACCTAGGTGAAAACTAGGGTTTTGAAAACTTGATCGTAGAAGATTACCAAACATGGAGAGATATTCAAACAAGTTTGGGAACTTAAAAATATTTGAAAAGTCTCTAATAAAACTACTGATCTGTACTCCTATTTATAGGAGGCTTTCAAAAATCGAGATAAGGATAAAACACTTGAAGAAAATCTCAAAAATTTAAAAAAATACGTCGGCTCATTTGAATGAGGTACATCTTGTTCGAACGAAGTACTTCTTCTCGTTTCAACCGATTTTTAATGAAATTCCCAACGATAATCCTAAGATGGCTAAAACATATCTCATTTAAATTTCCTTGGAACCTTTTTCTACGAGATAAGGTATGTCGTTTAAATGACATCAAATTTGTTCTAACGACCACACGAAAGAAGAATATTTTTCTAAAAAAATATTTAAAAAGGATAAAGTCATTTTTCATAAAAACATAACACCTAAGAAAAAATCCAGGGATAAAACTTAAACATGTATTCATACCTCATTAAGAACCCTGGACTGATAAAGATGAATATTGGATCGAAACATGATGAATACTCGATCTTGCTTTATCTTTGGACGCTATAATCTTCAATAACACGTCATAGGGATTCAAGTAAAAACAACTCGACAAACATATGACTCAAACAACTTTTGTCCAAACACATAATTAAGCCAATACATATAAATTAACTCGATTCAAACATTTTTCCTTATAAATCTTCCCATTTAGCTATTCCGAGACAAAGCCCAAAATAAAATAACTACTTGGCCGTCAAGGTCACTAAGACTCTATCCCCAACCATAAAAGGAAAAAGTATAAATGCTTGACCGAAACAAACTTCAGTATCTTTTATCTTGTGTAAACCTTCATCACATTGTTGCTAACCTTCACACTTAAATGCACCTTAAATTGCAAAGAAAAAACCACAATATATAAACTTCATATGACCCCTCCCCCCCTAATCTAACAATCTCTACCTAAGATAGGACGTCTCCCCTTAAGGTAAAAATCCCACAAGAAAAGAGTTAAATATCATTTCTCTCCTTTTTTTTGTTCAGGAATAAACAAAGAATAATGTGTACAATGATAAACCAAATCTCCCCCATAGTCTTAAAACATGTAAGAATAAGGAAATAAAGTATATCATGCAATGGTGCTAATAAGCATGCAACAAAAAATAATTCAGTAATACAAGAAAAAATACTCAAAATTACGAACAAATGATATCAACTATGATGCAAGCATTTAACTATAAGATACCAAAATGATCATAACACAAGCCAATATGAATCAAGGATTAAGCATAAGGCAAACATGGATTAAATGAAAATGCAAAGACTCAAAACACAAAACATACCATATATATAACCACACATATACCAATGAAGCACACACACACACACACAAATATATATATATATATATATATATATATATATATACACGGACACAAAAGTCATAAATACATAAGCTTCACACACTCGTATAGTACCAGTGTGTCTAAACAGAATGGTATGGAGTGAATAAGAGTGAACTAAAAACAAGAAAAAAAAATAACCCAATCTTTCAAAAATGTCCTAGTAGTTCTGTTTTACAGCAACAATTTATTAACATTCGATTTTGCCTCACATGTTAATTAAAACTCAAAAAGACAAACAAACACAATGCACACTAGCCTAGAAATTTTGATGATTATCCAATCAATAGTATCAAAAGAATTAAGCTCAATTAGGAATCATTGTGCAAACCCATTAATCTTCAACTAAATAGCCTAAAAAATTTATATCATTTTTCTCTCTCTTTTTGTTTCGAATATATCTATATTTTTTTTAATCATTAAGGTAAAAAAGGAGATTTCACTTTTCGTAAACCTTTCCCATGCACACTCATATTTAAACAAAGTAATAAAGTCATGGAGAATGGGTTTTACCTGCACAACTCCCCTATAGTAAAACATTTTACGTACGTGACAAGACTGTTAGGAGAACACCTCGGTTATCTCATTTGACAGATGAAGTTAAAAACCAAGAGAGATTGTTTAGAGTGTGTGCATAGACATATACAAAGTTAATACATCAACTCAACTCAACAAAGACTTTTCCCAATTATTTGGGGTCGGCAACATGAATCCTATTTTTCCATTCCATTCTGTCCAATGCAATATCTTCGGTTAAACCACATGACATCGTGTCCTTTTTTATAATATCCCACCAAGTCAATTTAGGCATACCTCTACCCCTTGTATTACCTTCAATACTAACTAAATCACTCTTCCTTATAGGAGCATCCATTGGCCTACGCTAGATGTGTCCAAACCATCTAAGATAATTTTCTCTCAATTTATCTTTTATAGGAGCTACTTTTACCGTTTCACGAATTTGTTCATTTTTAATTTTATCCTTTCGAGTTTTACCACAAATCCATCTTAGCATTCGCATCTCTACCACACTCATTTTCTGCACATTTTGTTTCTTGGTTGCCCAACACTCTATCCCGTATAACATAGCGGGTGTAATGGTCGTCCTATAATATTTACCTTTTAACTTCAAAGTTATACGCCTACCACACAAAATGCTGGTAGCACTTCTCCACTTAACCCAGCCTGCTCGAATCCTATGAGTAACATGATCACTAATATCTCTATCTCTTTGGATAATCGATCCTAAATAATGAAAATGATTGTTTCTAGGTATCTCTTGACCCTCCAATTTCACCACATCTCCATTTGTCCTCCTATTACTACTAAAATTGCATTCCACATATTCTGTTTTAGTTCTGCTTATTTTAAATCCTCTTGTTTCTAAAATTTCTCTCCACAATTCTATCCTAGCATTAATACCTGTCTTAGTCTCATCCACTAAAACAATATCATATGCAAATAGCATACACCATGTCACCTCATCTTGTATTTGTCCAGTCAACTCATCTATAACAAGCGCAAAGATATAAGGAGTTAATGCTGAGCCTTGGTGTAGACCTACCGTAATTGAAAATTCACTACATTCTCCGGCTGATGTTCTTACTATAGTCATCGCACCAACATACATATCCTTGATCACATCAATATATCTGCGAGTCGCTCCTCTTTTATGTAGAACCCACCATATTATATCTTTGGGTATCCTATCATACGCCTTCTCCAAATCTATAAAAATCATATGAAGATCCTTCTTTTTCTCCCTATACCTCTCCATTAATCTCCTTAATAAATAGATTGCTTCCATTGTTGACCTCCCAGGCATTAACCCAAATTGATTCTCAGATACTGTTGTCTATAATCTCAATCTATATTCAATCACTCTCTCCCAAAGTTTCATTGTATGACTCATTAACTTAATACCACGATAATTTGAACAACTTTGTATGTCCCCTTTATTTTTATAAACAGTCACTAAAACACTTTTTCTCCATTCATCGGGCATCCTATTAGTCATTAAAATTCTATTGAATAATTTTGTAAGCCGTGATACTCCATCCTTCCATAAGCACTTCCAAACCTAAATAGGGATACCATCTGGTCCTAAAGCCTTCCCTGTTTTCATCTTTTTTAGAGCAATCCTGACCTCTGTTGTCATAATTCTACGAAAAAATATATTTTCTCGAGTCTCCCGAAGTTCCTCTATATCTAATCTACTCCCATTATCTCCATTTAATAACCTCTTAAAGTAGTTTTTCCATCTTTCCATAATTTCATCATCTTTGACTAGGACTCTCAAATCATCACTTTTGATACACTTATTGTTATCCAAATCTTTTGTTTTCCTTTCCCTAAGTTTAGCAAGCTTATAAATACTTTTATCCCCTTCTTGTGTACCTAATTTTGTATAAAGATCATCATACGCTTTTAACTTAGCATCTCTTACCACTTTCTTAACTTCCTTCTTAGCCCATTTATATTTCTCAAAATTTTCTTCATTTCTATTTGTCTTCCATGTTTTAAAGCACTCCCTTTTAATTTTTACTATATTTTGTACTTCTTCATTCCACCGCCACGTTTCTTTAGACTGTGGCCCCTTGCCTTTTGATTCTCCAAGAATTTTTTTTGATATTCTCCTAATGCAAGTGGCCATCTTATTCCACATTATGTTAGTCTCTTCTTCAGTACTTCATGTTGCTTTATTTAATAATTTATCTTTAAATACTTCTAATTTCTCTCCTTTTAAGTTCCACCACCTAGTTCATGGGTTAATCTTCACTTTTCGCACTCGTGATTGATTTTTAATATTTATATCCAACACCATTATCCAACGTTGTGAGGTTAATTTCTCTCCCGGGATAACCTTACAATCTTTACACGTTAATCGGTCTCCTTTTCTATTAATAAAAAAATCTATTTGGCTCTTATGCGTTCCACTTTTATAAGTTATTAAGTGTTCAAGCTTATTTTTAAAACATGTATTTACTAGTACAAAATCATAAGCCATTGCAAAATCTAAGATAGACTCTCCCCCGTCGTTTCTATCTCCAAAACCATATCCTCCATGCACTGTCTCATATCCTACACGATCTTCTCCTACATGGCCATTAAAATCTCCCCCTATATAGATTTTCTCACCTGCGGGTATTTCTTGAATTAGTTCATCCATTTGTTCCCAAAATTTTACTTTAGTGTGCTCATCTAATCCTACTTATGGTGCATAAGCACTAACAATATTAATTGTTTTTTCACCTAATACCAATTTTTCAAGTACAAGTCTATCACCTTTCCTAATAACGGTTACAATATCGCCCTTAAAGTTCTTATCTACTATTATTCCAACTCCGTTATTATTTCTATGTTTTCTTGTATAATAAAATTTAAATCCTATATTTTCTATTTCTCTAGCTTTCTCACCGACACATTTAGTTTCTTGTAAACAAACTATGTAAACTTTTCTTCTTATCATAGTATCTACCAACTCCATCCTTTTTCCTGTCATAGTCATAATGTTCCAAGTCGCTAACCTAAGTCTAGTATCCTGGACTAACTTCTTTATCTGCACACGTCCAACTTATTGCAGGAACCCTTGTGTATTTATCGTCGCATCCGGACGCCGATGCGACGCCCCCTGCCTATTTTTCGAGAAACCCGGTGGCAGGCGCAATGCCCCTTGCCTATTTTTCTAGACACCCGGTGGCAGGCGCAACGCATCGGTTATGGGGAATGACCTAGCATTAGCACGTATATTCATAGGATTCATGTTCATAAGAATCTGACAAAGTTTTATGCTGGTTGTCAGCTACCTAATGCAGCCTTCCTCCTTTATTCGGGCTTGGGACTTACAGTGTAAAAAAAATATAAGAAGTTGAGTATGACACAGGCGGAATTATAAAGTCAATACATCATGCAAATAAATTTCGAACGACTCCATGCAGTCATTATTAAGAACACTAATAAGTAATGAAAATCCTAATCAAAAGTCCTATTCACATGGATACATGGAAGAAAGGGGATTGAAACACACCAATATGCCACACAATATGTGTAAAACTAAACTACACACAAATAAAAATGTCTTAAAGTTTTAAACATTTTTTTAATGACTCAAAAGATAGTTTTTTTTTTTTTTGTATTTTTCTTAATACAACACAAAAAATGGAAAATCAAAATACAAAAGATGAATATTATATAGATAACAAAAGCATAAAACATGAATCAAACAAGCTAGATTATGAAAACATGCACCTAGAATCACTTTGAAGAATCATTTGATAGCATGAGAGAATCAACAAATCTACCATTAATTGCCTCCAAATCAGATATCCTAACCCATATAACTGTAACGTGACGATCTAAGGTTTTGTACCTTGTTGAAAACAATATTTGACTTCCTAGTACCATTTATAAGATCATAACAAAAGTTCTTAAGGTGATCTTTCCTACCGCAATGTGTGCAAGTGTAGACAAGAGGAATGTTACCTTTGGGTTGACCTTTTTTAATGCCCCTAGCAACAGTTGAATCTCGTAAAAATTTGGTCTTGGATTTAGAAACGAATGTATGTGATTCATGGAAGCCGATCCCATAATTATCATCTTTGATTCGGACAGTTCTTAACATTGATCCAACTTTTTTGACCTAGACTCCAAATCAAATATGACATTACTCGAGTCTCTCAATTTATCATCTAACTTCACAATCCCAGACTCAAGGAAACTCCAAGACTCTTCAAACTTAAGAATACCCTTATTCAAAACCTCCATGAAACCATAAAGGCAATCTCTCTCGCCCTTAAGATACTCGAGTTTATCCTTAAGAGTCTTTTTACATGCCTTAAGATCCTCGATAAATTTAGTATCATCATTTCCTACTGAATGTTCCTTCATCATAAATTTTAATCGTAAGTTGGACTTTTTTAACTTTAACGACTCCACGTATGAATCTTGAAAGGCCACTTCAAACCTAGTGAACTCCTCCTCATCCTATCCTTATTCAATGCTCATCTCCTCACTATTTTGGGAATCTAAAGACCGGACCTCGTAACCGTCATGCTCATGATTAATCATGTTACTCTTCCAACTCACAATCACTAAGGTTGGTATTATATACATTCTATCACTTTCCCTCCTTCGTTAGTCTAGTAGGATACTCATGATAATAATTCCCAAACCCTTGGCATTCCAAGCACGTGTCCCAGTCATAAACCTTCTTAAGACCATTCTTCTTCTTACTATCGCGGTCATCTAAGTTTTTAAGTTTCTTCTCAAAATTCTTATCTTCTCAAATATTAAGAAACCTTTTAAACTTCATATCAAACCTAGCAATCTCTTGAACATTAAGCTCTCCATCACTCTAAGAATATGACACGTCCTCTTTCCGGGCTTTCAAATAAATACCCTTCTTTTCATCATTTTTCTTTGGAGGAAACATGTTCATCTCATAGGTTTAAAGATCACCTAGAAGATCTTGGACTCTCATAGTGTTGACACCACCAATGAATCTACGACCGTGACTTTAGTATTAGATCTTTCAGGCAACGACCTTAAGATTTTTAATGCCATGCTAGGATGAGGGATATGATCTCCTAAATTGAACAAATAATTACTAATATCTAACCACTTGGCATAGGACTCATCAAACTAGGGTAACCGGCGCTGATCCCAATTTAAAAAAGCAAAGTGCCCTAGGGTTTGTATAGAAAACACCTCTAAATCTAACCTTCACAATTTTTAATTAACTTGCACTAATTTAGGAAACTAAAAGTGATGTATAAAATAATTTACTGATTTTAGTCTTGACCTAAGCATGCATCTAGATGAGTATAAGCATGAGTAAAATAATTAAATCACAACACAATGATGTACGAGGAAAATTCACATTTGAAAAAACTTTGCACGACCCATGAAAATAAGTCCATTATGATATAAGTAGTTTACGAGACCAGTTTAGACATACTCAAACTCAAGGCTTAAATCTTTGACACACCCCCTTGATCCTTGTAACGTTCTTCGCAGTCACTGTTCGATGCCTTCTAAGAAATAAAAAATGCAGGATCTTTCCCACATCTGTGTATCCCCCCCGATACTACTCGTCTCATGACTAGTCTAGCTGTCACATAACACCAAAAACGATATCTACTGTAAGAAATGCTCATAGTATGAATAGCTAAACACTTTGATGAAAAATAAGGAGATATCAAAACGACATATGTATGTATGATTCTTGGATCTCAAATATTGGTGTAAACTATGGTTTTGAAAACCTTATCGTAGATTATCAGAAAAGCACAGAGTGATTTTTAAACAAGTTTGGGATCTTAAAAATCTTTAAAAAATATATAATAAAATTGCTGATCCGCACTCCTATTTATATGAGGTTTTTCAAAGTTAAGATAAGGATAAAACACTTGAAGAAAATCTCGAAATCATGAAAAAATATGTCATCTCGTTCGAATGAGGAACATCTCGTTCGAACGAAATGCCTTATCTCGTTCGAACCTGCTTCTAACGAAACTTCAAATAAGAT
Organism: Sambucus nigra; assembly: GCA_949130495.1. Taxonomy (NCBI): domain Eukaryota; kingdom Viridiplantae; phylum Streptophyta; class Magnoliopsida; order Dipsacales; family Adoxaceae; genus Sambucus; species Sambucus nigra. The sequence goes on along the minus strand of OX422215.1, from coordinate 91,213,286 downwards.
TCATGAAAGGTCTAAAACATGTATCATTTGAAGTTCATTGGAACCCTATTCTAATGAGATATGGTATCTTATTCAAACAACATCAAAGTCATTCTAACAACCACATGAAGAAAAGAATATTTTTCTAAACAAAATATTTAAAAAGAATAAAATAATTTTTATAAAAATCTAACACCCAAAACAAAATTCAGGGATAAAACATAAAGATGTATTCACACCTAATTAAGATCCCTCAGATAATAAAGATGAAACTCAGCACGAAACAATATAATCGATGTCTCTTTATCTTTAGTCGCTATAATCTTCAATAGCACATCACAATATTGAAGGACTTAAGTCATAACTTATGACTCAAATAAGTTTTGTCTAAACACGAAATTACCCCAAACTCAATTTGGAAATTTGTTCTTACAATCTCCAAACCCTGAGTTTATCGTTTTGCAAACCGTTCATCTTTATCTAATGTATCGGTAAATAAGTTATATTAAGAACTATTTTGATTCAAAATAAAGACATAATAAAGCAACACATATTCAAATGACACGGCTAACCTCGTTTATTACTCGCAGGAATGATATTTCCCTATCTTAAGATAAAAATAAAGGTTTGCTTGATTTTGAGAATTCTGATCCGCCACTTTATATAAGAGAATGAAAATAAATTAATCTTATATACTTTCAAGATGTTGTAATACAATAAGTAGAACTTTTAATGAAATATATAATTAAAGGAAAATATTAGATTAATACCTTATATTTTTCAATGCCCCAATGTTCCACCAACTTTTCCCACTAATCCCTGTCAATATAGGAGGGTGTAGTTTCAATTCATTCCTTATCTATCTCAAATGTGATATAATAGTCCTCCTTTATGTGGTTCTTAAACCGCTTCCATTGCAACCTAATTTTCTTGAGACAAATATCCATGAAACCACCAAGAGAATTTGTATGTCTCTAAGAACACATGTTATAATAAAACTAATTAGATTATGTACACTTTTATATTATCAACTTAGATAAAAGAAAATGAACAAAATTGACCTACACGATTTCACAAACTGTTGTGAGACAATGTAATTTCATTTCACCCCAAGATGGCACGTCCAACGTAAATAGGTTTCCTTTCCATTCAAAATAACCCAACTGAGTTTCCAATTTTGAAGCATCATAACCAGTTGTTTGAAAATTTTCATTCGAATCAATTATATTTTCTTCTTTGCACCATACCTTCCATGGTTTTGTACTTCCTCTACCTCATCGCTTAAAAGATTGGGTTCCCTTTGTACTACATTTTAAAAAGAGGTAATACTAATCAAATAATGAGTTTCTAAAATTCCATATGATGTTTAACCAAGTTGTTTCAACTTTAAAAGGTATAATGGCCTTAATTTTGACAAACGCTATAATATAACTTGTAATGTAACGTTTCTTTGTAGCTTTATGAGTATTTTAAATTCTGTTAATGTCAAAACAAAGTGATGCAACTATTAACTATAAAATAACCACATATCAGGAAACCACTACAAAACAACCCCATATTAGTTTGATTGATAAAGAAAAAAAACACGTAGATGGGGTTCTTATAAAGAGGTTGATATAGACAGAAAAAATAGAGGCAATGCGTGTAGGTGGCTTAGTTCTAGAAATAAGAGAAACATCACTTGATGTGTAATAACCCAATCTAAATATACCCTAAACATACCTTTAGTCCCTTGAATATATGGAAAATTCCAAGCAGATTCTTGACGTTTACCAAATTACCAAAATGACCCTTAAGGAAAATTTAAGATAACATACACTTTCGTATATCAATTGAACCCCAACTTTCCCTCAAAGTTTAATCAAATGACATACATTTTGCAGGAATATCGAGAACCAATCAATTAGGTTTTAATAAATTCCAGATAATCCCATAAACTTTCATCAAATGACTTAAAATCCCTAATACCTGTAAAAAAATTATCCAAGCACCCAAATAAAAACCTAAACTTAGTTACCCTTTCCCCTAATAACATGGCACTAGATGGACTGCGAGCATAGGTTTTACCATGTGAGGTACACATGGTACCCATTTACCATACACAAGCCTTAGTGAACCTTGTACAATTTCATCCCTATCTCCACCTCCCAAACCACCAATAAACACCTTTCTACGAACCCTATAAATACTCTCCCTCATGTCAGTACAAGCTCATCCCAAATAAGAGCTTTTCTAATGTAAAAATTTGAGAGTTTTTGTATTTCTCTTATCTTATGCTTGAATGTTTGTTTCTTCAATTTGGCTATGTTTCTTCAAATATATAAAATGTATTTATGCTTTGACATGTGATACTTAATTTGTGTACTGAAAGAACTCAAAAACCAGAAACACCATTAAAGCTTGAGCTTCAACGGTGGATTCTTCTTCCTTGACTATAAACCAGATTCAAAACAAGGTAAGTTGACCTTAGGTTCTCAAGAACCTAGGTGCAAGGTTTAACTTAATTAAGAACATCTTTTATTGCCTGAAATCGAAGGTTGAAGTTTTCAGGCCTCGAATTTTCAAAAAATAAATTCAAGAGTTTTACTCAACTAAAATCCTCCAACGAGGCTAGTTTTGCTACATTTTTGACACAGAACAAAATTTACATTTAGTCAAATTTTTTCCATTTTTATAGAAACTCAATAGCTTAATTTAGCCCACCAAAATTCTTGAAACCAATATGGTTGGATTCCTCTTCAAAAATTAAGCAATTTTCATTTAGGAACCAACTTAAATGGATTCATAAGATGTCTCAAATTTAAGATCAAAGTTACAAAACCATAAATTCAAATGGTCAAAGGTTGAAGAGGAGTGGGTTACAACCAGGCGCGTATTGAGCGCATGAGGGTGGGTCTCCAATCCGAAAATTTTGATTCTTTTCCAAATTTTTATTTCTTAATTCTAAATAAAATGGTATATTGCATCATCCCGTTTGGATTCCAGGAAAGCTTTTTCTCGAAAAAACTAGTTTTTAAGTTTAAAATTAAGTTCTATTTTACACATAACTCCCTGACTAGTTTTCGAAGTATTTCAAAGCACCCCCGAACTTTTTCTACAAAATTTTTTGTTCAGATAAATTTATTTTGTCTCTTGTCATTAAATCCAAATCCAACTAGAAATAAATAGAAAAAATATTTTTCAAAATTTTAAAAATTATACATTATACCATCGAAATAATTTTTACATTGAAACTTATTATAAGTTAGTATTCTATTGCATCATATAAACATTATTTTAGTCCTATATCACTTACTTACACTCTTCATGATTTCAGAATATCAAGTCAATCCAGTGACTTAGACGCACAAACCCATAATTCAAAAATTCAAAGTAGGTGATTTTAATTTTAATATGAAAAAAATTGAGCTTATGTCTTTCACAATTACTTATTGTTATATCACTTTGTGAAAATGTTGAACTCATGAAAGCGTAAGGAATTCCCGGATGGTGATTTTCTCAATTAAAATCAAAGTTAATAATTTCCTTTTTATGTAAAACACGAGATGATGCGGGAGCGTATATAAGTGATGGTTCAACAAATAAACAAAGCCGAATTTTAATTTCTTCAAAACAAATTAAAATAAGTTAATCGAAGTCCTAGAATTTGCCTGAGTCATAATTTTCAATTATCCAAAGTTAGGCGAAACCAATTTTAGCAAATGACTTGAATAAACCAAATTTACCCAAAATTTAATTTAGTCCCAAATTAAATGAATGTGATAATTAAACCAAATTTTATCTTGAATTAAACCTAAAGCATGGATTCTAAATTATTGTGCAAGATAAAATAAACAAAATCACACTACGCCGCGATGTACGAGGAAAAACCCAAGACGGGAAAAAACCTCGGACGGCCCTAGCCACAAGTCCACTAGATATGGAATTACAATTACAAGACAAAAGACTTACATCCTCGACTCGAACCCTCTCAAGCCTTGTTGCTCCTTCTTGTAGAAACCTCTTCCTAGCGGACAACCACGGAGCTCCACCGCGATCTCGGAATCCACCGATAGGACTTTGTATGGTCACCGTCACCCAAGCTTGGAGCCTTTCTCCAAGTGAGTAAAACCGCAACAAACCCGAAACGTCTCTTTTTCAAATCGGTAGAGAAAACCGGTGCCAAAACTCCAAGTAAAGATATGTATATAGAGCTTGGATAAACAACTATTGGGTGTAAACACTAGAGTTTGTAGGATTTTTCATTAAGGAATAACACTCAAAACTTGATCTTTTTCCTTAAACAAATTTTCTATAAAAACACTCTCTAGGAGTTTGTATGGTATGAAAAAGATACACCTTCAAAAATGATTCCCATCCTTAATAAAGCCTTAAAAAATCAGTTAAGAAACAAGTGGGGAAATGGGGTGAAAACTGCCAAAAACTGCTCAAAACTGTTCCCGCCTGGCATCTCGTTCGAACGAACTTGACTCTCGTTCGAACGAGACTTCTAATGAGCGACCAGACTGGGCTCGTTAGAAACTCGTTTGATATCTCGTTAGAACGACCAAACTCGTTCGAACGACATATCGAACGACTGACCAGTTTAGGTTCGTTGGCAAAACTCGTTCGAACGAAACCTGGTTCGAACGAAAAAACTCTTTTGAACGAGACTTCGAACGACTTCCAGAAATTTTTGATAAATTCAATTTTTGGCCCAGAAACTTTATGTACTTTATTTTAAAGTTTCAATTAAATTATTCTGAAAGTAAAACATGGTTTTTTATTAAACCTAACACCCAAATAAAATTTTGTTCCAAGCTCCTATATAAATATAATTACATTCATACCTTGGGAGCATGGAACCTTAGTTGATGACGTAGAAACGAGGCACGCAAACCGGCATTTTGATGAAGCTTTAAATTCTTTGCCGCTACGTCTTCAATACATACTTCATAGGCTTTAGAATATTACAATTAAATACTATCCTATGAATAAATGTTTTTGTCCGGAATTGAGCCAAAACTGCATATGGACTCAATTGGAAATTTGTGTCCTTACAACTCATATTTCAAGTACGAACTAATTTTTGAAGTACATGTTTATGTCGTATATTGATTCTCTTAATATTTCATCTATGCTTTAAATCGACAAACTGTCACAACTTATGACTTCAGTAAAATCCACTGAACTCTTTTGTTTACCCTTAATTCTTTTATATCCTTGTAACCTACTACGGTATTTTCATATTACCTTGGAATTTATGACCCTTATCAATGAAACCCCTAGTTGCATACCTTACGATTTAGAGATTAGACCTCGGTATACGATCGTAATTCTAATTGGCCTGTTGGACCCCGATGTTGAGTGCCTAGTTTTTATTTCCTACATACGTATGAGTGTCACTCTAGCTAAGTGTTCCAATCCTTTATTATGATTAGTATTCCTTAATATTCTTTGGATTGCCTATCCAAGTATATATTATGCTTTGGATGATATTGTAATGGCTTTTATTGATATTCAAGGTCCTCCATATTTTTATGACATCAATATTACATCCAATTACTCTCTAACAATATATTTTATCACGTACCTTGTATAGAAATACAAATTATCTACTTAGCATGTCTGCTTGATTATTTTCTTTTCAGGTGGAAGACGAACCTGAAGAAGATCAGATACCTGTACGCTTGGACTTTAATTCTATTTTTCCTTGAAAAATATTTTCAGTTACGTACTTATGGGTGGTAGAAAACAAATATGGTAGTACCCGTTGGAATATCTATACGAAAACTTATCAACTCTTATGATTATCGAATGTTTACTACCATTTTTACCTCATATATAGAATATACGAATAATTTATTTATTTATGTTTATTTCAGACTCAATTATGTAATAAAATGCTAGGCATCTCCTTAATAAAATCTTTCAATTTGCGCTACCTTTAATTCATTTGTTATATTTATTTTACGCTTTACTTACAAATAATAAACATAGAATTCACAGATGCGACAACATGGTATCAGAGCATGATTGGGTTTTATGCATATGCAGGACCAAATAAAAGATTCTTTCGCCTACAACTTATATGATTATTCCTATGAATATTTCCTTTATCATATTTGTTTACTCGTATTATATTGTAGTAATGCATATTTGGGATGATATATACCTTGATATTTGTGATTTGACTCACGAAAGGTTTAAGAGAGAAATTAAAGAAGTCATCTCGCAAAGATTTACCAACACATAAGGAACATTGATTGTGGTTGGGCAATGCTATTCCTAAGATCAAACACAGTATGCTTATTGGTTGCCTCATAGGAGAGGCTCAAGATATCCAAGAGGCCAAGATATTCTTCGAAGATCCTGACACTCTTCTGTAAGCAATCCATATTGCATGGGATGCCTTACCACCTAATGAAATTATCATTACTCCCCCCGATTCAGTGATCGACTATGGTTCTCTTTTTATCGCTACTACTATCTTTAACTCGATCAATACCAGCTCATCCCCCGATGATTCAAATCCCTCTAAAAATGATCCAGATCCCGAGATTAACCGAATAGTTACCCAAATGGCTTAAAAATTATCATTGGAATATGGAGGTAAATAAATAAAATCTACAAGTGCGTGTTGAAAGTTGACGAAACACATATTTTTGAATGACTACCGTAGTTTAAACCAATAGTTCATTTGCATTAGTAAGCGTTCTTTTGTTGAAAATTATTTTTAACGGCTAGGTAATCTTGTTTATGTTTTTGCATGTGTAATACTATGTAACCCAATGTGATATAATATAAAAAGTATGTTGCTATATCTCCACTTGTAATTTATCTTTTGATACATTGTTTATATAAGATGTTTAATACTCAAGAAACTACTGGTGGAACTTAGGAAGAATGATTTATTCCACAAATGCCTAATCCAACTACCACCAATGAAGGAATTTTACGTTGTTTACAAGAAGTAACTATACTAAGCCATCGGCAATAAAATATGCCTCCACACTTCAGTAATAATGATTTATCAAAATAAAATCGAAGGATTATCTCCCTTAAGGAATTTTTTAGATGAAACCCCAAGAATTTTTTGGGAAGTTCGGCACGATTGAAGCAAAAGATGTATTTGTCAGACACTTAAGGTACTTAACGGGGTAGGCATTAACCCTGAACTTAGGGTAAGAATGGATTCATAAGGAAAAGAAGATTTCTAGTGGCATTCTATTCTACGTTCCCGAAACTTTAATGAACTAACATGGGATCGGTTTGAAGAAATCTTTCTCAACAAGTACTTTTTTAAATTTGTAACAGATCAAAGGACCATAGATTTCATAAGCCTATAGAAGCAACAGATGATTGTAACCCAGTATGAGGTTACGTTCACTTAATTGCCTGGATATGCTCAAGAATACGTGGATACTAAACCTAAACATTGCAAGCATTTTGAGCGAGGTTTACGACAGAACATTAAATCCTTCATCATTCCTTTACAAGTTCAAGAGTTTAATCAGATGATTGAAATAACCTCCCCTATAGGAAAACAACCCGCCTCTACTCACACAACCCGAATCTCTACTCCTTCTTAAAATACTTATGTTATTAAAAACCATCCAAATTAATGGTATCATCATTTTAACAATCCTAAGGATAGCCGAGTGTTCAGTTAGATTCAGCACAATCACTATAGACATCTGATGCATTGTGATGAATGCATCCAAGTAGGACATCTCAGGCCCCAATGCCCTGTTCTACATGCCTCCTATTTATACTTCCACAAAATTTATCAAATCTTCTATTAAGAATCCATCCAATAACTCTAACAAGTTACCGCAATAAAATCCTCGTGGAAGAAAGCAAGAACCCTTAAATAAGAACCACGGTCGGAATTCCTACTTTCTCCCGGTAAAAAATCCAAATTACCACAATGTGGTGAAATGTAATCTTCCTTTTTATAATATTTCCCCACATATATTATATGATTCTGGATCCATCCATTATTTCTTTAGTTATTCATGTATCGCTCATATACAATTATCCTCTAGTCCATTAGCTCACCCATTTACCATAGGAATGTCAATAGGAAAGGTGGTCATTGCCGATAGGATCTGTAAACGTCACCCTTTATATTTCGGAACCATGACATTGGCCATAGATTTAACAATCCTCGATTTAACAGAGTTCAAGTTTATAATAGGAATGGATGTATTATCCCCAAACTTTGCTCACATTGATTTTCATGCAAAGACGGTGACATTCAAACCACCCCTTCAATGTTTATTTCATTTCCAAGGACGAAATCCATACCAACCTCTACTTTTTTGAATAAGTGAAAATGAAACCTCCTCCCTTTTCTATATCTTAACTAGTTACAAAGATGCATTTCCCGAGGATTTACACAGAATACCCCCACCTCAAGAAATTAAATTTGTTTATCAATTTGTTTCCAAATACCTCCCGTATCTCAATACCCCCTTACCGTATGTCTTCTCTAGAAATGCGAAAAATCTGAACACAATTGGATGACCTACTCAGTAAAGGATTTTTACGCCTTAGTACATCACCTTGGGGAGCTCCTGTTTTATTCGTACCAAAAAAATATATCTTTTCAGTTATGTATCGTTTATAGTGAATTGAACCAAGTGACCATCAAGAACAAATATCCATTGCTGACAATAGGGGAGTTAGTTGACCTGTTGTGAGGGTCAAAGATTTTTTCAAATATTGATTTAAGATCTCGATACCACCAACTTCGTGTTAAGGAAGAAGGCTTACCCAAAAGCACTTTTCGGACAAGATACGACCATTTTGAATTTTTAATCATGTCTTTTAGATTAACAAATGCCCCCGTTGCATTCATGCACCTAATGCATAGAATATTTCCCCTTTTTGAGATCATTTCGTGATCAACTTTATAGATGGCATATTAATTTATTCCAAGACCAGGACATAACACGAAGAGCACCTATGTATAATGTTGGAAATCCTTCGTAAACATCAGCTTTACGCAAAACAGAGAAAATGTAATTTCATCATGAAAGAACTAAAGGTAATTGGACATGTAGTCACTGATGTAAGTACACAAGTGGAGCCAACAAAAACCACTATAGTACTCCAATGGACTCAACCTACCACCACAGAACTACGTAGCTTTTTAGGACATGTCGGATATTATCGACACTTTGTGGAAGGTTTTTCTTGAATTATCCTATCATTAATGAGGTTGACCCAAAAAGATGTTCAATATATATGGACCTCGGAATGCGAATAAGTATTTTGTATCTTGAAGGACAAATTAACCATTTCCCCCGTCCTAACCATTCCTTTCAGTGGGAGCAGTTGCAATCTTTACATCAACTCGATTGTGTATTGGTGCAATAAGGGAAAGTTATCAAGTACGGATCACGACAATTAAAAATTCATGAGTTTAACTATCCAGTACATGACTTTGAATTATCCACAGTAGTCTTTGCCTCGAAAATATGGAGATGTAATCTATGTGGAGAATAATTTGAGGTATTTTCCGATCATAAGAGTCTTAAGTACATGTTCATGTAAAAGGATCTCAACATTCAGCAAAGACGATGGATAGAATTTTTAGAGGATTATAATTTTAACTTACTTTATGATCCTAAAAAAAGGTAATGTAGTCGCTGATACGTTGAACTGCAAAGCCCAGGGAAGCTTGCATAGTACGTTTGTGTTCTTAGAAACAATTGAAGATTACAAACTACAACGAGACTCCTCCAAGACCCATGTTGTTTTACAAAACATTTTTGTTCTCCCCACTATACGTAAAAGAATCATTGATATCCAAGACAAAGATGAATTTTTGCATTCCCATAAGCAAAAACTTAGAAACAACCTTCCCAAAAAGACTGGACTTTTGACCATGAGTGTGGATTAAAATTCAGAAATTGAGTGTGTGTTCCTTTCATTACCTCAATTTGAGAAGAATTCCTGTAAGAAGAGCACCATTCAAAATTTATAATTCACCCTGGAATAAATTAGATGTACCAAACCCTCAAGCAACATTATAGGTGGTCTAGTATGAACAAAGATATTTTACATTTCATAGCAAAGTGTTTAACTTACTAACAAGTGAAAAATGATCATCAACACCCCAGAGGTTTACTCCAACCACTCTCCATCCTGGAATAGAAGTGGGATCATATAACCACGGACTTTGTAAGTGGATTGCCCCTAACTTCTCAAGTATACAATACGATATGGGTTATTGTGGCTCATCTTATAAAATCCTCCCATTTAAACTAACCCAATCCACCAATTACTTCCAAAAACTAAGTGAACTCTACATCAAGGAAATTTTTAGACTCCATGGAGTACCTATTTCTATTATGTATTATTGAGACCCTAAATTTATCAAAAGAATTTGGCAAGACTGACAAATCTACTTAGGAACCAGGCTTTACCTAAACACTACTTTTGATCCTCAGATCAACGAACAATCCGAATGCGTAATTCAAACTCTGGATGATATATTACGATCCTATATTAGACTTTCCCGATTGATAGAATAATCATCTTTCCTTGATCGAATTTCCCTCTAACAATAATTAGCAGACCAATAATCAAACCACTCCTTTTTAAGACATATATACGACCCTACTGTTCAGCCTTATGCTCGAATGAATCAGGAGATAATCATATACTTAGATCTGAGATCATCATTGAAACCACAAAAAGATACACCTTCTTCGAGAAAGATTACATTCAACCCAGAGTCGATAAAATAATTATTACGACAATCGCCAAAAGTCCCTAAAATTCTAAGTAAAGAATCAAGTGTCCTTACGAGTATATCTAAGAAAGGGGATAATTCGATTTGGGAAATGAGGAAAATTAGAACCTTTCTACATTTTTCCCTTTAGAATCATCGAACGTATTAGAGAAGTAGCATATAATCTGGAATTACCTCCCGAATTATCCAATGTCCATGACGTGTTTTATGTTTCATAGTTGCGAAAATACATCTCTGGACCAAGTGACATCATTACTTGGAAAGATATGACAATTGAATCCAACCACGAGATAAAAGAAATCCTATTTATATTCTCGACCGACAAGAAAAGGTTCTCTAACATAAAACCATAACACTAGACAAAGTTCTTTGGTGACACCATGAAACAAAAGAGGTAACATGGTAAACAGAAGACACTATGAGATAACAATGCCGTGCGCTTTTTGTAAGTAATTTCGAGAACACAATTTTTTTCGGTGGAAATAATGTAACAACCCACTCTAAATATACCCTAAACATTCCTTTAGACCCTTGAGTAGATGGAAAATTACAAATAAACTCTAAAATTTTGCCATAATACCAAAATACCCGTTAAGGAAAATTTAAGATAACTTACACCTTCCTATATCAATTGAACCCAACCTTTCGCTCAAAGTTTATTCAAATGAATTATATTTTGTTTTAATATCAAGAACTAATCCATTAGGTTTGAATAAATTGGACATAATCCCCTAAAATTTTATTAAATGACTTAAATGGCCTAAAACCTATACAAAAGTTTTCCAAGGACCCAAACTAAATCTTAGGCTTAGTTACCATTTCCCCGATGATGTGACATCCTGCCTAACTAAATACTGGGTGATCGGTCCTTTATTAAATTAATTGAAAATATCCAGTTGATTCAGAATATGCATCACTATCGAAAAACATTATTATTAACAGTAACCACATAATATTTAAAAAAGTTGATGTCGAAGATTCTATTGATTATCATAAAACCAAATTTATCCAACTACTAATCATACACCATTCAAAACAAATCTCGTATGAATTAAAATGACAAATGTAATAAATGGGACAGGAGTAAACATATCCTGCCTAAATATCCATACAATGATCTAACAAAGTAAATCAACAACTGAAAGGAATAACTAAAATATTTGAGTGTTGGTTTGTTAGTTGTTTCATGATGTAACCTCTTCGTTTTGAAATCTTGTTTTCAACTTAAACATTAAGTTTAAGATCTGTGTTTTTTATTCATAGAAGTTGTAGATCTTAACGTTTTATGTTATATTTCACATCGATTTACATTTATAGTTTCTCATCTTGAGAAAACTTTTGTTGATTTGTTTCTGTAAATGTTTTCAACTTCAAAATCAACAAAAGCATTTTTTGTTTCTAGTTCTTTTGAAACAAAACCTTCAACCTAGTTGGAATCGCACTTGGTGATTTTCAATCTCAAAAATATTTTCAAAACCTGAGATTGATTAAGATCTTGATACGTCTTCTAAGCAAGACATCCGTGGATTCTGGGTTAATATTAAAGGTCAAATAAGTACGTATTAATTATAAATAAATTTCCCATTTAAATCAATTAATCTCATAATTAAAATCATAAAAAAATGGGGTATTAAATACTTTCCCCCGTAATAACAGAATTTCGTCCCGAAATTCAGAAAAATAAATGTATAGTAGGTAAGAACAACTCAGGATATTTATCGCGCAACTCATCCTCGCGCTCCCAGGTAGACTCCTCTACATTATGATGCCCCCGCTGCACACGGACCAACGGCACTACCTTTGACCTTACTTTCCTCTCGCTATGGTCTTGGATAGCAACTGCCCCCTCCTCGTAGGAAGTCATGGGTTATAGGTCAATCTCCTCTAAATAAATATGAGTGTGGTCCATGTCATCCCGAAGATATCTCTCCATTGATAAAGTTCTCCGGTAACCTAAGTCTGTAAGCTACTGGCCCAATCCTCTCAATTATAGGGAATGACCCTACGTACCTTGATTCCAACTTCACTTTATTTCCAAACCAACTAACTCCTTTCATAGGGGATACTCGTAGAAACACCTGGTTCCCCACATTGAACTCTCTTAAGAACATCTTGGCATCAACGTAACTTGTTTGTCTATCCTGAGCAACCCGAATACGACTCTGAATCATCTAAATCCTGACCAAAGTATCCTGAATTACCTTTGGACCAAGTATCTTGTTGTCCCCGACCTCTAGCCAACACGCTGGAGAACCACAAGGCCTATCGTATAATGCCTCAAAAGGCTTTATGCCAATAGTAAACGAGTAGCAGTTATTATTAGCAAACTCCACCAGTGGAAGATACTGCTCCCAACTCCCGCCAAAATCAAGGATACACATTCGTATCATATCCTCTAACATCTAATTTATCTTCTATGTCCTTCCATCTGTCTGTGGGTGATATGCCGAACTCAAACATAACTCTGTACCCATGGCTTCTTGGAAACTCCCCCAAAATTTGGACACAAAAATGTTGTCCCAATCAGACATAATATCAAGGGGCACCCCATGGACTCTCACTATCTCGGTGATGAAGATCTAAGAGCATTGATCCCTAGTATAATCAGTTCGAACTGGAAGAAAATGGGCTGCATTGGTCAACCTATCCATAATTACCCATACGGAATCGTCAGCCCACTATGGTGTGGGCTTCCCTATGATGAAATCGATGGAAAAGCTCTCCCATTTCCACATAGGTATCTCTAATGGCTTTAGGAGTCCTCAAGTTCTCTGATGGTCCACTTTTACCAGTTGAAAAACGGTTTAATTCGAAACAAACTCGGTGATGTCTTTCTTCATTCCAGTCCACCAGTACTGCCGTCTCATATCCTGGTACATCTTATCCCCTCCGGGATGCATCGCAAAACGTGAACCGTGTGACTTTGTCATCATCGCATGTCATAGGTACTACCCCTTTGGAACAACCAAATGTACATTAAAGCGTGAAACCCCATCTAAACCCACGGAATAAGACTCAGCTCCCTCAACTAGAAGTTGAACAATCCGATCCTGACAGAACGTGTAGATTGCCTAAGCCTATATTACTCTGATCACAATCTTGGGTGTAATGGTCATGGAAGACATAAATAATCGGGCCACTGCATCATATTATCCCAACTCCTTCCATACCTTGACCACGTCACCTACTGGCCTTAGGCTCAACGCATCAGCTACTATGTTAGCTTTCCCCGATTGAACAAATTTAAGCCACATACGTTGACGCATGTTTAATTCCCTCCGATTGAACAAATACTACAGTGACTTGTGATCTGTGAACATGTGAAACTTATCCCCCAACAAATAGTGTCTCCATATTCGAAGAGAAAATACGACTGCTGCTAGCTCTAAGTCGTGGGTGGGGTAATTTCTCTCGTGAGGCTTAAGATTATGGGAGGAATAAGATATAGCTTGATCTTCCTATTGAAATACTCCTCCAAGTCCCTATATGGACGCATCGGTATATAGTAAATACGCCACTCCCGGTCTGGGAAGTGCTAGAATGGGTGTTGAAGTCATCCTTTCCTTCAGATCATCGAAAGGCAATTGACAGACATCATCCCAGATAAATGGCACTCCTTTGTGAGTCAAATTTGTCAATGGAATAGCTATCTTCAAGAATCCTCGAATAAACTACCTATAGTAGCCAACTAACCCCAAAAAACTCTACACTTCCGTCGGAGTCCTGGGTTGTCCCCACTCCCTCACCACTGAGACCTTCGTGGGATCCACCGATATTCCCCTATCTGATACGATGTGCCACACAAATTTTACATCTCATAGGAAAAATCCACATTTCAGAAATTTGGCGTACAACTCATTCCCTCGTAAAGTCTGTAAAACCCTACGTAAGTGCTTAACATGCTCCTCCTCGGTCTGTGAATACATCAGGATGACATCTATGAAGACAATGACAAACTAATCTAAGATCTTTCTGAACACTTTGTTCATTATGTCAATAAATAATGTCGGAGCATTGGATATCCTCAATGGACAACCCAAAACTCATAAGATCCATACCTCATCAAAAACACAGTCTTAGACACATCATGCTCCCTGATCCTCAACTGATGGTATCCTAACCTCAAGTTTATCTTTGACAAGAAAGATTCTCCCCTCAGCTGGTCGAATAAGTCATTTATTCTGGGCAACGGATATTTATTCCTTATCGTAACCTTATTCAACTCCCGATAATCTATGCACTGTCATAAGGATCCATGCCTATTCTTCACAAATAGAACTGGGGCACCCTAAGGTGAGGTACTTCGGTGGATGAAATCATATCTCAATAACTGCTCAATCCGATCCCTTAGCTCCCTCATCTTTGCAAGAGCCATATGGTAAGGTGCACGAGCTATCGGCCGAGTGCCTGACGCTAAGTCAATCACAAGCTCTATCTTTCTTCTCGGCGATAGCCCTGGTATATCCTGAAACACATTGGCGTACTCATGAACAACTGGAATAGAATAAAGGGAAATCACAACTCTCGTAGAGGTCGCCTCCTATATATAAAACAACTGGGTAGACAATCCTCCCTCAGGGAAAGGCATCGCCAATAAAAACATATCCTGACTAGGGATAGAAAATACTATGCTCATACTAAAGAAATTGATCATGGCCCTATAGTCGACTAGACAATCCATCCCAATAATAGCATCATACTCGTGCATAACTAAAACAAGCATATCATTCGGTAGGATCAAACTCCCAATCTCTATGCCTACTCCCCGACATATAAGGAAAATCAATGACCCATAGCCCAACGGTGAATCTACACTAGTGACTTTGCTCTCTGCCATGTCTAATAACCAAATGGCACGTGAAAAACTAGTGGCAATGAAACTATGTGAAGCTCCCGCATCAAATAATTTCCACCCCAAAGTCCTCGAAATGAAAAACATACCCTTAATTGCGGGTGGAGCCTATGTGACTGCGGCCTAATGAACGTTGTAGACACACCCATACTATAATTGCCCCTTCTGAACCAGAACTGTTGGAATGGAAGGCAAGGCTAGAACTGGTGCTAGCGGTGGAAGAGAAGTTGGGAAAATTAGCCTTTGGGGCTCATGGTGAGCACCCTGCTGCTAAGGATACTTCCCCTTATCTGGGCATTCAAATCATCGGTGGCAAATCTTGACATAAATAAAATAATTCCCAAAAAAATTTCCCCCTCTCTACCCCTGTTGGCCTCGGCCCTACTGGCCATTGCCACCTCTCCTTTGGCCCTGATGGCCTTTCTAAAATTGCTGTTGGCCCAGATGGCCCTATTGTCCCTACTAGACCTGATGGACATTTTTACACTAGTGGCCATGTCTGAAACCTCCATGTCCCTGATGAAAACCCCCATATCTGAATTTCTTAGAAGGATCCCCATGATGGGAAACATGTTCACTCTGCCTCTGCTGACTCGAGCTGCGTGTGCTCCACTGGCACTACTTCCACCTGCCCTACCCTTATAGTTGGAGTCCCCTTCCCACTTGTTCCCCTTTGCATGAAAATAGCGATCGTGACAATATAGTAAAGTAGCATTAAGTACATCAGTATAAGACTGCAAATAGAGGTTACCCAGAAAATGCTGTCGAATCCTCCAGGTCAAACCATCATTGAACATCTAAATTTTTTTCTCTGGAGTAGGCACCTTAGTTAGTACCAAGTTTAACAATCTAGTAAACTCATCCTCATACGCGGCTACAGTCTTTACCTCTTGGTTGAGGTCTAGTAGTTTCCACCTCATCTCAATCTGAATGGTGAAAGGGAAATACTGCGGTCAAACCGCACCCAAAAGTCATGTATACTCATATCGTCATGATCCTCTGTGGTAGTAGTGGACTCTCACCACTGTAACGCTTCCCCTACTAGCTTAAAGGTAGCTAATATTTTCTTCTGCACATCCGTTCACTCGTACATCTTCAGATGCCTTTGGATATTTATCTTCCATTGGATAGTTGTAACCACATCAGAACACCCTGTGAACCCTCGAGGATGAACCTTTTAGAAGGCATCCTTAAATCGCTCCCATATGGAAGGGAATGCATGAGCTAGTGCTGGCGCAACCACTTGTGCCTGTGGTAGGGACTGCTGAACCACAGCTAGTGCTGCGTAAAATGCCTAAGCAATAATGTTAGTAACCTCGACGGCATTTACTGTACCATGAGCTGGTGCTGGCTGAGGCTCGGGATGGGCATTTGTAGTCCTAGGTGCACATCTGGGAGGCATCTAAAATGAGAACTAATTTATAAGTCCACTATTATCAAATATCAAATAGCCGAAGACGTAAACACATAATCCAGAATGCAACAATCCTAATAATAGAGCTCTATATTAAAGAAAGCTAAGCTAAAAGCATAATATGCTGCAAAAATCCAAAAAGGCTATAGAACCTGACTCTCTGATACCACCTCTGACACTCCGCCTTATTAAATACCGGGTAATCAATCCTTTATTAAATTAATTCAGAATATCCAGTTGATTCAGAATATGCATCACTGTCGAAAAACTTTATTATTAACACTAACCACCTAATATTTAAAAAGGTTAATCTCAAAGTTTCTATTAACAGTACACCAAATCCTGCAAATGGTCACACCCAGTGGATCGCGGACTTGGGCCGTGACTAGCTGGTTGCGAACTTGGGCTGTGACCCACTCAATATTTGGCGTGACCATATTTATTCCCACACTAAATTATCGATGCTCTGGAAGTTGTCAGAGACAAAATCCCTGACCACTGTGGGTCACGGACTTGGGCTGTGACCAGGTCGTGACCATCTTGGCACCGAAATTCCCTCCAAGCTTGGTCGCAGAGGGGTCACGGCCCAAGTCCGTGACCCATGGCATGACGAAGAAGATAGTACACACATTGAGGGTCACAGCTTAGGGCCATGACCATTTTTTAGTATAGGTCCCGACTATAGGTCGTGATAATACCTCATTCAAACACTAGGGTTGATCAAAAAGTGTCGCACATCACAGATTAAGGGTCACCGTTATGAGCCATGACCATTTCTTGGTATGGGTCATGGCTATGGGACGTGACCATTTATTGGTATGGGTCACGGATATGGGCCGTGACCATAACTCAATCAAGCATGGAAAATGGTCGCGCATGGTGGGTCACGACTCTAGGCCATGACCAGGTCTAAAGAACCCAACTCTGCCATACCTTCGTTTTAAGGGTCGCGCGTATGGGGTCACGGCTATTGGCCGTGACCAGTTCTAGGTATTAACAAAAAAGAAAAGACCCGCCCCGCCCTACTTCTTCTTATTTCATTTATTTCATTCGGAGTAAGGCCGCTGCTTCTCAGTGCGACTTTGAGTTGGATTTCGGTTGGATTTGCAAGGGTTAAGCTATTTTAGTTGGTTTGCATTTGGATTAACCCTAGTATGTATTGATTCATTTTAATTTCATTTGGATTTGTGATTTCTATCTAAAGCCCTAATTTCGGTGTATGTATGTGTATATTTACGTTTGTATGTGTGTGTATATATAGATTTATGTTTTTATATGTGTGTATGTATCGGTTTATGTTTGAGAATACTACAATAATTTGGATATTTCTAGACTTAGGCTTAAAAACATGGCGTTAGAGGGTGAAAACCCAAAACAGCCCCCGAACGACCTCGTGGGTGTCACCAACACCTCCCACGGGACCAATGTAACTCGTAGGAACTGACTATGCAGCCGCATGACTCCCAGTTTGAGAATAAGATAGTAATTTTCATATTTCTAGACTTGGGCATAAAAATATTGATATGTTGATAATTTTAACTCATATATGCAATTTTTCAGCTTGATTAAATTTTTTGTAAAAATACTTGGTTACTATTTTTTTTTGTAGCCTATGATTTGCAGGATTTTTGCACATGGAACAAATAAAGGAGGCAATGGTTTACAACATGAAGATTGTTTATATGCTGTGGACATTCCGGATTATGTTTTTTATATGTTACAGTCGTACGGGCTTTTATTGTTTAGTTTTATGGCCACGCGAGCTTTTATAATTTGATTGTTGAATTTTATGTCCGTGCGGCCTTTATAATAAGCAGGTTTTACATTTACATGGTTTGGAATGTCAAGAAAATAGAGGAAACTCTGCCCAATTTTTTTGGTCTCTAAATTATGTGTAATATTTTTATGTTTGTATATATATTTGTTTATTAACAACGTTCGCGATTCACAATTTGTGATTGTTTTATTGTTTTTCCAATAATAAATATTTGTAACACCTCGTACGCGTCCAACGTTGCACGTAGCAATCGTCGGTGCACTCACAGGACCCCCAATTTTAGGATTGGACAAAAAAAATACATTTTTTTAAAAATTATACTTAAATATGGTCATGGACTTTATCCTTGACCATTTTTATTTTTTTCGTCACGCATAAAAATGGTCGCGGCCAAAGTTTGCGACCATTTTTTTTCCTTTTTTTCGTCACGGTTGTGGGTCGCGACCCAAGTCCGTGACCAATTTGTCACGGTTGTGGGTCACGAAATTGGGCCGCGGCCATTTTTTTCATTTTTTGGTCACGGTTGTGGGTCGCGAACTTTGGCCGCGACCAATTTGTCATGGTTGTCGGTCACGGATGAGGGCCGCGACCAATTTTTTTTATTTTCTTGTCACAGTCATGGGTCGCAGACTTTGGTCGCAACCAATTTGTCATTGTTGTGGGTCACGGATGAGGGACGCGACCCATCATGGCATGGGTCATGGCCCAAGTCCGCGACCATATGTCGTGACCCTTCTGGGCCGTGACCAATTTTTGGTCATGGACTTGTGCCGCGACCCACGAAATTGATCGTGCTCGAAATTGTCACGGTCCAAGTCCGCGACCCACCGTTTTGGTCAGGGATTTTGGCCATGACTAATTGCTAGTTTTGGTGCAGTGTAATTATCATAAAACCAATTTATCCAATTACTAATTATACACCATTCACAACAAATCTCGTTTGAATTAAAATGACTAATATAATAAACATGACTGGAGTAAACATATCCAATCTAAATCTCCATATAATGATCCAACAAAGTAAATCAACAACTGAAATGAATAATTAAAATAAATTTATAAGTCTCTGACCGTCTGAACAAGAAAAAGAGGCAAAATGCCCTAACTGAAATAGAGAAGCTGAATATGCAGGAATGAGAATCAAAGAGGCATCTACTACCAAGTCCTGTAAACTGAAATAAAGAAGCTTAATATGAAGGAATTAGAATAATAGAGGAGTGTACTACCAGGTCCAATAACTTACACAACAGTTATTGCTCTTCGAATGAATGGAAATCCTATCCATACTATCCCTGTGGCTGGGCACCTAAAATAATTTGACAAGAGAAAAGATTTTTAATAGACAGGTCAGAGCCCGAGTTGAAAATAGTTTAAAAATTAGCAAGTGTTTAAAATGCATTAAACAATAAATATTATATCCATGTTATTTTCTCGTGCCCTCACTTGAGATCCTCACCTCTCACCTAATGTCCTCACCTAGCGTAGACTCCTAACCCCTCCTATTCACGCTATCCCACTTATCTAACCTGGACGAAGTCCTTTACTGAAATGTCTAAGTCATTGTACTTAATTATAACACCCGAATAATACAATCTTATAATCTTAACGCTAACTTAATCGGATCTAATTAACTCATTAATCATTCAAGTTCTCACATTGCTGATTAATATTAAGTATTGTGGTCTTTATCATCTACTAAACAACACAGTAGAATAATCTCAAGTGTGTGTGTATATATATATATATATATATATATATATATATATATATATATATATATATATATATATATATATATATATATACACACACTTATAC
This sequence comes from Sambucus nigra, assembly GCA_949130495.1. Lineage (NCBI taxonomy): Eukaryota > Viridiplantae > Streptophyta > Magnoliopsida > Dipsacales > Adoxaceae > Sambucus > Sambucus nigra. The sequence goes on along the minus strand of OX422215.1, from coordinate 91,192,702 downwards.
GGCACCCTAAAAAGGCCAAACCTGCGGTGCATACATACTCTGCTATCATTCTCGATACATCATGCACGTAAGGACTACGAATTCCGAATTACATTGGAATCTCATTAACACATATCATACACAATGGAGGCGAACATAGTTCCCAGCCCAAGGGCTACGCACATACCTACGCACCCATCTGACCGCAAACATATCAACTCACAGATAAGTCTTTCCCAGACCTACATCCTGTGGTAGTAATCTAAAATCTCCTCAAAGGTTCATCAAGAGAATATTGTCCCATTACTAAGACCTCCCGTGATAGAAAGTATGGTAGGTATGTCAAAGACATAAGAATTCACGCAATAGGTACACACAACCCATATAATTAATAGGATCACACCACCTATATATTTCAGATTTACACGAGTTATCGATCTTACAATGTTCACAATATCTCACCATTACTACTATTCTCTCTAACATAACACATCACTTATAATGAATATCACTAAGGAGTTCCTCTTATCCTTATATACACCTAAGACCATATTAATAGATTAAGAAATACGTTTGTCCTACATATACTTGAGTCATTCATAGTTCTCGAATTATTTTCACTAAATTCCAGCTCACCCCGTCAATTCCCAGAATTCTTAAATCTCATTCGAAGTTCCTAGTATCTCGCGAATGCACTTCAAATGAAGTAAGTTCTGAATTCTCGTTGGATTTCTCATTGGATTTTCGTTCGAACGACTTTCCCTTTTCCCAAGTCGTTCGATCGACTTTTGCCCAGCTCCTCTTCCACCATAGGAAATCAACATTTTTGCCCATTTTTGTTCACCCAATTCACAATAAACTTCATCCAACTAACAATTAACAATCCTAAAGCCATTTTACATACATATAAATGATCCCTAATATCTTTTAACCATCAAATCTTATATATGGGTGAAGGAATTTAATCAACTGACAAAAACCCTAATTTTTTTATCATCAATAATTTTATTTAATCAAAACCTAAAATTAAATTCATTTTCCTTAATGTAATATCCAAGATTCGTAGCCTCTACATATAGTATTTCATCTACAATCAATTTTCTATCCAAAACTTGATTAACACTTCAGTTTTCAATCCAAATTTCATCATAATATGTGTATATCATCAATTCTGCACTAACATGTGTAATATATGCACTAATTTAAAGCAAGATAACCACTTAACATGTTGATAAGGTATGAATCATTGAATGAAAGTGGTATAGATGTGTTCCTCTCTTCCCGATTTATAGGTTGATGGTCTTTTTAGTGAAGGATGGTTGGTTTTGATCTTGGGGATCTTAGAATTCCCTTCTTCTTCTTCCTCTTGGACTCTCTCTTTTTCTCTACTGATAAAACCTAAATTCTCTCATGTATGTGAAGATATAATCCTCCCAATTTTCGTCCATTCATTTGCCTAAATTTTTCAAAAGATAAAAATACCCCTCCGGGGTGTCGGTTTGGCCCCAAAATATCCGAAAACCCAAACTGAACCCCCGAGTAGGCTTTTCTGAATATTTCGACCCTTTCGGATATGTTGGTGTACTCAAAATGACCATTTGGACGATGTATAATTATTTTACTTCTTATCTTACTAATTTATTCCCGACACGACTCACACGCGCATCCCGTCTTAATTTCCATAATTATCATATTTTTCACTCACAACAGCATTAATATTTTCATGATCATATATCACTTTACTCACTAAGTAATATTCAATATAACTTATATCAATAAGTACTAACTTACATCACACTAGTAATTATTTAAGTAAATCTGAATTAATTATAAATAAATTTCCCATTTAAGTCGATTAATCCCATAATTAAAATCATTAAAAAATATGGGGTATTACACATGACATGGAACTAGATAGACTGTCAGCATAGGTTGTACCATGTGGGTTACCCGTGGTACCCTTTTACCTTACACATAAGACTTGGTGAAACTTGTGTCATATCAGCACCATCTCCACCTCCAAAAATACCGATCAATTCCTCTGTACAAACCCTATAAATACCCTCCCTCGCCGCAGTAAAACTCATCCCAACTGAGAGATTTTCCAATGTAAAAGTTTGAGAGTTTTTTCATTTCTATTATTTTATGCTTGAATGTTTGCTTATTGAATTTGATTATGTTTCTTCATGTATATAGAATGGATTTATGCTTTTACATGTGATAGTTAATGTGAGTGTGCACTGAAACAACTCAAAAACTAGAAAACACCACTAAAGTTTGAGCTTCAATAGTGGATTCTACTTCCTTGGCTCTGAAGTAGTTTTAAAGCGAGGTAAGTTAAACTTAGGTTCTCGGGAGCCTATTCAAGGTTTAATCGAACCTAGAACATGTTTTAATGCCTAAAATCGAAGCTTGAAATTTTCAGGCCTAAAATTTTTAGAAAACAAATTCAAGAGTTTTACTTGGCCAAAGCCCCTCAAAGAAGGCTCGTTTTGCTATATTTTCAATATTAAACAAAAGCATTATGATGCCTGAAGAAGAATCATGGCTTTCAATCACTTATGTTTAGTCAATCTTTTTTAATTTTTACAAAAACTCAATAGCTCAATTTATCCCGCCAAAATTCTTGAAACCAATATTGTCGGATTCCTTCTTAAAAATTAAGAATTTTTCATTCAATAACCAACATAAATGGATTACTAAAATGTCTCAAATTTATGGTCAAAGTTTTTATACCCGAAATTCAAATGGTCGAAGGTTGACGATGATTCGATTACACCCGCGTGAGTGAGAGTCAAACCTAGCGCGTGAAATATTTGACTGTGTGCAGGAGGGCACGTTTCGACGCCGAAAAATATGGTTTTTTACCAAAAAATTTATTGTTTAATTCTGAACAAAATGGAATATTACATCACCCTGTTTGGATCCCTGGAAAGCATTTTCTCAAGAAAACAATTTTTTAAGTTTAAAATTAGGTTTCAATTTTTCACAAACCCCCCCGGCCAGTTTTCCAAGTATTTCAAATCACCCCCAAACATTTTTTACAAATTTCTTAGTTAAGATAAAGTTGTTTTGTACCTTCTCATTAAATCCAAATCCAACTTTAAATATGTAGAAAAACTATTTTACAAACTTTTCAATATTTTACTTTATACCCTCTAAATATTTTTACACCCAAACTTCTTACAAGTTAGTATCCTACAACATCATGTAAAAATTCTTTCAGGTTTATATGACCTACTTACACTCTTCAGGATTTCAGACCATCCAGTCGACCCTAGTGAAGTAGACGCACAAACTCAAAATTCGTAAATTCAAAGTAGGTGAGTTTAATTTTAGTATTAAACATATCGCGCTTATGTCTTTCATAATTACTGATTGATATATTACTCTATGATAATGTTGAGCTCATATTTTAGATATGAACTCATTTGTGCAGTTTATGTTTATTCTATATATTAATTCTCTTAATATTTCAGTTACCCTTAAAACTGACAAACCGTTATAGCTTATGACTTTAGTAAAAGCCACAAAACTATTTTATTTACCCTTAATTGTGTTATAGCCCAGCAACCTACTACAATAATTTCATATCACCCTACAATTTATGAACCTTATCAGTGAAACCCCCAGTAGCATATGTTACGATTCAGGGATTAGTGTAATACCCCGCATTTTTAACGATATTTATTTATGGGATTAATTAAATTAAATATGAATTAATTGAGAATTAATCCGGATAAAATACTAACGAGATGTGAGTTGGTATTTTATTATAATGTGTATATATGGCAATATATGAATATTGAAAATATTGAAATTGTCGCGAGGATGAAATACGACAATTTGGAAAATTTTGTCAGGACGCGCGTGACAATCGCGTCAGGAATGTAATTATTTGAATTAAAAAGTGAATTTTATTTTTATCAACCGTAAGGTCATTTTGAGTGCGCCAACGAGTCCGAAAGGGTCGAAATAGTCAGAAAACACTAGCCGGCGGTTTAGTTTGGGTCCCAGGGCATTTTTAGGCCAAACCGGCAACCCAAAAGGGTAGTTTGGTAATTTCGGAAATTTGGTAATTAAAATCCACGAAAATCAGACTTTAATTATAACTTATCATTAAACCCACTAACCCATTTTCAACCCCAATCTAAGTAGTGGGCTACGGGAGAAGTTAAGAAAATATTTTTAACTTGCCAAAAACCAACCCCCACCTCCATTTTCATCTTGTGAGAAGAACTTGTAGAGAGAGAGAGAGAGGAGAATTATGGAGAGAGAGAGAGGAATTAAACCATCTCCAACCAACAACAAATCTGAAGAACATAAGGAAAGTGATTTAGTTACAATTAACTCAATGAATGTGTTCTTCCATGTTTAGTGTAATTATCGAATTTTATCTTGGAAGATTGATATAGACCCATGAATTTGAGGATTAAAACTATGAACTATCTTAGGAATTGCATGTAGACATATTCTGGACGAATTATCAATTCAAAATATAACCCTTGATGATCTAAAAACGGATTTAAGAAGAGATTTATTAATGTTCTTGAAAGAAATAGAAAACTAGGGTTCTTGATGAAGTTTTGATCCAAATAAAGCCCTTGGTTGACGAATTATTGGTTTTAGAACGTTAACAATGTTGTAGGATGGTTGTATGATGATATTATAACGTTATATTAGAGTTTCATGCATTATAATGGAGTTTTGGGATGATTTGAGGACTGCAAAACGAAGCAGTCCGTAGCCTATCTGGTGCAATCGATCGATCGACATTCATCAGTCGATCGATCGATCGATGCTCAAGGTCGATCGATCGACCTTCCCAGAATGAGTAAAGTTTTCCCTAGTTAAATTTTAATGATGTTAACCCTTAGAAAATTATTGTTGGATACTTTATGAATATCCTTAGACTTAAGGAAGACCAGTAGGTATGGTTATAAAATTTGGACGTTAATTAGAATTCAATTTGAGGAATTATTCTAAAATCTAATGAAATTCGATGAGTGAGATAATATTAGGATTAAAGGAGTAAATTTGAATGATGTGATGAAATAAGGTTTGGGGCAGAAAGGACCTTAAGAATAATGATGTTATATGTGGGAATAATAGGAAACTTAATAATCCCTTTGAGATAAGTCTTAAGTACAAGAAACTATGACGTGAGATGTGTCGACAGCCTACATTATGTATTATCGGAAGACTTAAAATGTATAAAATTGGAATAATGGTATAAGGATGTAGAATATACTTTTATTATATTGAGTCATCTAAGATGTGTGCATGCTTAGTATATGTATATGATTTTATGTGTATGACATACCTACCATACTTGCTATCACGGGAGGTTTACATTCGCTTAGAGCCATCTAATCTTTATGTTGCCCGGATTTAGATTGGTACCTCGAGGACATAGGTCAGATAAGGACTTATTGGGAAGTTAATAATAATGCTGATCGTGGGAGCGTAGGTATGTGCGTGACCCATGTGATGTGACTGTGTCCACCTCCATTGTTCGTGATTGTTGTTATCTGAGAACGATTCCGGAGAGATTCGAAATGCATAATCCTTATGTGCGTGATGTACCGGGATGGATGGCAGAGTATGTGCGCACCATAGCTTAGTCTCGAGGTGCTTGTATTGTATATTTATGATGTGAATAATATACGGTTAAATGAACAGACTTGTCATGTTTAATTATGAGAATAATTTATAGTAACTCCTTAAGAAGATAAATAAGGAAATAACCTCCCGTAAATGGTAATGCTAATAAGTGAGAATCCGAGTTTAAGTAAAGCTATCTATTTAAGTGATAACGTTGGGAATTCATATTATGAATCGAGTAGTTGGGCTAGAACTTATGACGGTTTAGTTAGATATAAATAACACATGAATAGGTACAGTAACGTTAGGAGTGCACAGTTAGACGAGAGGTGAGTATTTCATGTGAGAGCACGTCCTAACATGTATTTTGCATTCATTGTTTTAAATGTTATTAAAGAACTTGTTGTTTTTAAAATACTCTCCACTTTCGGGCTCTGACCCGTTTGCTTTCAAATCTATTTTTGTAAAAACCTTTTTATGTGCCCAGCCACAAGGACACCATGCATAGGATCTCTATTCAGGTGAAGAGCTGTAGCTGTTGTGGAAGTTACAGGGCTTTTCTAGTAGATGCCACTTTTCTAGTCTTGACTCCATATTCAGTTTCATCATTGTAGGGCATGTCGCCCATTTCTTTAGAGACATTTTATATTTCAGTTATTCAGACTTTGGTTTGTATTTAATTCAGGATGTAGACTTGTTTTATTTATTAACATTTTGGGATTGTTGTGAGGAGTTTTTCCTCCAAACTTATTATTATTTGTTGGTTATTCTATTGCTTCTTTATAGTGAATGATTATGCTATTCTTTCATAATTCTTTTATTGCATGTTAATCATATTTAATTTAAAATTTGACAACTTACTTTTTAAATACTAGGTGGTTAGAAATCATTAAAATGTTTTCGACAGCGATGCTATTAACTGAACCAATTTGGCATTTTGTATCAATTTAATAAAGGAGTAGATACCCGGTATTTAATTAGTCGGGGTGTCACAATTAGATCCATACATACCACGGTAATTCTAATTGGCCTGTAGGACTCTGATCTTGACTGTCTAGTTTTTACTTGCTTCATATGTATGAGTGCCACTGTGGCTAAGTGTGCCAAGCTTTTATTATGATTACTATTCCTAACTTTTTTTGGGATTTCCTGTCCAAGTATGTATTATGGGTTGGGCGATATTGTAATGGTATGTCTATGCAGCTGATCTCCTATAACTGATAATGCATGGGTTATCTTGTTATGGTCTGAACCCTTATCTTGTTACACTCCACCATATCATTCATTTTCATATCATTAAATGCCAGTATACCCCTGACAGTTCTATGCTATTTCAATTGCCTCTTGATTTTTGTGACATCAATATTAAGTCCAATTACTCTCTAACAATACATTTTCTCCCAACCTTGTATGAAAATAAAAATTACCTACTTGGCATTCATGCTTAATTATTTTCCTTCTAGATGGATAATAAAGCTGAAGAAGCTGAGATACCTCCATCATGTCTAGACTTGTATTATATTTTACCTCGAAAAATCTTTTCAATTATGTACATATGGATGGTAGTAGAAAAATATGGAAGTCCTCATTGGAATATCTACACCGCAACTTATCAGCTCTTACAATTCCAGAATGTTTTTTACTAATTTGACCTTATATGGGGCATGTACGAGTGAATTATCTATTTTTGTTTATTTCAGGCTCAATTATGTAACAAGATGCTAGGCATCTCCCTAGTAAAAATCTTTTAATGTTTGTTGCCTTTGATTTATTTGTTATATTTATTTTACTCTTTACTTACCAAATATAAATGTACAATTCACGGATGCGATATAATGCATCCTAAGTATGAATTTCAGCTTAACATTAATTAAATTTTATGTCTAGTGATTGAAGTATTAACATGATAACCTAATTGAACATCAAGACAGAGTCACATTTCAAATTTAATATATGATTTTTTTCTTGACAGTTTTTTTGTATGTTCTTATCAATTTATACAACAAGAATTTAAAGATGGAACATTGATCTATTTTTTTCAAGTGATGTTGTAGAGAAGTAAAATGCAAACCACTCTTTGTTTGTACCTAGGTGAGAGTGATATACTTTGTTTCTCGATAAAGTACTATTTAAAGTATGCTACGTTTCATGGCTAGAACACTTCATTTACTTAATGCATATGTATTTTACTTTCCAATGAGCATAATCTTAAAGAATGTTATGATTTTTGTGTTGTAATATAACTTTTACATGTTAGAAAACTAATGTTTCAATGTTATTTTCCAAGTCTTTCATAAAATTATTTTTGGAACATTGTGCCTTGTTTTTGCTCACTGTATATGGCAATATTATCAGCTTCCATGGGTGTTTTAATTATGTTCGAAGCGAAATGTTTATGAAAATTGATAGTCTTATAGACATAATGTATCTCAATGTTCTTAAAAACTTTATTACTATGGTCCTAAGTTATTGTTTTCTTCCACTTTTAGTAACTTAATGTGTATTATTTTTAGATGATATCCATTTTAAAGTCTAATGGGAATGTTAGTGAAGTTAATATCTCCTATCCTATAGTATGTATTTCAGCGAGTTTTTGTTAGGACAATGTCTCAATGGTGCATTGTGATTCTTTCAATGTTAACATGTACGTATTTTTATCTTATCAAGCCATTAGCATTAAACTATGGTTTCTTTGTTTGCATGTTTTACCCATCCATCAATATATACTTCTTCTATCAGTAAGCTTATTTACTTAATTCTTGACATGATTGATAAGTTTCTTAACAATATTATTAATTCTAAAAACTAAACTATGGTTCTTAGATTTTGATTCTATTCTTGAAGCAACAATTAACATAGATATTTACCTGAATGCGATATTGGACATGATTCACGTGGCTCTCCATTTATAGAGTTTTTTGTGCGTATTAATGAAACCCCTGTGCTAGAGGTTGAAAAATTCTCTGTTACTGAGCCCTATGTTATACAATCTCCCAAGACTGTGCTTCATACTATTGTGCCCCTCCTCCCCAAGGTACTCATAATAGATATTGTACAAATAAATGAGTGAAAAACATCGACATGAATCTTCACAAATATAAAATGAAGTGATATGAATATTCACAAATATGAAAATTGTCAACACACGTCATAATATCACGAAAAATGCTAAGATTGACAATATTCAAATATAAAAGGATTCAATACATATATCAATGACGTATAAGACATAACTCTACATAAAAAACTATTTAAAAGAACTAGAGAAAAATGAAAAAATTACTAATACACATTATAACCATACTAATAGAAAAAATAAATTAAATTTTCATTTCAAATCCTCATTCGTCCTCCATGTAATCTCCGTAGTCACCGATATCAAGAACACTTGTGATAATTATTGAGCCTTCGATGCCTTATCTCACCCAAGAAATGCAATGACCTTCATCCAACTCTTGCATGATAAATGGTTCGACATGAGGGATTATAATTCCTCTTCAGTGGCTAAATATCTATTAAACTTGTCTCTTGGTGTCCTTTGAACAACAACATTCCAGTATAGTTCTAAAGGATCTTGTACATACCATACTTTTTCAGCTTAGGATGATAGGATGAAATTTTCATGGCTAACTCGATTATCTTTGTAATAAGTGTTTGAAGTTCACTACTGTAAAGTTAAACTCAACTACATTTTTTCCCATTCAATTATAACCCCCAATTACATTTGACAAACAAAAACTTCGTTCCATTAACGTACTGAAATTCAATGATGTCTTCCAACTCTCCATAAAATATAATATCCCTTAAAATTGGGTTTCTGTCTCAGTGACTCGCACAACTCATTTGCCTTGATTTTAGAATAACACCAATATTATGAGTTTTCTGACAAATATCTGCCTTACTTATTCATAATTGAAAATATTTAACAACATAATAATGTAATCATGAATAATCTATGATTGGACCTAAGTCCAAACTCTAAATTTCGCTAGATATTTAAAAACAAAACGAAAATTAATTAACAATGCATGCAACTCTTAATATAATTAGAGGCCTAACATAAAGACAATTACTTCCATGGTCCTTAAACCATGTATGCAAATTTTCATTATGAATGCGTCAAACATGATGTTATTGTAAATATTGAGGATATTTACTTGAAAGTTCAACAAGGTGTTTTATGTAAAAATGTGAAAAATTATATATCAATTTCAATGTGATGTTATATGTAATTTCATTATTTCTAATGACTAACTTACTCAATGTATGGTGCAATGACATTAGTGTTGGAAAGAACATAACGACAAGCCTATGTATACATCTCAAGTTCAAGTATAAATTGATTTTTTTCTCCAAAGAACGACCAGAGTTCTTTCCTCTATCCTCATTCTTGATTGGTCAGCTAGACTTAGTTTTCACATTATCATCAAGTATCTCAAACAAAAAGTCACACATTATTGCATAGGAACCGATTTAGCAATTTAGTCTTTAGGATGAGAACGATTGCATATAAAGAGTTTTAATGCATAAATGTATCGTTCAATGGGGTACATCCATTGGTATAGCACTGAGCCAAAAATCAGTAGTTCATCTGCCAAATGAATTCATAAGTCCTCCATCACATCAAAGAATCATAGTAAAAATATTTTCTCAAGACTACAAAGAGTAAGGGTCATACGATCCTTAAATTTTACTATCTTAGCTAGAGTATTAACACTTCAGTGTAATATTGAGAAACAATTGCTTAATTCAATTATGTATTTGATAACATGTTTTGGAAAGACTCTTTGTATAGCTACAGGAAGAAGTTTTTGCATTAAAATGTGTTCTCAGGTCACTTTATTCCCCATATGCTTCACCCTTGAAGGTGCACACATCCTGAGATATTATAAGAATAACCATTAAGAACTCTTCCATCTCATAGAACTTCAAAAAAAAAATTCTTTCTCTTTATTTCTCATTGTAAACTAAGTCGAAGCTATATACTCTAAATTTTCCCCACATGGTTAAGGATGTAGATCTTGCCTAAATTTTATTATCTGAAGTCTATCCTTGTCTTCAAGTTGTTTTTTATTTTACCTTTTATTCATAACACTGTAAACAATACATTATTGCACACAATCTTTTCAATATAGATTACATCAAGATTGTAGCGAATTACATTATTCTACCAATATGAAAATTCAAAGAACATACTCTTTTTCTTCTAATTTAGTCTTATTTTCTGAACTGCATTTTTTGTTGATTTAGCATCCTCCTTCTCAATTTGTTCTCTTAACCTATTTTTGAACACATCTTCTTTCATGTATTTAGTTTTCAATGTGAAGGTCATTTAATTATTGCAAAACTTGTGATATTGATAACTTACGAGCTGGAGGGCTCATATCAACCTTCCCATTAACGGATGATTTTTCTTTTCAAAACCTATATCATTGAGGTAAGAACCGACAACGTCCCTAATAACAAAACTTACCACCACTTATCAATCGCATCGCTTGATGAACCTTGTTACAATACCAACATGTGAATTCCCCTTTTATGCTCCATTAAGATAGCATGACATATGCAGGGAAATCACTGATTGCCCATAACAGTTCTCTATGTAGATGAAAAAATTATTTACTTGATGCATCATAAGTGGGGCTAGCACAACAGGCCAAGTATTGCGAGTAATCATGTTACTGAACAGATTGAATCCGTTGGTTGCTAGACCAAGTCTAATGTTGCAACTATAATTTGAAAAATAAGTGTTTCTCTTGTAAAATGTTTTCCAAGAAATATAGTCTACATCATGCCTCATTACAACTTCATTTATTCATTCCTTTGCATGCTATTTCATTTGCAGAGTGATATATAATCAACAAAACAATCTTTCCAGTTCTGACTTTAAGGGGAAATGTCTTATATTTTTTACTGCCACTTTTAAACTTGGGTTTCTCTGTTCACCAAGATCAACATCATTGATCCCATCCTCTTTATATATTAAACCCTCACTAATGTCACAGTTATCCCGATTCTGTGCCATTAGGACAAGCATCCTAAGTTTGATAATTGAATCTAAAATTCGTAGTTATCTTATTGTCGAAAGATTTAGGAATTTTTTCATTAGGTAATGATTTCCTCAATCATACCAACAACATTGTAAAATAATGATTTATCCACTCATTAATTTTCTTTAGGTGCAAGAGCTCAACTAGGAAAGGGATTTCTGTGATACCCTTAGGATAATTCTCACACCAATAATTTTCTGCTCATTTTAAAAGTTTAAAATATGTTAGCTCATTTTCATTAGACCCTACAACATCTTCAGTTGTTGGTTCAACATTTCACACATTATCCTCCATATGTGGAATCCATTTTACCTCATAAACCATCGATGTCATGTCATCTCCTGAATTTGTTTCGTATAACATATCTTCAACCATATGATCCCTTATATTTTTATTGTTATTTGAATCCCCATAGAACTCCCCATGGAAAATTCAATTCTTATAAATCCCTTCAAAACCATACATTTTTATCTGATCCTTCAGAACTTATAGGTTGTTGTAGAATTGATTTAAACTTTTTTTACATGGACATTTGATATGTGATATGTGCGTGTTCTTATTCATATAAGGAAAGGATATAAAAGTTTTAACTCCATTAATCTATGAATGTGAGTTCCTATCACCCTACTCAATCCAACTCTTATCCATAATAACTCCCAATGTTTAATCCAATAAGACCCTTCATCAAATGTAAGAGGGACTTGTTTTTTTAGTCTTACTTTTAGTAAGGAGAAATATATATGTGGAGCCAAGCACCCTTATAAATAGTTTCATTGAGCAAAAAACAAAAATATAAAGTATATAATTATATATTTTTTGACATCAACAATATCATTTACAAACCCTATAAATAACATTAAATACGTATCATATAAACACATGCCCTTAGATTTAAACCATTTCCAAGATTAAAAAAATTATTCTTAAGAGGGGGGAAATTATGTAATTAATATAAGGAGGGGGTATATATGTACTTTTTCATTTCATGTCACACTTGTACTCAAATGAGGTATATATATTATATTATGTAGAATGTAGAAGGTTTATTATAAAACCTGCCATTTCTAGGTATCTTATTTTGGGACTATTTCCTTAGTAAGGTACAAAAAGAACTTTAGTAGTACATTTGAGCATACATAGAAATACTAATGCATCAACAATTTAAAAATATGGGGTGCCTCGTGTACCAATTAGAAGAGGACACATATATGCACATACCAACATGAATGAGGTCATCCTAAGCATATAACTTAGTCATCCCCAGATAGAGGTCGGGTCAACCACTATTGACAGATCATTTAACCTCGTTAGCTGCCACTATTAGTTAACAATATTAGTTAACTCTATTATATCAATCATGTACACCGTGACTGGATTCCATCAATAATATTTATTACACGTACACATGGATGAGATATGAAAATATTATCCAGCATGTGCCAATAACTAACTTGTGATTATTTTCTCACCCTATATCTAAAGCGTGTGTTCACCTAACCTATAAAGGTAGGTAAATTGGAACTCTCTTTTCTCTCTCATCTAGAAACATATAAATACCACACACCACCTATACTTGGGCGGATCTAAGTTTTTCCTTACTGTTATGCTGCCCAACTCTAGAGAGAACTTGAGAGTTTAATTATTGTACTTGGCAATGGATTTTTCATAGTAAATCAATACAATCAAAACAAAACATGTGGATGCAGACACATTTTTGGGGCAGAACCACGTAATTTCGATTCTAATTCTCTTTATATTGTCTCTTTATTATTTTCGTTAGTGTTTGTATTTCAGTTATATAGATCTCTTATTTTTTATTATCGGTTAATTAGTATATTCAAACAAAGATAATTAGTGTATCAATTTTAGTCAATAACAAGTTGGAATCTTCTGTGGGAAATGGTTGGTCATTGTCTCTTTCCACCATTTTCATTTAGTAAGGCTCAATGATACCCAATTTCAGTGAACCCTTACAATCCAAATAAGTTGGGATTCATATGATTTGAGCTCTTTTATAAGAAATTTCAATTTGATTCATAGTAATTCCTTCGATCCTCATTTAGATCTTCATATTTCTACCTTAGATTTACATTTCCTCTAATTCGATTCCACTTTTATTATGGTACTTTGTCTTCTTCATAATTTAAATTATGAATGTATGAAAACCTCGAGAGCATTAGAGATGAAGAGGGAATTCCACCCTCTACACCGATTAGTTTTGGGATTTACAGGGATTCCTATAGAGCCCGGCTACGAGCTAAGAGACTATGAAAAAAAATATGAAGTAGTTCATGCAAGGCATTCGAGCAGGGAAAACATGCTAAAACTGAACTGAGTTACGCTAGTAGTTGGGTAAAACTCACACCAAAGTCATGATATGCCACCTCCAACACCATACAGGGACATGAGATAGGCTCAACAAGAACGAGAAGTTGAAAATCCCATAAGATTGGATTTAGTTTCTCGTGGCTAAGGAAGTAGGTCTAGAAGATCAGGATCCAATCTGGGAGATCAATCCTATAGGATAGGGAGAACATCAAATTTCTGATGAATAGTATATAATGATGATCGGACTTACCCAATGGATCAGCTAAGTGTGTTGGAGAGGTGCAAAAGATACTATACTTTATATTGATTAGGCCAATAGTAGCGCGATGACATATGTTCAGAGTTCCTAGAAAGGCCTGGGAAAATAAGGAAGAGTCCTGGAGATTTGACACTATAAGGATCACATGGTCCATCAAATCTATACGGAGTGTGAGAGACTCGGCTAGTTATGAGCACACTTCAAATAAAGAAGCGAGCTCAATTGAGATATACAGATGAATTGAGAAGACTACTAAATCCAAATACTAAGAGAAGGATCATCCCTAAAAGGGATCAACTCAATTCTTGGAGGATCAGTTCGGAGATCTGATAAAGAACCATTTGTAGAGGGGTTACATCCAAGGATCTCCATTATCGACATCTATAAAGGGTTATTCTTCCAAGATACGATGGAAAGTTATATTTAATGCTTCACATAGAGAAGTATCGGGATTTTTCTCACATTTACTTAATTCCTGACGAGATGAAGTGTAAGGCCTTCTGCAGTTTTTTGATTAGTTCAGCCCAAATGGTACAATGGGCTCCCAAGATGGCAGATCTACAACTTCAATAAGCTAGATGAATTATTTGTAAATAATTTATGTTTCATCACCAAGCTAGGGAAAATGGTGGGTCACTTATTATACATCCACTAAAAGGAGGGAAAAATACAAAGGATTACATCACTCGCTTTAACATCAAGAAACTGGAAGTAACTGACTATGTCGAGAAAATGACACTCACTGTAATTATGAGTGGTCTGCTTCCCAAAAATAATTTTTTTGGTTGTGGAAAAAGAATCACCGAACACAGTGGTTGAGCTCCAGAACAAGGTGGGAAATGTAATGACTGCCAAATACGCAATGGACGTAAAGGAGTTAGGTGGTACAAATTCCAACACTTAAGACTAAAAAAGACAAGTCTAAAGAAACTAAGAACCCAAAGTCGAATTAGTTTAATGAATACATACCACTCACTGTGGACGTACATCACATCCTTCATGAAATTCAAGGAAGTTAAAAGATTAAGTGGCTAGAAAAGTTAAGAATGCCTCCAAGAAGAAAACATAAAAGAGAGTTTTATAAATTACACAAGGAACACAAAAATGATAACTGTTTTCCTTTAAAGAGTGAAATTTAGGGATTGATCTGAAGAGGCAAACTAATGATATATGTGGACAAGTCTAGCGGAGAAATCGAACCCATATAGGTTAAGAAGCCTATGAGATGATCAAAATCTCCTTGCAAGGGTAAGGATGCCAAGAAACAAGGCTAAGATGAGGGCTAAGATAAACGAACTAATCCCAACCTACCTAAGAAGCCTAAATATCGAGTGGATAATGTTGGCATTATTTCATTCAAATTCCACTTCATTTTTAGAGGAGATGCTGGTGGTGGATATGGACTAATAGGGCTGAAGGCATATTTGAATGAAGAAAATGATTTAGCACATATCAGGGGGTGAATATGGCTAAGGTAGTGGCGACTAACCCTCGTGAGCTAAATAAAGACCATTTTATTATTAATGTTTCCAAGGATGATTTATCAGTACTGTTATGGCCATATGAAGACCCTCTCATAATCAACATGATGGTATATGAGAGGAACACTAAAAGGATTTTGGTTGATGGTGGTATTTTTGCATATGTATTATTTTTTGAATGTTTTAAGAGATTAAAGTTGTTAGAGAGTAAACTTTGGGCTTATCACCATCTATTAATCAGTTTTTTTGGGGAGAAATTGTACCCAATGGGTACTATTAAACTAAACATAATTATTGGGATATGGAAAACCTATCGAATAAAGATGATGCATTTCTTCATATTAAATAATAACGTAGACTCAACATACAACATTATCTCTGGAAGGGTTAGTTTAAAAAAGTTTGAAGTGTTATCTTCTACCATCCCCAGTGCTTGAAGTTCCCAATGCATTATGAAGTGGGGGTGGTGAAAGAAGAACATAAGAACTGAGTATAATCATGAGAATGTTACTACACATCAGATGAACAATAAGAACATAAGAAGTTTACTCAAACTTATCAGATCGAGACATTAGATCCTCGAGATGAATATAAGTTGGTCAGAGGAGAAGTTACAAAGTAAATTAAGCTAGTTATACTAGATGATGAACATCCATAAAGGAAAACTCAAATCTGCTCGTCTCTGGATTCTACCCTTAAGAAGGAATTGGAAGATTTTCTAAGGCATATGAAGAGTGTGTTTTAATTGAGCCATGAGGAGAGCCCTGTAATAGATCAATATGCTCTCTGTCATGAACTCAACATTAAAAAATATGTGAAGCCCATCAAATATAAGTGCAGGGTATTCTAAGCGGAGAGGAATATGGCCATCCGGGAAAAAATTGGCAAAACTGAAGGAAGAAAACTTTATTGATGGAGTGAAGTATCCTTAGTGTCTCTCAAATGTGGTAATTGTTCTAAAAAAGAATGATAAATGTAGTATATGTGATGATTTTATCGACTTGAATAGGCCTACCCAAAAGATCACCCTTTGCTACCACGAATCGAAAACTCAGTTGACACTATGATTGGGAAAAAGATGCTAAGATTCATGGACGCTTAATGGATGTATAACCAAATAAATATGAATCCAAAAGATCAGGAAAATACCTCGTTTATCACCAGTCAAGGCATGTTTGACTATAACGTTTGTCATTCCGACTTAAAAATACTAAAGTTACATATAAATGGATGGTTAACAAGTTTTTTGAATAGCATATTGGAAAAATAGTTAAAGTTTATGTGGATGACATAATGACCAAAATCAAGAAGGCATACATCACATTTGTGACTTCGACTAACTTTTGATGAGATGGAAAAGTACCAAATGAAATTAAATCATGTGAAATGTCTCTTCTGAGCAAAAGAAGGAATGTTACTCAGATTTATTGCTAAGCAACGAGGGATATATGACAACCCATGGAAGATCCTAGACCTAATCAATATGAAACATCCAAAAAGAAAGAAGAAAATTTACAGGCTAATTGGCCAAGTAGTTGCTTAGAATAGATTTGTATCAAGGGCAATAGATCAATGTCTTCCTTTCTTTAAGATGGTTAAAAAGACATTTTAATGGAATAAAGAATGCGAGACAACCTTTATGGAATTGAAGTCCCTTGTATCCTCACGTTTGTTCTCAAGGTCGATCTTAGGTAAGAAGTTATATATGTACCTAAATGTATCTAAGTATATTAAGATCTTGATAGTGATATAATTAGAAGATAATGTGTAGAGGCCAGTGTATTACACGGGCAAATCCTACCATAGAGAAGTACTCTGATATCCAATATTGGAAAGATTGGAATTTGCATTGATTGAGGCTTCCAAGAGGATGATATCGTACTTTCAGGATCATACTACTGCACCGTGCACCAAAGATGGTCACTGACCTCAGTCGTGACAAGGACCACGAGTTAGGGACCTCGATTGTGACCTTATTTACATGACCAAAATTAGTGGTTACGGACCTCACCCATGATCATAAATAGGAGTCACAGTCTCTCCTATGACATAATATTGGGCCTATAGGCAGGGGCATAGTTTGTGACTCCGTGCTTATGGCCCAAATCCGTTACTCCATAATATTTGATCTCTTTAATATGGTGATTCCACTGTAAATGTATTCTTTTAGAAATGGTGAATGAAAATATAGACCGTACTCTTTCGTTTGATGATGTTTAGTGTAAGTAAAATCATATTATTTTTACACCTACTACCGAGGTTCCTCAAATAACTGCTGTAGTGAGGAATGTCGTTGTGGGATAAACTTCCATGAGCTCAATTTTGGGTCACAACCAAATGACCAATGTCATCTCCAATTTTTACAGAGTTCCTTGAAATCCAGTAAGGAATGAGGATGTTTGGTTCCACGATAGATCCTAGTTCCTTTGTTACACTAGCGGAATAACCGATCTCTCCTCTGTTAAAAATTCCCATTATAACTCCTAGTCCAGCTGTCCTCATTATGGTCAATCTTTCTGCATCTGTAATGATAATCGTTGATGCTCCCGTTATCATGCTTCTTTACGTGTGATCAATCCACCATAGGCCAAAATAATGGAATCAACTGCCCCACACTCTTTAACCATTAAAGAGGTCAAAAGGGAGACGATGAAGATGCTAGCAGCATCCTCACAAATATTTAATGTGGCAACATATATTTGTGATGATTTTTGTACTCCTTATCCAGAGGAGTACAACGATGAACCTTATTATGAGAGGTATATTCCTCCAATCTTTGAGAAGTTTAACGGGAAAGGAGGCAACCCGAATGAACACTTAAAGAGATTTGTTAAGCACTTGGTGCTCACTACAACAATTAAAAGTTGCGTTTAATGGAGTTTTCAAAATCCCTCACTAAGAAAGCTTGCACATGGTATTATCACTTGTCCCCAAGAAATATATCTAGGTTGGAGGATATGCATGTCCAATTTTTCCTAAAATTCTTCTCGGCATATAATGATTTTACTCCGGTCCATCTTCCTCATGAGAAGAAAAGGCCTAGTTGAGGAGTTGATATCCTACTTTAAGAGATTTAGAGAAATATCTCTAGATGTACGAGAAGCTGTAATGGAGATAAGATCCTTCAATTTTTGTAGAAGTTTCTTACTATAGTATATTTTTCATTTGATAAATGAAACGAGATAAGGTACGTTCAAACCCTTCATGAGATCATCCCAAAATATCGCATTAGTAATTCGACCTCTTCTAGTCATAACTAATGTTGCATGGATGTAGCGAGTTAAGCAAGCATTTATAGGATCCCAATTTCCACGAGTTAATTATCCTAATGGAGGTGGAGAAGTAGGCAAGAATGATAAGAAGAAGAACAATAAGAGGAAATTTGATTATACGGATCCATCTTTATTGCATTTTAGCATTGAAAAAGAAATGAGTTGTCACAATACAATGTTAGGTGATGGATTTAATTTTTCCACCCATAGATTTTTCGCCTTATGCACCAGCGGTGGATGTTCATTCTAATCTAAACTATTTCTAGATCCATTTGCGCATTGGTCACTTAGTAGTTTCATTTTTTACCTTGAGTAAGATCATCAACAAACACTTATTGGTAGGGACTCTGCAGATCCCTCAACGCAACATTGATAACGACATATTTCCATCCCACGTATCACACGTTGTTGTTCCATTTGAAAAAGAAGAATAAGTTCAAATAAGATAAGGAGAAAACTTTTGAGATATTTATGATAGTTTTTTAGGGAATGGGTAATGTGGTTCTTACCTACGATGAACCGAGTGGCAAAGATAGTGAGCAAGCTTGTTATCAGAGGAATATGTGGTAGATCCAAGCATGGAGTATCAATTCTTTTCAAAATCACTATTTTTTTTTTATATTTATTCGATAAGGTTGGGATGCCTCCATAAATCCGATTGGAAAGAACTCATGCATTTTGGACATGAGGAAGAAGAATGTTGTTGCATCATCAAGGTGGAAGGGTCCCATGGCTAGGCTGATAAGAAGGTTTTTATCTAATATCACTTTCTCAGAGGCATTTAGATCAATAAGGTCCCCTCATAATAGACCTTTGTATTTGGCATCAAGAATCAATAGAACAAGATTCTCTAGAGATTTGCTAGATGGAGGTGCTTCGGTGAACATCATGCTAATTAACTCATTTTATGAAGTTATTATCTTAGTGACAAGGTTGATTGGAATACCACTTTTAATATCAAGTTATGAAAACCAAACTTTCAAATCTATTAGCTATGTGAATGTTGAAATAACCATGGGTAATCTCACACCGCACATTAAATTTCAAGTGATTGGGTTAGTTACCTCATACTATCTATTGATTGGGAGTTTTGGCTAAACAACCATGGTTTGGTTCCTTTAATATACCATCAACGCGCAAAAGCTAATGTTAAAGGAACAACGATTATGATACGAACTATCAAAAAGCCCTTTGCAAAGGATGAGGCACATTTAATGGATGATACCTTATACACTGAGTTAAATGAGGAATCATGTATCCTTGCAAAGTGTATCAAATGGGTGGGAGTGGCCTTTATCAAAGATAGATTAGTACCTCTGAGAGATCAAGAGGAAGAATTCAAAGAAGCTCCTCAAGTTAGAGAAAAAAGGATGAGTTAATATTATACCTCTATCTATTTGTTAATAACTCGAAGATAAAATAAAGCCAATAATAGATCCAATGGAATAGGAGGTGAAGTGGAAAAGTTCACTGAGCATAAAAAATAGACCATCGCTGATGAACAGGAAAAGATAACAAAAAGAACCATCTTCTTCTTCATGACAACATAAGAATGTGGTACTCAATGATGGAAGAATGATATATCATCTATGCAGGTATGAGCGGGGACATGAAGACCCTGAAGTAGTTAACCCAGAATATGAAAGTTGCTTGATTCATAATCAAGGACAATATCCCGTTATTTATTATTCAAACATTCAAGAGTATGTGGAAGAGGTTGAACATGAGCCTAAATGCATTCAATATCATCCAAAACCATAAGTTTAGGAGATGGGGAAGGTGAATTTAGCTGAGGATAGCGATGAATCAATGCTAATCTTCAATTAGAAATACCCAGAAGACGTGAAAAAGATGGATCTAATCAAACTCATTTGAGAATTCAAAGTCTTTTTTGAATGGAAATGCACTAACAAAAAAGAACCATCTTCTTCTTCATGACAACATAAGAATGTGGTACTCAATGATGGAAGAATGATATATCATCTATGCAGGTATGAGTGGGGACATGAAGACCCTGAAGTAGTTAACCCAGAATATAAAAGTTGCTTGATTCATAATCAAGGACAATATACCGTTATTTATTATTCAAACATTCAAGAGTATGTGGAAGAGGTTGAACATGAGCCTAAATGCATTCAATATCATCCAAAACCATAAGTTCAGGAGATGGGGAAGGTGAATTTAGCTTAGGATGGCGATGAATCAATGCTAATCTTCAATTAGAAATACCCGGAAGACGTGAAAAAGATGGATCTAATCAAACTCATTTGAGAATTCAAAGTCTTTTTTGAATGGAAATGCACTAAGAGGCATGGGTTGGATCAAGAAGTGAGTGGCCAAAAACTGATTGTGTTACCTTCAGCAATACCAATCAAGTAGTCAACCAGAATATACAAGCCTGAATTGGAGTTCAAAATCAAGGCTCGAGTGGAATAGTTTATGGCAGCTGGATTTATTAAGCTAATTTAACATCCAATATGGATTTCTAGTATTGTGCCAACAGGGAAGAAAGATAAAATAAAAATTCTCATTTATGTTGAATTTAGAGATATTAATGGAGTTTGCCCTAAATATGAGTTGCCTCTATCTTCAATCAGTAGTTTGATCGATTCAATGAATGGTCATGATATGTATAACTTTATGGATGTTTATATAGGTTAAAACCAAATCACTATGGACCCAGATGATGGAGTGAAGACAACTTTCAAAACTCCTTTAAATAATTTCATGTACAATGTAATGCGTTTTGGTTAGAAAAATGTGGGGTCAGCTTACCACAGGATAATTATGGCTATTTTTCACGAACGTTTTCATGACATTGTGTAACTAGTGAGAAATTCTTCAGTTTTATGGTTGATCGACAAGGAGTACAGATGGACCAAAGAAAACAAAAAGTCCTTGTTGACATTCCTTTTCCAAAGACACAGAAAGAGTTGAAGAACTTCCTACGAAATATTTCTTAGGACATTTGTTCTATGTTTGTTCGGATAACCCACCCACTGATGGAGCTATGGAGAAAGACCACGAAGTTCAAATAGGAGGAACCACACTAGGAAGATTTTAAAAATCTTAATAGATTTCTACGTCCTCAAAAAATGATTCCACATTAGAAAGGAGTGCCTTCATTGCTTTATCTAACCTCCACTACAACGTGCATCGGTGCTTTATTAGTAATGAATGTTGATGGACAAGAGAAACTATCCTACTACTTAAGTGAGATTATCCATGGCCCTGAGGCAAGATACACAAGCATGGAGAGACATTATTTGGCCTTAGTCTCTGTGGATTAAAAACATAGGCATTATATGTCAGCTTTCGACATCATCATATTGAAAACATGCGATTCAATTATGTTTTTGCTCGCACGAACTATATTAGTTAGGAAAATAGCAAGGTGGCTCCTCGTTCTTTCAGAATATGATTTAAAATGTGTGGCTTTTCGTGTAATCAAAAGTCAAGCCATCATAAATCTATTTGATATCTTTACTTGAGATTTATTTGAAACACCTCATGTAGATATACCTGGTGATGATTTGTAAGAGAATATTTGTGAGTTATAATTTTAGTAATGGTCCATATATTTTGATAGTTCATCGACTAAAGGAAAAAAGGGGGCCGGAGTATTTTTTCTAGAGAAATGGAGGATATCTCTTTGTCCTTTAAATTTGATTTTCTTTATTCAAACAACGAAGAAGAGTATGAAGATTTTATTCTAGGTTCACTAGAGTCCTTTCGGAGAGGAATTCATTCTCTTTACATCAAGGGAGATTCTAATTTGGACGTCAAACAAGTTAATGGTGAATTCGCGTTGAAGTACCTTAGCCTAGCTCATTATCAAACAATCATATAGAGGTTGATCGATCAGTTTTATGAATTTAAAGTAGGAAGACATTCAAGACTGATGAACAAATATATTGATGTCTATACCATAACTACAAAAAAGATAGATATGCAAAGTGAGTCAATAACTGTAGTGATCCATCATAAGAATGCTCCATCTTCGGTACTCTAGATCTTACCCCTAGACAATGCCTCAGATTGGAGAGGAGAAATAAAGAAGCAGTTGTAAATACGAGATCGTTCGATGAAGCTCACTGAACTAGCACAATTCTTCCTTCTTTAAGGAAGCCTATATTTTAAAAATCTTAGTGGTTTATTGTCCAGATGCCTTCGCCCTGAAGAAATAAAAAGATAATTAAAAGAAACTCATGAGAAATATTATGAGACCACTGATATTTATCTCTATAGAATAATCCAAAGAGAGGGGTATTTTTCGCCTACGATGAATCAAAATTCAACTGAGGAATAACTACATTATGCTACATGTCAAATCTTCTTTTGACCAACTGAGTGCAATTTCTTGGAAGATCAAATGGACTATTCTATAGAGATAAACATATGCCATAGCACTTATGTTTATCTTCTTTTGATCAAATGGACTATTCTATAGAGATAAACATAAGTGCTATGGCATATGTTTATCTTCTTTTGATCAAATGGACTATTCTATAGGTCAGCGAGGGTATTTCAATAGGCCTTTACGATGTTTCACCACAGACGAAGTAAAAGAGGCTCTCTAATAAGGTCATGATCCAACTCACATTGGAGGTGCCAAATTATATGATCAACTTATGAAACTTGGATATTATTGGATAATAATGGAGAAGGATTCAAGTGAGTTTGTTTGAATATGTATACCTTGTCAACTATATAGCAATATAATCCATGCTCCATCGGTCAATCTGCACTCACTAGAAACACCATATCCTTTCCATATCTAGGCATTTGATCTTGTGGGGACAACTAAATTTCCATTTAGGGCAAAATATGGGTTCTCATAGCAACTGAGTACTTACAAAGTAGGAAGAAATAGTACCTTTAAAGAGGGAAACAACATGAGTGGTGGAATAATTCATTCGGGAATATATCATTTGTTATTTTGGCATTTCGAATGTTATTCTTTTAGATAGTGTCACTCCATTCATGAACAAATAAGTGATAATGTATGTTGATAAATATTCAATTTATTTATCTCACTTTGATGGTGGCATATCCCAAAGGCAATGGCTAAAATTATGGAGGATTTTCCTAGGTCATGGTATGACAAGATGCCTATGGTGCTTTGGGAATATTGAACAACCAAGAGTAAGACAAAATGTTACACCCCTTCTTCCTTGGTTTATGGACATGAAGAAATACTTATAGCGGAGTTAGAAATGCCACCTTCCAGATATGCCTTACGAAGGAACATGCTTACTCAATGTTGGCATGTTCAAATGGAGGCAGTGGAAGAACATAGAGATAATACGAGGAAGCACTTTCAAGTTACATGAAGTAACTCTCCAAAGCTTATATGAACCACGTGAAATGAAGGATGTTTGTGGATGTAAAGTTTGTGTTGAAGGCTGATATTAATTATATTAGAGTACTTTCTTTGTCTAAATTTGCAATAAATTAGGAAGGAACATATATGGTTAGATAAGAACATGATTCATGTTATTGTCTGATTTAAAAAATTAAAGATGATAGGCCGTTTAATAAAAACAACAAGTGGTTGAAAATTTATCATGTTTGAGAAAGAAACTTGTAATTTTCATTTGTTACCTAGTACTTGAAGAAATGAGGAGAAGCATTTAAAGCAAGGAAAGAAATGTACATATGAGATTGAAGAATAAATACTTTTTTAGTCCAATTTGGGATAATTATAATTAAAAAAATTGTATTATTGCCACGAGATACAAAGTAATGAATTTATCCTAACAAAAATCCCCAACTAGAAATAGTGAAGAAATCCTTTCCAACTAAGGTTGCTATATTTTGGGCAACATTCATCGTTACTCCAACATAGTAGAAATATTCACTCCAACCTTTACCTTTCGTTTAAACACGATTTCAGGCTCTCTTATGGAATGGTTAGGAGACTCCTATGCTATAACTTCCCTTTTATCACACTTGTAAGATGAGGGATGAGTTCTGTTAGTTTTTTTCTTCCATCTCTAGATCCTCCATAACTTTGATGTAGTTAGAATGAAAGGTTTCTAGGTGAGGATCTTTCAGATCCCTCAACTTGTTTTTCACTAAGAAAAATCGTATCCATAATTTGCCAAAGCTTTGAGGTTTCATATGAAGTAATTTAGCACAAATCTATCTAATGAAGATGGTGAAATATTCTTAATCTTATTTATAACAACAATAGTCCATTAGAGACGATATGCCATTAGAAAGTTGTGAGGTCTCAAACAGTCGACTATAAAAGTCTCAAAGTGAGAAGTTAGAAGCCAATGAAGTACATAATAAAATGATCGTTGAATGATGGTGCCATTATCAAGCACCCATCAACACTACTGGGCTGGTGACACTCTTGGAAAAGGGGGCTCAAAACTAGACTCACTTTCCCCGTATTCCACATTGGCCATGGATCCTTGGTTTTCATAAGAGGACGAGTGCGAATGAGCTGGAGCAGCTAGATTAACCTTAACAAAATGAATGACGAGCGAAGGTACCTCAAGGGGGTTATTTTATATAACAAGCTGCAAGGATTATTGAAATGTAAGGGTTAGCAAAAACCTTAACACAATTGGTTCTGAGTCGCTCATTAGTTGTATCTAAATTTTGAGAAAAAACATAGTAGAAAGTACTGAGTTATAAAGTATAAATTATTTTAGGGAAACCTTTGTGACAAGTTACTAAGTTTACTTATGAATTGTAAATTATGTTAGGGAAAAAAAACCTTAGTAGTAAGTGTGGGGTGTAAACCTTTGATTATTTGCAATCATAGTAAGCTATTAAGTTGACTTACAAAGTGTAAATTTTAAGATGGAATTTAGCATTAATCGAGCTATGTCATAAAGAGATTCACAAAGACTTACCTCATCAATTGAAGGAAATGGAACCACATCCCTCGAAGCTTGAACAGGTGCATTACCAAAAGAATCTTGAGGTTACACTTCTTCACTAAGGGTAATTAAATTAGATCACCCTCTGCTAAGGGAGATAATTTGTCTCTGTCATCACTCCTAGTAGGCTAAAACACCAAAAACTGAAGGATCTCATAAAATATTTTCTTAAAAACATGCATAGAATGACATTTTGAGTGAAAAAAAGAAATTACCTCGATAATGGTCTCACGTATAAAAGAAAGGCTATCAAGAGGAAACACATTTATGGCTACCCCACTCACCTAAAGTTACAACATTGAGTTAAATATTGATAATGAAAAGTAATTAGATGATATAGTAACAACGATAGTAAAAATATTTTCCATACCTACCTCAGGTGATCTATTTAGAGGCACCACGGTCAAAGGCAACTCCATCGTAGTTAAAGGAGTAAAGAATGAAATGATTAGGAGTTGTACTTAGATTTACCAATGCCTCTTTGGTCAAAGGCTTTTTTTGAGATGCAGCATCTGCACGCTCAGAAGGAGACCTTCTAGAGTGTGTAAGCCTAATCATTGGATAATAGGGCATCATATAAGGTGTAACAGAAGTACCATCCATATATGTACTTAATCTTTCATTAGGGGTGAGGTATTGTCAATATATACAATGATCTTTGAAGATAAAGGATAATCCTGCAGAAAAAAACTAAGAAAATGTTATAAAAGATACTTTTTCTTTAAAGAAATAAGTCCAACACTTTGAAGACTTATCGATTAGGCTGACAAGGATTACTCGAGAAAGACATCATGTGTGGAAGTGTCTTTCATGGAATCATCTAGTTTATTATCTAAAGGATTCTTAGAGGAACTTTGGGGGAGAAGGAATTGGAGTTATTATTGCATGTGACTTGGCTTAATTTCATCCTTAAATGTTTCTTTCCTCCAAGAGGCACATCAGTTGGGGACCTTCCTCCTTTGAAACTTCTCGAGCAACTTATTTCAGGCAAACCTAAGAAACAGTGAAATCATCAGTATGGAGACATCTTTCTAAACCAAATAAAATTTCATTCGCGTCAACTGGAGTGTGATTATCCTAGACAGAAGATCATCTACCATTACGTACACTTTTTTAACAAGATCTGGATTTTGGGGCTAAAAACCTCTAAGATTATTACAACCACCTCAGAGGAACCTCTAGTTACCTTGGATTTATTGGGAGATTTGGATTTCATGGGACCTTCATCCATTTGATCTTTTTTTTGCACCAATGTCCATGTTCTCAAATTTCTTTCCCTTTTTGCCCACTTTAACAATCTCACTAATTGGGAGTAAAGGGGGAAACTCAATAGGTAGCTCAAGGTTAGTGGTTCTCAGTTAAAACTCCAAAGCATCAATAAATTTATTCTGAATAACAATATCATTAGGCCCAAAAATTCCCCAACGGCATAAATTGGTTGAGTCCTTACAAAAGGTTAAGCTGCCTGAGTTGGAACGGCTAAACGTAGCAAGGCCAATGCATTGAACCATCACCTTGCCTTTTGAATAAAGTAGTAACCATATTTCCATTAAAATCTGAACATAAATAAAATACATTTCATCGTGTGAAGTCAAGTAAAGATGTAGAGAAATAATCATCAATTATGTTATTTTTACAAATTGAAAGAGGAACACCATTGTGAAAGCCAAATTTCCTAACACATCGATGGGATTGTAAACTTCACTCTCTTTTTGGCACTCAATGAATAAAGGGATGCGGCTGGGTGTAAGTAAAATAACCACAACCAACAAAGAGTAATCACTTATATATGCTTTGGAGTTGATTGAATTGATCAAAGAAGCTTCATCCTTAAAGAATGACCGCATCTTAACGTGAGTTTCCGAGGTGTAAGGTATCTAGATAAAATTAGCACGGACATCCATTAAGGGAATGAAGTATTTATTTCTCTTCTTGTTTAATCTTCGGTGTCTGACTAAGAACTTACTCAGTGGGAGTTCCACTAGAGAAATCTTGTGGAACCTACTACAAAAGAACCCCATGATAAGAATATATCGCCAAAATGGGAAACATAATATCTCCTAACAGAACGATCCATCTTAAAGTGGCATTTGTCCTACCAAGTGTATAAATAGACCAACATTATAGAAACTAAGCCAATGATAATTCAACGAACAATTCTAATGTAAAAATGATGAAATATCTACGTGGATGATTGTTGGGTTTACCAAGAAGGAAGAAAAGATAGAAAATTATAAAAGATAGGGAAGTAACTTAGAGGGGAGATATTTTCCAGGAGTAAATGGTACATCAAGTATCACTCCCTTTACCCTTTTCTATTTGTTAAACTTTAGTAGGATTGTATAAAAATACTTGACTAACTGAGTAAAAGTTACTATAGAGGAATCACCTATGAACTCATGACAAAGTTTTTCTAGCTTTATTCGAACTTCACCTTACGTATTATCTTGATGCTGATCATTTTATGGAAGGGAAAAATAGGGATCTATTCCCATCGGATCACACACATCCTCCAAAGTGATTGTGAACTCACCCCAAGATGACACGAATATGTGAGATAAATAATTCCACCAAGAAAACCATAGGTGGACCACAGAGTTATTTTTTTAAATGGTAAAATTCCCAAACCAATAAGAAGCATTAAAGAATCCAATTTGAGAAGAGCATCCACATATTTCTTGTAAATTTAGGTTGTACAAGCAAAGAAATTTTTAGTTGAATCACATGGTGCATTGAAATCAATGTTAGTATAGGGGGAATCTCCCTAGTCCAATCGAAGCCTCAAAATACCATAAGGAGGATGATTACCTCCCTTAAAACGAATCTCTATTTCACCATGCACAAGGACAAAGTCATATGACTCTTTTAAATTCATAGATAAGGACAAATATTCTTCCCAAAACTTATCCCCCTCTCCAAAGAATGGAAAACGATTAAGGTGATTGAAAATAACCTCCCTCATTGATAACTCAAATGATGGAGTAATGCCTAACACCTTGTCCGAAACCCCCACAATGTTTCTTAATGATGCCAATATTCTAAAAAAATAGTATAAACAAAGAAAGTTTATGAAGTTGTTAGAAAAGGATATCAAAATAGATTACGATCAATAAAGAGCGACGAACATGTGAAGTTTTTTATTGCAGCAAAAGAAGGCTTGAGAGAATTAATGGGGGTAAAGAGTTAAAAGAATTTGAAAATAGGAAGGATAAAAGATTTTATAGGGTTGCTAAATGCCTAGCCAATTATTTTCTTTCGATGGTTCATTAAAATAGGTGATTGTTTGAATTTAGGGGAAAAATGATGGTTGCACAAACCAATGTCTTAGAGATTGTGATGTGACTACATGTGAAACGAGGTGACAAGAATGTTATAATTAATGATATATCATTTTATTTGAAGATATACCAACGATCAGTTTTTCATGTGTGAAGTACACATGGAAAGAAAGGGACACGTGTACAAATAAGGTTCTTCGATTTGATGTCCTTCGACAGAAGGTTCTTTGGTTTGAGTTTCATCGCTCAAAGGTCCCTCAATTTAGGATTTAAAATGGAGGGGTTATGAAGAATCAACCCTTAAGACTGAAGGTGATTCGATTTACCTAGAAAAAGTGTTTCAAAATCATAAATTATTTGAATGATGTGTTTTATATAGAAAATTTTAAATTTACACAACAACTTTCTCCATGAGGGGAAAATGTGGGAGGGGATTATTTGTAGAACTCACTACTGATAGATAAGTTACCTCCAGAAGAAAAAAAATTTGTTTGATATTACATAAAAGAGGTTAATCAAAACACTTAAAAGATAAAGTCTGGCAGAACAGAAGAAACGAAAGGCACACTACAGATGATCAAGCTCAAGGTTCCTAAAGAAACTTCTCCGGAGAGCACAAAGACTAAAATTACTCCACATGATCAAGAATTTTATGAAATAGCTCATTCGATGTATCATGTTGCGAGAAACCACAAGCTCGTATGATCAACGATACTCATAAGCTATAAAAAGATGCTGACGCAGAAAGCATTATCTGGCATAAAGGAATATTCCTTTTACACATGATCCTATGAGGAAAAACTTTATATATCATATTGGGAAGTAGGAACATCACACTTGATTAGAATAATACTTGTTTCCACATTTTGAGATAACCGTATACCACACTTAACGATTCAATCCCCCATTACATGACTGATGGTGGATTATCAGTAGAAGCATCCAAAAAGAGGAAAATGGGTTCAAGGTCCTAAAAAATGTAGATTGACTACGTATAGGATACTTCATTCCATTGTAGAGATGAGATTCAGAGAAAATAAGAAAGACAATAGTACTCAGAGAGAAACCACACACAGAGAAAAAAGAGATTTCAAAATAGATTTCGAGAGACTTGAAGATATTCAAAGAGAGTTTTAAAAAATATAAACATTTATAGAGGGGAAGTTTTAGTGAGATTTGAGCATTTGTAAACATTGATTGTCATTCTAAGCGAAATAAAACTGTAGCCCTAATGGAAGTAGCTCAAGCTGGATGAACCACATTATTTATTATGTTCCTTACAGTTGATTTCCTCTCCTAAGCACATATTTACCTCATTGTTGGTTTTTTTTATCATCATTCTTGCATAACATATTTTCACATTACCATTAATAAGTGTTACGCCACAATTTTACTACAAACACCTAAGTGATAAGAGAAATCACCGCATACTTTTATTACAAAAAGATAAGTGCTCTCTTACAGAATCCATGGTTACGCCCATAGTCTATGACCCCGTGGTAACGACCATAAATGTTCAAATTGGGTCCTAGACCAGATCTGTGACCCCAAATTTATTTTTAAAAAATAAAATAAAGGGCCACAGTCTTAAACGATGACCATAGTTTTTATTTTTTAAAATTAGGTGGTACAGATTTGGGTCATGACCATATCAATTTAATAAAATAAAATAAAATTTCTTTTTATGCATGCCCTCCAAAAAACCTATATTCAGTAACCAATTGATATACAATTAATCAATATTGTAACCGTGGAGTTGACAATTAAGAGTAAAGAACCATGCAATCCTAATTAATTCATAAATATACTTAACATTCACAATTCAATATAAACATTCATAAATCAAACTAAACAGTCATAAATCAAACTAGATCATTAATATAGTACCAATATCATAACATGATACAATTTGGATGCGAATATTATTGTCAACGTCCAATATAATAATAGGATAGAAATAAGATTATTGAACCATAAAATAATTATAATTCAATATAGGGTTATTATGATTCGAATTAGGGTTATTATCAAGAGTATACTAAAAGTCTTTAGGATCCTTTAATGCATTTGTTTGAGTAGTCATAACATTTAGTTCATGCACAACAGTAGATCAATTGCCATCATTTGTGCACTTTGAGTAGAAAAACTTCTTTACGTTCTGAAAGGCACAAATAAAAGGCTCGTTGACTATATGATATTTAATATTCATCTTAGGTAAATCTACCACGATAAGTTTTAAATCAGGATCAACTTCACAAACATTCATAGTGTCCTCCACTTTCACTCAGTCACAATATAATATGATTTCTATGAAATCTAAATAGTCGAGTTCTAGGCTTTGTTGGATAATCCCATAATAGGTTAGCACCGTATCTTTTCAATTTTTTATCTCATTTTCTAGAAGCATGGATAATCAAGGCACAAATTGAAATCCCACTATTTTGCATCAAAAGATTTTCCTTCCATGGATATGAGACGAAATCAAAACTGTTGGTGCAAAATTTTACCAGGGTCGTTCGGATACTCCTTAGATTTACGCTTCATGTTTTCAAACTGACGATGTTTTCCTACATATGTATTCCCTGCAGTTGCAAACTTTTCCTTTTCCTTAATCTACTGACCAAAAATCTGAGCAGGTTCCATCATATGCTTATGACTGACATGCAAGAAGTTAGACATGTCGTTCCTAAAAGGTGTATTGGTCGGGAGAAATATACAATGGCTCGTATAGCTCATCTTATAACTATGATTTATCCAAGTGGCGTATGGGACATCCATAATATCCATGAACATTGTAACCAAAAAAGGTCCCATAAGAAGAAAGGTCGTGGATTTCCCACATCACGGTTGATAATACAAGACGAACATTGTGCGGTTCTTTTACAAATTTAGGGCATCGTGTGTTTGAAAGATGTCAGATGTGTGAATTAGTTTGATGACTATGTTATCCATGGTAAAGTGAAAATTTATTTTAACCATGCCTTGAGGGGAAAATATTTCAAAACCTTATGTAGAACTTGCAAGCACTTGCAATATTTCGCAGTCTTGTCTTTTCCATTATCACAAGAAATATATTTTGACTCACTATATACAAGACACTAATTCTTCTCTATGTAATCATTTCATTACACTATGCAATCATTCTTGCATGAATAAATATATTTTTACTTCACACGCAAACCCATCAAGCTCTTTTTCATGCCAGGATAATTATCTACTAACGTGTTCTCTTTTGGGAGAATGTCTCTAACCAACTTAAGAATTCCGATTACGGTATTGCCTGGAAAACTAAATTGACTCTTAAAATTATGAAAAATAATCATTGCATATATTATAAAGTGATTTTCATCACAATCTTTATACAACGATCTAATGGCGTCGGCTTTCATATGTATGCATTCTTGATCTTCTGGTAATTTATCATCAACTTGTTCATTGACTAGGTCATAATACACATTATATGTATACATTAGTTGGTGGTTTCAATGGTGGTGGACTGCGTAAGAATCATAAATTAGGTTATTCAAAGGACGATGTGTTGTCAAATCATATACCACTTCCACTCGGTGGGGTGCCATTCGGCGGTCGGGTACCGGTAATTCTTCTAAAACCTAGAGTACATTCCTTTCACCATAGTATGTCCATAACTTATAGTCTTGCAAAATTTCCCACTTTAATAAATGCAACTCAATGTATTTGAAAGAAATATATTTTCCATCCATACGTGCATAGACAAAGAATCTTATCACTTTTAAGATTTCTATCTATATATTTAGCAAATTCTTCAATGTCCTTTATATGATTATCACATATTCGGTTACTCTCCCCGTCTAGTATTTGTATTGTGGGAAATCCATTAATAATGTTCAAAATTCAATTCACCTACAATAGCAGGTTGAAACAAAGGTCATGTTTTATACAAGAACGCACAATTCATAATTAATTAAAATTATTCAACACAAATGTGGCAAACTTAATATAACTCAAATTAAACTAAATCTTATAACTTGTTTCCGAACTAAATATTGTTCGTAGATTATGCTTGGCCCATAAATAAACCGACCAAGTGATAAAATAATTATGATAGTATTTTATCAAGGGCCTTGCTCCACTATCAACATGCACAAGATATTCTTCACAAACAGTGTGTATGTTATCAACCATTATTCGATCCTTACCCATATTTAAAGGGCGATTCTGAAAAAGATTTTTGATATTCAAGGAAACGAGTGTGTTCGTGCTAATAATCCTGGTATAGGTCAAGTTCCATCTATAGTACTACTCATCATAGTCACTGTGAGTGGATGACGATGAACCAGGGACTATGGCATCGGGAGGCATTTAGGAGGAGGATGTACCGAGACGAGTAACTGATGAGGGGAATCTTGAAGGAGGTGGCATTTGACATGGGAAACCTTAAAATAGAGAATGGGGTAAACCTTGAGATGGACCTTGAGTAAATAAGGACATGAGATGACCAATTTCACTCGCTGACACTCCTAGGTTACTCTAAATCTTTAAAACACCCCCATCTGTCTTAGACTGACTTGCCTCTTGGCTCGAGATGCAATACCTCACTGAAAAGAGATCTCCCATGAGAGGTTAAAGTGTTTTAATTTTATTTATAGAATATGTAATTCGACACGTCCGTCCTCCATTTTTTGTCATTTCCAAAGGTCAAGGTTAGATCATGATCTTCAATGTCATCATAAGGGCTTGAAGCCAACTGACAGCTAATGGCTTTGCTCGATTCCTATAGCATGAAATTATATTTAGTCATATGATTTTAACATTATTTTATATAATATGTATATATAAAAATAAATAATTTGTCGTACTCACGAGATTCGGAGCCAAGAATGATAGGAATTTATTATCTTTGCCTTATCAGGTATGCATATACAAGTTGACCCGATTAGGTTTTTTACTGACATGTGGACCATCCTTTGTCCTTTATGACCATTCACACCTCAAATCTTCATATAATTTAGACCTCAGCCTCTGTACATCAAGTTTCATCGCTCTATTTTGTTTATTTTTTCTCCCTTTGGACCAACTTTTTGACAATCGCCTCATTTTCCAAGTTGTTCCAATTATCCACTAATATTTCAACATTTGAAGGTACTTTGTCTTTCATATACAAAATGTCGGAGCTTGATGCCCCTATAGGAAATGTCTCTACCAAAGGTTCCTCTAATATGTTTTAATTTCTTCATCAACCCATGAAAGAAACTTTTTCTTTGAATGGTAAAGGAATAAAAAACTTTTACACAGTTGTTAAAAAATGTAATCCTTGATGGCTTGATGAAATTCGTTCCTACTATCTGCTACCCCAATTCCTACATTTATTTTCCGAAGCAGCAAACATTGGGATTTACAGATCTGGATGTAAGTTTGACTGCTTGTAGGATTATTCTCGAGAAGGGAGGACCCAATGGAGTTCTTTTCATTTTATCAAGAGGTGTCCATAGCAAGGGTATGGGTGTTCGATTAATAAGCATTTGTGATATACTCGTAGATGGAGTGTTTTAGTGACCAATTCGTGGGGAAGAGTATTGTTCACCCAATGGTAATGAGAATTCAGGTTGGGGTGCGGGAGATAAGAATCAAGGAGGTATCCCATTTGGATTTCATACATTATCTCCATTGGCGTTCAACATTGCATATAATAACAAAATAAACAATGAATTCATTATGCTAACATATTTATGACTATATATATGTATATAACTTCTTATAATAAGACTTTAAAATATGTTTAATGTGTCTGATCTCCATCCATTCGATATTACTTTTTAAAATCTATGGATTTTTATAGCTGGACAACTAAGAAGAAGTGTATCTACGATTGATGTATGGATGTTCATGACATGAACTCAGAATCCCTTCTTCTACAATTTATTGGCAAGACTCAATTTAATGTGCATATATTACGAGACATAACAATTTAGGTCAATCCTCTCTTTACGTAGTTGTATCCACAATGGGTGAATATATTTTTCCTTCTCTAACAATGGAAGTAACTTCAGGGCAAGTGCTAGGATAATCTAGGAGACATATATTCTCTACTACCTCGTCGTAGCTTTCTAGTAGGCAAAACATAATACGATCGAATGGGCACTCTTGAGCGAGATGAACTCCACAATTTGCATGTTAGTTAAACTGTTCGATCTTCTTATTCCCAAACATGTAAATACGATTACCCTCTATATGTATTGAAATAATTAAAGATGTATAAGTGTGATCCAATTTAAACCTCTCCTACTCTTGATGCTAGTTATTACCAGCGTGCCTCATTTTTCCTGGAAAAATGTATGAGGGTGTGCATATGAGCCCTACAAGTAATGGATATAATTTATCATTAATTAGTTGTAATTTTTCAATCGATCCAAGTTTAAATTATTTGATTTAAGCCTAACATTGTTATGCGTCCTTACACCTATTTATGTTTTCCCTATCAATATTAGTGTTGACACCACATTCTAGGACCCCCCAAGTCTCTCCTTCGGTCCCTAGCACCTCCCCAATTCACCACAAACCCTAGGTCATACTCCAAGTACCGATCTAGAGGCCATTGGGATCTCCCGGGACCTATTTGACTTCGATCAACCCTATCATTAGAGCAAATGAGCTTTGAATCTTTGAAGGTCACAAAATACCCTTTCTAACGGTTCACCCCGCGCATGAATAGGCATAACAATCTGGACGAATGGACCATTTTACTGCTGAAAATCGATTTGGAGGCCATGGGGCGCAACGGGCCCCAATTTGACCCTAATCAACTTCAACATCAGAGAAAAATCTCTTTAAATAATCGAAGGGCTCTAAAACCCCTTTCCAATGGTTCACTCCATGTATGAAATGACAAACCATTAGATTGAAAGATTCATTTTCCCCACAAACTTATTTGGAGGCCACCGGATGCTCCCAGACTCTATTTGACCAAAGTCAACTCTTCATCTCGACGAAGACAATGAATATTCATTG
The DNA here is from genome assembly GCA_949130495.1 of Sambucus nigra. Lineage (NCBI taxonomy): Eukaryota > Viridiplantae > Streptophyta > Magnoliopsida > Dipsacales > Adoxaceae > Sambucus > Sambucus nigra. The sequence goes on along the minus strand of OX422215.1, from coordinate 91,156,568 downwards.
GTTACTTAATACCGTTTCCAACGGTCCACCTCATGCGTGATTTAGACTTACGGTACGAACGAATGACCCATTTTACTTCGATAGGTCACCGGGCACTTTCGGGCCCCGGTTGAACAAGGTTAACTATTCGAATCGAGTGAAACTCTTTATAATGTTAAAGTACATCTCATAATATGTCGAACGATTATGACATATCATTCAGGCAAACGATCCATTTCCATCCGACAATCTCCCATCCAAAGGACTGATGTGCACTTTTGAGCCACATTTGAACTGAAGTCAACTCCCGAAACTGGGAATGATCCAAAGGATTCTTGAAGGGATCTGAATTATCTTTTTAAAGGTATGCCCTGTGCACGATTCGGATCAACGAATTACGTTCCCCGTCCATTTTTAAGAAAAATTTGCATGAGAATGCCAATTGGAAGGTCCCAAACTCTGCCTATCGGCTGTGTGCCTAAGGTCACTTTTCGTTTGGAAGGACCAGGGCTATGACGATAGATAACCCCATAACCCTATAAAATAAGGGCATGAACTCACTCCAAAGCACACATACATCTCAGATCCGTCAGCATCACTAATCTCAGCAACATTCTCTCAATCGTGCGAAGTTCCCTTATGTGAAATTTTATCCAAGTTCACATTCCCATCGCTTTCATACCTAATTTGGTAAGATCTCATTAAGTATATATGTCAAGCATCAAGGGAGTTCGTCCAAAATCAAGGGCAATCTCTCATTCTTCAAAGAAGTTCTAAATCCTTCCATTATCTATTTAAATTTCTTATTTTCGCATTAGTTATATTGGATTCAAAATCTTGTTTTTACTTTAATTCATACATATTAATCTCTACATTTTTACTCTCATATTGCACATACTTTATTTTCTAAAAAAAACAAAATCAACAAAAAGAGGTTTATACCCATAAATTTCGAATGAATTCATCTTTCCCACTTTTTCAAAAATAAAAATCTTTTTTCCACACACACTTCTATAATAAAATCCCGTTTGAATCTATGGGATAAAACCCAAACCTCACGTTGCATGCGAACTACGTGGACTTTGATACCTTTATAGGCTACGTAGGTATTTTAGATTAAAACTCTAGACTCGAGTCAAACTTTCGACTTGATAAAATCTCTATTCCTATATTTCATCATATTCTTGCATTATTATATATTCGTAATTCTTTGTTAGCGCTCCATCCGATATATATTGCCGATTCTCCTTAGTGGTCAATGTCGTGATAAGCGCATAAATCATATTCTCTCTCTCTCTCTCTCCCTATCTCTCTCTCTCTCTCTCTCTCTCTCTCTCTCTCTGTATATATATATATATATATATATATATATATATTATCTTTGGGAACATTTCTCTGGATGATTTCAATCTATCTTTTCCATGATATGAGTTGAGTGATTCATATATCCATTAGATATACACGCACACACATTTCATGGAGAAATAAAGGAAAACAATAACATAAGCCCATGAGAGACCGAAAGGGCAGGATGGGTGCCTAAAATCTTCCCATTTCCGTAACTTATCCCTCGAACCCTCTGAGCTATTGGTTTTGTATGCATCAGTTTTTCTTTGATGCCGTCCTCTCGAGGAAGCTACCTGTTCTTTTGTTTGTTTTAAACAAAATAGATTGGAGACTCTGTTGGTGACTTTCATAAGAGGACTAGACTCTGTCTGCATGGGTGTTTTGTTTCCTTGTGTGAATATTCACGTACCTATATGTTTCCTTTTTCTCCTATATTATTTCTTGCACTTATATACCTCATACTTATATCACTACTCACTATTACACTCATAGAAAATATCCATGTACACTTCACACCATGTGCACCTAGGATCACTTATATCCACATGTTGCGCACATCACTTAAAAATCCATGCTTAGGTGTCAATAACACACACTCGCACTTGTCACACACCACTTGTAGATCATCCGTGCTTAAGTTCACTACCACACACTCACTTGTGGATAGTTGCACATCACTCACTCTCACATATCCATGTTTACTATAGATTTACTTTATATACTTGTGCACGATCCCCTTCTTCGCGTGATGCTAATCAACAAAGATACTCTTTCCTTAAGATATTAATCAAAGAATCATGCATTTTTGCATTCCACATCACCAAAGAGCATTGCTATTGACCAAATTTTGTCACGTAAATGGAGGGTCACTTCGTGACGGGCGTTGGTCCGGTAGGTCATAGTTAGCTTAAGCGATATGACTCTCACCTTCCATTGGCCAAGTACTTTCGACGTATATATCGAACGGTTCCCCTCGCATCGTATCGATTGGATGAAGTCATGACGGGTGGTTATATCATAGGGCACACGTTCATGTATGCCGAGCTTATTAAATTTTCTCTCACATGTACTATCCCCATGAGGTATATAGTGAGGCAATTCACGTACACTCAATTATATCAAACGACTTGTCCACATGTACTGATTGCCCTCAAAAGTAAGACGTATATAGTGGAAGTCATTCCAAAGGGGGAAACCCTTTCCAATTAACCCAATAAATGCATACCCTTATATAGGCGTCAGACCAAGGACACTCGTATTTAATCGTCGTTTTTTACTCGAAACTCTGCCAAAATGATGGGTCGGCATGCCGTCCAAATTTTAGTGCAATTTTAAAATCATGACCCTACCCATGAGCCTGGTAACAAGTCCAACCATATTTTCACGTATTTCTTCAAACCCAATTTTTCCAGGGGTGGGTCTCGTCCGACATTTCTTTCTGGATTTAGTTAAACCTAATACAATTGAGAACATAATAAACATAATAATCAAGTTGAGACCCGTCTCTCTTCTTTTCCCTCTTTTCTAAAGAAAATATTAAAAAACATTTTTTTCTTCTTTAAAAAAACACTAAAAACATTTTCCCATTTCTCGTACCAAAAATATTTTTCCTCCCCTTTGTCCAAAACAATTTTCCTTCATCTTTTCCAAAATGTCAAAAACATTTTCCCTCCTTTTCAAAATAACTGTTTTTCCTTTTTCTCTTTAAAAAAAAATTCATTTTTTCTCTTTCTCACATTGATCGCATACCCTTGGCCTAGATCCCAATTGGCTTCGGTCTTCAGTAGAACCGCTCGGGGAGCTCTGTAAGTCCCCTCACTTCCTTCAAGTCCATAATTCACCCTATTTCCATGGAGAACAGAGATCAAGTATCGATTGTGCGGCCAAATCTAATGACAGTCCTAACTCATCTCATTGCCAAGATTGAGAGCCTGCAAGCAGAGGTCTATGAAATGCAATGAAACCGGGTCCTTATTCTCGAGGAGACCAAGGTCATCTTCCCTCGTGCTATGGTTCTGCCCACACTCGATCCTACCTGGGTTCTCGAGGAATATCATCATGCTCCATGTGCTTTTCTTGCTAATGGGTTGCCACTGTAACACCCCATATTTTTAATGACTTTTAAAATGGGATTAATTAGAATTAATGGTGCGATAATTAAAAATCAAACCAGATTTAAACATTACTCGAAACATAAAGTAATATTTTATTTATGTTGAATATTACTTGGTGATTAAAATTATTATATATTATTATGACTTTACATGTGATTATGGTTTTATAAAATTGTCACGAGTGATGAATACAACAATTATGGTAATTATGTTGGGACACGCGTGTGAGTCGTGTCGAGACTATAACTAAATGTAATGAAGAGTAAATTATTTTTACGTCATCCAAATGGTCATTTTGACTGTGCCAAAGTGTTCAAAAGGGTTTAAATAGTAAAAAAAAAAACTACCTGGGGGATTACTTCAGGTCTCGGGGTAATTTGGAACTAAACAGACACCTCAGAGGGGTATTTTGATAATTTGTAAAGTGCGGTGAACAGTAACTACGAATTTTGAGGTGGTCTTATATAAGTGAAGATTTTGTATAAATTATGTTCATTGACCAAAAGCCATTGAGGAGAGTGAGGGATTTCTCTAGGAGAGGAAGAGTTTTGAGGGAAAACCAATGGGCTAAGAGATTCCTTACACCACCACCACCACCATCGGAGGTTGATTGAAAAATGGAAGAAGGATTATGTGAACAATCTTACCCAATTGTTCAAAGCTACAAATCATAGGCAAGTGATTAACTATTGCAAATTTTATCATGTATATTGTCCATGTTAGGATGTTTAGAAAATTCTGAAAGGTTATATGAATTAAGATGATTTTTGATGAATCCTGGAAATGAGAATTATGTAGGATTAAAATATTTTTGAATATATGGTTTAATCCAAGAAATTTGGGAATAATTTGGTGAAAAAAATCTGGGGTTTATAGTTGTTCTTGGAGAAATGATAATATAAGAAGTTTCTGAATTTTAAGGGAAATAACATGATTTAATTGAAACTTCTTAATGAATTTATGTTGTTAAATGTTAGAAATCATTTATACACCTTGATATATCATTTGAGATTAATTATAAAGAGTTTGGGATTAATTGATAATGTCTTTGATTATGAAAAAATGTAAAACCCGTAGGTAAACATATGCAGAATCTTGGTACATATCTGATTGATTGATGATCGACTAGGAACAGTCGATCGATCGACTCCACCTAGAAATGTGAATTAATTCCTATTTAAATATTTGTTTAAATCCTAACTTTGAGAAATATTTGGTGATTATTAATTGAACAAATTGGGACCGAGAGAAGGGCAGTATGGTGCACATAAAACTCGAAAAATGTTATATTGTATGGGATAGAATGGGGGAAATTAACGAGTGTGAATTAAATTCGTTACAATGGAAAAATATATATATTAGGATTTAAATCGGATAAAAGATGATTTAAGGTTAGGACCACTGGTAAGGGAGTTATTATTACCAGAATAACCTTAGGCTTATATGGGATTAACCCTAATAGGTGAAATAAAAAAAGGTTCAGATTGAATTAGGGATTATCGAGAAATAAACCTAATTGAAGATGACATTAATTCATTGAAATTCGGGGATTGTGATGACATAGACTTATAGGACATGAATGATTACCTACTGAATATATATGAGAAATAAATTATTATCCTTCTAGTGATGAGATAATCTCGTGAATATAATTTGAGAAGTAAAGTCATAATCTGTAAATACGTAGGATATGTGAGATAAATATACTATGTATGGAAACATTTGCATGAGTTTTCTGCGTGTGCCATATTGTTATTGTATATAGGTGGTGTGAATACCTATAGTATTATTTATTGTGTGTATGACATACCTACGATGCTTGCTATCGGGGCGGAGGTTTCGCGTTGTGTACGATCTTATCCCGATGAGCCCATTTGGGGGGATTTTAGACTCGTACTTTGAGCATAGGACATTGGACACGTTCTATCGATGTGAATGATAGTTTTGATGATTGAATGGGAGGGTAGGTATGTACATGAACCATTAGGCTTGGGAGTAGGCTCTCCTCTAATATGTGTGTTATGTTATTTATGGTTCATGAGAGACGGCGAACCAAAAGTCCTTTATAGAACGAGATATGTATCAGGACAAGATAGAAGAGTATGCATGCACCATAACTGTATGTGGGAGGTGCTGTATTAATATATATAATAGTGTGAGAAACATATATACTGTGATGTAATCTACTAGGCAAGAATTGTAGATTAAACTATATATATCCAGTGATGTAATCAAATGTGTGAAATTTTTAGACTAACATATATATTATGAGGTAATCTACAGTGTGAAATTATAGATAAAAATGAATAATGAGATTTAATTTAATAAAGTAAGTGAATACTTAATCTTAAAGATGTGAAAGCCTAGTTCATATTAAAGAGAAATGAACACGTTTAATTATCATACGTATTATGTGGGAATTACGAGGAAGTAATGTGGGATAGAATCATAATTGGAAAAATTAATTTGGGAGATGATAAGGTACATTAGGCGTGCACACTAGATGCGAGGTGAGAGAATTCTCAAGCGAGAGCTGAGACGCTAACATATACATAATAATTGCCTAATTGCACTTGTAAATAACTTGCTATTTTTAAATCTTTTACAATCGGACTATTACCCATTTCCTTGCATATTCTATTCTCTATTGTACCTTGTACAGTATCAGGGATGTTGGAATAGAATATGGATATCTCGATGGGTTATAGCTGCTACTGGAGATGCAGATTTGTTTAGACGATTCTATTTTGTTGAATCACACATTTGTAGTGTATACTTTCATTTAGGCTATGTCGCCCAGGATTCTAATTATTTCATTTCTATTTCAGAGATTATAATCACTTATGTCAGTACTGTTGATATCATTTTTAATTGATGGTAGTGAAATATTTTAACTGGAGAGTTATTCCAGTCACATTTAGTCTTATCCAGTTGTGATGTGATGTTGTCTATTATTGTTACTCTTTGTTGAATGGTTTAAATGAAATTAAAAATGGAAAATTTTTAGCACTGGCTTAATTATTTATTAGGTGAATTAATAAATAAATTATTTTTCGACACTGATGCTGAGAATGAACCAATTGGATATTCTGATTTAATTTAATAAAGAACTGATCACCCGGTATTTAATTAGGCGGGGTGTCACTGCTGCCTGCCCAGTTTCCTATGCCGAATCTCGCCTAGCCAGGGGATAACTTAATCGTGACCGTTGATCCGAAAGAGGAGGAAGTAAACAAGGTCAAGGAGGATCTCAAGATGCTAACCAAGAAGTTGGACCAAGTCAGAATCTTCGGAAAGTACATGGACTATACACGCATGTCTCCCTATCTAAAAGCGATGTTGCCATAAAAGTTCAAGGTGCCCAACATCGAGACCAATTGTTCATATTTGCAGTTATTACTGAGCCATGTCTCTCTGAAGAGTTGTGCTTGCGTTCAAATTAAGAAATTATATAATTAAACTCACTTTTATCCAATTAAATCTTGAACATGCAACTAGGTGTGATTGAAGAAGATGTAAAACATGCAAGAACATTCAAACACACACATGTGAGGAAAAATCCCCCATAGGGGCAAAACCTTTTATTTTTCACTATAATTTGTAAAATACAATGACATGGATTACAATGAAAAACACGAGTGACATAGAAATACCAGAAGGCGTCGGTTCCGGTGTCGTCGGCTAGAATCTCCCCAGGGAATTCTAGGTGAGGAGCAATGAAGAAGGAAGGTGGATTCTCCATAAGGGTTGAACAAACACAAGGTTGTGTTCTTGGGTTACAAAGGATTCACAAAGGTATGAAAAGTTGTGTGAATCAAAACATGAGTTTTGGGACTAAAAAGGTGAAGACTAGAGTAATCAGGACTCTTAAATTCGTCTCCAAAAGTCTTAAAAAAACAACTCCCCGAAGTTGGTTTATATAGGGAAACTTGAGCCGGAAAAAATCTAAATGATCTGTTCGAGTTTATCAAAAGAGGATCGGACCATTTTTGGAGGCGGATAGGTCCGTGGTCGGATCGGTTCATTTTCTCAAAGGGCTTCTTCGATTTGCCTTCGATTCGGGGTTTACTATTTTTGGTGCAAAGCGGATCGGTCCGATTTTATGCGGATCTGTCTGGAGGCGGACAGGTTAGTTTTTAAAATAGATGGACCGGTCCGGTTATGCATAAAACTGATTCCAAGTTGAAGATGCTTTTGATATTCAGATCCGTTGATGTAGATGCGATCTTCAATTTCTTCAACGGTGTAACGGCGTAACGGCGTATGACATACATATTGACAATGGACAAAGATGTCCTTAGAAATCTCCCCCTATGTCTATGCCGGTACATACATAAAAAATTGGAATTATCAAATAACAAATTTGCCTATACAAATCTACCCTTCCTTGAACCCAAAATTGAAAAGGTACAAATGAATAAGACTACATCGTTTTCTCTTCAGATATTCAAAAATCATCAAAACTTTTCTCATCAGGGTGTGCAACATGTTGATCTTCAATATTCGTACCTATACACATGAGATAAAGCAAAATACCAAGTGATGTATCGAGTTTGAAATGAGATAACCATATATACCAATTTATGAGAAAAACTCAAAACATCAAAACTCCCCCATAATCTGATAGTTCTTTCTCCCCCTTTTTATGTTGTCCCCAAATAGACAGATACAAGAATAATAACTCAAACAAACAAAGGCGGGTTGTCACACAAAATATATCAAACAAGAAAAATCACACCATGAACGAACACAAAAACAACTAAGTCGATGATAACGGAAATGAAGGGGTGTGATCAATTTCGATAGGAAAATCAAGGCATACAAACATGACATATGTGCACGATGAATATCGGATACTCCTAACGAATGAACTCAAAATCTTCCTTTGGTGTAAAAAGGTGGTAATATAAGACAGTGACTCAATCAAATCAACAAATCAAAGCTCAAAGTGATTTCCACACCAATAACGTCCAAAACTATATCATGCTTTTTTAGGACTTTCAAGGAAGTGAAAACCCGTTTATATTCTCCAATAAAACTCCCTCAGATATATATTTTGAATAGAGGCGATTTAAATTCTCAAACTTTGGAGAATTGATGGTGAAACCTAATGGCCCATAGATGGCATATATTGCTTTTTATTGCCTTTAATGTTTTCGGGCTCTTTTAACCTCTTTGGACCCCGAATAATAAAATTCCTCAATGTTTTAGGTCCTTTTTAACGGTGGCTTAGAATCTCAAAGGCTAAATGAACCTTTCGCATCCCTTCCCCATTTTCAAATAAACACATAGTCTCACCAAAACGGTTTTTACATGCATTCCAATCTTGTCAAATTTTATCGCATATTATTTGTTGGATAGACAAAAGTGAGATGGAAACACTCAAGACAATATGTGATAGACAAGTACAATAATCAATTAAATCCATGCATGTGTGAAATAAAGGAGATAGGAGTCAGACATGTAGGAAGATATCACTAATCCCATCTCAAGGACTACAATCAATGTAAAGCACATGGATGAAATGATGTAGCGTCTCAAATCTCTATGAAACAGTCACATGGATAAATGGAAGGAAGTTGTGACTTGCCTATCTTAAATGATCATCCAGAAAAGGTGCAAATAAAATAGAAAAATCCTTTTGTGCTTTTCTAAAAAAATTTATAAAACAAAAATCTTTTTGGATTTTTTTAAAATAAATAAATATGTGTACAACAAGCAATAATACATATAAAACAAACTAGCAATAGGAAGAATATGATATGAACATAGAAAGAACATCTTATCCTAGACATAGATCAACCTCGCAGTCAACTGTACAAATCCCCAAACACTTCCTAAGACTCTCAAATCTAAGGGCTTCTAAAGTTTTTATGAAAATATCGGCTAACTGACGGTAGGTGGGTACGAAACTCAGGGATATGACTTTCTCCTTAACTAACTGACATATAAAGTGCTCGCGTATCCAGATGAGCTTGCGAACCCAAGCAGGCGTGTCCCCTAGCACAAAAGTAGGGTCCACAGAGTGTGGGTGAGGTACAAGTAAATTACTGCCATAAACATCCTCATCCTCACACTAAAGGCTAGAATCAATAAACACCGAAGGTTTGTTATCGTGCACGGTGACATTTATTGACCCCATAACCTTAGATCTCTTCAGGTTGAAAACTCAGTACGCTCTACTATTCGATGAATATCCTAACACTATTCCCTCGTCGCTTCAGGAGTCAAACTTTCCTAATTTCTCTCTATCTTGTCGGATGTAGCATTTACTCCTAAAAACACGGAAATAGGAAAGGTTGGGTTTCTTGCCAGCCCACAACTCATAAGGTGTCTTAAGTGTGAGTGGACACAGGTAAACCCTATTCATCGTGTGTCATGCACTAGGCACCGCCTCTGCCCAAAATCTCCTAGAAACCTTATGACCTAGAAGCATAGGTCTAGCCATTTCCTGGATCGTCCTATTCTTTCTCCCAATAATCCCACTTTGTTGAGGAGTTTTCACAGGAGAAAACTCATGTTTAATCCCAATGTTATCACATTAAAGATCTACCTTTGCGTCCTTAAATTCAGTGATGTTGTCACTACGTATCCTGTTAATAATGACTCCGTGTTGATTTTGCAGGACACGGCACTTGGTCGTTAAAAACTCAACAACATCGGATTTCTCCCTCAGAAAACCTACAATCGAGTATCTGGAGAAATCATCCACCATCATGAGGATATACCTCTTACCACCCAGACTTTAAGTACGAGTAGGACCCATAAGATCCATGTGAATAAGCTCAAGTACACGAGAGGTGGTAATGTAATGCAACTTCCTATGGCAGCTACAAATTTGTTTTCCCAACTGACAGGGTCCACAAACCGTCGAATTTGGCTTTCCAAGTGATGGTAAGCTACGTACTAGGTCCTTTTTAGATAAATGAGATAAGTCTCTTATGTTCACGTGACCTAGATGTTGGTGCCACAAATCCATAGGAGTGATCGTGGCGCTGTTGCAGACAAGTGAGGATGTGGACTCAGTCCCACAGCAATTATCCTTTGTCCTCACCCCTCGCACTAAAAGTTTACCGGCTTTATTATAGACATTAAATGCATCTCGATCAAACTTTACATCAAAGTCAGCATCGCACAGGTGGCTAATGCTGAAAAGGTTTGCTTTCAAACCTTTGACGTACAAAACATTCTCTAGCTTAGGAAATCCAGGTAACTCTACAGTACCACGTCCTTCAATGCTAGACTTGATCCCATCTCCAAAGGTGACTCTACCATCTTTATAATCCTACAGGTAAGTAAAAATTGAGGAATCACCTGTCATATGTCTGGAGCACCCACTGTCAAAATACCACTGTGAGGTATTATGTGCTTTGAGAGTGACAAGAACAACAAAGGCCTTTTTATCTTTTTTAGCTACCCAAGAAATGGTGAAATTTTGTTTACCTTTGTTGTTGATGGTTTTAGCCGGAATGTGAGAAGCATTCACTGACGGTAAAGACATCCGTCGGAATTCCTACATCAAACTCTGTGATGTGGTAGCTAAAAACTCAACTCGCTCTCTCAGACTGGTAAAATCATCAGTATGTTATGGTGGAGCAGTAGTACGTCGTGTCCAACCCATACTATAGCAAAACTCCCCGAGGTGGCCTTTTCTTTTGCAATAAGTGCAAAAGAACACAGTCAAAGGCGGACCTTGGTTTCCTTTTTTTGGTCGAACTCTCCTTCGAGGTGTTTGATGATGGCCATAAGGAGTCGTAGTAAACTCAAGAACTGGTCCAGGTGTAATTTGGGACGTGGGAGCACCATCATAACCTATTTCCTGCCTATTATCAAAACCTAAAGCGGGGCCGAGGAGTAACCTTTCCATCTTCCCAGATCTGTCCTCGATTTGTACCTTGACTTCCCGTGCTTTCTCCAGATCATGAGTCAGATGGGCAACAATGTCTTCAAGTTTCTTTCGAGTCTCCACGGAGGAATGGAGCTCACTTGTAAGACTAGCCACTTGTTTAGTCAAGTCCCATCTCTCTTTCTCAAAACACCTCTCTCTCTCTCTAAACAAACTCTCTTTCTCAACATAGGCAGGCTCTCTCTCTCTTAAGGTAGTGCAGGTGGAGGACTCTCTCTCTCTCACTTTTCTTAAATCTTACTCTAAATCGGTGATCCTAAGAACTAACGCTTTGTTACATTTTTTAGTTTTAAATGACTCGGAATAATGGTTGGTGTAGGCGTGTTGAAGATCACTCTCGCTCTCACTTGTGTCATCCTCCCCCTCACTCATATCGATCTCACCGTCGAGGTGTCCCTGTGATGAAGCATCCTTATCGTCGTGAGGATCACTAGATGTACTCACATGACTATCCATGAATGCGGTGAAGTTACACTCATGCGGTGACTCATTTCCAGAATCCACTTACTCGACCTCACTGTCGTCACTAAGGGTAGCATTAAGGACATATTTTGCCTTTTCTCTGTTCAGCCTAGTAGCACACTCAAAAGATCTATGACCCCTACCGTCGCACTCAAAGCATCTCTTACTTTCCTTTTTAGGAGGATCTTTAAAATCTTTTTTATTTTTCCTTTCAATCTTATTTTTCTCAAACTTCTTTTTATCTTTAAAGTTACCATTTTTCTTGAATTTGAGAATTCTCTTGAACTTTTTAGCAAATAGGGCCAAATTATCTAAGACAAAATCACACTCAGAATCTGACGTATCTGTCTCCCTTTTTCTAGATGACACTCCCCTCACTCTTGCCGACCCCTCACTCTTTCTCTCCTTGGCATTAAGTGCAATTCCCTTATATTTAGACTTGACAGATTTAGGAAACATATCAATTTCATACGTTTGCAAGTCTCCTACAAGTTCCTCTAATTTAAGCGTATTTAAATTACCCATAGAATTTAACACAGTCACTTTAGGGATAAAACCCTTAGGCAATGATCTAAGAATCTTTTTAACAACTATAGCATTAGGAATGTGTTCACTAAGATTAAAGCTAGTGTTAACAATATCAGACAGTATAGCATAAAATTCATCAAAACATTCAGATTCAAGCATGGTGATTGTTTCATATTTATTTGTTAAATTTTGCAGTTTAAACTCTTTCACATCCTTGGTTCCTTCATGGGTAAGTTGCAAAACATCCCATGCCTCTTTTGAATTGGTGCACGACATTATGCGTTTGAACTCATCCGGTGTGACAGACTCAGAAATGGCACTTAAACCCTTAGAATTAAAAGATGACCATTTAAACTCTTCTTTAATCCATGTAGTGACAGGTTTTAAATTTGTCACGTCTTCAAGAGTGACGAAGGGAGGTGTCCAACCTCTTTTAACCAAAATCCAGACACGTTCATCAATGGCTTTTAATGCAGATCTCATGCGTGCTTTCCAGTATGCATAGTTTGTCCGGTCCAAATCTGGCATCTTATTATATAACTTCTCCATTATGAACACACTCATTTTAAAAAATCAATTTTTCAGAAAATTGATATCTTAGAAAATATTTGTGGAAAATTACACGGTAAAGTTGTGTAACTGGCTCTGATACCAAATTTGAAGAGTTGTGCTTGCGTATAAATTAAGAAATTATATAATTAAACTCAGTTTTATCCAATTAAATCCTAAACATGCAACTAGATGTGATTAAAGAAGATGTAAAACATTCTAGAACATTCAAACACACACATGTGAGGAAAAAATCCCCCAAAGGGGTAAAACCTTTTATTTTTCACTATAATTTGTAAAATACAATTACACGGATTACAATGAAAAAACACGAATGACACAGAAATACCCGCAGGCGTCGGTTCTGATGTCGTCGGCTAGAATCTCCCTCGACAACTCTAAGTGAGCGACAATGAGGAAGGAAGGCGAATTCTCCACAAGGGTTAAACAAACACAAGGTTGTGTTCTTGGGTTACAAAGGATTCACAAAGGTATCAAAAGTTGTGTGAATCAAAACATGAGTCTTGGGACTCAAAAAGGTGAAGAATAGAGTAATCAGGACTCTTAAATTCATCTCCAAAAGTCTTAAAAAAACAACTCCCCGAAGTTGGTTTATATAGGGAAACCTGAGTCGGAAAAAATCTAAAAGATCTGTTCGAGTTTATCATAAGAGGATCGGTTCATTTTTGGAGGCGAATCGGTTCGTGGTTGGATTTGCTCGTTTTCTCAAAGGGCTTCTTCGGTTTGCCTTAGATCCAGGGTTTACTATTTTCGTGCAAAGCGGATTAGTTAGATTTGATGTGAATCGGTCCGGAGGCAGATCGATTCTTTTTTAAAATAGGAGGACCGGTCCTGTTATGTAGAAAACTGATTCTAAGTTGAAGATGATTTTAATATTCGGATCCGTTGATGTAGATACGATCTTGAATTTCTTCAACGGTGTAATGGCGTATGACATACATATTCACAATGGACAAAGATGTCCTTATAGTCTCCTATGGGATTTTGAAGAAGAAATGGCCGAAATGTTTCAGCAAACTTTAAAGGACAATGCCCTTTGTTAGTTTTTATCTCTCAAAGAGTCCAAAACTCGTAGCTGGCAGGAGGTGGACCTAGAATTCATGTCACAATACAATCATAATGAAGAGTTGGAAGTCACCCATTGAGATTTAGAGCTGCTCAAAAAGAACCCCAGGAAATCAATTATATCTTTCATATTAAGGTACAGAGAGAAAGCTGCCACCATGACCAACCGACCTTCCGAGGAGGAGCAATTCATCATTGTAAAGAATAAATTCTTACCCCATATACGAGCGACGATGGGAGTATAATACTAACCTCATTTTAGAGCTCTCCAAGAAGCACGAGTGGAGATTGAAGAAGTTTTTGTCAAGAAGGAAGTTGAACCCAAGAAAGTTTCTTGACAGTTTACTCCTTAGAAGTATGAAAAGCCAGCCAGTCTTGCACTCTCAACCATTAATAGCATCTCTCAACCAGCCACTTCATGGGCACTAAAAAGTTATTATGTTCTATCCCGAAAGGAATACACTGATCTCCATGCTCCCCTCTCTAAATTTTACTAGGCCTTACTAAGTCAAAATCTTATCAAGCCACTCGATCCTCTCCCATTACCAAACCCACTTCCCAAGAACTTCGAACCAGAGATCCGTTGTGACTTCCATCAAACTTCTTGCCATACCACCGACCAATGTTTTCACCTCTGATGTGACTTCCATCAAACCTTAGAGGAGTGTAATGTTTTCACACTACACTCCTCTAACCGTGATCTCCGAGCAAATCCTCAATGAGATAAAAAATTACCGTTCCCTGAGATGGCCGGAGAAGCTGAACGGTCCTCCGCATAAGAGGAACAAGAATCTGTGGTGCGAGTTCCACGAAGACCACATTCATTTGACTGAATAGTGCTTTTCCTTGAAGGATGAGATTGAGAAGATGTTGAAGTCCGAAAATCTCAGGAAGTATGTTAATGGTAGAGCTTTTAGGGGGGAAGAGACGACCCTAAAAAGAAGAGAAATGATAGGTGTTAGGAAGATGCCCCAACAAGAAGAGCTGAGACTCAGATGATGATGATGATGAGGATGACCTTGAACTCCTACCAAAAGATTACAATGCCCCTATGAAGAGGGTTGGTATAATCTCCTTTGGTGTTAACACGAATCATGGAGGACTAGCAGGGGGTGGCTCAGAGGTAGCCAATCGCAAATGTTTTTTCGTGAAGTACAGCATGAAAGCAGTCCTACCCGTGGAGCTAAAAATTCCTTTACTGCGCGTTATGCTAGAAAGCAAAGTTGGTGAAGAAGAATGACATCAGATCCGTGTAGATGAGCTATCACTCTTGGACATGAGGTGATTAAAAGATTTATACCACATACAAGGGTACCATTTTCGAATATCATGATCATTTAATAAGAGATTCAAGGACCGCGGTGTCCAATAAGGGGACTTAGCCCTTAAAGAATAGTAGAACCCATCTGGGACCCCAGAGGGAAATTCCAGCCCAATTGGAGTGCCCCTATATCTTAAAGAAAATCTTTCCAGGTGGAGCGGTTATGATCTTCAACCTTGATGGAGAAGATATAGACCGTCGTGTCAACCTGAACCGTCTCAAGAAGTTCTACCTCTAGTCCAAAAGCTCGACGAGTTGCGATTCTTCTCATCTCCCTTCTATTCTAAAAAAAATTCTTCATTTCACCCTACCCAGAACTACGTGGGGCCTGGTCCTCTATAAAAACATTTGTTCCATCAAAAACTCCAGAGGTACGTGGGCAGCTCATATGCATCACATAAGCATGACCCCCTTCTTTTTTCACAAAAGTTATTCTTTTCTTATCTCTGAGAACGAAAGTTCATTTTAACATATACCTAACAAAAGGATTACGTATGCCTTAGCGATTAGTAAAGATCATTCAAATTCAGAACTCATAAAGAGGCACAACTAGATGATTAAAAACTTTTTTAATCCATTATTTGAAAATTTTAGTACAATTACATCGACGTAGGGGGTCAAAATACTTCCCTTACCAACCTAATCCTACTTTTCTAAAAACAATCCACACCTAAAAATAACCCTCCTAAAATTTCCCAAACAGCACAACCAAAATAACCAGATACACTGCCAAACACCATATCAAAAGCTTCCCAAATAAACTTCCCAGGTAAACCTACCCGCAAATGCCAAAGGATCCAACCCCATCATCACTATCCATATCTTAGGGCCCCCAAACTTCCTCTGCCTGAATGGAATGCCTCTGATGTTCCATAGCACGATAAGATCAGACCATCCTCGGGAAAACCATGACGCCTCCCTTTAGGGTTTCGAAAGTGACAAACCACTGTTGATATGAATCCACTACCAGGATCTTGGCAGCTACCATCCTCCATAACCACTTCATGTAGTCCTATGAGACATGGAAGACCCTCCCAGTAGATTTTAAAGGGCGAGATGATGGTCAAATATTCTCCTATAAAGAGCCATATTGTATCCTCATTCTCTTTATCAGGTCCTCCACTGAGAAGAAATCTAGTGTCCGCGGTGGCACAAAATGTTCCGAGCCAAATTGACGCAAGAGCCACCAAGAAAAGTAGAAAGGGTTCTTCCTGAGGCCAACCAACCAAACATACTGGTACTCCCCCTATTCCAGAATGGTCAGCAATTCCCTCCACCAAGGTACTGACCAGCGTAGGCCTCGAGCTCGTTCTCCACAAACCAGTTCTCCCAGCTTTTTAATATCCAGGCCTATATTGATGAAGTGGTGCGAAAAGAAGTTTGGTATGTCCAATAAGTGATATTCAGGTGGGACCGCCATACGGAACCTCTCTGACAGCCCCATGAATAACATTACAAGTCTACCCCTCAAAAAATCAGAATGGCCTTCTTGCCATGCATCCATACCATTTAGAGTCTCCACCAATATTACCACCGCAAGATTGTGACAATACGACATCCATGAAAAAATGGTTATAAGTTGAGAGTCCACCAGCAGCTCTCCAGTCACCAATAGTAGTTTTGAAACCAAGCCTAGGATGACGG
Source organism: Sambucus nigra (assembly GCA_949130495.1). Classification (NCBI taxonomy): domain Eukaryota; kingdom Viridiplantae; phylum Streptophyta; class Magnoliopsida; order Dipsacales; family Adoxaceae; genus Sambucus; species Sambucus nigra. Next base: position 91,139,632 of record OX422215.1, on the reverse strand, counting down.
CTCCAGCATAGCCAACATTGCCAATAGCTTGCATATGTAAAGAATGTAGCATAGCAGGAAGATAGATTATTCCCCCAACTACCAGTGATCTATCCACCGAAGGCAAAATATGGAGAAGTCCCTCTAATAGATCTCTAGGGGATCGAGAAAATTTAGGCATAGTCGTCGCAACACTAGGATTTATCCCCAACATGGTATAAAATTCCTCATAGGTTGGACAAACCTCATCCAACCTGAAGCAAAACACATCATCTTCAGGGTAGCATAATTCCACGGTTTCCATTAGCATGTCACACTCTATTTACCGATTGCGCCATAAAGAGACTCGACGTATATGGAAAGCATTGTAGTCGACATAGTATGAACACATTGCCTCCAAGGTCTCAAGTCAATTAGAAAATTCAACTCTATAAGGGAGAGCCATATCGCAAATGAAGATATAGTGAACAAAAGACTGTAAAGAATAAGGTATTTGGAGGTATGAGGAAATACTCCACTCATTCCCCCAATTTATACTTACAATGGCTCAAACAAAGACAAAAATTCCTACAGAAATCGTAGGGAAACCTAATGCAGCGAATACTAACCCATTGAAGAAAGCGAAATCATGGCCTAGATTGATTGTACTGGACCGACATGCCGATAAGTAGGACAAGGGGTATTTCGATCGGCAACCCCCTACTTTGGGAAAATTCTATTTTTCTTTTTTATCAAAATCGAAAAACTCAATAAAAATAATTTTCTATTCTAAAATTTCCTTATCCTTGTGATTTATTTCACCCTGTTTTAAATAAACTCTCTCAAAATCATTTATTTTTACGGTCTTAGCAGCAAAGTAAAAAGATCATAGTCACTAAGGCAAAAAAATTAAAAAAAACTTCATTGCATAGATATATATTGTTGTGTTACATCAGTTTTTGTAGGAAACCACAAATAACAACGGGACTCAACCCGCACCCACATATTCTCTCTATCTCTCTCTATCTATCTATCTATCTCTCTATCTATCTATTTATCTCTCTCTCTCTCTCTCTCTCTCTCTCTATATATATATATATATATATATATATATATATATATATATATATATATATCTTTACTCTCTCTTTAGGAAAATCCTTCGCTGCGGTGCGCTCTCTACCCCCGACGACGAGAGGACGTACCTCTACTCTCGAGCTAGACCGTTCCTCAGAAAAAGAAGATGGTACCAAACAAGAAGGCACCAGAATCACATCCCGAATATGGGCAGTTGCTGAAGATATCCAATCCTGAACATCCCTCAGCAAAATGGTCGACGCCCGGATGTGTTGTGAGAAAAATAGAAAAAATGAATCAGTCAATCAAAAACCAAGAAAGAAATCATAGAATCAAAAGGCAAAAAGATGAAAAGTATACCTCTGGATCAAGGACCTCCTCTGTCAAGCCTAGTTCCTCCGGATCCATCGCATTAGGGCGATGTTGTATGTGCACCGACCTTCCATCAACCCTCTGAATATTGTAAGTAGGAGAGCGCAGTCGTATAAAAGAAATTTCTGAGGATGTCACGATAGCGGATGTCGATGGACCACCTGCACTATAGGAAGATCCCATCGGTCGAATCCAACCTACTTGGGGGATAGGTATACCATCGTATATGCTGGGAGGCATCATCCATCGCGACATAAAATCTAGATAATCATATGACACCAATGTGTCGGTATAGGATGAGTAAGGCTCGCCCATTATTGTCGCTATCCGCGCATCGTCTACCATCTCTCGCACCCATATGTACATCGGGGGCTGCACCGGTGGCACCATCACTTCCTCCTCCATAATCTGTCGGACAACCCCCTCCCCGATATACCAGGAGCAGCCAAACTCATGTGCCAACAAACGCTCCATCTGCACATTCACCCCCGTATCCTGGATAGCCGTCCGCCAAAGGTAGAAGCTCACCTACAAAATTCCCCAGCATATAAGCATTAATAAAAAAAGGATCATCATTAAGAAAAAGGTCAAAATAAAAATAAGGACTTACCCACTCGCTCGTCAGGACATTCAAGACTTAGCGCATAGTCACCAGATAGAGAGGCTTCTTCGACCGTCGGGTGGACTTTTGCCACCGGTACATCTGGCAGAAGTCCCCAACAGACTCATCCTCCAAAGAAATATATTAATGGATAAACCCAATTACCTCATAAAACCACGTCTGCAAAGGAAAAAGGTCGACAATGAGAAATCCGGAAGTGAAGAAAATGCGAATGCATAAAGGAAAGTGAGCAAATTAAAGGAAACCTCAAGAAAATACGTGGCTCCAATAAAAGTCTATCGGCAGAACCAGATCAATGCATATAGAGAAGAATAAAGGGTGGATAAGGTAAGACTCCCCCATTCATAGAGAGGAATGTTCGAAAGCATCATTAAGTATGATTAAAATCACAAATGAACGATGTCACCGCTCGACACCAGTAGAAAACCTCCCAGCACCATCGTGATAATTAACTGGGTCGTATGTCACACCTGCAGCCCATCCTCCTTATCAACCACCCAACGCAACAAAAAATCCCTCAAAGAAGACAAACAGAGAGATTCCCCAAAAACTATCCTGTCCACATCGTCCAACGTGACCGTCACCGCCACTGGTGTCACCCTCAAAGACTTGTCAACCTCCACTCCATCCCATCACACTAAAGCCTTAATAGCTACTACACATCTATGGGAGTCAACTTCATCTCCTCAAAACCAAAATGAACAGTGTGGGTAGTGCCCCACTATCTCTCCCCAAGGCGCATAGAATGGCCATTAAGCGAGGCGTCTCATCCAGCGTAGATGCCAACCTCCTAAACCCAACAGAGGACACCACTCACTACACCATAGGCGAAAAATTCTCCCAAACATACCTACAACCCGTCGTCCCCTGAGTGCGTACAGTTGACGTAGAAACATTAGTCTGTCAAAGCAAAAAGTAAACCCTTTGTCAAAATTCAAGAAATCAAGGAAAAATCAACAAAATAGAAGAAAAGAAAACCAAAATCCATTAGCATTTACATAACTGACAGGGTTCACCACCCTCGAAGAATGATGATGCGTCAGCTCATGAAGAAGGGTTCACTCATCCCCCATAGGCTCAAAATAATCAAAGGAGTTCTCACTGCCCAAAGTAAGAGGCACCGTAGCCCTCCATTCGAGATTCACCCAATCATCAACATTAAGCCAAGCCCTATGTGTCGCATTGCTTATAAACTTGGAAATATTTTGATTTCATAACATAGGAATGGTTTGAAGAAGACAAATGCAAAAGAAAACACGGAAGAAAGATGTGAAAATGAGGGAAACCTGTCCCCTTTTTATCAAAGGCTAAGGGGCATGTCGATCGGTAGTCCCCTACCACCCACCGATCAGCATTATCCTTCCATCTACTTGAAGTATCTCGAAATATCGTGCCGTGTCGGTTGGCACCGCCTCTAAAATTTCGTACAAAAACTCTAGAAAAATGCCAGAAAATTTAGAAAAATTTCACGAAAAATTCTTGAAATTTCCAAATGAGTTTTAGAACCTGTTTCACAAAGAAAAATATTTTTTCCACACCCATTTGCCCAGAGGAACTCTTACCTCACCAGCGAATTGAGCTCATCCCTCGGTCGTCACCCCTTTTAGCTCAGAATTGACCTCGACCCCTAGTCGTCACCTCTTTTAGGTCGAAATTGACATCCGCCCTCGGTCGTCACCTCTTTTAAGTCAGAACTGAACTTGACCCATGTTCGTCACCTCTTTTAGGTCAGAATTGACCTCGAACCCCGGTCCTCACCTCCTTTAGGTCAAAATTGACCTCGGTAGCCGGTCGTTACCTCTTTTAGGTCATAATTGACCTCGACCTTTAGTCGTCACCTCCTTTAAGTAAAAATTGACCTCAGCCCCCGGTCGTCACCTCTTTAGGTCAAAATTGACCTCGACTCCCGGTCGTCACCTCTTTTAGGTCAAAATTGACCTTCTCCCCTAGTCGTTACCTCTTTTAGGATAGAATTGACACCAGCCCCTGATCACCACCTCTTTTAGGTCATAATTGACCATAACCCTCGGTCATCACCTTTTTTAGGTCAGAATTGACCTAAACCCTCAATCGTTACCTCCTTTAGGTCAAAATTGATCGTCATCACCTCTTCTAGGTTAGAATTTACCTCAACCCTTAATATTATCATCACCTCTTCTAGGTTAGAATTTACCTCAATCCTTAGAATTAACCTTGACCCTTAGAATTGACCACGGCTCATCCATCATCATCATTACCTTATGTCCACTTAACTGACCTCTTTCCAAAATATCATGTGGTGCCTATTCGATGGCTATCACTTGTTCCAAGATCACCATCTAGGGGCTCTATAGAAATTACATTCTAGGACCCCCCCCAAGTCTCTCCTTAGGTCCCTAGCACCTCCCCAATTCACCACAAACCCCAAGTCATACTCTGAATACAGATCTAAAGGCCATCGGGTGCTCTCGGGCCCTTATTGACTTCGATTAACCCAATCATCAGAGAAAAAGATCTTTGAATCATTGAAGGGCACGGAATATCCTTTCTAATGGTCTACCCTACGCGTGAATCGACATAACACTCCAGACGAACGAATCATTTTACTGTCGAAAATCAATTTGGATGCCACTCGACATTCTCGGTCCCCAATTTAACCCCAATCAACTTCATCGTCAGAGTGAAGCTCATTGAATCTTTGCTGGGAACTGAAATCCATTTCCAATGGTTCGACCTGTGCATGAAACGGCATAACTGTTCGGATGAACGATCCATTTTCCTCCAAAAACTAATTAAAAGGCCACGGGGCGCTCCAGGACTCCATTTGACCAAAGTCAAATCTTTAGCTCAACCAAGACTGAATGATTATTTAGAGGGCACTAAATACCATTTCCAATGGTCTTCCCCATGCTCCATTCTGACTTACGGTATGGATGAACGATCCGTCTTACTCTGATAGGTTACCGGGCGCTTTCGGCCCCTGGTTGACTAAGGTAAACTTTCCAAACCAAGAGAAACTCTTTGGAATCTAATTACATCTCCTATACTTTCCAATGATCCATCCCATGCTCGATTTCTGACTTACCATTCAGATGCATAATCTATTTGCGTTCGATGATCTCCAGTCTAAAGGACTGACGTGCACTTTCGAGCAATATTTGACCCGAAGTCAACTCTCAAACCCAGGAATGATCCAATATTTGACGTGTATGAATTAACTTTATAACTTTATGCCTCGTACCCTATTAGAATCAATATATTACATTCTACGACTATTTTTTCACGTAAATCTATACGATACTACCAATTAACAGGTCCCAAACCCTGTCTATCGGTAGTGTGCCAAGGGTCTCTTGTCGATTGGAAGGACCAGGGCTATGCCGATTGAAAACCCCCTGACCCTATAAAAGGAGGACATTACCTCACTCCAAATCACACCTACAACTATGATCCATCAGCATCACCGATCTTAGCAACATTTTCTCAATCAGCGAATTTCCCTTATATGAAATTTTAATTTCTTATTCCCATACCTTTCATAACCAATTTGGTAAGATCTTGTTCAATATTCATATCAAGCATCAAGGGAGTTCATTCAAAATCAAGGGAAAGATCTCATTCTTTAAAGAAGGTCCAAATCCTTCCCTTATCTTTTTAAATTTCTTGTTTTTACATTCGTTATATTAGATTCATAATCTAGTTCTTACCTTAAATACTACATATTAATCTCTACATTTTTACTACTATATTGCATATACTTTGTTTTCTACAGAAAACCCAAAATCAACCAAAAGAGGGTTATAGCCATAAATTTCGAACGAATTCGTCGTTCACACTTTTCCAAAACTAAAACTCATTTTTCCACACACACTTTTATAATAAAATCCCGTTTGAATCTATGGGATAAAAGCCCAACCTTACACCGCATACAAACTACGTGAACTTTGATGCCTTTATAGGCCACGTAGGCATTTCGGATTAAAACTAGAGGCTCGAGTCCAACTTTCGATATTCCAATTTTCATAACATCTCTATTTCTATATTTCATCATATTCTTGCATTATTATATCTTCGTAATTCTTTGTTAGCGCTCCATCCGACATATATTGTCATTTCTCGTTAGTGGTCAATATCGTGATAAGGTCATACATCATATTTTCTCTCTCCCTATATATATATGTATTATCTTTGGGATCATTCCTCTGGATGATTTCACTCTATTTTTTCCATGATATGAGTTGAGTGATTCCTATCTCCATTATATATACATGCACACACATTTCACGAAGAAATAAAGGAAAATAATAACACAAGCCCATGAAAGACCGAAAGGGCGCGACGGGTGCCTAACACCTTCCCATTCCATAACTTATCCCTCTAACCCTCCGAACTATTGGTTTCGTACGCATCCGTTTGACTTACATGTCGTCCTATCGAGGTGGAGACATGTTCTTTTGTGTGTTTTGAGAAAAATATACTGGTGACTCCATCTTTTAACTTTTACCCCACACCGACGATGGCCGAAGCTTCCCCGAGCGGGACGCGAGACCTCCCCATGAAACACAATCTCAGATCGGGATGGCCACAATTAGCAAGTCCAAATTAAATTAATTTTATTTAAATATATCCACCAAATGTGCAACCCCTTCCAACAATTTGTGTTCACCGAAATATCAACCACTTAAGGAGGGGTGAACACGACCTTAACAGTCAACCAAATAATATTATCCATATTATAAACCTTCACAATATCAACAAGTCAAAATTAAGTTTTTTTTTTAGTTATTGATATGGACAAAGTGTACCCTCGTCTCTTAGGACGAGTGGCATCACATCTCATGGCCGATTTGTAATAAGTGCCCCATATGTCATTGGCGAGGTCGTCCCGATAAGGGTTGGCCTCGACTTAACTAGCCTCGACAATATGGAAAGTCGAGATCGTAAGAGCATCACCTATTCAGTTATGTAAGGACATTTTTGTCCATTATCAATTGTATGTCGTACGTCATAACACCATTGAAGATATTCAAGATCAACATATCCGAATAAGCATCTTCATTCATGGAATCATTTTTCTGGACAACCAGACCGGTCCACCTATTTTAAAAAGGAACCGGTCCGCCTCGGATCGATCCACCCCTTTTGGAAAAAGAATCGATCTGAACACGGACTGATCCGCCTCAAATCTGAACCGATCCTCTTTACACCAAACAAGTATACCCTGGATCGATAGCAAACCGAAAAAACTCCTTGAGAAAACTAACCGGCCCGACCTCGAACCGATGCACATCCATACCGGACCGGTCCGCCTGGGATAAATTCGAGCAGATCGTGCAGAGATTTTTTAGGCCCAGTTTTTCTTTTATAAACCATTTTCGAGGATGTGTTTAGCAAGACTTATACAGACGATTTTCAAAGTCCAAAAACTCTAAGTCTTCATCTTTGTGATTCCCAAGACTCAAGTTTCGATTCACACAACTTTCCAAACCTTTTTGAATTCGTGTGCAACCCAAGAACACATTCGTGTGTCTGTTCATACCCTTGTGGAGAAGACCGTTCTTCTTCTTCATTGCTGCCCTCCTAGAAAAGGAAACTTCCAGCCACCGACCACAGATCCAACCCCTGCGGGTAACTCTGTGTCACTGTATTTTCATTGTAATCCGATAAGTTGTATGTTACAATATTATAATGAAAATAAATGGTTTTGCCCCTTTGGGGGATTTTTCCTCACATATATGTGTTTGAATGTTCTTGCATGAGTTATCATCTTCTTCAATCACTTATAGTTTCATGTTTAGGATTTAATTAATAAAAACTGAGTTTAATTAAATAATATCTCTATTTGAACGCACGCGCACTCTTTCAAGCTGAGCACCATCTTCGTACTCTGCCACAAGAGATAACAGGAGTGACCCAGTTAATCCGACATCTACCTTATCTATTGAGTCGAGGTCATACTTATGAAATCATGGGATCATCCTATCAAAATTAGCAAGATCGTACCCTCCCAGGCCGAGGTTGTAGCGGATGATACCCAACAGCACGAGCATATGCAAGTACACAAGAGGTATGCTCGTGTGGACAATTCTGTTATAACAAGATCATTCCCATGTGCTAAAGATAGGTGTTTACATCTTATTGGGAGTTTCCTCACGCACATGCTGATTACATGGTTGAGGGGTACATTACACCACCAACTCCCTACATATACACTTCATCTTCTCAATGAGAAGGGATCCAAAATTCATAACCCTAACACACCTCTATCTAATTGTATACAAAAGAGATAGAAATCTTGAGTGTCATATCCATGGCCATTAGTTCCCTTATTTAGTGGATTTCTCACACACTCACACAGTGGATGTAAGCTTAATTGGCCGAACAACTTTAAATCGTTGAGTTCATCTTCTTATCCTCATCTCCTACTTTCATATATATATATATATATATATATATATATATATATATATATATATATATATATATATATATATATATATATATATATCCAACTCCATTGTTATGTTTTGATTGAGTTTAATCTATTCATAGTCTCATCTTGTTCTGGTGGTGCTGATTACAGCATGATCGGTCATTCCTAAAATTACTAGATGTCCACTAAATGTGTAAGTTATATAAGTGCACTTGTGTTATGTAAAAGAAAGCACCTAGAAAGTACGTATGTTATAACAGTCAATCAAAGATATGTATAAGTTGAATTATATGTGTTATACACCTATAAATAGTTATAACAGTCTACCAAAAATATGTAGAAGTTAAATTATACGCGTTATACGCATATACATACTTACAATATTCAATCAAAAAGTAATAAGACTATGTTACATGAAAGAAAAGATAAGGAAAGTTTCCTGAATAAAGAATACATGTAGAATCAGTTAAACATCAGTTATTGTTCTTCAATTGCATTCGCCTATAAAATTAGGAGAACACACGTGTAAGTACAAACACACACACACACACACACAGTGTGTGTATGTGTGCGCGTATGTGTATGTGTTATACTTGTGTGAAAACATGTGTTATATATGTGTGTATATAAGTGTATGTGTTAGACATTTGCACAAGTGTGTATTTGTTATACGCGTATTTAATGTGTGTAAGTGTAATACATGTACCCGTGTGCATACGCATTGCATATGTGCACGTGTGTGCTATACATGAATACATGTGTAATTTTATTATACATGCGCGCGCGTGTGTATTATACATGTGCACGTGTGTGTGTGCGTGTTATTCATGTGCACATGTGTGTGTGTGTGTGTGTATGTGTGTGTGTATGTGTGTGTGTTATAGTGCGCGCATGTGTGTTATACATATGTGCATGTGTGTTTTATACATGTGCATATGTGTTTGTGTTATACATGTGTGTGTGTGTGTAAACCATCTCTAACCCACTAATTCATACTCATAACACAAACGTAATTTATTCGGTCAATTTCATATTGTGTCATCGTGTTATTTTGTCATTTACCACTAATTTGTTTGATGTCTAGCATTTGAAATACACACACATGCAATTTGAAAAATACACACGTGTAATTTCAAAATTCACATACCTAAATGTGTAATTACTAAAATATACACACATAAATGTATATATTCTGAAATACACACAGTTATAAAGAGACACGTGCATATTTGAATACACACACATATATAAAAAGAATACATACACACATATAAAAATACACACACATATATAATAAAATATAGTCACACACTTATACACCTACAGACACATTTATAAACGCACATATAGTTGAAGAGTGCGCTTTTGTTCAAACAAAAAAATTATTTAATTAAACACAGTTTTTTTAATTAAATCCTAAAACATGGATCTAGGTGTGATTGAAGACTATATGATCATGCAAGAACATTCAATTACAAACAAAACACACAAGTGAGGAAAAATCCCCCAAAGGGGTAAAACCTTTTATTTTTACAATAATTTGTAAAGAACGTTTTACACGGATTACAATGAAAACAAGAGTGAGATACGAAATACCCTCAGGTGTCGGTTCCGATGTCGTCGGCTAGAGTCTCCCACAAGAACTCGAGATGGGCAGCACTGGAAAATAGACGACTTCTGTACAGGTTACTCCAGATGAGTAAAACAATCCTCTTGAATGTTTAACGATTCACATACATAAATGGGAGTGGTTATGTGAATAAAGAAGGCATGAAACCTTAAAACATGAAGCCTGTTTTCCAGGCTGTAAAACGCAAAAATCGTGTGCAAAAAAGACTTGGAAAACGTGTAGAATGAACCCAACTATTTATAGAAAAATCAAGGTGGCGACATCGCTCGAACGAGATCGCGCGACATCCTCATGTCGCTTGAATGACAGAGAGATATCGCTCGAACGACAGAGTGATGTCGTTTGAACGAACTCGTCGACCGAGGAAAGTCCGCTTCTACACTTAGAAAAAATTCTTCTTTAGATAAAAACGAATCAGACTTCGAAAAAATATTTTTTGAAAAATTCCCAAATATTTATGCAAATATAAACAACTCTAATAAATAATTTTACCAATTATGCAAAGTGGAGTAGTGGGAACGGTTGAGCAGCACGTCGCATAAAGCATGATGCACGTGTGAAGATGATGGATGCATGGATTCGGATCAAGTCCGTCATGGATGATCATGTTGACTTGCCGAATTTAGCGATATCAGACATACATACTATGATCTAGGACAGCTAGAAAATTCCTAGTGTCTACCCCGTACATTTATAAAATTATGTCCTTAGAAATCTCCCACTGTATCTATGCCGGTACATACATGAAAAATCCGAATTATATAATCAAATGACATACAAGATAATATCCCCATTAAACCCTCATACTGAGAATACTAAATGATATATCGTCAATCAAACTTCAACATCTTCAAATCTTCAGCTCTTCAGAAACTCTCAATGTTTTTCTCATCTGGTTGTGCAATCCAATAATTATCAACTTTGTACCTACGCACATGAGATAAAGCAGATACCCATGACCCGCAACAGTTCAAAATATAATGATATGCAAAAATCAAAGATCAATCAAGCTTAAGCAAATCATTGATAAATCAAAAAAAATTCTCCCCCATAATTCATTCTCCCCTTTTTATGATGTCCCCAAATAGATAGATTTGAGAAGCACAAATAAATGAAAATGAAGAGTGCCACAAGGAATAAACTTTATATTTTTTAATTTTTCAAAATTTTCAACACAAAATACACAACAAAGAATCACACCAAGAACAAACACAAAAACAACCAAGTCGATGATTGCGGAAATGTAGGGGTGTGATCAAATTTAATAGAAATATCAATGCATACAAACACGACATATGTGCACGATGAATATCGGACACTCCTAACGAATGAACACAACATCTTCCTTAGGTGTAAAAAGTTAGAAATATGAGATATTGAATCAATCAAATTAGCAAATTATAGCTCAAAGTGATTTCCACACGAATAACATCCAAAACGATTTAATGCTTTTTCAGGACTTTCAAGGCAATGAAAACCCATTTTAATTTTCCAACCAAACTCCCTAAGATTTATATTTTATGTAGAGGTGATCTAAATTCTCAAACATTGGAGAATTTATGGTGAAACCTAATGGCCCATATTCGACATGAATTGTTTTTTATTGCCTTTAAATTTTTTCGGGCTCTTTTAACCGCTTTGTACCCCGGATAATAAAATTCCTCAATTTTTTAGGTTCATTTAAACAGTGGCTTAATCGCAAAGGATAGGTAAATACCTTTCGCCATTTATCCATGTGACTATGGTTCGTTATATAGACATAATTGAGATGGAAACACTCAAGCCAATATGTGATAGACAAGTACAATAATTAAATAAAATTGTGCATGTGTGCAATAAAGGAGATAAGGATCCAAACATGTAGAAAGATATCACTCATCACATCTCAAAGACTCCAAACAATGTAAAGCACATGGATGCAATGATGTAATGTCTCAAATCACTATCAAACAGTCACATGGATAAATGAAATGAAAGTTGTGACTCAGCTATCTTAAATGCTCATCCATAAAAGGAGTAAACAAAATACAAAAAAAATCTTTTTGTGCTTTTCTAAAAATTTTATAAAAAGAAAATCGTTTTGGATTTTTCAAAAAAAATATAAAAATAAAAAATAAAAATAAAAATGACACCAACTAGCAATATGAATCATATGATATGATCATGACAATCCATCTGATCCTAGACACGGACCATCCACTCAGTCAACTATGCAAGTCCCTAAAGACTTCCTAAATCTCTCGAATTTAAGGGCATCTAAAGGTTTTGTGAAAATATTGGTTAACTGAAGGTCAGTGGGTGATAACTAGCTTTTTGTGTATCCCCGGCAACGATGGCATTTGATAACTAGCTTTTTGTGTATCCCCGGCAACGACGCCATTTGATAATGTGGTTTTTTTGTATATGTGTCGTTGTTGAAAGCCAAGTTAGTCAAAATCCTTGACTTACCTACAAAATATAACAATCTAAAGTGTAGAGGTAAGTAAGGGTATCAATCCACTTCCAAGGGGGTAAGCTAGAGACAAATTCAATTGTAATTCACTTTTTATTTTCTTTTTGTGGCTTTTCACTTTTCTACTTTTTGTTTAGCTTTTTCACATATTAAAACAATTGGGTGAGGTGTTGATTTAAACTAAACTAAAGTAAATGTGAGATGAAAACAACTAACTAGAAAGTGACTAAAATGGAAAATAAAGTCTAACACTAAAATAAGAGATAAAGCGAGGTAAATAATTGTGAGAACAATCAAGGACTGGGATTACACCACAACTTTTAGCTATTCTAATTAATTAATTAATTTAATTAATTGAATTCTCCCAAATTAATATCAATATTACAAATCAACTCTCGTTGCAAATGTAATTTGAATAGCAACCTTTTAGAAAATTAAGTTTAACACCCCACAACTCTAGAAGTAAGATCCACACTCCTTTTAATTAATCACCCGCTAGGATCGATCAATTAAAATTTATGTCAATCCTAGAAAATAAATTTAGAGTTGAAATTCAAGTTATAATATCCCACATAAGAAACCCCTATCTCTAGTTCGAATCTAAAATGGGTATTATAACTAGAATTTTGATTTTCTCTCGAAAATTATTTACCCTCTCTCGAGGCATAAATCTAAGGGTGAGGGATCAGAATTAACATTCAAATGGAGTTTTCAAGTAATTAAATTAATAAAAATATAATAACATCAAATAAGGGTTTTACCCCACCCCTTGAAAGGGCATTTAGCCTAGCATGGTATGAAATATGACAAATTAATAATCAAAGGCATAAAATAAATGAGAAGAGAAACGAACAATCAAACCCCAATCTCTTGATGCTTAATTGATCTTCAATCCATGAGTTGAAATTCATAATCCATCAACTTGAGTGATCCAAATAATATTACATAAAAATTTCACTCAGATTAATCCTCACACATTTATCACTCAATAATCTCAAAAAAGAAAAATAAAAACTATTTACAAAATGGTGTTTATCCTAATTTATTTATAACCCTAAACTTTCTATCTCTATTTGATGATCCAAAAAGCTTCTGAATCTAAACTAAAAATTACAAAATAAAAATAAAAAGGATAGTGGATGAATTCATAATGGACAATTAAATAATAAAAGAGATTTGCTAAAAATACAAATCCTAACATTATAAAATTGTACATTAGAACTGACCCAAATAAATAAATTCTAGATCATTACTTTATATTGAGATAATTGCTAAAAATGTAAAATCTCAACATCAATGAATGGATTGGAATTTACCTCCCATAAGGGATAAATTTCACTACACACCTCTATATTGAGGTATTTGCTAAAAATACAAATACTCAACATAAAGGGGGTGGAGAGAATTTTATCACACCAAGCTTAAAAGTAATTTTGAGGCCCCTCTTCAAATGGTCTTCATCTCTTTAAATAGGATATGCATGATACACATGGGGCTAAGGGGTATTTTTGGGAATTGGCTTGAATGTGCATAGAAATGGAGAGAGGAGCATGAGGTGTGAGTGTGTTGAGGTCAAGTGGATGAGGGTATTTGGGAATAAAACAATTCAGATTTAGTTATGGGTATTTTGGGCATTAGGTAAAATATGAGTAGTTGGGGTAGAATAGAAAAAGCGGTTAAATGTGTTTAATAAGACACATGGGCAATTTATTTGGCTTGGTTTTGGTCTTTAGAAATTGTCAGGTCACGATTTTGGTGGTCATGTTGTTGGTAGGTTATGGAGTTATGGAGATATGGAGAGAGGAGAGAGAATGTGGGGGGTTTGAGGTTGAAGATGATAGAGTGTGGTTTGGGTTTGGAAGAGTGTAGGGTGGTATTATGAGGGTGAGGTGGTGTTTAGGTGTAGGATAATGTATATTTTAGGTTGTGAGGGGTTTATGTGTGTGTGTGTGTTTAATTTGGACCTAAATAAAAATAACACTAAAGAAAACTAAAACTAATAAAACTAAAAATCTAAAAATTAAATTCCTATTCTAAAAATAAAATAAAGACTCAATTAAAAAATTAAACTAAAATGGAAATAAAAATAAAATCTTATAAAACTAAAACTAAAATTCTAATTAAATGTAAAATCAAACAAAACTAAAAAAATTAAATGAAATCCTAAAATATCTAATCCAAATAAAACTAAAAACTAAAAACTAATAAAAATCAAAATAAAATAAAATTATGCTAATATAAAAATAGGAAATAAAACCTGGAAAATACAAAATAAATCTAAAATAAATCCTAAAAATTAAAATGACTCAAACTAAAAATACAAAAATAATATAAAGACACAAACAAAACACACACAGGGTTTAGGGTAGGTTTAGGCCAGGCTTAGGCTCGGGTAAGGTTACGGGGTTGGTAATTAGCTCCATTTAAACTGCAAATTTCTTTGAAATATAGCTTTTGACACCACAACTATAATTAAGCCTGCATATTGAACAATTAAGCGCATAATACCCATATTGCCGAGAATTACTAACTAAAGTACGTCTATTCGGGGTATAAAATGTAGAGTTTTGGGTTCTTATTAGTGGGTAAGAAACACATGGATACGACTTTCTCCTCAACTAACTGACGTATAAAGTGCTCTCGTATCCTGATGTGCTTTGTACACGAATGTTGGACCGGATTACGAGATTTGTGTATCGCGCTCGTGTTATCATAGGAGATAGTCATGGTGTCCTATAAAATCCTATAATCCTCTAACATCTTCTTCATCCACAAGAGTTGCGTGAAATAACTCCCTACGATGATGTTCTCAGCCTCCGTAATGTACAAATAGATGGAGTTTTGCTTCTTGCTCAGCCAGGAGACAAGAGCAGAACCAAAGTAGAAACACCCACCAGAAGTGCTCCTACAACCATCTACATCCCTGGCCCAATCGGCATCCGAATAGGCATACAAACGATCATTAGTATTAAAAGAATACCAAATACCGTAGGAGAGAGTCCCAACACGTATTTGATAATACGTTTTAGAGCGAGTAAGTGTGACTCTTTCGGGGATGCCTGATATCCTATGTTGGGACGACTGACAGTCAAGTAGAGAAGATTACCTATCATACTCCGATACAAGGTTTGCTCTACGTTCTTGCCTTAAGTGCCCTTATTAAGCTTGATAGAAGTACTCATAGGTGTACATGCATGCGTAGCGAAGTCTAAACCATATTTCTTCACTAGGTCTCTACAATACTTTGATTAGGAGATTAACATCCCATCCTCTTGATGATGAACCAGGAGACCAAGGAAGAAAGTAAGCTCACCTACCATGCTCATCTCAAACTCATTTTTCATCTCTTCCTCAAAGTGGTGAGCATGCTGGGAGCACGTGGATCAAAAGACTATGTCGTCCACATAGAACTGGACAACCAAAATAGCACCGTCATCTCTCATGACGAACAACGTCATATCAACTCCCCCTCTCTTGAAGCCTCGGTATAAGAGATAGGAAGTAAGCCTCTTGTACCAAGCACGGGATGCTTGTTTCAAACCATAAAAGGATTTCCTCAGATAGTAGAC
Source organism: Sambucus nigra (assembly GCA_949130495.1). NCBI lineage: Eukaryota > Viridiplantae > Streptophyta > Magnoliopsida > Dipsacales > Adoxaceae > Sambucus > Sambucus nigra. The sequence continues at coordinate 91,123,540 of OX422215.1, read as the reverse complement.
GTGCTCTGGGTGCTTAGGGTCTTCAAACCCTTTTGGTTGTTCCATGTAAACCCCCTCCTGTAGAATGCCATTTAGAAAGGCTCTCTTGACATCCATATGATATAACTTGAAGCGGAGATGATATGCGATGGTGAGTAGTAAGCGGACAGACTCAAACCTCACAACAGGAGCAAATGTCTCCCCAAAGTCTACACCCTATATCTGTGTGTAGTCTTGAGTGACCAATATAACCTTGTTTCTGATTATGGTACCATTTTCATACATTTTATTCTTAAAAATACACTTGGTACCTATCACATTAGACTCACTAGGTCAGGGTACAAGTTCCCAGACATTGTTCTTTTTAAACTGAAGACATTCATCCTGCATGGCAGATATCTACTATTCATCCTTGAGTCCTTCTCTGTCATTCTTGGGCTCGAATGTGGACGTGTAGCAAAAAAATGACTAACAACGTTCTCTAGCAAAGCATGAGCCTTGACCCCTAAGGTGGGATCACCTATAATAGAGGCAGGGTCATGACTCTTGTGAACCCAAGCAGATGTGTCCCCTAACACAGGAGTAGGGTCCACAGGGTGTGGGTGAGGGATGAGAAATCGCTGCCAGAAAATTCCTCATGCTCACACTGAAGGATAGGATCAAAAAACGCTGGAGGTTCGTCATCTTGCATGGTGACGTGTATTGATTCCATAACCTTAGAGCTCTTCAGGTTAAAAACCTAGTACGCTCTTCTATCTGATGAATATCCTAGGAATATTCGCTCGTTGCTCCGGGAGTTAAACTTTCCTAATTCCTCTCTATCCCATATGATGTATCATTTACTCCCAAAGACATGGAAATATGCAAGGTTGGGTTTCTTTCCATTCCACAATTCATAAGGCGTCTTAAGTGTGTGTGGACGCAGGTAAACCCTATTCACCGTGTGGCACGCGGTAGACACCACCTCTGCCCAAAATCTTCTAGCAACCTTATGACCCAAAAGCATAGTTCTATCCATTTCCTCAATCGTTCGATTCTTACTCCCAATAATCCCATTTTTTTGAGGAGTCCTTACGACCAAAAACTCACGTTTAATCCCAAGGCTATCACAATAAAGATCTACCTTTTCTTCCTTAAATTTCGTGTTGTTGTCACTACATATCCTATTAATAGTGACTTCGTGTGGATTTTATAGGTCACGACACTTGGTAGTTAAAAACTCTACAACATCGAATTTTTCTCTCAGAAAACCTAAAATTTAATATCTGGAGAAATCATCCACCATCACGAGGATATACCTCTTACCACCCAGACTCTAATTATGAGTAGGACCCATAAGATCCATGTGAATCAACTCAAACACACATGAGGTTGTAATGGAATGAAACTTCCTATGAGGGCTATGAATTTTCTTTCCCAACTGACAGGGTCCACAAACCGTGGAAGTTGGCTTTCCAAGTGTTGGTAATCCACGTACTAGGTCCTTTTTAGCTAAACGTGCCAAATCTCTAAAGGTCGCGTGACCTAGACATTGGTGCCATAGATCCATAGGAGTGGTCATGGCGCTGTTGCAGATAAGTGAGGATTTGGGTACAGTCCCATAGCAGTTATCCTCTGTCCTCACCCCTTGCACTAAAAATTTACTGACTTGATTATAGACATTACACGTGTCTCGAACAAAATTTAAGGCAAAGTTAGCGTCGCACAACTGGCTAATGCTAAGAAGGTTTGCTTTCAAACCTTTAACGTACAAAACATTATCTAGCTTAGGAAATCCTGGTAACTCTACTGTACCTCGGCCTACGATGATAGACTTGCCCCCTTCTCCAAACATCACTCTACCTTCCTTATAATCCTCTAGGTAGGTAAAAAATGAGACATCACCAGTCATATGTCGGGAGCACCAACTATCGAAATACCACTATGAGGTATTATGTGCTTTGAGAGAGACATGGACAACAAGGGACAATTCGTCTTTCTTAGGAACCCAAGAAGTAGTAACCTTTTATTTACCCTTGTTCTTGTTAGTTTTGGTCGGGATGCGGGAAGCATTCACTAGCGGCAAATACATCCGTCAAAATTCCTCCATCAAACTCTGTGATATGGCGGTTAAAAACTCAACCCGTCTCTCTCAGATTGGTAAAATCATCAGTACGATGTGGTGGAGTAGTAGTACGTCGTGTCTGACCTAAACTATAACAAAAATCTCTTAGGTGGCCTTTTCTTTTGCAGTATGTACAAAAGAACACGGTCTTAGACGGACCTTGGTTTTCTTTTCTTGGTCGAACTATCCTTCCTGGTATTTTACGATGGACATATGGAGTCATAGTACACTTAGGAACTGGTCCAGGTGCAATTTGGGACGTGGAGGAACCATCAAAACCTATTATGTGCCTATCACCAAAACCTAAAGCGGGACCGAGGAACATCTTTCCCATATTTCCAAATCTGTCCTCGATTTGAACCTTGAAATCCTGTGCTCTCTTAAGATCATGAGTAAGCTGGGCTACAAGGGCTTCAAGTTTATTCCAAGTCTCCAGGGAGGAATGGAACTCACTTGTAAAACTATCCATTTGATTATTCAAGTCCCTTTTCTCTTTCTCAAACAACTCTCTCTCTCTCCAAATAGTCTCTCTCTTTCTCTAAACTGACCTTCTTTCTCAACACAGGCAGACTCTCTCTCTCTCTCTCTCTCTCTCTCTCTCTCTCTCTCCTTCTAAATCTTCCTCTAAAGCAGTGATCCTAACAACTAATGATTTGTTATGCTTTTTGGTTTTAAATGACTCATTATATAACTCAGCGTAGGCGTGTTGAAGATTACTCTCGCTCTCACTTGCATCATCCTCCCCCTCACTTACTTCGTTCTCACTGTTGAGGTGTCCCTGTGAAGCATCATCCTCATCATCATGAGGAGCACTAGAGGTACTAACATGACTAGCCATGAATTAGGTGAAGTTACACTCATGTGGTGACTCGTTTCCAGAGTCCACCGACTCAACCTCGCTATCAACACTAAAGGTAACGTTAAGAACAGCTTGGCCCATTTCTTTGGGAAGTTTGTTCAGTCTGGTAGCACACTCAAAAGATCTATGACCTTTACCGTCGCGCTTATAACATCTCTCACCATCCTTTTTAGGAGGATCTTTAAAATCTTTTTCATTTTTTGTTTCAAACTTATTTTTCTTAAAATTCTTTTTATCTATGAAATTTCCATTTTTCTTGAATTTGAGAATTTTCTTGATTTTTTTTTGCAAATAGAGCCAAATCATCTAAATCAAAGTCACACTCGGAATCAGGCGTTTCTATCTCCCTTTTTCTAGATGACCCAACTCTCTTTCTTGCCAACCCCTCACTCTTTCTATCCTGGGCATCAAGTGCAATTCCCTTATCTTTAGGCTTGATAGATTTAGTAAACATATCAGTTCCGTATGTTTGTAAGTCTCCTACAAGTTCATCTAATTTAAGAATGTTTAAATTACCTATATAATTGAGCGCCGTAACTTTAGGGATAAAACGCTTAGGCAGTGATCTTATTATCTTTTTAACAACTCTAGCATTAGGAATGTGTTCACCAAGATTAAAGCTAGTGTTTATAATATCAAATAACCTAGCATAAAATTCATCAAAACATTCAGTCTCAAGCATGGTGATTGTTGATGTAAAAAATTAGATCACTCTAATTATTCAATCACAGATAAATAAATGAGACAAAGAATTTTAAAGTGGTTCAGACTTATAAGAATGGGCTACGTCCACTGTTATGTTATTGCTGAGTGTTTGGGAATTCTCGATTACAAGTTCTATCAAGAAATTCCAGTCCCCTTACAATGAGGATTGTACAATGTATTTATAGCCCTGGGGCTGTAATGTGAAAGGGTAATACATTAAATGATGTACATATGAAAGGGTAATACATTCAATGCCCCTTAAGCGTGTGCGTCTGAATGATAAGCATTTAATGAATAGTCAAACTGTTGGTTATCCTGTTTTTAATGCTTTGTTCGAGGTGCAGCTCGGACCGCCTGAATTGCTCGGACCGCCTAAGCTTCTCGGTGCTCAAGAGTTCCTCAGAGCGTATGAGTTCCTAGGAGCGTATGAGTTCCTCGGGGAAGCAGTGTTCCTCGTTGTAATATGGTTCCTCAGAGTGTCTGAGTTCCTCGGAAGTATTTTTTATTGCCACGTAGATTGCCAGATGTCTTCACTCAATTGGGCCATGTCAGCAGATTAAATTTGGTATCAACAGAAGCCCCCAATGTTTCATAGTTCGAAATTTGAGGAGTGAGGAATATTTTTTCTTGAAACACGGAAGTTTTAAATGATCCTCCTGATTTTTAGGACCGTTTCCTTTGTATTTATTTCTCCTTCCAAATTTATTGAATCAGGCTTTTTGAATTTCTATGCTCGCTTCGATTCCCGCGCCACTTTTCGTCTTTTTAGCCGCCGTTGCCCGCTTTGATTCCCACGCCCCTTTTCATATTTTTAGCCGCCGGTAACGTAATCGTCCCTTTTTGTAATCATTACTTTACCATTTCCCATGGCAAGGTATTTTAACTTCACAGACACTCCCATCGTCTTCTACCTTTTCAAATTTTTATCTTCGAGTTTTTCGTCGTCTCTTTCTCTCCCATGTATTCATCTCTTCCATCGCTCGTTGTCATCAGATCCACTCTTTTTCTGTAAGATTTTCTTCCTTCTTCTTCATTTCTTTTATTCATCATGGTTTACCCTGTTGAATCTCTTATTAAATTTCGCTCTGATTTTTCCATTCCATCTTGGGTTGTTTTGGAAGAGCTTTCTGAGCCTTCTGATTATTTCCACTTGGCTGAGGGACATTGGTTCCCCAGTTTCTTTATTGCTGAGTGTAGATTTTCTTTTCCACCCAATCCCTTTTGTCTGGAATTCTGTCATGACTTTAATGTTGTTCCTGCAAGAATAGCCCCAAATACATGGAGAATAGTTAATGGGGTGCATAGATTAAATCAAATCCATGGAACTCGCGTAGGAATTCCTGAGATTATGTTTTGTTATAGATGGGCAGTTGGTGATAACACCTTTTATTTAAAAACTAGAATGTTAAATAGGGCTTTAGTAGTCAATCTCCCTGATGCCAATAGGGATTATTTTGAGCACGGGGTTGTCATAAAAAATTGGCAACATGCTCCTTTATCAGGAGATGAAGTTTATCAGGGTACCAAATGCCCTCCCTATGGTAATGGGATAGGTTATTCTTATTTTATTTTATTTATTTTGAAATTATGCTTCCTTTATGTTTGATAAAATGTGTCACTGATGGCAATGTTTATTTACTTGCAGTTAATAGCAAAAGAAAGTGCCCAAAAGAAGCAGATGTTAATATAAGGCACTTGAAACTTATCTGGAGTCTGCATCAATCTGTTTCCGACGAGCATATTAGGTCGGCTTCATATCTGATGCAATACAAGAGCTACACCACCTCTTTTACTGCTCGTCCAGTAATAAGTGAATCAGAGCCAGTACCAGCTTCCACCAGCTCCTCGCCTGAATCTCACATCCCTTTGAGTGAAAGAATTAAGAAGAGAAAACCTCACACTCTCTTCGATAATCCTACCTCTGGCTCTGGAGAGGCAAAAATAAGTAAAGTTGATGTCCTAGGGGAGGGGACAAAGAAGAATGATGCACCTTCCTCGGCTGCTGTTGTGAAGTTTGCCGAGAAGCCCGTAGTGGCTCCGAGCAGGTCTTCTGCTCCTGGAAAGGTGATTGTAATATCACCGACCAATGGTTCTTTCTTGGTTGAATCTATTCATGTTCCCCCGAGGATGCTGAAGAAGATCTCCTCGGTCAATTTGGCTGACACCATCACTCAACCCCAGCTACTGGAATTGGGGTTCCAACTTTTGTTCCCTCGAGCTCTGCCATGAGCTCGGTAAAGTCCTGGATCATTCCCGAGGTCCAAGGTACTGAAGAAAATCTTACTCGGGACATGGTCACTTCGTTAGCTCCTCGCCACCTTGCTTCTGTAAGTCTTCTTCCTTTGAACTTTTCATATTTCCCTTATCATTTCTGTTTCTGAATTGCTTTCTTTTTACTTTCACAATTGACGAGATGCTTTAATATAATTTTGAAGAAGGATGAAGCAATTAAAGCTTCATTCTCCTCGTCCAGTGTGGAGGGAGCTCTGGAAGAAGCTACCAAGTGTTTGGACGATTCTTGCCAAAAATATGCCACTGATAAGGCTGTCTGGGAGAAAAACCTTGCCTCCACCGAGCAAGAAAAATCTCAGGTTATTGAAGTCTCCAAAGAGTTGGAGAAGAGAATAAAGGATTTGTAGGGGAAAAATAAAGAGCTCGACGAGAAGCTCGAGAATGCTGGAGAGCTAGAGAATAAGCTCAAGCTTGCTGAAGAGGAGTTGTCTCAACTTCGGGAGGTAAATCGGCAGAAGGAGGAGGCTGAGAGAAAATTGAAAGCTGCTGATGACTTGCTGTCCGAGAAGCTTTCCTCAGAAAAGTTGAAAAGGAAAATGGCTGTGAAGAAGTCCTTCAGTGCTGGCTGGGACAAGGAGTGGAACAAGGGATTGGCTGCCATGGTGTCACAAGTGGACTATGGCAGCCTCAAATACTTTAGGGATGGATGGGTTGCTGCTCTTCAGGATATGAAAGTGGATGAAAATTCCAAGCTCTTTCAGAAACACAACCCTGGTCCCCCTCCAACTCTTGAAGACTGAGAAGAGGACGAAGCTACCTCCGAAGAGTCTTCTATGGTGATGGGAGATCACCCCTCAGCCATTCAGCCTACTGCTGAGGAACTTCAACAAATTGTTACTTCGTCCGATCAATTACCAGTGCTCCCCGAGCAACTATCCATTCCCTCCGAGCAACCTACTTCCTCGTCCCAGCCTCTCGAGAAGGTTTTGGGAGACAAGGAAAAGGTATAGAGTTGTTCGGGTTTATCATTACATTTTATTTTTCTTTTATCAAATGTAAGCCAGAACTTGTAACTCTGAACTATGATATAATAAAACTTGGACTTTTACATACTGTTATCTATCTTCTATTCATACTTTGCTTGTACTTCTTATTGATGATTGCTCTTTCTTTCTCTGCTAGTTTCTGGACAGGATGGAATTGTTATCTGCCCATGATACAAAGCTGCTGCGATAATGTAATGAATACTTTAAGGCTGGTCACACAGACCTGAGTGCAGCACAAGTCGTCGACATCCTCGGCCAGGATGCTTCAGAACAGGCAGTTGAGGCATATCAATATCTGAAGTGTCTACTTGATCAAGAAGTGGCCAATAATGTGGCCTATTATGATATGATCGAGGATCTCCAAGGCACCATCGAAGACCTTCAGCTACAATACAAAGAATCAACTGCCCTGTTGCATGAGGGGTTTGAGAAGAAGTACAAGTTGATCACTGCCGATAAGGTCTACGAGAAGCTTTTTGCTGGGTACGATGTAAGGGAGAGAACCTTGAGGGGTGAGGTTGAGGAGTGCAGAAAAATCGCTAAATTGCTGGAGTGAGAAAACAACAACTTGCAGAAAGAGCTATCACAGTTGAAGTCTGCAGCCTCTTCGTCAAAAGCCTTAATCCCAGTGACCGATGAGGTATTCTCGTTCTTAAAGGTCGAGAACGCCAACTTGAGGGACGAGTTGGAAACCTTGAAGAGTTCTGGTCCTTCCACATCTTCTCGGGGTCGAGCAAGAGCACCTCGAGGACGAGCAAGAGCAGCTCGGATTCCTATCGAGGAACAAAGGACTCAGTCTTCCCTAGAGAACCAGACCTTTGAGTTAATGGCGAAGAACCAGGCTTTGGCTGAAATGTCAAAGAAGATTAAGGACTTGGAAGAGTAGCTCTCCACTCATAAGTCTACCTTGGAGAATAAAGAGATCGTCATCAAAAATCTCCATGAGCAGCTGGATAGATTAAGAAATCAATTCCACAAATAGGCCAGGGAGTTATGGATGGCTAGATACAACGAAGCTCTCTTTCACTTGGACGATCGTATCCAGAATGCCAATAATGAGGGCTACAAGCAAGGCTGGTTGAATGCCTTAGGTGTTCTGCAACTCGAACAGGGTCATTCCCTATGGGACTATCATGATCCTGGGCTGCTCGACTTACCCGTGCCACCATTCAAACTGGACATGAGTTGGATCCCTACTCGGGCCATTCCTCGGAGCTTGATTTCCAAATATCTCGGTGACTACAATCTCCATTCAATTGTTGAAGTATCTCGTACCGAGCACCTTCTAGATCGACCATCCGTGATGAATATCAGGTTGTTAAAGGATCTCAACATCATAAATTCTCCCCTGGCTTTAAATGATCCGCCTGGTGGCGAAGAACCTGTGTCAAAAGCAGAGGGGAAAAAACCAGTAGAGTAGGAATTTTGATGTAATAGTTAGTATACATTTCAATATCAATGTAATTTGTTTCATTATCAATGTAATTTGTTTTAGATTTAATGAAATACTTTCATTTCTATTCGCAATCTTAATAGCTATTGTCTTGTAAAACACTTCATATTTGTACATGCATATCTGTTAAAAAGATAATAATATTGTGTAGTTTGTCGATCAAGTTACTGTCGACCAACTTATTGATGAGTAGTCACTTGGTAAAAATGATGTTTTGTTTCTCGACCAACTTAGCAATAAAGTTACGAGTATAAAAAATGTTTCTCGATCACTTAATAATAAAGTTACGAGTGTCAAAATGTTTAAAATGTTTCCAACTAACCAAGGTCGTTAAATTATACTTGTCGACCAACTATAGTTAGTGGGCTTTTATCCCCGACCATACATAGTTAGTAGATTTTTCTCTTAAATGATTCCGACCAACCAAGGTCGATAAATTTTCCTTGTCGACCAACTATAGTTGATGGATTTTTATCCCCGACCAGCCATAGTTAGTCTTTTTGAAATAATTTTACTTTTCGACCAACTCAAGTTGGACTTTTTGAGAATATATTTGCTTCCTATCCGACATAAGTTGGCATTTTTAGGAATACTTTTATTTCCCTAGGAACATATAGTTTTACTTCCCGTAGGAATACAAGGTTTTTCTTCGCGGAGGAATACAAAATTTTTTCTTCTCGGAAGGATACAAGTAGCTTTACTTCCCGGAGGAATATAGGTAGCTTTAATTCCCGGAGGAATATTAGTAGCTTTACTTCCCGGAGGAATATATGTAGCTTTACTTCCCGGAGGAATATAGGTAGCTTTACTTCCCGGAAGAATATTGGCAGCTTTACTGCCCGGAGGAATATAGGTAGCTTTACTTCCCGAAGGAATATTGGTAGCTTTACTTCCCGAAGGAATATAGGTTGCTTTACTTCCCGGAGGAATATAGGTTTCTCGACCAACCTTAGTTGGCATTTTTGAGAAAATATTTGAGTAGCCTGAGCTCTACCGAGTTTTGCCCCGAGTAGTGTGTAGCACTATTCCCCGAAAAACTTTCAACAAAAAGAAAGAATTCGGTAGAATATCTTCATTTTATTCATCACTGATAATATTTGTGCAGGTGCTCTGCAATCCAGGCATTCTTAATTTCCTTGCCTTCTAAAGTTGCTATTCGATAAGTTCCTGGTCGAACAACTTCTGTAACTCGGTATGGTCCATGCCAGTTTGCCTCCAACTTATTGTACTTTTGAATGACTTTCTTCAGCACATAATCTCCTTCTTTCAAGTTGCACTTCTTCACTCTTTTGTTGTAGAACAAAGATGTTCGCTGCTGGTAAGCAGTATTTCTAATGGCTGCTTCTTCTCTAACTTCCTCGATCATGTCTAAATCCAGTCTTCTCATTAAGTCGCTGACAAGGGAATTGAAATTCAGAACCCTGTGTGTTGGGAGGCCCAACTCGGTAGGTATAACAGCTTCACTTCCAAACGCCAGCATATATGGTGATTCTCCTGTTGCTACTCGGGGAGTAGTTCAGTAAGCCCAAAGTACTGATTGTAGCTCGTTGATCCAATTTTCTTTCGCATCATCCAATCTTTTCTTCAAACCATTCAGCAACGTTCTATTTGTCACTTCAGTTTGTCCATTACTTTGAGGATGGCCTGGTGCTGAGTGGACCTTCAAAATATTTGATTGATGACAATAGGCAGCGAACTCCTCGTTATCAAATTGTATTCCATGGTCTGTGATGAAAGCATGAGGAAGACCATATCGACAAATGATATTCTTCCAAACAAATTGGTACAACTTCTCGTACATCATATCAATGAGTGGCTAAACTTCTACCCACATAGTAAAATAATCCACTACGACGACGAGGTATTTGAACCTTCCTCGGGTCATTGACAATGGCCCGACCAAATCAATTCCCCACATGGCAAATGGCCAAGGGGAAGTTATGGGTGTCAATAATGCTTTTGGAGTTCTTCGGATGGAGGAAAAGCATTGGCACTTGTCACATTTCTTGGCATAGGCTATACAATCAGCCCTCATCGTCGGCCAGTAGTATCCCTGTGTCATCACCCTTTGTAAAAGCGTCTGACCTGCTACATGTTCTCTACAGTACCCTTCATGGATCTCTTCAATCAAATCTTTCACCTCGGAGGGATGTACACATCTCTGTAAACCTGCCATAACTCCTCGTCTATACAGAATACCGTTAGTTAATACATACCGAGCAGCTTTAAACTTCAATTTCTTGGCTGCGAGCTTGTCGATTGATAATTCTCCCTCTTCAATATATGCCCTAATAGGATCCATCCAAGATGGTCCTAAATCAAGGGTAATAAAGTTCATCGTCAGATCTTCATCTATACTCCGAACAACCAACACTTCAATTGGGATTGTTCGTCGTAGCTCGGTGCGAGTAACTGATGCTAGTCGAGCTAAGGCGTATGCCCTCGCATTCTCCATTCTTAGTATTCTGACCAGCTGAATAGCAGCAAATTATGACACCATCTCCTTTGCCTTTGCATGATATCTGATCATTAATTGTCCTCTAACTGCATATACTCCTAACATTTTATTTACAATTAATTGAGAATCACTGAAAACCATAACCTGCTGCGCCTCCATAATTTTTGCCAAACTAAGTCCTGCAATCATGGCCTCATACTCAGCCGCATTATTGGAAGCTTTCAATTGAAAACGCAGGGTGTATTCCATGTCGACCTCGTCCAGAGTGCTCAAAACTATCCCCGCACCACATCCTATAGGGCAAGATGAGCCATCTACATATAGTCTCCATATAGGTAACTCGTCTTCAAATTTCTGATCTCACAGAGTTGCTCGGTGAAATATTTGTTACTTCCTTTCATCCTCCCCGAATATTTCTTACTCTTCATCGATCATCTCTTCTTGCTCTTTTACCAATCGGAATTGGTCTGAGCTCGAATTTGATGATCTTGTAACATCAACTTGCCATTTTACCAACCGGAGTTTATCGGAGCTTGTTTTTGTTGATCCTGTAACATCCATAGGTTGATCGACGAGCAACTTTTGCTCCTCGGGGGTATCAGGATAGGTGAACTCTGCTATAAAATCTGCTACAGCCTGCCCTTTTAGTGATGATCTGGGTTCATTGACTATATCATATTCACCGAGCTCTATTGCCCAGTACATCAATCTCCCTAATTTTTCTGGTTTATGAAGGGCTTGCCTCAATGTCATATCAGTATATACGACTATGTTATGAGCCTGGAAGTATGGCCTCATTCTCCTACTCGCTTTCATCAATGCCAGTGCTAACTTTTCCAGCCTTGGATATTTTATCTCTGCTCCTCGGAAGGCCTTACTTGTGTAATAAATTGGTTTTTTTACTCCATTCTCCACTCTGATCAACGCCGAGCTAACTGCATTCTCGGACACTGCAAGGTACAAATACAAGTTTTCTCCCATCACCGGCCTGGACAGCAGTGGAGGTGCTCCCAAGTATTTCTTCAAGTCTTGAAAAGCTTTCTCACATTCATCATTCCACTCAAAAGTCTTTCTGAGTGTTTTGAAGAATGGGAGACATCTATCAGTTTCTCGTGACACAAATCTATTGAGTGATGCTACTCATCCTCTGAGACTTTGTACATCCTTCTTCGTTATTGGAGATCGCAGCCCTAATAGAGCTTTGATCTTTTTAGGATTTGCTTCAATGCCTCGTTGATTGACAATGTACCCGAGGAATATGCCTTATCGTACTCCAAATATGCACTTCGTCGGGTTCAACTTCATTTGATATTTATCCAGTTGATCAAAAGTCTGACTTAAGTCAACTAGATGATCGGCCGCTTTCTTGATTTTTATCAGCATGTCATCAACATAGACCTCCATATTGCAACTGATTTATTCAGCAAAAACCTTGTTCATCAGCCGCTGATGTGTCGCACTCGCATTTTTTAAACCAAAAGGCATAACATTATAACAATAAGTTCCCTTAGGGGTAATGAAAGAAGTACTCTCCATGTCTTCAGGTTTCATTTTGATCTGATTGTAACCAGAATAAGCATCCATGAAGCTCAGCAACTCGTGTCCCGAGGTAGCATCCACCAGTTGATCAATTCGGGCAAGTGGAAAGTGATCCTTTGGGCATGCTTTGTTGAGGTCGGTGAAGTCTACACACATCCTCCACTTGTTATTTTTCTTCTTTACCATCACCACATTTTCTAACCAGTCTGGATATTTGACATCTTCAATGAAACAAGATTTCTGGAGCTTATCGACTTCCTCCTATATGGCTTGATTCTTCTCGGGACTGAACACTCTTCTTCTCTGCTTCACTGGCTTGATCTCCTTATTCACATTGAGCTCGTGACATAAGAAATTTTGGTCTATTCTAGTCATATCTTCATGACTCCACGCAAAATTTTGCTTTCTGCTTCTTTGGAAAGTTATCAATTCCTGTTTTAGTGAGGCTTCCAATGACGAGCCTACTTGAGTAGTTCTCTCAGGGTGCTCGTCGTCCAGAATGATGTTTTCAGTAGCTTCCACCACTTGACCCTTCACGAGTTGTGACCCATCTCTAGTACCCAATATTTCAATCTCTGCACCTTCATCCACTTGATAGGTAGTAGTCTTTTTCTTTGATTCTTCCAGTTCTTCTTGCTCGGTGGATGAATAATAGCATTCCCGAGCTACTTTCTAATCACCTTTCACAACTCCTACTCCAAAATTTATTGGAAATTTTAGGCACTAATGCACTATAGATGGTACAGCCTCAAACTTCTTCAATCCTACTCTTCCCATGATGATATTGTATGATGATTGAACATTCTTATCCATCTAGAAGAAGCATATTCTTTCTGTTCGACAAGCAGGCCACGTACCAATGAATATATCCAACTTGATCGTCCCAAGTGGAAAAACTTTCTCGCCAGCAAAACCGAGGAGGGGTCTATGATAAGGTTCCAGTTGAGATAGCCTTAGATTCAAACTGTCGAAGCACGAGTAGAACATAATGTCTGCTGAGCTACCATTGTTTACCAGTACTCTTGAAATCATTACCTCCTTCATTCTCATCTTGATCACCAGTGGGTCATCATGAGGATATAGAACACCTGCCATGTCATTCTTCGAGAAACCAATTACTAATTTCTCTTTGTTCACCTTTCTCGGACGATCCTCCTTAGCTAAATTTATTCGTTGAATGTATGAGCAAGCTTGAGCCTCACAGAGGTAAGCTTTTCTCTATGCAGTAAGGTCTCCTCCTCCTGCATCTCCACCTGTTATAACATTACAGTCACATGACCCAAAGCTTATTGAAAATACCTCACGTTCTGGTTGCCTTGGTCTCTTGGGAAGATCGGGGTCGTCTTCTGGATCAACTTCATTGTTTCTTTTCTTGTTCTCCTCTGCTCGACGAGGAGATCTAGACCTCTCTTTTGTTCGGTCGTTGTCATCAGATCTACTCTTTTTCTATAAGATTTTCATCTTTCTTCTTCATTTCTTTTATTCATCATGGTTTACCCTGTTGAATCTCTTGATAAGTTTCGCTTTGATATTTCCATTCCCTCATGGGTTGTTTTGGAAGAGCTTTATGAGATCTATCTTGACGAGCAGCTAGTCATTCATGGGATTTATCTTGACGAGCAGCTAGTCGCGACTGGGCAGATCCTGCCCTTAAATCTGATGGTCGTCTAAAACTTCTCGATACGACTTTAGGAGGAATTATACTCCTTCTAAGTCCTAATCGATCAAAAAGGTGATACCCTGCTTAACCTCTCTAATGCACTAGTCCTTTCTGGAGAAAGAGTGATACGTTGTTCTGTATCTGTGGCTCGCACTGACGAAGTTCGTCCAGGTTGATAAGAAAAATCTTCAGTTTCCTCATTGCGATATGAATTGGTACGCCTAGTACGTGAGGATGGTGCACGAGTGTTTCTTTGAATACTCCGCAATCCTAAATGGGTTGGTGCACCGCCATGAAGGGTTTGGATGAGTTGTCGCATTGTTTCTTGCATGACGGTCTGGCCCTGAGCCAGATTTGTCATTATTCCAGCCATATCTGGAATATTTGGCGGAGCAGATGGATTTGGAGGGGTTCCAGCATTTCGATTGCTGGATTCTGGAATATCAGTCATTCGTAATGGACTGTTTTTAGTGAAAAACGATTTTACCAGTCGTTTCCCACAGACGGTGCCAATCTGTTGATGTAAAAAATTAGATCACTCTAATTATTCAATCACAGATAAATAAATGAGACAAAGAATTTAAAAGTGGTTCAGCCTTATAAGAATGGCCTACGTCCACTGTTATGTTATTGCTGAGTGTTTGGGAATTCTCGATTACAAGTTCTATCAAGAAATTTCGGTCCCCTTACAATGAGGATTGTACAATGTATTTATAACCCGGGGCTGTAATGTGAAAGGGTAATACATTAAATGATGTACATATGAAAGGGTAATACGTTCAATGCCCCTTAAGTGTGTGCGTATGACTGATAAGCATTTAATGAACAATCAAACTGTTGGTTATCCTGTTTTAATGCTTTGTTCGAGGTGCAGCTCGGACCGCCTGAGTTGCTTGGACCGCCTAAGCTTCTCGGTGCTCAAGAGTTCCTCGGAGCTTATGAGTTCCTCCGGGAAGCAGTGTTCCTCGTTGTAGTATGGTTCCTCGGAGTGTCTGAGTTCCTCGGAAGTATTTGTTATTGCCACGTAGATTGCCAGATGTCTTCACTCAATTGGGCCATGTCAGCAGATTAAATTTGGTATCAACAGTGATAGTTTCAAATTGAGTTGTTAAGTTTTGCATTTTTGATTCTTTCACGGCATTAGTTCCTTCATGGGTAAGTTATAAACATCCCATGCCTCTTTTGAAGTGGTACACGTCATTATCCGTCGGAAACTCGTCAGGTGTGATGGATCCATAAATAGCACTTAGAGTTATAAGATGACCATTTAAATTCTTCTTCACTCCATGAAGTCACAAATATTAAATTAGTCATGTTATTAATGGTGATGGAGGGAGGTGTCCACCCTCTTTCAACAAAAATCCAAACTCTTTCATCAATGGCTTTTAAAGCAGATTTCATGCGGGCTTTCTAGTAAGCATAATTTGTCCCGTCAAAAACTGGCATTTTAATATATAATTTCTCTATTTTGAACACGCCCTTTTTTAAAAATCAATTTTTCTGAAAATTGATATCTTAGAAAAAATTTGCAAAAAATTACACGGTATAATTGTGTAATTGGCTCTAATACCAATTTGAAGAGTGAACTTTTGTCCAATCAAATAAATTATTTAATTAAACACATTTTTTTCAATTAAATCCTAAAACATGCATCTAGGTGTGATTGAAGACAATATGATCATGAAACAATATTCAATGACAAACAAAACACACAAGTGAGGAAAAATCCCCCAAAGGGGCAAAACTTTTTATTTTCACTATAATTTGTAAAGAACGGTTTACACGGATTACAATGAAAACATGAGTGACATACGAAATACCCTTAGGTGTTGGTTATGATGTTGTCGGCTGGAATCTCCCGTAATAACTCCATATGGGCAGCAATGGAAAAGAGACAACTTCTCCACAAGTTACTCTAGATGAGTAAAACAATCCTCTTGAAGGTTTAAAGATTCACACACATATATGGGAGTGGTTATGTGAATAAAGAAGGCATGAAACCTTAAAACATGAAGAGTATTTTTTGGACCGTAAAACGCAGAAATCATGTGCGAAAAAGACTTGGAAAATGTGTAGAATGAACCCAGATATTTATACAAAACTCAAGGCGGCGGCATCGCTCGAACGAGATCGGAGGACATCCTCATGTCGCTTGAACGATAGAGAGATGTCATTCAAACGAGTTCGCACAGCATCCTCATATCGCTCGAACGACAGAGTGATGTCATTTGAATGAGCTCATCGATCGAGGCAAGTCCACTTCTACACTTAGAAAATTTTTGGCTTTTGATAGAAACGAATCAGACTTCGAAAAAATATTTTTTGAAAAATTCCCAAATATTTATGCAAATATAAACAACTCTAATAAATCATTTTAGCAATTATGAGAAGTGAAGTAGTGGGAACGGTTGAGCAGCACGTCGCATGACGCATGATGCACGTGTGCAGATGATGAATGCATGGATTCGAATCATGGCCATCGAGGATGATCGTGTTGACGTGCCGAATGTAGTGGTATCATACATACATAATGTGATCTAGGATAAATAGAAAATTCCTAAATTCTACCCCAAACATTTATAAAATTATGTCCTTACAGAGCCATATATAAGAAAATGTAATAAAATATAAAGCTGGTTGAGGAGGCTGAAGATACCTGAGAAAGAGAGTGGCTGGAGCTTGAGAGAGAGTCGATATTTAGAGAGAGAGATCTTCAAATGAAAAACAAATTGGGGGTGTTGTTACGAAGAGGGTATGGTCACGTTCCTAGTCCATGACCCTAGGATATAACCATTTATTTTTTTTGTGCGTTACAAACTAAGTCACGATCTAGAACCTTGACCAAGGATTAACAAAATAAATGGTTACGTTATGGGGTCATGACCTAGGACCCTAACCAACTCCCATGATAATTTTAAGATGGTCCCAACCCACGAACATGACTTATCTCTCTTGAAACCATACCATTTGTCACGATTGTGGTCACGGTCTAGGGTCCTGACCCGCTTTGCTAGGAGTTTTGGTGCCTATTTGGTCATGGGTGATATCACGGACCAAGACTATGACCACTAGGATCATGTTCTATGGACATAACCACAACCATTTAATATCACAGTTTTGCTTGTTCAAGAACTTTGTCACAACCTTTTGGTTCTGGTTACGGTCCTGGGTTGTGACCACCTAATCACGATCATGGTCTGTAATCGACCTGTCATGGCCATTCTTGGTTTATGGTGTAGTATATGATTATGGTATACATAGAACTGCAACTCTGACAATCCATCATAAAGTCTAGAAAATATGGTAGGCTAATGGCATGGGTAGTAGATGGGACAATATAAAATCGCCTATAAGTCGAGAAAAAACATTAATTGGAAGGTTAGGGGAGACTTCATAGTAGATTTCAGATATGACGAGGAGAAGAGAATCGAAGAGAATATGGAGAAGTCTGGCAAGGTCGAGGCTAATCTAACTCCAAACAATGATAAACTTGAATCTTCTGGAAGACAAAAAAGAAAGAGATCAATACAAGGAGTAAATAAGGAAGTTGTTTAAGAATTGCCCGCAAATAGAAGGAAGTTTTAACAAGGAGCCACAAGTTTGGAAAATATTTGTTAATGATTCCTCGTGTGGGATTGATAGTGGATCATGGATGATCTTTGTGGGGAATATGTGGAATATGTGATCATATTTAATTTCTAATCCTCGAGCAATGAGGCAAAAGATGAGGTACTGGACATAAGTATGGGGATTTCTTTATCGTTAGGGGCGCAAAAGTTATCAACGCATAATGATTCTCAACTCGTCATACATCAGGTGTTGGGAGTATATGAGGAAAGAGAGAAAAAACATGTCGAAATATTTGGCAAATGTAAAATTATAACTCTAAAAATTTGTTAATATTCAGATGGTCGGGATATCAAGGATTGAGAATGCCCGGGATGATATGTTAGCTCGTCTCACATCGGCTAGTAGGTTCAAACTTAGAAGAACAATTCCAATGGATATTTTTATACAATGGAGTATTGAGGGAGAAAATGTGGAAATGATGGATTTGTCCTAAGGCCATAGTAGATGGACCCCATCATATCATATCTAGAGACCGATGTCATTTTAAATGATTCTAAAAAAGCATGCAGGCTCCCTTACAAAGAAGCAAGATATTTATTGGAAGATCGAATCTTATTCTAGATATATTTCTTCTTGTCCCTATTATGTTGTGTTTACCTTAAGGATATCCCCGACGTGATCAAAAAGTTTCATGAGGGCTCCTAAGGGGTACACTCGACCTGAAGCTCACTCATAAAGAGGATGGCAGCCCAGGGGTATTATTATCCGATAATGAAGAAAGATTGCATAAGCTATGTCAATAAGTGTGATAAGTGCCAAAGATACGGAATCATTCATCATAGACCTATGGAATATCTAACACCGATCATATATCCTTGGCCTTTCTACTTGTGAGGAATAGATCTAGTTGCCCTTACAGAAGACTAAGTGCAAAATAAGAAACCTGGTCATAGTTGTGGATTAATTTACAAAATGGTTTGAGGCAGAACCAATGGTGGAGATGATGTACTCAAAGACCTTGCACTTTATACAAAATGATGGGTGTAAAATTCTATGTGACCTCAGACCCAAATTTTCTCCCGTTTTGACCTCAAACAAGTAAGATAATAGAAGTGTTAAAATGTGAGATAGTGGTTTAAAATGGTTCGGACCTCAAAAGGGGGTCCTACGTCCACTATCAACGATTTTTGTACTATTTATTAGATTAAAAGGATTTATTACAATCTAAGAGATAGCTTGAGCTTTGGTCAAGAGTGTCCGAGATCTTACGACCTTTGTCAACATTTTGAAGGACCTTAGAAAGTAACTAATTGACTTTTCTAAGGGGTATTGAGTACTGATTTAGGTCTCAATAAGATATACAAAGTATATGATAACTTTTAAATGGCCCAATTAATGAATATAAGCTCACAATAGTGGGTTACGAGTATGAACAAGGAGTAAACACTTACACATGCTAAAACTCTTGATTCTCTTTAAGTATGATTGCTTGAACCTTCCTTCAACCTTCAACATGCGTCTTATTTATATGCAAACTTCAAGAGATAGAAGGATTGGATGACCTCAGAATGGTTGAGCATCTCTAAGGTTTATAAGTTCACTGTTTATAAACTTAAAATAGCTGAAGAACGAAGCATACACAAAAAGAGTAGAACAGTCCTAAAATATAGGGCTCTATATTAAAGAAAACTTAGCGGAAACATAATAGCCGTACAGATCCTAAAGGGCACTAGAACCTGATGCTCTGATACCACCTGTGACACCCCGACTAATTACATACCGGGTAGCTACTCCTTTATTAAATTAATTCAAAATGCCATGTTGGCTCAGCTAATAGCATCACTGTCGAAAACATTTTATTATTACTAACCACCTAGTATTTAAAAAGTAAGTTGCCAAATTTTAATTAAAGTCTAATTAACATGCAGCAAAAGATTTAAAGCAAGAATAATATCACCATTCACTATAACGAAAATAATAGAATAAGCATCACACGATATAAATAAATCCGGTGGAAAAACTCCTCATAACAAACTCCACAACTGAAATGGGTAACTAAATACTGAATACTGAAACAATACATGCCAAGTCTGAAAAACTGAAATGGAAAAGTCTCTAATAGAATTTGGGCAACATGCCCTACAACTGAAGAATACTGAATATGGAATCCAAATGGTAGAAGCGTCTAAAAGAAAATCCCTGTAGCTTCCACAAATAGCTACAGCTCATCACCTGAATGAGTATCCTATGCATGGTGTCCTTGTGGCTGGGCACCTAAAATGGTCTAACAAAAAAATAGATTTGAAAGCAAACGGGTCAGAGCCCGAATGTGGAGATATTTTAAAAACCTGCAAGTGCTTTAAAAACATTTAAAACATTAAATGCAAAGTACATGTTAGGACGTGCACTCACATGAAATTCTCACCTCTCGTCTAACTGTGCACTCATAACGTAAGTACCCATCTAAAATGACACAAACCACTAGCTAAGTGACATCATATCTAGCTAGACTGTCATAGGTTCTACCCTTATTACTCGGTTCCCATTAACATTATAACGCTCGCAATTAAATAGGGGCTTAACGTAAATTCAGGTTCTCACATAAAAGTAATGCAACTCATTATAGATCATCCCTTTTGTTATTCCATAGTTATACACACAATACCATATGAAAGTTCCCAGTTTATTAAGTGTATATTTTCCACAACATAAATATACAATATAAGCACCCCGAGACTAATCTGCGGTGCACACATACTGTGCTATCCATCCCGGTACATCACGTACATAAGGAATCACGTATTCCGAATCTCTCAGGAATCGTTCAGATAACACAAAACACAAATAGTGGAGGCGAACACAGTCACATCACATGGGTCATGCACATACCTGCGCTCCCACGATCATCAGACTTATTAATATCCCAATAAGTCCGTCTTGTCCCAAGTATACCAATACATCATCAAAGGAATGTTATCTCTATCCTCGAACAGTTTACGGGGCTCCCAAAATCAAAACAAGCCAAAAAGGCCTAAACTGCCAGCTCGTTAGAAGTCTCGTTCGAACGAGGCTGTTCGAACGAGAGTTCATTCGAACGAACTGGGCTATCTAACGAGATCTCGTTCGAACGAGATTATCGAACGAACATTCCTCTCGTTAGAACCCCAAACTGTCAACTCGTTAGAAGCTCGTTCGAACGAGCTCGTTCGAACGACCTGTAGGTCTTCTAACGAGTGACTAGATTCAAGCCCAGAAATCTTATCTCATTTTTCACCAATTTCTACACCTCAAATCTCAACCAAAATTCTTCCAATCAATGTTTTAAGGTCTCCAATCATCCTAAAACATACTAAGGTCATACTAACATCTTTTAAGGAATTAACACATCCTAAACATCATTAATTCATCAAATCTCTACCCTTTCCCCCGAATTTTCAAGAACATAAACCCTAGAATTTTAAATCTTCAATAAGTCCATTCTAGATCCGTTTTTGTTACATCCAACATATATTAACATCAGAATAATCATCTCCATACTATTCTACATGCAATTTGTCCTCAAAATTCAAGTCCTAAATCCAATTAAAATGGGTTTTTATTTAACTTCCAAGAACAATTGTAAATCTTTCAATTTATCTAACATGGAAGAAACATTCTCTGAATTAAATAGAATTAAATCACTTGCCTTGAGTGTCTCTGAATTTGGTGTTGGTTTGATGAAGCTTTTTCTGCAGAATTCCTTCTCTCTCTCTCTCTACAAGCCTTCTTCTCCAAAGGTGGCTAGGGTGGCTAGGGTTTGTTTAGGAGACTTAGAAAACCAAATTTTAAAACTCCCCATAGTCTTATGGGTCAATATGGTTGGTAGTGGGTTTAGTGGTTAGTTACCCAAATCAGATTATAAATCCTAATTTTCGTCATTATTAAATCCCAAAAATACAATATTACCAAACTACCCTTATAAGATGCCGGTATGGCCTAAAATACCCCGGGACCCAAACTAAACCCCCGGCTAGTGTTTTCTGACTAACTCGACCCTTCCGGACGCGTTGGCGCACTCAAAACGACCATACAGTTAATAGAATTTAAATTCACTTTTACAATTAAAATAATTATATCCTGACACGACTGTCTCACACGTCCCAATAAAATGTCCAAATTGACGTATATCAATCTCATGACAAATTTCATAATTCAATATTCATATATCATATTATATACTCAATATAGTCAAATACCAACTCACATCTCGCTAGTATTTTATTCGGATTAATTCCCAATTAATTCTCGTTTAATTAATTAATCCCAAAAATAAATATCACCAAAAATACGGGGTATTACATACTTCCCCCCTAATAATAGAATTTTGTCCCGAAATTCGAAACTAGAAAGTACCTGATAAAAACAACTCTGGATAACGTTCGCACATCTCATCCTCGCGTTCCCATGTGGACTCCTCGACATTGTGATGTCGCCACTGAACACGCACTAACGGAACTATCTTTGACCGCAACTTCCTCTCACTTCGGTCCAAAATAGTAATCGGCCCCTTCTCGTAGGAGCTATCAGGCTGTAGATCAATCTTTTCCAAAGCGATGTGAGAATGAGCCAAATCGTCCCTGAGATATTTCCTTCGCGAGGAAATATGAAACACATCGTGAATCCGGTGTAAATGCTCCGGTCACCCAAGTCTATACACAACTGGTCCAATCCGCTCAATAATAGGAAACGGCCCCACGTACCTCGGTGCCAACTTCCCCTTTTTCCCGAAACGCATAATCCCCTTCATAGGAGATACTCTGAGCAAAACCTGGTCCCCCACTTGGAACTCCCTGAAAGATCTCTTCGCATCAGCATAACTCTTCTACCGGTCTTGAACTACTCGAATGCGACTTCGAATCAACTCAATCCTTGCCGAAGTATCCTGAATTACTTCCGGCCCAAGTAGTTTGTTGTCCCCCACCTCTAACCAACATGCTGGGGATCGACAAGGCCTACCGTACAATGCTTCAAACGGAGCCATGCCAATAGTGAACTCGTAGGAGTTATTATAAGAAAACTCTACCAGTGGAAGGTATTGCTCCCATCCACCTCCAAAGTCAATAATGCTCATGCGTAGCATGTCCTCCAACATCTGATTTGTGCGCTCGATCTGCCCATCGGTTTGCGGATGATAAGCCATAATCAACCACAATTCCGTGCCCATGGCCTCCTGGAAATTCTCCCAAAACCGTGAAACAAATATCTTGTCTCTGTCAGACACGATATTTAGGGGCACACCGTGAAGTCTCACAACCTCTGAAATGAAGAGCTGGGCATACTGTCCCGTAGTGTAGTCAGTCCTTACGGGTAAAAAGTGAGCGACTTTGGACAACCTGTCCACAATTACCCAAACGGAGTCGTGACCCCTCTGCGACGTAGGCAACCCCGTGATAAAGTCCATGCATATGCTCTCCCACATCCACACCGGGACCTCCAACAGCTGTAGAAGTCCTGTCGGTCTATGATGATCCACTTTTACTAGTTGGCAAGTGGCGTATTTCGAAACAAACTCAGCAATATCTCTCTTCATACCGCTCCACCAATACTTCCGTCTCATGTCTTGGTACATTTTGTCCCCTCTGGGATGTACCGCGAACTGTGAGTCGTGCGGCTCTGCCATCACCACGTGTCGCAATTTCTCCCCTTTCGGAACCACTAATCTCCCATTGAAGCGTAATCCCCCGTCTGAGCTGACGGTATAGGACTCGACTCCCTCTGCTAGTAATCGAACTATCTCCTCCTGACAGAACAAGTCATTAGCCTGTGCCCGTACTACCTTCGTGAAAATCTGCGGTGTAACGGTCATCACAGACATGAAAGATCAGGTCACTGCATCCTGGTGTCCTAACTCCTTCCACTTTGCCTTCCACACCCCTGCCACCTCATCTACTGGCCTACGGCTCAACGCGTCTGCTACCAAGTTAGCCTTACCCGGGTGATACTGGATATCGAACTGGTAGTCCTTCACAAACTCAAGCCACCTCCTTTGCCGCATGTTCAACTCCTTCTGAGTGAACAGGTACTGTAGGGACTTGTGGTCCGTGAACAATTGGAACTTCTCCCCCAAAAGATAGTGCCTCCAAATCCATAGGGAAAATACCACTGTCGCCAACTCCAAATCATGCGTGGGGTAATTCTTCTCATGAGGCTTAAGCTTACGGGAAGCATAAGCTATGGCCTGTCTCTCCTGCTGCAATACACCTCCAAGTCCTTGCAAAGACGCATCGGTGTAAACCAAATACTCAACTCCCAGTCTCGGTAATGCTAACACAGGTGCTGAGGTCCATTTATCCTTCAATTCATCGAATGCCAACTGACAGGCATCACTCCAGATGAATGGCACACCCTTACGAGTCAGATGTGTCAAAGGACCCGCTATCTTCGAGAAACCTCGAATAAATCTCCTGTAGTATCCTGCTAGACCCAAGAAACTACGAATCTCCGTTGGTGTCGTGGGCTGTCCCCACTCCCTCACCGCGGATACCTTCCCCGGATCAACAGATATCCCCCGATCGGAAATAATGTGTCCCAAAAATTGGACCTCCTTCAACCAAAACCCGCACTTCTCATATTTTGCATACAACTCGTTCTGACGTAGTGTCTGCAAAACTTGCCTTAAATGTTCGGCGTGCTCCTCCTCTGTCTGGGAGTAAACCAGAATATCATCGATGAAGACAATGACAAACTGATCTAGGAAATCCCTGAACACTCTGTTCATCAAGTCCATAAACACTGCTGGAGCATTGGTGAAACCAAAAGGCATAACCCGAAACTCGTAATAACCATATCTCGATAATAACGCATTCTTCGAGACATCCTCCTCCCTGATACGTAACTAATGGTATCCCGATCTCAAATCAATCTTCGAGAAGAAAGAATCTCCTCTCAGCTGGTCAAATAGGTCATCGATTCGAGGCAACGAATACTTATTCCGTATCGTGACCTTGTTCAACTCCCGGTAGTCCACACACAATCTTAGTGAACCGTCCCTCTTCTTCACAAACAAAACTGGAGCGCCCCAAGGTGAGGTACTCCTGCGAATAAAGCCCTGACCTAACAACTGCTCTATCTGATCTCGTAGCTCTCACATCTCTACCGGAGCCATACGGTACGGTGCGCATGCTATAGGCCTCGTATCTGGCAATAGGTCTATAACAAAGTCTATCTCTCGACTGGGGGGTAGGCCTGGTATCTCCTGAAACACATCCGAATACTCCCTGACGATTGGGATCGAATCTAAAGGAATCACAACCTCCTTAGAGGTATCCTCCTCTAGGTAATACAAATGAGCGGTCGAGCCTCCCTCTGGGCGAGGCATAGCCACTACAAACATCTCTTGCCCCGGAATGGCAAAAACAATGCTCCCACCGAAGCAATCAATCATGGCTCTATAATCAGCGAGCCAATCCATACCGATAATCACATCGTGAATATGCATATCTAATACGAACATATCTGCAGGTAATACCAGACTACCAATCTCTACCCCCACTCCCCGGCATATAAAAAATATAAGTGACCCATTCCCCAATGGTGAGTCGACACACGTCACTGTGCTCTCCGCTGTGGCTAACAACCCTAAATCCTTCGCGAAATGTGTAGATATAAAACAATGTGTAGCCCCCGTATCAAACAATACCCGACCCATAGTGCCATGGATAGGAAACGTACCCTCAATTGCGGGCGGTGCCTGTGGAACTGCTGCCTGGTGGACGTTATAGACACGTCCGTACTGTAGCTTCCCCTACTGAGCTGGGACTGCTGTAATAGGTGGCAATGCTGCAATCTGTGGTGGTGCATGGATAGTGGCGGGAAACATAGGCCTCTACGGCTCCTGGCGAGCACCCTGCTGCTGCTGCTGTGGGGCTCTGCCCCTATCAGGACAATCCTGTCGTTTATGGCCAGTCTTGCCACAAACAAAACACTTCCCTAGGAAGTTCCCTCCTCTCTGCCCCTGTGGTCCCCAGCCCTGGTGGCCATTACCGTTCCTCCCTTGGCCCTGCTGAAATTGCAGCCCATTCTGCCCCTGTTGGCCCTGATGGCCGTTTGGACCCTGATGGCCCTGACGGAAACCTCCCTGTCCGTGCCTGTAATTCCCTGATCTGAACCTCTTTTGATCCGCCTGCTGGGAACCCTGCTCACCCTGTCTCTTCCCCTGAACAGATTGTGCCCCACCGGCACCATGTCCTCCAGTCCTGCCCTAATGGCGAGACACTTCCGATCTCTTTCCCTCATCCATATGAAAGCGGTGATCCTGGCAGTGTAACAAAGCAGCGTTAACCACATCAGAATAAGTGGCCAACGAAAGGATCCCTAACAGATGCTGACGGATCCTCCATGTCAACCCGTCGGTGAATTTCTCAATCTTCTTCTTTTCTGTCGGTATCTCATCCGGAACGATATTCAACAGATTCGTGAACTCGGCCTCATACTCGGCCACGATCTTACCCTCTTGCTTCAGATTCATCATTTTCCTCCTCATTTCCGTGTGAACAGCCGACGGAAAGTACTTGCGGTCGAACCGCACCCAAAAGTTCTGAATAGTGAGAGTATCCCTCTCCTCCACGGTGTTAATAGACTCCCACCACTGCAGTGCAGATCCAACTAGCTTGAAAGTAGCTAGCACTTGCTTCTGAACTTTCGTTCACTCATACATCCTCAAGTGCCTCTGCATATCCTTCCTCCACTGGCTCGAGACTACCACATCTGAGCTACCTACAAACTCTGGCGGATGCGCTTTCTGAAAAGCGTCACGTACACGTTCCCAAGCAGACGGGAATGCATTTGCTTGTATTGGCGCGGTAACCGGTGCCTGAGATGGTGCCTGCTGAACTACGGAAATTGCGGCATTTACCGCTTGGGCTACAATGGCTGCAACCTCAGCGGCGTTCATCATGCCCTGAACTGGAGCGGGCTGGGGTTCGGGCGTTGCATCCCTGGGAACTCGTCGTGCACATCGTGGAGGCATCTGAAATAAAATAAATTTTATAAGTTCACTGTTTATAAACTTAAAATAGCTGAAGAACGAAGCATACACAAAAAGAGTAGAACAGTCCTAAAATATAGGGCTCTATATCAAAGAAAACTTAGCGGAAACATAATAGCCGTACAGATCCTAAAGGGCACTAGAACCTGATGCTCTGATACCACCTGTGACACCCCGACTAATTAAATACCGGGTAGCTACTCCTTTATTAAATTAATTCAAAATGCTAAGTTGGCTCAGCTAATAGCATCACTGTCGAAAACATTTTATTATTACTAACCACCTAGTATTTAAAAAGTAAGTTGCCAAATTTTAATTAAAGTCTGATTAACATGCAGCAAAAGATTTAAAGCAAGAATAATATCACCATTCACTATAACGAAAATAATAGAATAACCATCACACGATATAAATAAATCCGGAGGAAAAACTCCTCACAACAAACTCCACAACTGAAATGAGTAACTAAATACTGAATACTGAAACAATACATGCCAAGTCTGAAAAATTGAAATGAAAAAAGTCTCTAATAGAATTTGGGCAACATGCCCTACAACTAAAGAATACTGAATATGGAATCCAAATGGTAGAAGCGTCTAAAAGAAAATCCCTGTAGCTTCCACAAACAGCTACAGCTCGTCACCTGAATGAGTATCCTATGCATGGTGTCCTTGTGGCTGGGCACCTAAAATGGTTTTACAAAAAAATAGATTTGAAAGCAAACGGGTCAGAGCCCGAATGTGGAGATATTTTAAAAACCTGCAAGTGCTTTAAAAACATTTAAAACATTAAATGCAAAGTACATGTTAGGATGTGAACTCACATGAAATTCTCACCTCTCGTCTAACTGTGCACTCATAACGTAAGTACCCATCTAAAATGACACAAACCACTAGCTAAGTGACATCATATCTAGCTAGACTGTCATAGGTTCTACCCTTATTACTCGGTTCCCATTAACATTATAACGCTCGCAATTAAATAGGGGCTTAACGTAAATTCAGGTTCTCACATAAAAGTAATGCAACTCATTATAGATCATCCCTTTTGTTATTCCATAGTTATACACACAATACCATATGAAAGTTCCCAGTTTATTAAGTGTATATTTTCCACAACATAAATATACAATATAAGCACCCCGAGACTAAGCTGCGGTGCACACATACTCTGCTATCCATCCCGGTACATCACGTACATTAGGAATCACGTATTCCGAATCCCTCAGGAATCGTTCAGATAACACAAAACACAAATAGTGGAGGCGAACACAGTCACATCACATGGGTCACGCACATACCTGCGCTCCCACGATCAGCAGACTTATTAACATCCCAATAAGTCCTTCTCTGACCGATATTCATCGAGGTAACCAGTCTAAATCCGGCCAACACAAGGATTATAGGGCCCTAAGCGAACGGAAACCTCCCGTGATAGCAAGTATGGTAGGTATGTCATACACACAAATCATATATCAATACTAAGTAAACACGCATCTTAGTAATCACCGTAGTTTAATTGTAGTACTTATCGCATTCTCGTACCAACTTAATATATATACAACTTATATAATCCCGGTCCATATTTGTACGTGCCATAATTTATTCTCACATCGTAGTAGGCACTCACGTCTCGACTCAAATGTCTATTTTATTCGTTCCACAATTTTGTAACTTACTCCTCATTATGTCCCAATTGTCCCAAGTATAACAATACATCATCAAAGGAATGTTATCTCTATCCTCGAACAGTTTACGGGACTCCCAAAATCAAAACAGGCCAAAAAGGCCTAAACTGCCAGCTCGTTAGAAGTCTCGTTCGAACGAGGCTGTTCGAACGAGAGTTCGTTCGAACGAACTGGGCTATCTAACGAGATCTCGTTCGAACGAGATTATCGAACGAACATCCCTCTCGTTAGAACCCCAAACTGTCAACTCGTTAGAAGCTCGTTCGAACGACCTGTAGGTCTTCTAACGAGTGACCAGATTCAAACCCAGAAATATTATCTCGTTTTTCACCAATTTCTACACCTCAAATCTCAACCAAAATTCTTCCAATCAATGTTTTAAGGTCTCCAATCATCCTAAAACATACTAAGGTCGTATACTAACATCTTTTAAGGAATTAACACATCCTAAACATCATTAATTCATCAAATCTCTACCCTTTCCCCCAAATTTTCAAGAACATAAACCCTAGAATTTTAAATCCTCAATAAGTCCATTCTAGATCCGTTTTTGTTACATCCAACATATATTAACATCAGAATAATCATCTCCATACTATTCTACATGCAATTTGTCCTCAAAATTCAAGTCCTAAGTCCAATTAAAATGGGCTTTTATTTAACTTCCAAGAACAATTGTAAATCTTTCAATTTATCTAACATGGAAGAAACATTCTCTGAATTAAATAGAATTAAATCACTTGCCTCGAGTGTCTCTGAATTTGGTGTTGGTTTGATGAAGCTTTTTCTGCAGAATTCCTTCTCTTTCTCTCTCTCTACAAGCCTTCTTCTCCAAAGGTGGCTAGGGTGGCTAGGGTTTGTTTAGGAGACTTAGAAAACCAAATTTTAAAATTCCCCGTAGTCTTATGGGTCAATATGGTTGGTAGTGGGTTTAGTGGTTAGTTACCCAAATCAGATTATAAACCCTAATTTTCGTCATTATTAAATCCCAAAAATACAATATTACCAAACTACCCTTATAAGATGCCGGTATGGCCTAAAAATACCCCGGGAGCCAAACTAAACCCCCGGTTAGTATTTTCTGACTAACTCGACCCTTCCGGACGCGTTGGCGCACTCAAAATGACCATACGATTAATAGAATTTAAATTCACTTTTACAGTTAAAATAATTATATCATGACGCGACTGTCTCACGCGTCCCAATAAAATGTCCAAATTGCCGTATATCAATCTCACGACAAATTTCATAATTCAATATTCATATATCATCATATATACTCAATATAGTCAAATACCAACTCACATCTCGCTAGTATTTTATTCGGATTAATTCCCAATTAATTCTCATTTAATTAATTAATCCCAAAAATAAATATCGCCAAAAATACGGGGTATTACATGTGAATGGCAGTGGATCTAGTTTGATTGTCACTACACCCGATGGGGAAGACGTGGAATATGCGTTGATGTTTATTTTTGAAACCTCTAATGAATATGCGTAGATGTTTATTTTTGAAACCTCTAATAATGAAGCAGAGTGTGAGGCTTTAGTTGTAGGTATGGAGATTGATTCATTGCTAGGGGAAGAAGTTTTTAGCACATAACGATTATCATTTGGTCATAAATCAGTAACTGGGAGTCTACTAGGAGAGAGAGAAAGCCGTGTCGATATTTTTGGCAAATGTAAGTTGGTTACTCCAAAAACTTACTGATGTTGAAATGGTCTGGATCCCAATAACTGAAAAGGCCAGAATTGATGTGTTATCACATCTGGCATAATCTACTAGGGTTGAACTTAGAAGAACAGTCACATTATAGATATCTATGCAACGAAGTATTTATGGAGAAAATATACAAGTGATTGAGTTGGCCAAGGGCTGTCCATAATTGACCCATCAAATTGTATTTAGAGATCGACACACTACCGATAGACTCTAAACAAGTACACAAGCTTTTTTATAAAGCAATAAGACATCGACTGGATGATGGAATATTGTTTAAGAGAGATTTATTCTTGTCCCCATCATGATTTTTTCACCCAAAGGATATCCTTGACATGATCAAATAGGTTCATAAGAGAACCTATGGGTAACACTCTGTAAGAAAATCACTCGTGAAGAGGTTGGTAACCCAAGGATATTATTGGCTAATAATTAAGGAAGACTGCATAAATTGTGTCAAGATGTGTGATAAGTGCCAAAGACATACAACAATTCATCGAAGACCTACGATAACCCTATCACCGATCGTATATCCTAGGCCTTTGTCCATATCGGTAATAAATTTGGTCGCCCCCACCAAAGACCAAGGCAGATTAAGATACCTAGTCGTAGCTTTGGACTAATTTACAAAGTTATATGAGGAAATTAAACTGGTGGATATAAAATATACAAAGATCTTCCACTACATATGAAATGATGGGTATTTAAATCGCATGTGACTTTATACCCATAGTTGCTTCCCTTTAGACCTCAGACAGGTAAGCAAATAGGAGTGTCAAAATGTGAGAGAATGTTTTAAAATGGTTTGAAACTCAAGAGGGGCTCCTATGTCCACCATTGATGTTTTTATACTATTTATTAGATAAAAATGAGTCATTACAATCTAAGATACCTCTTGATCTTTGGTAAAGAGACTTTGAGGTCTTACGGCATTTATTAACAATTTAAAGGACCTTGGGAAGTAACTTATTAACTTCTCTAGAGTATTGATTTAGGGATCAACAAGATAGACAAGGTATATAATAACTAGTAAATGACCTAAGTTATGAATATAAGTTCATAACCGTGGATTTTGAGTATACAACAAGGAGTAAACACTCATGCATGCTAAAACTCTTGATTCTCTCTAAGTTTAATTTATTGAACCTTCCTTCAACATTCAACAAGCCTCTTATTTTATACGAACTCCAAGAGAGAGAAGGAATGGACTGTCCTAGTATGGTTAGGGCGTCTTTAAGTTCTGGCAGTGTCAATAAGATGGTGGAGTTTTTGGCAAAAGTTTTTAGAAATTATGTAAGGTAGTAGTTGGTAGCATTAAATACGGATGGTAGATTTTAAATAAAGTGTACTTAAATAGTGGCAGTCGGTAAAATAGGTAGCTTTTGATCGATCGACACCCTCAACTTTTAGGCCCTTTTGGTTATTAATTGTTTGATTGGATTGTTGGGTTTAGGGACTCAAGGTTAGGATGGTTTGTCCTTTAAATTTGTGATACTTGTAGACTATGTGTGAATTATAATCATTTGAGAGGTTAGAAATTGGGTTATTGAGTTTGTAAAAGGGTACTTTAGATAGGATAGATGGAGGCGTAACCCCTACTTAAGTAAGGTAATGATAAGCTATTTAGCCAAAGCTTTGGATTAATGATAGGACATACAAATGCAAACCCCAATGAAGATAAGACTCGGATTAAACTCACAAAGCTCTCGTGTATAACTCAGGAAATAATAATGAACTTTAGAAGTAACTTAGCTAGAGGGAGAGAGAAGAAAGCACCCTAGATACACCTTGGTAGGCAGGTAGAAGCACACCAAATACCCTCAGGAATCTCTGTCAAATGTTAAAAGCGTCGTAATATATAACAATGGTGAGTGAGTAAACCCTCCGATTTTGCAATAACTCTCTTTGATGTCTATTCGCTCTAGTAATAACTCCTTAAACTCTCAAAAGATCCCCCTCTCCTCAAAGGTGGTTGGGGTCTTTAAATAGGCCCCACACCACCCCTGAGGTAACTCAGTCATTAAAGACTATTAAATACATCCCTCATACTTTATGTCACAACATTAAATGCCTGATGCACTAGTTGTCTCCACGTCATGAACATTAAATGCCAAGACATGCCTTTTTCCTAACCACTATGTGTTAGGGGCTATTGTCGCAGAAGTGGCTCACCAACTACCTGACAGCCCCAAATACCATGGTGGTTTACTCAAGCATAGGTCTAACATTATTTAGCTGGCTAGTGACATCACCTATAGTAGATGTGACATTAAGTACAGGGTTGTTTGGTTCACAACTCAGTGCATGATGGAACTCCAAGATGCTTTGTCCGGGGTTTCACGGCCAGGGTTCTTCGATGTTTTACCAAGTGTATCTAAGATGTTTAGGACAAGCCCCAATGGTGCCTCACTTCTCAATCCTCCAAACTAAGTCCCTCTAAAGTTCCCACAGCGAGGTCATTCGATAGAGCATGAAAGCTCTCCCAGGCCCTGCCAAGTCTGGTCTCTCGCGAGTCCCGTTTGACCTCACACTAAAACTCATTATTATTCTCATTACAGGATTACAACCGTTATAGCTTACAGTTAACATAAATATAAATACAATATGACTAACACAACAAACTAAAGTGCATGTTTCCACGCTAAGCTGTCGCGCTTGAGCTACCTCGGTGTCTTGATCGCCAAAACACTGTTGCTAATGGGGGAATTATCCATAATCTCAGGATTAGCTTCAAGCCCCCCTCTACATTTTCCCCTTCATGGAGAGATTTTTTGTTGGAACAAGAAATGTCTGCACGAAAACTTCTTAATCCGATGAACCTTTTCTGCGTGAAAAAATGCTGGCATGTTTTCCCTCATTTAGTGCCGGAGTGCTAGCGCATTTAGGAAAAAGTGAAAATTCTCCCCGATGTTCCTGACCCGAAGTGATGAAGTTTATTGAAGCTTGGGTTTAGGTACATCGCCACTTTTTCCTTATGCGAAGCTTCACGCGTTGTAGCTTGAGGATCTGAAATTCTCCCGAAAGCCCTGCTAATATTTTCGTTGGGACTGCCCAGATGTTTGTGCCATTTACAAAATTATCCCTTGTAAGGTTTCATCATATATCCAAGTCACCATCTAAACAACTTTTACACTTGTACCGAGGGGACATTGTAGCTTTTGAAACCGTTGGGACATCTTCTTCGTTAGAAGTTTATTGGATATGCCTAACAAAAGCTTCTGGCACCAAAACTCAAACTTGTTTAAGAGGGCGACGCTTTATGTTCCCTATGCGTCAATTCATTAATGATGTGGCGCTGTCTTTTCTACTACCAAAGTACTTCCCAAAGTGCCACATGTTCAATTGAAATGATTATAGGCGGCCACGCACGTGCGATGGTGGGAAATTCTAAAAGCCAAGCTCAGAAGTTTCAAACGGCCATATCCAAACACTTAAACCCTTCTTTTCTCTTTCTTTGCCTTCGTCTTCTTTAAACTTCCATTTCCTTTAGAGAGAGAAAGTCTGTGAGAACTCCATTGTTGCTGAGCTATTACCTACCTTCTTCCCTTCTGATCTTCTACACCACCACCTGTGGTTGTGCTCCTCCATTATCATTCTCATACCTTTATTACTTGAAGCTTTTCTATTATTTTATCCATATCTTCTATGGCATCCTCAAGCAACCCCACGAAGTCTGCAACCATTGCTCCACCTACTACCTCTACCCCTGCCACCACCCTGGATGCTTCCCGCCAGGAACAACTGAGGTTTTACCGTCGATCACCTATTTTTGGCGAAGGTGATGATTTTGCTGATGCATGTAAGATGGTCCATTTTTCTTCTAAGTTTGACCCTTTATTGTTGGGTGATGAAGACAAAGCTTCTACTGAGTGGGGATTTCTTCTACCCGACGGAACTCTCAGATTTCGTTTGGAGCGAGGGGACTTCCCGTGGTCCCACATTGATTTTGAAGCACCTAGGGGTTTTCCTGCTCATTGTGCTACGTGGAACTCCCACATGAAGAGCTCCTATGCTAAAACAATCACAAAAATTGGGTTGCAATGGGCTAAGTGGTTTGGTGAGTTCACTCTCTCCAAGAATATTGCTGCCCTTCCTATTCTAGTGTCTCGCTAGAACGTTACGACCCATACGTTCATCGCTGCGTGGGGTGAGTTCACCATAACATTGGAAGACATGTGTGAGCTCCTAGGTCTTGACGCAACAGGCCACGGGCCTTATACTCATGAGGCTCTAGATGCCCAGGAGGCTGCTGACCGTTTGGAGCTGGATCGAATATGCCAAAGATGCACCGGTTCATCGAACAAGGCCACTTTATCCCCACTTATCAATTATTTCTTCAAGGATTCTGCTGAAGGTAGTTCTTCTGGAGGTGCCCCTAGTCAAGGTACATCGCTGTAACTTCCTACCTATATCCCTGTCATCCTTTCCGGTTTCCTTCTTCAAGGAAAACCCAACGATCAGCCCCAAAGGGACCTTATCAATATATCCCTTCGTTTGGCCCGTGGTACCCAACTTCCCCTGGTTGTAATTGCCTTGGGATCTCTCTATACATGGATCGATAGGACCCTTTTCGACATGGAATGATCTCTTGGTCATTATAACTTGGAAAATTTTGCCAACTGTGTCCTTCTGACGAGCTTCCTCTATGTTCGTTTCCCTGCCATAGCGGCCAAAATCAACTGCCTTCCTTCTGAGGAAACAATTCTGCCCCCACGCTCCTATCTTTATCATAAGAAACTGAATCGAAAGGAGTTGATCTCTCTGATTGACCATTTTGAGAACTTTGTGATAAGACCCTTCGGGAACGACGCCTTCGTTCATAACTGTGAGTTTTTCCATCATGAATCTATGGTAGTGGAGGTAGGCGTAGATATTGAAGATCCCTCACAAGCCATGGTTATTCTGTTCTCACCTGGGTATCTGCCTTCGTATACCGAATGGAAATATACTAGCGAGCACTACAATCCCAACCGATGCAGCCACAAATTTGGTTTTGACCAGGGGGCTCCTCGCCCAGTTTTTTAATCATCAAACCTCAAGGTTTCCTTTAGCAAGGAATGCTCCCTGTTTTCTTCTACTGCTGCATGGGGAATAATTTCTGTAATGGCTGGGCGAGTCACCATTCCTAGAAATAAAAGGAAAGGGAAAGTGTCCCCTCTGTTTGCTACACGGTATTGGCCAAAATAATTGGCTGATATTTCAGAGTTCATCGAGGGGAATCTAGTGTATCCTCCAGTTCTTTCCTTTTCTGCGTTGGACTTGGGTTTAAAAGGCAACTCCATTCTTGGGGTTGAGTTCCCTCTGAGTAAAACCCCCAAGGTACATCCCCCTGAGCTTCCTCTCATTTTTTCAATGATCCCTACTTCCACGCCCAAACCTAAAAGCATTATAGCCTCTAAGAAAGCTGCCCCTTCGACCAAGGCTGCTACCGGTGAAGGTCCTTCAAAGATAAAGAGTGGGACTTCTTCCAAGACCAAGTCCCAAACAAAACCCCGAGCTCCCTTGGAGGCGTTCCCAATTGCCTCCGTTCCTCCTCCCATGCCTGTAGAGAAGGCTGAGGAGTTGAGAAGGAAAGTTCGTGCTGAGGCAGCACGCAAAGACGCTGAGTTGCAATGGCGTATTCCATTTTTTCCGCCACCAAAAACCTTCCCCACAATCTTAGTTCATCCCACTGAGCTCACAGAGAAGAGGAGAAAAAGTTCAAGCGTTATTCAAAGTACTGGCACTAGTGCATTAGGAAAGAGGAAGAAAACTTTGGGTACTAAATCCCAGAGGAAACAAACTCCTGGGGTTCGTTTGTCTCCCACCCCCTCAACTGTTGCCTCCCCTCCTACTTCGCCGGTGGTTATATCTTCTGCCTCTCCTGTCCGCTCTGAGGTATGTATACTTGTTCTATTCTCATTTCCCATTTTTTTAAGGAGAACTACATTTTCTTATTCCTTTTCTTGGTAATTTTGATGCAGGAGGTTGAAGAAGAAAGTGCCAATCCCCTTAGCCCTCCCGTGAGCCCTTTCTCAAAGGGGCGCTTCAGTGTTTCTCCACCCGATGTGACTCTTCCTCGTTCACCCATGATCGGGCTTACCTATTCCCTCCGTTCAACCTCTCAACGTGCAATGGATGCTACTATGGATGGTGATGCTCTTGATTCGGTGGGGATACTTGTTCAATTAGAGACAACTCCCTCAGCCCCTTCTGACTTATCTCCCTCAGTTCCTTCTGACCTATCTCCCCCAGAGACAACCATAGACATGCCCATCGTTCTATATGTAGGAAGTGACCCCGAGGTAAGATTTTGTCTACAACTTGTTTGGTTTGACGTCCTTTCTCTTTATCCTGTTGGACCTTAAAATGTTGGGGTGCCCTAGGTCGAAGTGTCCTCGTTGTTAGCTAACATTATTCTTCCAACGGCGCTGGTGAGACCCCTGACCGTGATCCCCTTTTTTTGTGCCCTAACTGAGGTGAGTAACGCCTAGAAGTATTTCTCCATCTTGCTATTCTTAGCCCTTCTTTCTAACACTTAGCTTAATTGTTGTAGCTTTCTCCTAGCCTTGCCCCACCTTCTACGGTGAGTGGCCTTATTCCTCCTCAAGCCCAAGTTGGTGCAGATGCTCTCGTTGGGGCATCCTTGGAAGGTCCATTATCTCCTTTCGATGATGCGCCTATGTTAGCCATAGTACTATAAACTGGTGAGGGGATTGTGCCTGCCCCTGAAGCATCTGAATCCAGGGTCTCAGTTGAGGCTGCTGAGGTGATGAGCTCGCCTCCCACGGTCTCTAGTATCATGGCTCCCGTGATAACTACCCCTCTCGCGCCTGCTACTGTCGAGGTACCTCTCTAACGTATCTGTATTTTTTAGATTCTCGAACACCACCTATGACGGTGACTTAACAACACAAACACTTGTTAATATTTCTTTCATTAATCTCCACCTATAATAGTGACTTAACAACACAAACATTTGTTAAGATTTTTCTCATAAACTCCACCAATAACGGCGACTTAACAACACAAACACTTGTTAAGATTTTTTTCAATAAGCTCCACCTATAACGGTGACTTAACAACGCAAACACTTGTTATGATTTTTTCAATAAGCTCCACCTATAACGGTGACTTAACAACACAAACACTTGATAAGACTTTCTCATAAACTCCACCTATAACGGCGATTTAACAACGCAAACACTTGTTAAGATATTCTCATAAACTCCCCCTATCACGGTGACTTAACAACGCAAACACTTGATAAGATTTTTTACCAATAAGCTCCACCTATAACGGTGACTTAACAATGCAAACACTTATAAAAAATTTGTTAGTAAGCTCTACCTATAACGGTGACTTAACAATGCAAACACTTGTTAAGATTTGTTTTCGTGAGCTCATTATTTATTCTCACCTATTCTCGGGTTACTTGGGAGGGTTCTCCACAAGTTCCTTCGCCCGTTGCCTCGCCACATAGTGAACCTATCTCTTCCGAGGAATCGATCCATGATGATCAAGGTTCCACAACAGGTGCTGTTGCGGAGAATGAATCTGGGTGTGAGCTTACTCTGCCCAACTTGGCTCCTCCTGCCTTCTGCCTGATGGTACTCCAACGTTCGCCCCAAATGTCTGCCAACCATGGTTTGGTCATCGAGCAACTTGTGAGTTATCATCCAGAGACTTTCACGGTGGACTTCCTGCGTTCAAACATCCCAGTTATGAGCCATAGGCTTCAAGGTATGGCTACGATTGTTGCTGAAATTGCTAGTACTCCTACTGCAGACGTTACCAGACCCCTCCTTAACTAATTTCTGGGTTACCTAAGGGATCTAGGTCATGATGGTTTCAGGTTTGACTGGCTTATAGTGAACTTGAAGACTTTGAAGAGCCAGTAACTGGTCAGCCAGAGGGAGCTACTGCGAAAGAATTAGGAGGACCAACGGGCTGAGGAAGCTAGATTGGACAAATTAGCACCTCTTCTTGAAACCGTGGACAAGGAGGTAGAGGATGCCGAAAAATCTTTGCGTCTGGTCAAGCTAAAATGATAAAAACTCCTCATTGAATGTGTATAAGTGCAACCGAGGTTGGAGGTTTCTATCAATGCCCAACAGTCTTGCACCATAGCTTCTTCGGGCCTTCCTGGAGATTTTTTCTCATCTACAGATCTATGGTTCCTCTTAGGTTAATAAGATTTTGTATATATATCTTCCTTTTTCTTCTTTTGATGTAATTCTTGGGCAGTAGCTCCCAATTTTATAATACTCCATCATTTGCAAATGAATGAGAAATGTATGTTTTCCAATTTGTCTCTATGTTATGACTTTTGTATGTTATAAATTTCTATATTTCTGCAACTCTTTCATTCCGTTCAAGTCATAACTAAAACTTGTATATTCATAACAACAGCTTTTTACAACCATGGTTCAAACTTTATTGTCTACAAATGATAAACCTTCAGCCATTTATTGTTAATCTTAAATGGCTTCTCCTCTTACATCCTAGAAATTAAGCAATAACCTGAGTTATGAGCTTCTTTTATAATAAAAGGTCCCTCCCAATTGGCTGAAAACTTTGGTAGAGGCATCCCTCTGATGTGTTTCACCGCTGCTTTCAAAACTAGGTCTCCTTCTATGAACTTCCTGGGTCTTACCAACTTATCATATATCCTGGAGAGCGGCTTCATATACATTTGAAAGTTTTGCATTGCATTATCTATGTGTTCGTCTAACACCTCCAACTACACGTGTCTATTCTAAGGGAGCATGCTAATTTGCAAGGCGTATCGAGCTGAGGGAACCTCCAAATCCACTGGAAGGATTTCTTCTGCCCCATAAAAAAGTGAGAATGGAGTGTACCCTATGGGTTTCCTCTTGGTTGTTCGATAGGCCCATAACACAGCTGGTATCTCGTCGTCCAATGATCCCAATAAGTCCTCCATTACCTTAGCCAGAATATTAACCAATGTTTTATTAGTCGCTTCTGCTTGATTGTTTCCCTTTGGGTATGCCACCGTTGAAGTATGATGAATAATGGAGTACTTATCGGTAAGCATTGTTACTTCTGAATTAATGAAGGGCGTCCCATTATCTGAGAGAATAACCTTTTGGGATCCCAAAGTGACAAATGATGTATTCTCTGATGAAGTTTCTCACCACACCAGTTGTTTCCCTTCTGAGTGGTATCACCTCGACCCATTTCTTTAAACACTTCGTTGCAACTATTATCCATATCTTTACCCTCGACGAAGGGTGTATTGCCCCTACCAGGTCGAACGCCCATGTGTAAAAAGGGTAAGGCGTTGCTAGGGAGTGTAAGTCCACCGACGGGGCATGGATCATATTTCCATAAAGCTGGCAAGCTTTGCACTTTCGAATGACCTCGGCAGAATCTTTCTCCATCGTTGGCCAATAATACCCCAAAGTCATCAATTGGTCATACAACTTGGCACCTCCTATATGAGCTGGCTCATGCACCTGTTTGAGAACCCCGATTGCTTCTACCTTCGTAATATAATGTAATGGCCTGTTGAAGTACCCCCTTCGAAAAAGCTGCCCCTCTTGGACATAGAATCTCAGGGCCCTTTGCTGGATCCCCATCACATCAATTTTCTCTATTGGGACAACTCCATTCTTAATGAAGTCAAGATAGGGCTGTCTCCAGTCAGGCTGAGTCTCTACAAAATGACATTCTTCTGCCTCGAAGAATAATTGGCATTTATCGCACCTCCGTTGCAACTCGGTTGCGTCCTGCTTCATCCTAGGCCAGAAATACCCTTCCCTTTGAATTCTTCTATAAAGGGGGATCTCCGTCGTTTCGCAATGTTGTTCGTGCATTTTTTTCAATCTATGGTGTGCTTCTTCTGGGCCAATACACCTTGACGACCATCCTCCAGCGTTCCTGAAGTAAAGGTTCCCCTAGTTTTTAAAGTACTGGGCCAATTCTCTGAGCCCCATCATTCCTTCACCAGTCTCTAGTTGCCTCTTAATCTCTCCCCTCCAATGTGCATCCTCCTCCATTTGTAAAATTGATTGTACCATCGAAGGAGCTATTCTTTGTTGAATCACAAAGGTAGTTGTATCGCTCCTTATGATCATTTTTTGGGCAATGGTGGGATAAGCGTCTGGATGTCGGTTCATTGTTCTAGGATGCCTTTTGACTTTTGTTTGATGGAACTGGAAAAGAAGTCTCTGGATGATTGTTCTATAGGGCGCCAAGCCCATGTGTTTCAACGTGTACTCCCCGTTTACTTGCTGAACCACCAAGTTTGAATCCCCCTTGATGCAGAGTGAATGGATCCCTCTTCGAAGTGCCTCTAGAAAACTCAACACCAATGCTTCATATTCTTCCTCGTTGTTAGAGTAAGGGAAATATAACTTGTACAAAAGGCAAATCTCCTTTATTCCTTTCGAAAGAATGACCCCGCCCCTCCTTTCTTTTCCATCAATGACCCATTGAACTGCATCGTCCATTCCTCGTTCGTTGCATCTAGATGGTTGGCCTGCAAATCGTCTCATGGAATATCTTCTTTGGGTGGCTCGAAGGTTCCTGAAGGAAAAATGCCCAACAGATCAGCGTACGCCTGGCTTTTAATCGCGCGAGGAACCACGGACTTTAAGTCATACTTAGAGACGATAAGGAACCATCTAGTTGCCCAACCAATCAATATAGTTCATGCTATCAAATACTTAATAGGGACACATCTAGTTACAATATGAGTTGTAAAAGACAACATATAATGTCTACATTTTTGCGCTACAAATACTAAGGCCAAAGAATGCCTTTCTAAGCTACTATATCTGACTTCCGGCCCATGGATGAGCCTGCTGAGGTTGTAAACTGGCTGTTCTTGCCCATCAATTTCTTGTGACAGCAAGCCTCCCACAGACCTTGTGGTGGATGTGAGGTACAGCTGCAACGGTATTCCTGCCCTTAGTGGAACCATGGTTTGTGGTGAGATGAGAAGCTTCTTCAGTCTATCAAGAGACTCTTGGTGGATTGCTTCCCATTTGAACTTCGTGTTCTTTTGCATCAGATGCATTAGTGGGTGCGTTATATCGTCTAACCCAGGCACAAATCTTCTAAGGTATGATACTTTACCGAGGAAACTCTTCAGCTCCTTCGCCGTTCTTGGACACGATATTTCTAGGATCTCCCGCTATTTGTCCAGGTCCATCTACCCCCCTTGTTGATCAACCACAAAGCCTAAGAATTTCCCACTTGTCACCCCAAAAACACACTTCAGCGGATTCATTTTTAGTTTAAACTTCCTGTAACGGGCAAATACCTTCCTTAAATCGCTCAGATGGGACTCCTCTTTCCTCGACTTGATGACCAAGTCATCTACATAGAATTCCACAAACTTGCGAAAGAAGTCATGAAAAATGTCCATCATCTTTCTTTAATAAGTTTCCCCAGCATTCTTGAGTCCAAACGCCATCACCCTGTACATGAAGTTACCCAACGGGGTTCTGAATGCTGTCTTTTCTGCATCCGAGGGGTCCATCTTGATCGGATTATATCCGACATACCCATCTATGAAGCTATACATCTCATGACCCATCGTTGCATCTATCAAGCTATCAATGGAGGGTAGAGGGAACTCATCTTTGGGGAAAGCTCTGTTTAAATCTCAAAAATCCACACAAATTCTTATTTGATTTTTATCTTTCTTTCCTACTGGGATAATGCTGGATAGCCAGATCAGGTGTTGTATCGGTTTGATAAACCCTGCCGCTAGCAAGCGTTGAACCTCTTCCTTGATCTTCAAATCCATCTCAGGCTTGTACGTTCTCATTGCCTGTTTTACTAGAATGGCTGAAGGCATCACGTTCAACTTATGACAGCTTACTTCCTCATCCAACCCCTCCATCTTCATGTATTTCCATGCAAAAACATCTATGAATTCTGAAATCAACTCGACTAAGGCCTCTCGTTTCTCCTTACCGAGATCCTTTGAGATGAATACGGGCCTTGGATCTTCTCCTTCTTTTTC
The DNA here is from genome assembly GCA_949130495.1 of Sambucus nigra. Taxonomy (NCBI): domain Eukaryota; kingdom Viridiplantae; phylum Streptophyta; class Magnoliopsida; order Dipsacales; family Adoxaceae; genus Sambucus; species Sambucus nigra. The sequence goes on along the minus strand of OX422215.1, from coordinate 91,081,523 downwards.
CAGGTTTAACTGCTCCAACTCTTTTGCTTGGGGCTTTGGTTGATCCGTCATATAATCTGGTTCGTTGGTGACTTCCTCCACAAATTCCTATATGTTGGAATTGTCTATCACCATACAATGTCCCAATCGATCTACCAGAAAGCACTTGTATATCGGCTCAACCTCATCGTTAGCCTCCTCGACTGCCCGCTCACACCGTTATAATTGATACACCACCTTTCCCTCTTCAGTAATGACCTTTTTGCATTGTCTGATGATAATAGTGACTATCTTTCTCTTCTTTTCCCTAGAAGCCTCCACCACCCTATTTTATGAGAAGCGACTTAGCACACTTTGTCGTTGGATCTCATGATCCATCGGATCCACTCTGGGCATCATCTTGTCTGTAACCTGCTTTGAGATGCTTTGGGGTTGAGGGACTACCTAATGAGCCTCTTCGGCTATTACCTTCGTGCTACTCACAACCTTTTTATTATGTTCATTCATGTGCCCCATCCTTTCTCTGATAGAGGGAACCCATGCTCCCTTCATCCTCCTCATTAGGACCCAGACATCTTCTTCCAACTTAGTATGAAATGATGCGTCCACCAAGTGTGCCTCCTCGATAGCGAAGGGCCTCTTTGTAGACCTGATGATTACCTCCATCCCCTTGATATTCGCCTTAGCGCATTAGTGGTACGTAGAAGGAACTAACCCTTAGTTGTGCATCCACACCGTTCCTATCAGCAGATGATAGGAAGTTACATTCTCTATCACGTGGAACTTTATATGGGAACTTAAATTTCCCATCACAATCCCAACGTTAACGTACCCAATGGATTTAGAAGATTGGTTATCATACCCCAAAATTACCAAAGGCATGGGGACCAACCTCTCTTCTGGAATATTGGTTGCATGAAAGGAGTTGATTGGCATGATATTGATGAAACATCCTCCATCCATGAGATTCCTTGCGAAGCTAACTCCGTTGAAACTGGCAGTTACATATAATGGTCTGTTATGAGGGAACCTTATGGCTCTATCTGCATCGTTGAAGGTTACCTCTGACAGAAACCTTCTTACCGACCTGGTCATGAGTCCCTTCCATCTCAGCGAAGGTACTGCGTTCTTCCTTGCAATACCAAGTATTACCTGGGTTATCTCCAGCCTAATCTCCTTCGGTACCCCCACCTGGTCGAAGAAGCAAGTGAACTTCGGGGACTTCAAAACTGTGCAGTATTCTAGAGATGGATCTATTTCCTTGCCTTCAACATTGTATACCTCTTCCGCATCCTTGGCACTTTCTTCGTCATAGGCCAACACAACGTTAGCCATTCCCCTTGTACAGTCTTATAGAGCCTCTTTGTACTCTTCTTGCCTTGCTGTCGACTCTCTTTCCCCTCTCCCGGCCTCTTCATTATAGGCCCCCACGATATTGGCCCCATCTGCGGGCAAGGGGTTGTTGTTGATGTTCTGTGGAGGTATTTGTAATGTCCCTACCTTTACATATTTTTCTATAATTCTCCTTCGCGTAAAGAAGCTCTCTGTTGGATGCTGGATCCTCTGATAAACCTGGCAGTACTTTGGATCCTCCTTCGTTACCGCATCGGGCTCCCCCACAGGAATGTCCTTTGGCTCATAGACCGTTCCCCCTTGGACCATCGCGTTGTAGCAGCTGACAGCTTTTTCTACTGTACAAGGCAATGGTGGTGGTTCTTCCCTATCTCTTTCGAACTTCCTCTTATTATCCTTCTTCGATGATTTTCCCTTATCTCCCCCCTTAGTGTACCCTACCCGTGGGGGCTGAGACCTCCCTCCGCAGGTTGCATCGACTGCTTGATTATCATGGGCACCACTACCAGATTGGGTTGTACCACCAAAGAGATATTTCACGTTGCTTTTAAGAATGCCACAAAAGTCCCCTCATCGTGTCTCATTAATAAGATGACAGATGTACTCAGGAAGCAGCCCCTCAGGGCAGATCTGCAGCAACTGGGATTCTTTGGCCTCCTCCCTCACGTCGAGGGATCTTTATCTGAACCTTCGAACATAGGCTACCACTTCTTCCCCAGGTCGTTGCTTCTCCCTACCTAGTTGAGTCAAGGTAAACTCATCTTCTACTAGGAAGAACTTCTTCATAAACAGTACGTGCATCTCTTCCCATGTAGAAATGCTATTGGGAGCCGAATGGGAATACCAGATGTATGCCTTATCGGTCAAGGATTTGGAAAACTCCCTCAACCTAAGATTTTATTGTTACAAGGTGCCCCCAAGTGTTCAACGAAGCGCTTAATATGCTCCTTCGGGTTCCCACCTTTTCCCGTGTATTTTTAAAAAATAGGAGGAATATAGTCCTTGGGATAGGGCTCGTCGTTGTATTCCTGGGGGTACAGCGTTCGAAATTCATCAAAAACTGAAGCCCCCTCACCAGTAGATTGCGAGGAAGCATGCATGAACTTAAGCATCTCCTTCCTAATTTCCTCCATGGGTTATGCTACTGGAGCAACAACCAATGGTACCATGGGATGAGCTCCCATTACAGCTGGAGCAGGCGCTACGGTTACAGCCATCGACGCTCATAATGTTCCCCATGATGGGTTCACCATAGAGGGTGCGCTCATTGGGACTGTTCCCGCTACGTCTACACCAAGCAGGGCCATTTGAGGTACCCCTAGTGTTATGAAGGCATTGGCCTTCAGTCCTCCCAGCATTGTTGAAGCTACTGGAGTTTGCAAAAACTCATAAAACTTACTCATGAGGAGCGCGACCTGGTTGGGTCCCAACCCGCACACGCGGGAACTTGTGTTACCCTCGGAATGCCTGATGTTGCCGGAACCGGAGGTAACTCTACTCGAGGAGCTCCATCCCTTAGACCCTCCAGTTCTCTCGCAGCTTGTTCTTCATTATGCTGGATGTCATAAAAGTTGAGCCTTCGATTAGCATTATCTTGCGCCATACTCCTTACATAGAAGAATGCCTCCCCAGCAGAGTCGCCAAATGTAAGAAGGTATTTTAGATAGGATAGATGGAGGCGTAACCCCTGTTTGAGTATGGTAATGATAAGCTAATTGGCCAAAGCATTGGATTAATGATAGGACATATAAATGCAAACCCTAATGAAGATAAGACTCAGTTTAAACACACAAAGCTCTCGTGTATAACTCTAGAAATAGTAATGAACTTTAGAAGTAACTTTTCTAGAGGGAGAGATAAGTAAGCGCCCTAAATACACCTTGGTAGGCGGGTAGAAGCACACCAAATACCCTCAGGAATATCTGTCAAATATTATAAGCTTCGTCATAAATAACAATGGTGAATGAGTAAACCATCCAGTTTTGCAATAACTCTCTCTCATGGCTATTCTCTCTAATAATAACTCCTTAAACTCTCAAAAGATCCCCCTCTCCTCAAAGGTGGTTGGGGTCTTTAAATATCCCCCATACCACCCCCGAGGCAACTCAGTCATTAAAGACTATGAAAGACATCCCTCATACTTTATGTCACAACATTAAATGCCTGAAGCACTAGTTGTCTCCATGTCATAAACATTAAATGCCAAGACATGCCTTTTGCCTAACCACTGTGTGTTAGGGGGTTGTTGTCGCATAAATGGCTCACCAACTGTCTGATAGCCCCAGATACCATGGTGGTTTACTCATGTGCAAGTCTGACATTGTTTAGCTGGCTAGTTACATCACCTACTGTAGATGTGACATTAAGTAGAGGGCTGTTTGGTTCACAACTCAACGCACGATGGAACTCCAAGATGCTTCGCTCGGGGTTCCACGGACAGGGTCCTTCGGTGTTTTACCATGTGTATCTAAGATGGTTAGGACAAGCCCCAACGGTGCCTCACTTATCAATCCTCCAACCCAAGTCCCTCTAAAGTTCCCACGGCGAGGTCATTTGATAGAGCATGAAAGCTCTCCCAGGTCCTGCTAAGACTGATATCTCGCGAGTACCGTTTGACCTCACACTAAAACTCATTATTATTCTCGTTACATCATTACAACCATTATATCTTACAATCAATATAAATAGAAATACAATATGACTAACACAACAAGCTAAAGTGTGATTTGCCACGCTAAGTTGTCACGCTTGAGCTACCTCGTGCCTTGATCCCCAGAACACTGTTGCTAATGGGGGAATTATTCTTAATCTCAGGATTACCTTCAAGCCCGCCTCTACAGAGTTATTTATGAATTCGATTGATTTGAAAAGATAAATCGAGTATAAATCATTTTTTTGCAAACCCATTAATAGGAGGGGTTATTGTTTATTTTTTTGGATGTTTATGGATTTAGATTCTTGGTTGGTGTTATTAGAGTCGTCATGAATGACTCATGGGGAATTTATCCTTTGGGTTATATTAGGATGGAGTTAGAAACCCCAGAAATGGGTAGTTTTTATGTTCGATGGTCTTTTATACATTAGGTGTGGGTTGATACCTAGGCAAGAAGCACTAGGATATTGGTTTAGGCTATACGAGATTGAATACAGTTGACAGGAATGATTTTGAGGTGTGGTGCTATAAGGCTACAAATATTTGGTAAATCTAGGTATTGGGTTAATATAGTATGAGATGAATATATGGTCAAATATGTGCTTTGCCTTTTTATGATAGTGATGATAAATGTGACCTCGTAGCGTTGGGTTGGTATGTTTATGTGCATAAGATAGTTGTATAGATTGATATAATATACCAGAAATGTATATGACTTATAATAGGGATGCCTACCTAGATACTTATGACTCAAATTTGTGTATGACGTCTACTAGAGACGTGTATATTTCTTATTGGCATCAGATAACCTAATGTGGATAGACTTGAGATATGATCCTTTTATTGTTATTGTGGTTAATTAATAAGATGTACCTTAGTTTGAGACCTTAGATTATCATATGATTCATAATGAAAAAGTTTAACCTACTGTTGTAATAGTAAAGATTAAAAAACGAGAGGTAAAACTTAAAATCACATGGGCTACATATGGGTTCGGTATTTACAACCACATGTTATTTTAGGTTTTTGTGTTGGGTAACTAATAACTTAAAATTCACTAAAAGATGAGAGGAGGAGGTTTAGCTATAATGTGGCCCAGATTTAGTTATAATATTATACCACATAGACATCTTGTTTACATAGATATTACATTTATTTTCACTGGTCTTAGGTTATGGTGGTTCCTATAGACCAGGTTCGTTGGAGGAGTATCTCTAGTGATGTTCCAATCTGTACTCCTTGGTTGTAGGATTCTAGCAAGTGTATCTCATGATCTTCTTGTACCTTTTAGTTTCATTCAGTTTGTATATATGGTACCTATATTCAGAGTTCAACCGTTGTATGCGATATGCCCAACACTAGCAGCTTAGCAGTGGACATGACATACACTAACTTTACTTAGGGATCAGATAGGACATGATTGTCTCATTTATTCCAGACCACGACCTTGTCCCTAACAAGCCACGACAACCTGCCTCTTTAGAGGTGCATACCCTGTCGCAGACTTTTCCACCTCACTATGCACTTGCCAACTGCCTAACTTCTAGAAGGATTCCACACTTGCATCACTTATCCATATGTCATGTGCACTTTTAACGTTACCCTTAACTCAACTTCTATAAATAGAAGTGCTCACCCTTTCACTCACTTTCTCTCTCTTCATCTGAGATATCACTCAGGTAACCTCCGTTGACCTGAGCCACTGCAGTCCATGACCACTTTACAAAATTTATCTACATGCCAAATCCAACTCAAAATAGGGCCAGCATATTTATATATTCATCTCTCTCTATCTCTCTCTCTCTCTCTCTTGTATGCCTACATAAATAATAAACCTTAGTAATAATGCAAATGTATAATGAGAATGTGACACCAAAGTTGACATAGGATCATTTTATAGTTAAACCGCTCTATATCTTATGTTCTTCCTCTATTTTCTTACTTTATTTTTCTTTTACACTTTATGATGGTTAAGAGTACCTTTGATGGCATGGTTATTTCTTATTGACCCAATTTCTTACACCATCATTTTGGTGCTGCCTATGGGAAACGAGGTGTTCTACGAAGTTTCCTCTTAAATCAGCTTTGGAACACATTATCTAATCCATTGGGACCTCTGAGTATTATCCCATGGATGAGATTTGGGTTATTATACCCATATAATACATTTGAACTCCCTAAGGGGTTTTTTCTTTCTAGATCTACTTTCTAAGCCTTTTTTATATGGCCTTAGAATAAGTTTTCTTATGTCAATGATGTTACTCTACCTAATTTATACTGAAAAGATCGATAGGCCATGTCCTAATAAACGTAGGTAATTAGGGATGCATCCTTCTTCATCTTTCTCTATGTTTTTAGGCATCATATGCCGTTTTATTTCATATATGGTAGGATTTTTGCAATGAAACTTGTGCTATTTTGCACATGATAAGTCATATGTCTTTGGTTAACCACCGGGAGACCTTTTTGATAATGTTCTTGGGGGCGAAACCTTGATTTCGGGTTCCATTTATGCAAGAGATCCCTTACTTCATATTGTTGGATGCAATATGGCATGTTGAGTGTCCATAGGCCGTATCCCCTATGCAATAACATAGCTAATTTTTTTTTGTTTTTTGGCATATTATTATTTTTAATTATTAGAATTGAAATGTTTGAGACCAAAGATGTCGCGAAATGGTTGAAAAACTCCCATGATAGGCCTTACGATTTAAGAGGGGGTTAAAATTATATCACACCATTCTTTTAGTATGAATGCATAAGAGAGTATATATAAAGTAATTAATTAATGTTAAGGTGTAATAATAGAACTTTATTCATTATTAAAATAGCTTGCATAGGGTAGTACCACCGTAGGGTGAGTTAAATTTTTTAACACGGACTATAAAGTAGAAAATCAAAAAGTGCCACTCCTTGCCCCCATCTATCTTATTCTCTTCCCACACAATTACGTATGTAAAGAGGTGATCGATATCCGTCTCTGGAAGGGAATATTTATTATCCTCTTTCTTCGGTTCATCTGGAGTAAAAAAGGAATTAGCACAAATATGCTAAGAAAACTTTACCAATTCTATAACAAGTACATGTATAGTTTAGAGTTGGAGTGTGTATAGAACTCAACATATAGCAACACTAAAGAATTAAAGCTGATAATCCCATATTTATCAGCTTAATAAGGGTTACATAAAGAAAATTTTGAACTAATAACCCCATACTTAACATTTCATTAAGAATTATCTAGAGAAAGTTAGGGATCTTTGAACTAAAAATCGCATACTTACTAGTTCACTAAGTGGTATAGAAATAGTTAAGCCATCAATAAAACCAAATAATAATCAACCCAAAACCTTTGGGGAAAATTAATCATCTAGGCACGTAATTAAAGTGGCACTCGTACATATGCAACAATAATCAAGGCTGTCAATCATCTGATACCATTAGGCCATGCAGAAAGTGTCATGGGATAGGAAGTCAGTTTACTTCCTAGTTAATAATTATGCTCATAAACTAAATAATTGTCCAAAAGTGAAGTGGTGAACTGAATCAATAGGGAACATAATATAAGTTATTAGGTGAGAGGGCTTTAATTGACCCATATCCAATTTCAAATATCCATGATATTTAATAAAATCTAAAGTATGACAATATTATGACTTGAACATACTAAGAGTAAATAGAGCTATCACATAGTGATATCAATAGCAGTATATCAAATACGCAAAATTTATTATTGAAAAAGTAAAAAATTCTACTTTCTTTGTATTTTGTATGCATTTATAGATCACAAGAGGATATCGAGAGGAGTTGGTACTTGATTGTCTATATACAATGTTTGGGTATATACGTATTTGTTGGAATTTGGGACTGGGTTAGTCAGTTTATACCAAAAAATATATCTTTTAAAGTTTTAGGGGTTTAATTGTAAATAATTTGGGCATTTAAAATATTGGACTTAAGGTCGTATTTGAACTTTGATGTTTTATCGAAATCTTTCTTCTAAATTTTTCTTCACAAGATAGAATCAGATTGATTTTGCTTTTGTTTATGCCAAAAAAATTCAGTTGCTACAATGATTTGACTGATATATCATATCTTGACTGGTTCTTTGGATCCCGATAATGAGAAGGGATGAGTTGGTTATTAGTTCTTTAGTTTTTAGTTTATACCGAATTTAAAAGTCTTAAAATATTTTGAAATATTCATAGACAAAGTTTGGGGCTCAAATTCGTAAGTTTAAAAGATCGGGAGAGGTCAAATTGCTATTTAGGAAAAATATTTCAAAGTTAAAAACCTCATTTTTCCATAACTTTAGTTAGGCCGATCCAAACACGGCCTTACCTTATATTCTTTTGACTAGAAAAATAAAATAAAATATTGGAAAAAAATTCAAAAAATTCTTATTGGGCACGTGCCCTCACGCGCAAGGTCAAACTTTCTGGTCAAAAAGTTCATCTTCTTCTTCTCGACAGTTGAGTTTAGGGTTTCTGATTTTTAACCTGAGATTTTTTTTAATTTATTATTATTTCTTAACAAAATCGACCTAATTTTTCATAAACAATCCAAATATATTTGTTTTGTAGATTGAGATGCAGTATATCTCAAGTTTTATAATTATGTGTTTGATTGAAAATTTAACCTAACATTCGTAGCTTTCAAGGATATGGAAGGGATTGTTATGAACATAGTTTGGTTTCTTCTATGTGTAGGAGTAGTTTAGTCTTAATTTTAGATGTTGAGATGGATTATATAGGGAGAATTTAAGATTTTCAATTTTCTGGCTCAAAATACACTTTCAATCGATTAAAGCGTATTATGCACATTCATGGCATTTGATCATTACACTCGACTTCCTTATGTTCTAATGAAGACATTCATAGCTTTTAACCTAAATTTTTATCATTATTTGAAAGTTCACCATTAAAGTTCAATCTTTAATGGTAAAAAGTTCATAATTTTCACCTAGGGCCTATTTTCTGCATAAGAATTCCTATTGTTTTGACATATTCAAGCATTATAACAACACAAAAATTTGATTGAAACAAAAAGAACTTAATGTACTACATAAAGTCATAGTATACCTTTTTGGAGTGAAAATTTTGAGTTCTTAAACTGCTGTTGGGATGACTATAAATAGAGGAATTCATGGGGTATTTATAGTGTGTGATTAGGAGAGTTCATTAGTGGAGAAGAGACGTGGATTTGAACTGAACTTGTGAAGTTTTCTATCTTGGGTATTATTCCTAACATGCGTGCATGGTGTACACATGTTATTTTTGGCTTCTTATACTGATGTGTAGGCCTATTTGGACAGGGGGTGATGTGAAATTATTAAAAATTTAGTTTTTGTTCCTTGGTTGGTCAAGTATATGCATTTATAGCCAAAAAGTGTACTTTTGATAAAGTGTAGGGATATTTTTTCAAATTCAAAAAGTTTTAAGGGCTGAAATTGTAATTTTATATTATTTAAAGTCTATAGGATTAATTTGATATAAAGTTAGGGTTTAAAGGTTAAGTATAAATCAAGTTATGTTGGTTTGAATTTTTCAGGGGCTAGCTTATAATTATTAAAACTTCAGGGTGTCTAGGTTAATTTAGTAAAATTATAGGCTATCAAGTATAGTTTCATTATTCTTACAAGACTTTTGAATTAGAATACTTTATGAGGGTCCTAACAATGAATACGGGTGATTTAAGGTCGGTTGATAGATTTGAAAGTCTCTATTATTACAAATTACAAAAGGTTAGGTCAAGTTTTTAAGAAACCATTGATTCATTGGTCAAAATCCAACTTGGAAATCACCCTAAGTATTGGTTTATTATCCAATATAGGTAATGATACTTTTTACTAACTTTTTAGTTACTTTTCCACTCGGAGGAAAGAGACCAAAAAAATTTCCAATCGAGAGAAACAATCGGGAGAGAAACCATGCCCGCTTGAATCACTTCTAGGGGATAATTACTTTAAGATTCCACGATCGTATCCTTAATGTCTCCAGAGACTGCATCCTCATCCTTAATGCTTTGAAAAAACACATCAGTCTATTTTTGTATAAATAGACAATATCCATGTCCTCAAACTTACTCTTTAATCCAATTTTCTCTATATATCTTGGTTTTTCTCACCAGGGTTTAGTCCATCTCAAAGAATATATTTCTAAAGAATAACACTCTAAAAGTCATGGAAAGAAGTTCTGGATTAGATACCCAACACACAGATGTGGCACATTTGCTGAGGTGAATCAACCACCTATATGAAGGCCAAACCTCCCTTCGAGGCCAAATTAACCTCCTAGGGGAGAGGATTATAATGTTGCAGTTCGCATCCTTTACTACCATGTAGAAGGTCGCGACCCCATAAGACAAGGCCTTAGCCAAATCATTGAATAAGAAGACGAAGGGGAGGAGAAGGAAGAAAAAAGGCCTTATAAGGACTTCACACCGTTGAATTACAATTTGAAAGACATTCTTGGAAGCATTAAGGACAATAAAGAACTCAAATGTATAGAGAAGATAAAGTAACGTCTCATAAGAGGGACATGAGTAGGTGGTGTGAGTTTTATCAAGATCACGACCACACTACCAATCAATGTTTTTCTTTAAAGAACGAGATCAAAAGGCCCATTAGCCAAGGGATGCTCCAGCAATTCAAAGGGGATGTAGCCCTTAACTAAGATAGTTGAATTCATATCTTTGCATTAGAATACTTTGTTACTTTCAAGATTGTGCAAACAATGAAACTTTTATTTCAATCTTACATGTTTTTTTCTTGGTGAACATTCATATATATATAAATATATGTCTTTTCCCTCTGAATTTTGAATCTATTATTCTAAAGTCTTTTCTAAATATTCTTATCTTAAGAGGTTTGAAGATAACTTACTAATTGATTATGCCAAAGATTAATGTGAGCAGGAGAAGGTGACCTCATAAGAAAAGGGCGTGAAAGACTCAAATGGAATTTAACACCCCTCTTAGCATGGCAGCCTTGAAATATCATATGATACTTATATTAACCTTCGGGTCTCATAAAACCCATTAGTAGATTTGGGTCTCATAATACCCATTCTTATCCATGGGAGATTATAATACCCATTATTAACCGTTGGCGCTCATAATTACCCAAATATCATGGGACAACCGTGGGGGCTTAATATATACCTCTCTATGGGTGGTGTGAAAATACTCAATAGTCCTGGGTGGCTTGATAATAAACCTAGGTAAGGGGGGCTTGAAAATACTCCAAAGTAGGAAATATAGGTACAAAAAAAGTTTTAACTCTATTTAAAAGGTCGTAGCCTTATGGGGAAGTTGGGCTATGGACATGGCTTCCATAGCAAGGGAATCAGTTCTCAAGAACCACAATCCACCATAATTGTAGCAAGAATTCTTGAATTAAAAGTTCGTATTAATCCTAAATTCTACGGCAAGCATCTACAGTTGAAAGATGTTTAAAATACTCGAAAGTATATATAAGGAAATTTGTATATGTCAGTTTTGTTCCTAATTTCCATGACAGGGAAATTCAAATCCCAAGGATCAGTGAAAAAATTAGATTGACGCAGATAGCTACGACAAGCATGTCATAGTCAGTTTTTTCCTAAGTCTAATATCAATAGCAAGTAACTTACATTCAGTTCTATTTCTAAAGACCATTAAGGCTTAGGAATTGCAAATATTTTCAAATACAAGGCAAGCAAATTACAAGACTGCGAAAATATGATAAAAATCAACCATTACAAAGTTAAAGGTTGTGGAGGTCCTATAAAATTCCAACAAAGTTTATACCAAAGCTGGGGAAATTGAAAATAGAAGTTTGAAGAAAAAAAGTAAAAAAATTGAAGAGGCTGACTCCTCTTATTCATCTTTTTTCCCCCTCCGTAGTAGTCTCAGTTTCCTCCCCTCCCTTAACTGTCAACCTTCTCTCTCTCCTTCCTGACCAACTCCTTTGTAGCCTTCATCTCCTTAATAAAACATTGAACCTCCAGGCATAAATAATATCCTTGGCCGATGGATCGCTCTTCGTCACCATGTGCCTCATCTAGACATGGAAAAATGTGACACGACACGATAACACAATATGACACAACACGACATAAAATTAACAGTTAATGGGTAAAGAGTTATCGGGTACGCATCACTATTGGGTTAACACCATAGAATTGTTAAAAATAATGAATGGGGTTGGTTATATTTGCTTCACCCAATAACAACACGTTAATACCCGAATAATATTCATATCTTACCAGGTCGTGTGACTTATTAGTAACGATTATGACTCATTAAGATATGTAGGCAAAAACAAAAATAATATCTTTAGTTTGAGAGCGTTAAATATGTAGTTGTACAAAGCTAACAGGTCTTATTGGTACCTAATGGGTCATTCAACCCGGAATAACCCATCAATGTAACAGGTTTAGTAGTTCATATTGGGTAAACAACATGATTCGTTACCTTACGGGTTAAATGGATTCGTGTCGTGTAACTCGTTAGAAAAAAATCATGTATGAAGATTAGATTCATAACCTGTTAAGTTAATCAATCGTGTTCGAATTTAGCATATTTTCATACGAATTTGTTAAGACTCAACATGAACAAGATGCGAACTGACAGTTTTCCATCTTGAGCCTCATCTCCTTGTAGCCACGGATGTAGGCCTTATTTTAGAGGATAAAGAAATCTTGAGGTATTTTGAACCTGGCCACAAGATCACAAGAAGATTTCTCTAAAGTCGTGAAATGTTATGAATCTTTCTTCTAGAAGGCTACATCTTTCTGGTGAATGGTTGAGTCCTTCTACTGAAGTCCCACAACATGGCTCGGTACCAGGTCTTGATTTTTTTCTCTACCCGATTGAACTCATATGCACAGGTGCAGCCTAACTTGTAGCCTTCTGAGTCTTGGCTTCAATAATTTTGAATGCCTCTGCAGCCTATTCAAAATTCTTCTCAGCCTCATTTTATGCTTTGGGTTCAGCCTCCACCTTTGAGTCTACTTCCAATTTATAGGCTTGGAGGTGAGCCTCAGCAAATTTCTCTCTAACCTCAATGGAAGAATACATATCACCCTCCAGCTATGAAAGGTGGCCTTCTTTCGTATCCCTATATTTCATATAAAGCCATTCATATTTGACCATTTAGGCCATATCAACCTTAGTAATTTTAAAAGAATAAATTTGGTGTTAGTATAAGTACACATAAAATGCTGTAAAAAGAAAATAACTAAAGTGCAACTTACCCTCAGAAGGTTGTGCAAGGAGTATTCCTCCAGATCCTCTGCATTCTCCTCCACTAAGAGATTAAAATCAGGGGCTTCTGCGGCCTTCCTCATCCTTAGGACTATGTTAGCAGTTGTGTCCCAAGGGGACCTGGGGTCTGGATGCGTTAGGCATGGCCACAGATGTCCTTTAACTCTCTCTACCCTACTTTAGGGAGTGGGTGGGTTGGCATTAAATGCCATGACCGTCTACGGAGGAGGACCAAAGGCAGTCACATGAATGTGGATGTAGGTACCATATTCATCCCCCTTGTAAATGAGGTAATGCTGGACACAATAAGGTTTGGTCCAAAATTCTGAGGGTCTGCAGTTACACCTTCCATTTTTGGCACAGTGGTCGTGACACAACAAGGGGTGCCTCCTCAGTTGGATGTGCAACCACTTTTTCAGCGTGAGGGGAAGTCTCATTTGAATCCATCTTCATCTTATTTCTTCTATTCCGTGGATCTCGATTTAGACCTTGGAAATTCTCCTCCAAATCATTCAATTGTGACGGTAAGGGATCCCTATCGATCTCTATCACTCACTCCCCTTCCATGGTGGTACTTGAAAAAGGAGAAAGAATAAATCAACTGACCAAAGTTAATACAGCATGATTATTTAAAGGGATGAATACCTTCAGCAACCTACATTGGAGATTTATGGGTAGGGAAGTATCAAAGTCTATATAGTGACTGCATCGTCATTATATCGAGGAAGTGTTTCTTTTGATCTTCAATTGAGAATGCAATCTTAATTCTCTCTTTTTTTTCTAGAAGAAGATGCCAGACTTGCACGACCTATAAGGGTATTAACAAAAGATACGAACATTATAAACAAATATGATTAAAGGCTACAATAATTAAAAAGTTACGATTTAAAAGCTATAGTAAACTAAAGTCGCAAAAACTTCGCGGAACCCTATGTTCTTTCTCCCTCTCACTCTCTTCTGTGTGGGCCTCCCAACTGTCCCAAGAAACATATAATAATTTTCCCTCTAGTTTTTAACACTGGAAGGCCTTCCCATCATCAAGTATCGGTCGACACACTATATCCCAATGTAAAAAAACTATGGGTTTTTAATTAAATTTTCCTTTGGCCCGTCCCGTAGAAGTCCAATACTCCGTACCCATTGTGTCCCTTTTAAAATTCTTCTTCTAGAAAACTAAGGAAGCAAGGATGTCCATCCATCCATCAGGGTTAACTTAGGTTGGGGCCAAGTTCAAAACCTTCAAAATATTCCTAACTGGGACTGGTAATGGGACGAGTAGTCGTAGTTGAAAGTATAGAGTGGGAAACGGACTCCATCATTTTGGACCACGGAGCTGAGCCTCTGCTCTGCAGAAGGAAAGGTACATACGGTACCCTTCGGGAACTCACAAGCTTCAGCCATACAATACAACCACTCTCTCTTGTGGATTCCTACTCGTAGCCAGATGTCCTAATTTTATCATTTTTAGTGTTCTCAACAACCATAGTAAGAGCCGTGACATCCATACTACAATGGGATTGACATCTATAACAGGTATCCTCCTCTATATGAAAACTGTCTATGGCCTCCTTGGCATCCCAACCGTCAGAAGAAGTCGCGGAGTCAGAGTTAAACTACACACAATTTGGATAGTCCTTTAGCTTAGAGGGACCTCTAGTCTTTTGAGGTTTTAAAATCGTGGGAGTAGGAACACTAAAGTGCCTCTTCCAAATGTCTTCCAGATATTCCCATGTATTCCAATGCATATGGCTAGAGTAAGGACCTATAAAAGTTGAAGGGCTCTGCATTTTGATCATTATAGAAAACATGATAAAATACAAAATATGGAATTCTTCCTCATTATTAAGGTCGCTACATTATATAAACAAATTAAAAATGTGAATAAATGAAAAGTGTGGATTCAAGGTCGCAGAGTGTGAAAAAAAAGGAATCAAGGCCCCAAACATGGAAAAGAGAAGTTAAAGTTATAGGACGGAACCAGTTATCCAAAATTCACATCACAGTCAGGAAGATAAACAGTTTAGCATTTTCATCTTTTGGTTTCGAAGAATCAAAACCTCAAAACGCTAGGGTTTTGGCCAACACTTTAAACAACCTATTTGTGTTCTTGGACAAAATTCAATCCAAAAAGGGGTCACAAACTTAAAAGATAACCCAAAAAATTATAGGGCAACTACCCTCCTTTTCAATTCCCAAAGTCCTCGAAACTTCCATAAAAAAGATTCAAATTCACAAAAAAATATTCCAAATCCCTAAAAAATACCAAACGTCTCAATTATTAGAATCCAACCTATGGAGAAAAACCCAGAGAAATAAAAAGAAATTGTGTACCCCTACAAACCCTAGCTAATAGTTATCCATTCGATTAAAAAATCAATGGTACATTAGTACAAAATCAAACAAACTAGGGAAAATATAAAATCACAATAAAGCCCTAACAATCATGGATTTA
Organism: Sambucus nigra; assembly: GCA_949130495.1. NCBI lineage: Eukaryota > Viridiplantae > Streptophyta > Magnoliopsida > Dipsacales > Adoxaceae > Sambucus > Sambucus nigra. The sequence goes on along the minus strand of OX422215.1, from coordinate 91,065,843 downwards.
CAAAATTGAACAAGAATGGAACAGGAAATAGTCAAAGTTATGAACAAGTATGAATTTTGAGGGTTTAATCAAAATAAACATAGAGTGTTATGAAGTAATTAGAGGAAGTGAGAATAACCAACCTGAAAGAAGATAAACCACCAAAAAAAGAAGCAAAACCACAACAAACCTCCTGTCAAGGACGCCTAAAATCTCCCAAGAATAAGAGCTCTCAACATTATAGTAAAGATGATGAGGACATGGCCTATGGAAATTTATATAAGAGGGATATGGAAGTTGAAGCATCACGATATATTCGTCGCGGCATCCCTTCATGCCCATATTAGGAAAAATAACTGACTTAACTTGACACTATGAATTTTGGGAAAAAACACAGTCGCAACACCAACTCGTTAGCACTTGGCACTGAGACTTGGGGCTTATTGAAATTCCCAACACTTGTACCTTGGTTGTGAACATAACATACATTGCCTTTGTCTAGGGCTCAGACTATCCACGATAGTGTCCCCATTCAAGTAGCATATGAGGGCACGACCTCGTCACTAACAGTATGCGACAACCTGCCTCTCCAGCAATGCATACCCCATTTAAGACTTAGCCACTTCAGCATGCACTTGTCAGCTGTCTAAAATTTAAAAGGATTCCATACATTAATCACTTATCCATATGTCACATGATATATGCACGTGACCCCTCCCTTTACTTCTATAAATAAAAGTGCTTACCCCTCATTTAGGTTGACGTAATTTGGCAGCGAAGCCCTACCAAACATTCCACCCACTTTCTATCTCTTCATATGAGAACTCACTCAGGTCACCCCCAGTCACTTAAGCCACTACAGTCCATGACCCCCTGAATCTCTGATCTAAAGACCTCATTCAGCTTAGCATAGAGCTAGCATATTCATCTATTCATCTCTCTCTCTCTCTCTCTCTCTCTCTCTCTCTCTCTCTCTTGTTTGCTTATATAGGCAATTAAGCTTTGTAAATATGCAAATGTATAATGATAATGTGGAACCAAAGTGGATGTAAGTTTAATTTATAACCTAACCACTCCATATCTTGTGTTATATCTCTCTCTTCTTACTTTATTATTCTTTTACACTTTATGATGGTTAAGAATATATTTGATGGAATGTTTATTTCTAGCTGACCCAATTTCTTACATCATCAATATAGATACATTTTATTTGTCATAAATTGTTTATGTTATATTGGCAGTGCGTGGTATAAGAGTTGGATTTGTGTTATTCGGTATATCTTTATCTTGTTATTTCTTATTAAGTTTTTGTTATTTTGTATACTGAGAATATTACCAAATATTTTTTATTCCCATGATTTTATGTTATACCTAATAAATCTATTTATGGATTTTATGGGATTTCGTCGTTATGATCAAAGCATTCCAGGTTCTAGTGTCTTAAGGATATTAAGTGTATCCGTCCTTTTTTCGCATTGTATTCTTTGTCTAATTTAGAGCCTTATCATTTAGGCTTATTATTCTATATAACAACGAGAATTTAGGGGGGTTTACGCCATTATTTCCTCATGAATGACTTAGATATAACATCGGTATCGAGAGGGTTCCTTGCTTTGATCTCATTTGTTAGATATTCCACGCATGAGATCGACTTTGATTAAGATTTAAGAGATTTTGAGCATTAAACCTTTAGCAAGTGCTTAGCGTATGATTCTAGGGGAAATTTTTTCACTCATCAGGTGTGACGATTATAAGTAAGTTTTTGAAGGCCTCGTTTATGCAATCTTGCAGTGGTGTGACAATTAGAAGTAAGTTTTTGAAGGCCTCGTTTATGCAATCTTATGGTGGATAGTATGAGGAGGAATTTAAGTATCTCTCTTTCTTCACCATGATAGATTTATACTAATGTGAGGAAGGATATTTTCGTTATCAGTTACAGTGCAAGAAATACTTTTTTAGCATCGGTAAAAACCTGGTGTGAAAGGTTGGGCGAGTGTCACTAGGTAACCCTCACTTCACTACTTGCACTTAGGTGGATGAAGTTACCCTGCTACATTATTAAGAGAATTATAACTATTATAGGTATAGATTTATTAATATTAGGAAGACGAGGACAAAGTAGACCCAATGAATAGAGATAGTGTAACGTCGAACCGAGTAGGGTGATTTCACCACCAGTAGGAACTGTATAGGGGGAACTTACCTCAGGAACTTTCCAAGAGTAGACGATGTGATACCCTATAAAATACATAAATATATTGACCAGGTATAATTAAAAAGTCACGGGAATAAAAAAAATTAGTAACATTATCGACATAAAAAATAATCTAAATCAAATGAATAATGACAAGATAAAGAAATACTAAATCAATACAACACCAACTCTGATGCCAATCATTGTCAATACAACATAACCATATCTGAATGTAAAATATACCCATACAAAAGTTTGACATTTAATTTAAGTATAGAAGTATAAAGCGACTAAAAATAAAAGTGTACAATATTAGAATGATCTACACTTTCTCGACTCCTACAATCCATGTAGTATGAAATGGAACATCGCTAGAGATGCTCCCCCAATGAAACTCTCATCAACAGGAACTACCGCTACAAGCACCTGTAAATATATTTCTTAAAGGAAAACATAAATAGGACGCCAATGTAGAATAAGATTAAAATTGAATCTGATACACGTCATAACTACACATCTTTCTCACGTGTTTTAAAAGATTTTAAATTTTTAGGTACCCAACCTAATAGCCTAAAATATCATGTGAATGTAAATCCCGAACCCATATGTAACCCATGTGAATAAAGTGTAACAAAATCATTATTTAATCTGTATCGTTAATTATAAAAATTTAATCTCTTTCAGTAGAAGTCACATGATGTACTAAGGTCTCAAACCTTCAGTCACTTCTCACAAAATAACCATGGTACCTCTAACAGGCTTACATCTCAAATTTATACACATTACTATCTCATGTCAATAATACTATACAAACATCTTTAGTATATGTAATAAACAAATCCGTATCATAAGTATGTAAGTAGACAACCCTACTATAGGTCATATACATCTTGTAAGCACATAAATTGGTGCAACTATCTCTAGTACTGCCACACCATGATCACATAGGTTTGGAGAATGACTCTACTCATGTCTAACATCCACACAAAGGTATAACTCATGGAATTTACAAATAAATAAGCATCTCTTAGACCTAAACATAATGAAGGTCTAATTTTATTGCCTTCGGGGATATCTCTTACGTACTAGTATAGTCTTAGGTCATTCCAAAACTAAGACCTCATCACGGCAAGGGATACACCACGTCTACCCATTAGTCATAACGACTACCCTAACCAATAATTATTAAAGAACTACCCTCCGAAGGCCATCTCGATCACGAGTACTTAAACGTATGACCCAGGGGTAAAATATTTCCAAGGAAGAGCCCATCTAATTACCGGTATACCAGTGGGATTGTCATCACACGTTCCCCATTATGTAATACCTTCTACTAAGAATACCAACAAGAACTCCCATATGGTATGCATTACACATAAAATACGCAAGTAATCACACCCATCACTAACGGATTAAAGCAAACACATACATAACCCTCACTAACGGGTTAAAGCTAACACATACATAACCCTAAAATATGGTTTATGGCCAACACATACATAACCCTTACAAACATTTTAAGGTAAGTCACATAGCCATACTGATCCAAGGCTACTAGTTCATATTGATCGCTATCATGGAAAGGTGGAACAAATCTATAACCATGAATTCATCCCATAATACATTAACCCTAACCTCCTGAGTCCCTAAACTAGGAAGTCTCATCCCACCATACCTTAAAATCCAAATATCAACTATATTCAATCTTAATTATCCATAATCTAATCTCTCACGGCATCGCATCTAATTATCAATTCACACCTAATTTATATAAAACTATAAACTAGGATAACAACATTTCCCTAGGGTTTCAATTGAATTTCTAATCTCACATAAAGGATACAACACAACATTACCATCACAATGTCTCCCCTACATCCTGATCAACAACCCATTCCTCTATAGTATCCTAATTCCTAATAACATCCCAGTCTACTCTTGGGTTGGTAGATCACGGTCTTATACCTAGCATAATACCTTTCTTAAACAAATAATTTCACTATTATTCGACTAACCCCAAGCACCTATATTTAAAATCTCACATCACTAGAATTTATATCCATTCTATAAGTATAGGAAAACTTAAGGCCAAATAACCTAACCTTAAGTCCCAAAACCCAAAAATCCAACCAAAACCTACTACTATCGATCGATCAATGACCAAGTGTCGATAAATCAATCAACTCGGAACAAACCCAATTCTTCTTGTTATGGGATTCTTCATCTTCAACCCCCATTTGTGTCTCTCCAACGTCCATTAGTGGAACCAAAAACTTCATCCAAGAATCCAACCAACTTTCAAGAATAAAAATACATCATCAATACATTTGGAACCTATTTCCATCATCGAATTCCAAATAGACAAGATTTTTAAAAAAAATAATTTCTATTCTAGAACCCTAGATCTAACATATTCTACTAATTTCCATGGATTGATTCAACTACACATAGGGTTTTGAGGTGATTAAAAATATATAAAAAAATCAAATCATTGTTTATTTGTTTTATTCCAAGTTCATGAAGAAATCCTTTATTATGAATGGGAAATTAACCTAATTAACATCTAGATTAAGTTAATAACAAAAATTAGCTAATTAATCATCGGAATTCAGATTTACACAATATGATTTAGTTTTAAATTGAATAAATACAATGTTAACACACATACAATCACAATTATATCATATATAGTGTAATACCCCGTATTTCTGAATATTTCAAATATTCTATTTAATTAAATTGGAGAATTAAATTAGAAAATACGGCTTAATTTAAATTATGTAAGAGTAGTAATTTATAGAGTTTTATTTAAAATTGTAATTTTGGAATATTAATCGAGAGATAGATACCGATTAGTATTGCCTCATTCTATTTACTTAGTGCGAGTAGTAAATAGTTACTTAACACGTGTAGACCGTTTTGGGTGAGAACGAGTAATATTTTTAAGTGACTCAAATGATAATTTAGAGGTCACAGATGAGTCCGGAAGGGTCAAATTAGTCAAAATAGTATACCCGGGGTACTAGTGGGGTCTCGGGGTAATTTTGGACTAAACCGAGACCGTTCGGGGGTGTTTTGGTCTTTTAACATAAGAGGGTATGGAGACCTACGAATTTGGGAGCTTTTTATCAGTTGTATGAAAGAGGGATTAGGGTTAGAAAACCCATTTAAATACCTATACCACTAGAGAGAAGGAGAAAACCATTCTCAAGGCTTAGAAGATGCATTTGAGGAGGGTGGGTTTGGATCTTGCACCCTAGGAGCCAAAAGAGGAAGGATTGAAGAAGAGAAGCATCAATACATCATCAACTCCACGAAATTAGACCCTACTGACCATAAGGCAAGTTGTTTATTGCAAAAATTATAATGTTATAATACCCATGTGTAGGGTTTTTGAATAGTCTTCTTTAAATCAATATCATAATAAGAAAATAATGATATTTATACATGTTAGGATAGGAATCGCATGTAGAATGATTTAACATATGTAGAGGATTAATATTCAGATTAGACTTGATGATTATTTCGGAATAAAATCTGGATTTTGAATGAAAATATGGGAAGAACACCATAACTAGAGTTTCAAGAATTTCTGGGTTTAATTCACTATTTCTTTAAAGGAATTGGAATTTTGATGTATTTGACACGTTAGATATTGTCCTGGTATATGTGGAAACATATTAGGATCATTGGGTCGAAGTTTGGTGGACTATAATGGAGTTTGGAGATTTGTTAATGGAGGAAAAGTTTAATGAAGAAGACGAACTACATCTGTCCCTGTTCGATCGATCGATCGATCTCGAACTATCGATCGATCGACTAGGTCGATAGATAGAACCCAGCAGTCGATCGATCGACGCAAGCTGAATTTCCCGAATTTTTCATGTTTAAGTCTTCGTTGATTTTCGGGAATGAATGAGTATCCTAGGATTTATATTATGCTTATATGGGAGTGAGAATAAGACCAGTAGGTATATTGTTGAGGTCCGATAAGGCCATTGGGTATAGGGCTTGGATTATGGACCGACGAGAATAATTCGATTTAGTAGAGTATCGGTGAATTCAGAATTGAGTTACGAGTCGAAGTAAATTCAATTTAAGTAATAGACAGTAGGGTAAGTAATAGCTACTGAAATTATGTGTGAGGGGTAACTAGGACCCTTAGAGTTGTGTGAATACTCAAATAAATGAGATTAATGAGAAAAATCGTAAAGCCGATATTGTACCGTAAATATAAGAGATTAAAATATTACGTACGTATATAATTAATAGGTCGGGCATGTACCTACTGAATTATATGATCTTTTAGGTTGAGAGATTTATACCTAAAGTAACTATGTTAGGGTCATTGTGATATTCCGAACTAACATAGCGTTATTATATGTTTGGGGTCGATGTAAAATGCCAAACCAAACCTTTGAACTGGTGGCGTGATGAAAGAGTCCGAGCCAGAATTTGTGTATATAAATAATTGGGGTCGATGTATCATTCCGAACCAATTCTTACTTGGGGTCAATGAATCATTCTGAACCAAGAATTCTTTATTTGTGTATATAAATAATTGGGGTCGATGTATCATTCTGAACCAATTCTTACCAGGGGTCGATGAATCATTCCGAACCAAGAGCCCTTTACGTGTGTGAAAAGGGCAAAATAGTAATGACTGATATTTAGTATATATTGTGTGTAAAATATACACCTGATGATATTCTACTTCTGTGTGTTAGTAGATTGATATAAATTATGTATTCAAAGATACATACCGAAATGGTAAGTTAAGTAGTGAAACTTAATTACGAAACGTAATGTTAGATAGAGAATATCTATTTAGTAATTTAAGTAGTGAAACTTAATTACAAAAGTCGGAAGACAGAAATTATGATTATTGTAGAAATTTAGTAGTGAAACTAAATGAGAAGTTTTGAAACATAACATAGAGGAAATGTTACTTGTGTATTAATTAACCTTCGTGAGATGTTAATGTAATGAATGTACGGTGTGGGAAATATGAGAACTTAAGTATAGATAAGTTCATATGATTACTTAGTCCTAGATAGCTTTGAAGATATGGCTAGGTGGGCTAAGTGTAGAATGTTAGGTGTGCACAAAAGTTGAGGGATGAGTAAACTCAAGAGAGTGTACGAGAGCCTAACATGTGTAATCAATAATCGCATTTTATATTGTGATAAACACTTGCTAAATATTTTCAAAATGTTTTGAGTAATAACTCTTGCTATAAAATATTTTCAAAACCTTTTAGGTGTGCAGCCACAAGGATGCCATGTGTGATGATTTCATTCCAGGGACTCGAAGATGTAGCACAGTGGATGCTTAGATGATTTTGATTAGACGATATCTCTCATTCAGATCTAGTACAAGATCTCAGGCTATTCTATGTATGGACTTGTGGTCCGGTATCAGTCTCAGATGTTAGTTCAGACTATTGGTTATTCTGTTGTTGTTTTGGGATTTTTAGACGATGGTTTACTCGGTAATACTTTTTTTATGTTGTACTCTTACTTTGTTCATTGGGTTATAGTACATGATTATTTTTACTTTGTTCCGCATAGTTGATTTATCTGTTTTAAGAAAGATAAAATTTGGCACCGGTCTAATTTTACTTAGGGGATTAGTAATTAAAAAGTTTTCGACAGTGATGCTAAGAATGAAACATTTGAGAAACCTGTTTTAATTTAATAAAGGACTGATCACCCGATGTTTAATTAGGCGGGGTGTCACATATAGAAGTCGTCATATGGATTGATTGATAAATCAATCCCTAAACCCCCCAAATTCTCTTTTCCTCTTGGTGCTTTCTCTTTCTTGCCCCTCTAGTGCTTCAACATTGTGTTTGTGTTAAAATGAGACCCGTAATGACCTCTTACAACCCTTTAATCCTGAAATTAGGTTTGGTCACCAAATGGGCCTCACCTAAAAGAGCTCAAAAATAAACTCAAGTGACTTAAAACCTTGTCCCAGCCCTATACTAACCCAATATGCCTTTCAACCATCGTTTTAAATTATAAACGGACACCTCTACGCATCCTGAAATCCAATAAACAAATATACCCAAAATAAATAAATAACAACTCAGTTATTTAATAATTTCGCGATACTACTTCGAATTTAAATTAATTCAGTTAAATAATCATTGTGTTTTAAATCCAAATTCAAATCCAACTTAAATAACACATAGCAATATAAATGGCGACATCTCTAGACATAATAAGCACACATAATTAATTTCAACAATTTAATTAATTTTATAATATGCATAAAAAATGGGTTATTGCATTCTTCCCCTTTTAAATTAGGAATTTTGTCATCAAAATTCGAATTAATTATATTACTAGTTGAAAATCTATGAATATATCACCAGTAGAATCCTCCCATTACTATAAATGAATATATTCTCTATGACCTAGTACACGCACATGGCTTTTTAGTCATAAATCGTGTTCGGTTATACTGTAAAGAAACTAGTCTAATCGTTGAGCACCAACGGGTCCCTCAGGAACTATCTTCATCCTATACCAAAAAACATCATTCACATTAAAAATGATAAGGTGAGGTCAAATTACACTGGTTGCGCCATATCTATGCCTTCTAGAGGAACTTCCCATTGGGTTTCCTACTGTCTATTGGGACCCGAATTCCACATTTTCCACAATACGCCTGAAGCTCCAAGCCATACCTCCTCCCATTCTCAAATTCATTAGCCGGTTTCACCAAATTTCACATACTGAACTAGGGACATGTCATCCTCTAAGTTATTCCCTAAACACCCACGAACTAATATCTTTCTAAATTATAGCTTAAATCAATGTGGCCAATCAACTCCGATAGATGCAAATGGTCCCATGCCCCCTCGGGCACCACGGAACCTCATAACAATAAAATGATCAATATTTTCTCACTCATGTACTTCAAATCGTATCTATAATGTATTATGAATCATCAAACAAGTCCCATGATAAATGCTAAGCCATTTCCCATGAAATGTAACCATCTTCGATCATCGAATGGACAAATAAACTTATTCCTAATATTATTTGTATACCCAAATTTTGGTAAACTTCAATATTGGGCATAAATCACCCCTAATCATATATTTGGGTGTAGTGAAAATCACTAATAAACTACTCCTTTCACAAAATATCATCGCAAATCACATTGAACTATCCCTTCGCGTGGTTAAAATACACTAATGAAGTGCCTGTTCCATATTGTGATAGAAAGCTGCTTTTGGGATATCTGTATCCCGATCTCACTAATAATGATAATTCATTTTAACTTCAATTATCGAGAGGAAATACCCCACTTATCCGATAGGTTATTAATATGTAACAACAAAAACTCATCCCATATCTTTATCTTATCCTGCTCCTGGTAACTATCATTATTTTAGTTCTTCCTCAGTGTAATGCCATCTTGGAATTCTCAATCGACTCCAAAAATTTTATGGTCTACTCCCAAGACCTTAAAATATCTCTGAGGAAGTCAATCCCAAATAAATGCACCCGCGACTGACCCAAAGCTAGTGCCAATCTTTAAGGCAAGAATTTATCTCTCATATAGGTAATAACTCAAAAAATATCTGAATAAAACTAGAAAAAAAAAACTCAGACTATCGGTAACACCTTTATGCTACCACAATCCCCTCGATGTACTCACATTTGTCGATACACAAGTGTGTCCGACCTCCTCTCGACCCTAAGCACAACAACACATAACAAAAATCCACCCCAAAAATGGCATATAGAGCCTATCACTAGTAGCCAATAAAAGAGTAAAAATAGCTATACACACAAGCTTACTAATAACACGGTGATACCTCATCTAAAGATCAAGAACGCGTCTGAAACTAAGTGAACCAAACAAAATGCCACGTCACTAAAATGACAACATAAAGTATCCCCCTCCCGGCTGGTTGTAACTAAAAATACATAAAGCTCAAGGGGAATCTACATACCTCATAATTGTAGTACACACACTACTAATAATTAATGACAAATGCTCGGTGTCTAAGCCAAATTCATATGCACGAGTCATAAACGTACCAATAATCATAACCCAGATATGCCCCAAAAATGTTGGTGACCACTAAGGCATCAAATAACTAGGTGGCCTTACTTACCACAAATATAACACCTTTCTATAAATGGACTAATAAAATGGAGGCGCTGCTAACCTTTCTTCTTTGGCCAGTTTTGCTAAAATTCGCATTGTTTTCCCTGCTCTCATAGGTCGTGGCTCCACTCGCCATAAATCCTCTGGCCCTACTGGCCAAATAGATTGCATCATTTACTCTTGGAAACCTAGGGTCCATTCCTACTACGCAGTTCCTTTTGTTGGTGAGGTTTCCCTACTCGGGTCAACGCTACACCATCTCAACTTATTGGGACCACTTTGGGTTGGGTCTTCAAAATTTAAGAGACTTTATCCCCTAATAGTTATAATTCCCTTAATTATTTAAGAGGTTTATTTCGACCACCTCAGCACAGGTTACCTAGTAACACCTATCAAACCCTTCATATAAGGTGTCTCCGAACTTAAAAAAGTCCTTTTCATTCTAACTAATTACACTATCATCCTCCTTCTCTTACGTATCAGTCTCCCCCAGTGTATAGAAAGAAAAATAGTTAAACTCCTCCACATGCTGACCACCACATGGTTTCAAACACGAGGTCTTGGAATTCTCACTTCTAATTCTATCACGAATTGTGGGTGAAAACATTTACCTTCAAAACATATGATAAGAACTTGCTAAAGGTCTCATGTCCAAAAGTCTTTAACTCCCTACCGAAGTGGACGTCGTGTGTGGGCATCTAACAACCAAAATCCAGAAAAGAAATCCTCTTGATACACTTTATCTAATAGAGTTGTAAATTAAGAAACAACAGGGCAAAGCGTCCTAAACCGTCATCATTATAAGGAATACAACCCCAAAAGGGTAAAGATCAAACATAGCCAAAGAATTCAATGCAAAAAAAAATGGACACGCTTAAGATCCCCATGACACTAGAGCCTGGAAGGCTCTCATACCAAATGTGACACCTCATAAAATCCATAAATAGATTGATCAGGATTAATATAAAAATCGTGGGAATAAAAAACTTTTGGTAGCAATCTCAGCATAAGAAATAATTAAAGCCAAATGAATAATGGCAAGATATACAAATACTAAATCAATAAATCACCAATTATAATACCAATCCCTACCAATTAAACATAGCCATATTTGAATATAAAATATGCCCATACAAAGTCCAACTTTGAATTTAAGTCTACGAGAACAAACTGATTGAAAATAAAAGAGTATAATAATAAAATGAGCTAGATTTTCTCGACGCCTACGATCTTAAGAGTAAAAAATGGATGTCGCTAGAGATGCTCCTCCAAAGAACTCGCATATACAGGAGCAACCTTAATAAGAACCTATAAAGATAGTTTATAAGAGAAAATTTAAATAACAAGCCCATGTATGATGGGAATATAATTAAATATGGGCCACATCATAACAACACAACTTTCTCTCGTGTTTTAACATATATTAAGTTATCAGTTACCTAAACCAACCACCTAAAATACCGTGCGGTTTTAAATATCGAGCCCATAAGTAACCCAAGTGATTAAAGTATCCTTTAATATTTATCTTTAACTATAAAAGTTTAATCTTTTTCAATAGAAGTCACGTGGTGTATTATGTTCTCAAACCCTAATGTACTTCTCATAAAATAATCATGATAACTCTGAGAGGCTCATATCTCAAATCTATACACATTTGATGATCTCATCCCATTAATACATATACACCCCTAGTACATGTAATACATAAATCTGCATCATAAGTATATAGGTAGATACCCCAACTATAGGTCATATATATCTAGTTTAACATGTAAACCGTTAAAACTATCTCAAATATAAACATACCATAATCACATGGGTTGAAAGAAATACTCTCCTCATCTATACAAAGGTACATCCCCCACCATGTACAAATAAACTAACATCTCTCGCACCCATATAGAACGAAGCTTACTCTTATTTGCTTTTGCGGACCTCTCGCACGTACTAGTATAGTCTTAAGTCATCCCCAACCTAAGTCCTTATCATGGCAAGGGATAAATCACCCCGTACACACATCAATCATAAAGCCTACCATACCCGATACTTATGAAAGAAATGTCATCTAAGACCATCTTGATCGCGGGTACCTAGACGTGCTAGCCAAGGTCAAAATATGACCAAGTAAGAGCCCGTATACTCACTATGCTACCAACGTGGTTCGCATCGCACGTGACCCATCATGAAATCCCTTTATTGCGCCTTCTAATGAGAACTCACTCATGGTATGAATTTCACATTAAAACACACAAGTAATCACAACCCTTAATAATGGGTTAATCCTCGCTACTGTGTTAAAGCCAACACATACATAACCCTCACAAATTTCTTAAATCCAACACATGCATAACCATAAAAAATGGGTTAAGGTAAATCAAATACCCACAATGAGTCTAACGTTACCTATTCATATTGTCGTAGCTATAATGAAAAGGTATAACACATCTATAACTTTCTGTTCACTCTACCATACACTAAAATCCAAGTATCAACTATATTACATCTCAATTATCCATAGTCCAATCTCCCAAGGCATCGTGTCTAGGTATCATTGCACACCTAATTTATATAAAACCATTAACTATGATAACGACCCTTCCCTAGGTTTTTTTTATCTTATTCCTAGCCTCACACAAAATAAATAACCAAAGATGACCATCAAAATGTCTCCCCTACATCCTTTTAAAAAAACCATTCCTCTATAGCTTCCCAATTCCTAATGACATCCCAATATACTCTTGGGTTTGAAGGCCGCGATCCTATACCTTGAAGAATACCCTTTTTAAATCAATAATTTCACCATTATTCCAATAAACCTAAGGACCTATCCTCAAAATCTAACATCATTAGAATTCATATCCATTCCATAAGCATAGGAAAATTTAAGTCCAGACAACATAAGACTAAGTCCTCAAACCAAAAAATCCAAGAAAAAAGAAAAACTCCTAAACTAGGTGAAACCTACTAGTGTCCATCGGTCGATGACCAAGTGTCAATGGATCTATCAATTCAGAACAACTCCAATTCTTCTTATTACGGGATAATTCATCTTCAACCCCGATTTTTATGTCTCCAACCTCCTTTAAGGAAGCCCAAAAAATTATCCAATAACCTAATAAACGTGCAATGATAAAAACACATCGTCAACATAATTGTAATATATATATACACCATCAATTCCAGATGTATGCCAACATTTAAAGAAAAACCCAATTTCTATGTAAGAACCATAGATTTATCCAATCCTACAAATTTCCATGAAATCATTCTTTTAAACTTAGGCTTTTTATTTGGTTAATCTAGGTTCATGAGGAAATCAATCATTATGAATGAGAAATCAAACTAATTAACATCTAAATTAGGTTAACTACAAAAATTAACTAATTAATTATCAAAATTCACAGCTACACAATATGATTTAAATTTTCAATGAACAAATACAAGGGTGACACACATACAATCATAATTATATTCTATGTAGATCTTCTCATATGGACTGATTGACAAATCAATCTCTAAATCCCCAAATCCTCATTTCCTCTTTGTGCTTTCTGTATCTAGCCCCTCCAGTGCTTCCCCATTGTGTTTGTGGTAGAAAGATATCCCTAATGACCTCTGGGAACCCTTTAATCCCAAAATTGGGTTTGGACCCCAAATGAGCCTCATCTAATAGAGCCCAAAAACAATCCCAAGTGACTTAAAGCCCTTCTTGATCCTTATACTAACCCAACAGGCCTCTAAACCACCGTTTTAAATTATAAATGAACATTCTACACGTCCTAAAAAGTAGTAATCAAATGTACCCAAAACCAATAAGTAGCAACTGAGCTATTTAATAATTTCCTCATACTAGTCCACGTATCAATTAATTCAATCAATTAATCAACGTGTATTAAATCCAAATTCAAATCCAACTTAAATAACACATAACAATATAAAAGGTGACATCTCTAATTACAATAATCTCACAGTAATTAATTTCAACGATTTAATTAATTAAATAAAATGCATAAAAATACGGGGGATTACAAATTATGTGATCTATTTTGGCCAATAGGGCCAAGGGAATTATGACTAGTGGAGTCACAACCAATGAGATCAGGACAAAAGAGGCGAGTCTAACATAAATGACCAAAGAATTAAGGTTATCAGGGCCGCCAATGGGGCATCCATTTTGATAGTTCTTTTATATTAAGGTGTTACGCTCATGGCGAGTGAGGCCGCATAATTATTAGATGCCTTAATGGCAGTAAATTTTTGGGGTACCTCCATGGGATGGTTATGGGTATGTTAGTGTCTCGTGCATATGGGTTTGGCTTACACGTCGAGGATTTTTCATTCTTTATTAGTAGTGTATTTACTACAGTTGTGAGGTATATATATTTTATCTCCGAGATTTATGTATATATGAATACTCGAGTGAGTAAGAGGCTAATTTACGTTGTGATTATAGATATGTAGAAGATTATTTAGTCAGCTTGACTTTCTGCAATTTTGTTGATTTTTAGATGAGGGATAATTGTGTTATTAGTAAGCTTGTGTGTATAGATATGTTTTACACTTTCATCGATTACTGGGAGTAGGATTTTATATGCCTTTTTTGGGCCAGGATTTACTTTGGGTAGTTGTGCTTAGGATCAGATGAATATCGATCACACTTATTTATTAATGGGTGTGATTATCTTAGAGGCGACTACGATTGTGCATAAGTGGCATCAATATTCAGCTGTTCTTATAGTATTAAGTTATATGTGTGTAGAAGTTATCACCTACATAAGAGTTTAGTATTCTCTTGAAGTTGGCACTAGTAATGGATCCACCGCGAGGAGATATTATGGAACTGACTCTGCCAGGGATAGTAGAGGCGACAAGGGAGTAGACACCATAATTTTTGAGCCGATAGATTTTTTAGAGGTGGCGTTACCTTGAGAAAGATACAAAAGAGGGACGGTTCACTAAGCGAATGTGTTGACCTCCAGGAGAAGGATAATGTCAATATACGGTACGATTGTTTGTTATTACGTACTAACAAACTATCAAAATAGTGGAAGATAGTGTTTCCTCTTGTATGTTGAAATGTCAGAGAGTTTTCATTTTTGGTGAAATCTGGAGGATAATATCCTAAAGGTAGCTTTCTATAACAATATGGAGTCGGCCTGACAATAGTGGATTTTTTTTACCGCACAAAGGGGTAGTTAATTGTGAGTTTTGATGACATCTTATTGAAGAGGTAATGGTGTTATACTGTTGTTTTATACACCTAAATCTGTGATTAGGGATGATTTATGCCTTGGTGTTTAAGTTTACCAAGAGTGGTATGGGAATAGGTCCTTTATTTGTTTAATGACAAGAGGGGGTAACATTTTTCAAGGAAATTATTTTATGGGGGGTGGGGGGGATCCCAAACTATGGAATTAGTTTTGAACGATATGCATTTTTTGTGATCATCGATACATTCCATTAGTTATTGGGTGTACAGTGATTTGGGATCCCGTATTTGATATGATTAAGTAATCATTATATGGTTTATGTCAAGATGATGTTCCTGCCAACCGATGTGGTAGAACACCAGAGACATTAGAGGAGGTGTAGTGTTTGAAATTACAATGTAGAAGTGGGAGAGTAAACCAATGGATTTTTATGGGAATTGGGAGTTCCAAAGAGAACATGGAATTATTTTGGGTCATTTGAGTTGGATTGAACGGGTTGTTTAAAGGTAAGAATAACTAGTACGACATTCGGGGATGTGTTTGGGGAACTTCAAAAGAAATGGTTTTTATTATAAAGTATTTGAGAATTGACTAAGAATAAAAAAAATAGTAATGAAATCAAGTGGGAATAGTGTTTGGGTGTGCCAAGAAAAAGGACCATGTATTGTTGGTAATATTTTTGATAAGGGGAAATTGTGGGTTTGGATTTCGAACGGTAGTGGGTAACCCAATGAGAAGTTTCTTACTGATAATATTTGAGAGGGTGAAGTCGGTGTTGTTTGACCGTACCCAATCACCTTTAACTTGTGCGTGGTGGGGAACAAGTTGTTATAGCAACGATTATATTGGTTTGATGAAGAATAAAAGTCGAATGCAATTTACAATGTGAGAGATGTTAGGTTATGCTAGGTCATAGTTTGAGTAGTTTACTTTAATCATAATGTGAGGATGCTATGGGTGAGATATCTTTACACTTTCGAGTATATTTATAAAGAATTCAAATTTCAAGGACTAAATTCCTTGTTTAAGGGGTGTGGGGGGGGGGGGGAATGTAATACACCGTATTTTTGTGAATTATTAAATTGATGAAAATTAATTATGTGTGATTCATTGTGACACGAAATGTAACTATATACATTTTTTATATGTTATTTAATTCAGATTTGATCGGATTTAATACAAGGAAATTCATAAATTAAATAATTCAATATTTAGACTCATACTGACCGATTATTAAATACTTGGACTGCTACTTATTTGCTTTGGTATATTTTGTATTTAACTGTTAGGATCCATAAAATGTCTGTTCTTATCTTAAAATTTTATTTCTTAGGCCCATTAGATGGGTAGAGTGTTTGGTTAATGTTTTAAGTCATTTATAGGTATTTTAGGCTCTTTTAGATGCGGCCCATTTAGGTCCTAAACCTAATTTCATGACTTAAGGGTTTTAATGAGTCATATGGGGATCTAATAACTCACATAACATAATTGGGCAAGCTCTTTTATATGAGAGAGAAGGAGATTGAAGAGAAGATAAAGAATTTGGAGATATTGGCATGTTTTTTCTTTGTAAATCAAATTGAGGCAAGTTTATATTGAATTTGATGATGATTACATGTGCGTCAAGATTATATCTATTCATTGAAATATAAAACTAATTATATTATAAACCTAATTTTAGATGATTAAATAGTTTGTATCCATAGTTATTCTAATCCATATATTAATTAGGTTAATTTCCCATTACATTATTTAATTTCCTCAAGAACTTGGATTAAAATTGTTTGAAGATGATTAGAATTTGTTTTATATGGTAGTTGATTCAAAACCCCTTTGATTATGTGTATAAATCTATTGAATTCATAAGCTAATTTAAGAAATTGGTATATTTAGGGTTCTTGAATGATAAATTGGGTTTTTATTTTGATCCTTACATAAACTTGGAGCTTTGATTGTAGAAATAGGTTCAAAGTTGTTTATATAAGGTGTTATTATTGTTCGGATGCTTATTGGGGGTTTGGATGAAGCTTTTGATTTCATTAATGGAGTGTAGATAGATAGATCTAACGTCTGGAAGGGATGAAACTAGTAATTATGAATATTGTCAAAGACTTATAGCAATCAATCGATCGACACACTCAGCTTTTGTGCCCTTTTGGTTATTGAATGTTGGTTTTAAGGTCTTAAGTCTAGGATGGTTTGGCATTTAACATTATTGTACTTATATAAGAGTTGTTAATTCTAATGATTTGAGTGGGTGGAAATTGGTGTTAAGGTTATTATGTTAGTTGTGAATTCAATTGGGTTGAAGGGATAAATCGAGCATAAAGCATTTGTTTACAAACCTAAGAGTAGTATGGGTAATTATTTGTGATTTTGTAAGTTTAAAGGATTTGGATTATTGGTGGGTATTATTAGAATAATTGGGATATACTACTAGAGCATATATCCTTTGGGTGATATTAGGATGGAGTTAAAATCCATGGAGTAGTTGTTATGTTTCAATGATCTTTTATACGTTAGGTGAGGGTTAATACCCAAATAGGAAGATTTAGGAGATTGGTCTACGGCTATAAGATATTGAATATGGTTGGCATGCATAATATTAAGGTATAGTAGGGTAAGGCTACCTAGATTTGGGAACCCTAGGTATTAGGTTAATATGGGATGAATATATGGTTAAATATTTGTTTTGTCTTTTTATGATAGTGATGATAAATGTGACCTCGTAGTGTTGGGTTGGTATTTATATATTTTTATTTGGTTCAAACCGTTAACGAGGGTTATATTTGATTGGATGCTTTACGTGCAATTCATACAATGTGTGAGTTCTCATGCCGAACTTACTAAGAAGCATTCCATTATGGGGTGCGTGTGACATCAACCGCAATGGTTCCTTATTGACGAGACGTGTTTGCCATGGTCATTTTACCCCATGATCATATGCCTAGGTATTAGTGTATCATGATGTTTTCACATAGAAAGTTCATCGTATGGTCTTAGGTATGTTAGGATTTTTATATGACATTTAGGCGTAGCAATTTATCCTTTGATCATAATGAGGTCTTTGGTCTGGTGCCACCTAAGACTATACCTAGTATGAGTGAGTGATCCCCAAATATGATAAGGATAGTTCTTCATTATTTACAGGCATAAGAGTAGACCCTTTATTTTCACTTACTGGGGACTATACCTATGTATGGATGGTAGATGTAGATATTGTCTTTATCCTACCTTACATGATTTTATGGTGTGGTACTATATATAGTTGTACCAATTTATGTGTTGTATTAGAAATTTATATAACTTATAGTAGGGATGCCTACCTACATACTTATGACTCGGATTTGTGTATTGAATATATTAAAGACGTGTATATTTGCATTTTGTCATGAGATAGCTTCATGTTTATAGACTTCAGATATAATACTTTTCTTTGTATTGTGGTTATTTAGTGATACATACATTAGGTTAGAGACTTTAGTAACGTATGTGATTCATGATGAAATAGATTAACATAACGTTGTAATGGTAAATGTTAAAGAATAAAAATGTATGACTTAAATCACATGGTCTACATATGGGTTTAGGATTTAGAACGGCATGTTATTTTATGTGGTTATGTTGGGTAACTAACAACTTAAAATCCACCAAAAGATGAGAGGAAGGTGTGTAGCTATAATGAGGTCCAGATTCAGTTATAATCATATGCTATGTAGAATTGTTGTCTAAATTATTATTATAAATGTTTTCACATGTCTTAGGTTGTGGTCGTTCCAGTAGACCAATTTCATTAGAAGAGCATCTCTAGAAACGTTCCATTCATTACTCCTAGTTTGTAGGTGTGAAGAAAGTGTTTCTCATCATTTTCTTATACTTTTTAGTATCAGTCATCTTATATACGTGGTACTTATATTCATAGTTGGACCTTTGTATGGATATATTTTAATTGTCCAAATTGGATTGTGTTTATTAGAAGTGATTCGTATCAGAGCTAGATTTGTGTTATTCGGTACATTTTTATCTTGCTACTGCTTTATTCAGTTTAGTTATTTCTTTTGCTGAGAACGTTAAAAATGTTTTTGACTTTCGTGATTTTTATATTAGACTTGATGAATCTATTTATGCATTTTTTTTTTTTTTGTGTGTGTGTGTGGGGGGGGGGGGGTGTCACATAGCCCCTTGTTAATTTTTGCAAGAATTGCAAGGGAAGACAATAATTGAATCATGTAAGTTGATGGTAAGTTCTCATCATAATTAGATTACATTAGGAAGGAGGATGCAAGTGGTTGATAGTATTGATGGGGCTTGTTATGGGGAAGAAGGTATTGAAGTGTGAAGCCTTGAGGGCTGTAAAGGATCCCCATGGACGAGCTCAAATCCTTTTTCATTCACATAAATTTCCCTCTCCAAACTTTTTTATTCCAAAAATGTATGTAGAAAACATCCATCCTTCTAAAATCTCATACCTAGAGCCCTTATCTGTTGTGGGCCTCCATATTTCCCTCCCTCCGATCGAGAAAATTGGATTGAGACTTCTGCTCACTTCCTAACCTAGGCCATTCTTTCTCGGTCCATGACGATGACCTATTATGGGGAAAATGACTTTAATTTTTCAAGGGGGGGCCACTCCACCTCCTAAATCACTAATCAGAACGTAGTGGAAATTATGAAGACTTACAAAATTCCTAATTTTATCAGTCTGGGGGATGCAAAGCCTAATGAAAGGTTTTTCGCATTGGTCCCTCAACACGTCTATTATAAGGAGTTCATTCTTCAATATGGAGAACGATTACTCTTACCTTTGTCGATGGTAAGGAATATGAATGCCATTAGGATAAATCCTCCCATCTTGGTGGCCAACTCTTGGAGGTATATAATGGCTATAATCATGGTCTTTAGAGAGGCAAACGGGGGTTAGAAACATGTCACATTGTCCTAATTCTTCAAGTCTATCAGTCCAGGAGCATAGAAAACTAAAGGACAGTGGGTTAAAATATGTTTCCCCAAAATCCATTGTGGCCTTCCTCAAGGATAGGCATTATACCCTTCAGAACTATAAGGATATGCTATTCTTCATGGGTGGTTCCTAGGGTACTCCTAACCCTACTGAGCCAGTGAGTTGCCTTATCTTTTTGTGCACTCCTCCATCTCTAAGTAAGTCTTATTTTGCCTTTGGGATTTTGATTTTATTTTGGGGGGATAACCCATATAGGATATATACTAATTCATTTTCTATGTTTTTAGCAATCGTTGATCCCTCTTACTATGAAAACAAAGAGGTAGAGAAAGTCTTGAATATATACTCTATCCACCTGAAGGCCTTTGTCACAACCAAGCATCTCTTCAATAGTGGGTTAGGGCCTGAGCCTAAACCTGTGACCTTTGGGGATGCTCCACTAGCCTCCAAAATTATGGTTGGAGAAATAATAGGACCATATATCTTTACCACAATGCCTAAAAATATTAAAGTTATTGGAGAGGCCATGTATGAGGTCCTCGAGGCTTGTGGTGATAATGAAGACCTTCCCCAAGGCAAGGCCAAGCCCCTCCAATGGTTACAAACGTTCTCACCTTACCTCAAGCCAAAGAGGTTATCCTGCTATAATTCGACTACTCTCCTAGTGTGTAGATAACCTTTTCTCTTTATTTTACTCATCTACTTCTACAATACTGATAGATGGCTTTTTCTTATTGATAATCCAATAGACCAATGGGAAGAAAGGATGATGTAGAGTCGAATTATCAAAGAGACCCCCACTGAGGCCGGTATTAACAAGAGAAAGAGGTAAAAATAACACCAGGGGATCCCTCACTTCCTAAGATCAAGTTAGTGGAAGAGGTAGACTTAAGGTCTAGTCCTACCGAAGGCTTAGTGACGGAGCCCAAAACCAAAAACATGCCCTTACTGCAAGCATCAGTGGGGGCATGTGAAACCTTCAGGGAAACCCAGGGTTATTTTTCTATCCTAGGGGACTTGAATCCCATGGTCTCAAAGATTAAAAGAGGGGATAAGGTGGTTCCTCCTTGAGAGGAGGCAATTTAAAGATAATTCCTCAGGCCCCTAACCAGTCAAGGGGTGTAGCAATCACTGATGGGGTGGAGAGGTACTATAGACCTATATCTACTGAGAAAATAAAGTCTTATGATTCTATGGTGGATGCCCTCCACTCAATGGTCAAGATGAACATCACTGAGATGGTGTCCACTTTGAGGTACAAGGAACTTTTGTCAATAGTGAGGAACTGATCCACTTAATGGTCAATGTATGCTTTCATTTCTTTTTACTTTTCCTTCAGTCTTTTTGTTTTATCTACTATATTATCATATATCCTCTTCTATGCGTAGGCTTAACACCTGATGAATGATCTTCTAGCTGGGGACCTTGATGGAGATAAAAGTTGGAACAAAATCATTTGAGATGGAGAAGAGTGGGACATTCACTTGAATGCAATTGGACCAAGTGATCAGTGACCTGAGGGTGGAGATAGGTGCCCTCAGAAGGTAGAGGCATGCTATGAAGGTTAGACTTACCTCTTTATAGCAGGCAAAGCTTATAGAGGGAAAAATCTTGAGGGATAGTGCTTCCTGATTGGATGCCCAATGGTATACTCTGGCTAAGGTTGAGGAATATCATGCCATTAATTAGATCAATCTTATAATGATATTAGAAGCTCATCAGGGCTAGAAGGTCGAGATTAGATGACTCTAGGACATGATTCTTTGTGTTGATAATGGAGTGGATCTCCTTAATTAACAAGTTAGGCAGTCAATGATGTGAACAATGTGATGACCTCCAGAGGTCAGGAGTTTCATAAGGAGTATACTAAGGTTTCTGTTATTAACTTTGACCTACAGGGGAAGATTTATCCACCATCAAGAGTAACGTGGATTCATATCTTAGATCTGAGACATATAATAAGTAATTATTCCAAGCTACAATTTTATGTTTGATACTTGGAAAGCAAAGGTCCAAAAGTTATTTCCCGAGGTTGACATCTCTATCTTGTTTTCTGAAGCCTCTCAATTAGGTGGAGAGAGATGAGGTGGTGAAAAAATCTATGATGGTGACATTTTTGAAGTCTCCTATCCGAAGGCTTAAGTAAAGACAAAAGAAAGAGACTTTTCCCCTGCCCTTAAAAAGTGAAGCCATCGTGGATTCGTAAAATTTCAATTCTTAAAAGTCTTTTATATAAGAAATGTTTATTTTTTGTACTACTTGTGGGTCGTGGCCCATTCTTTGTAATTTTTCATCTTTTACCTTCAATGAAAAAGTAGTCTTCGAATCATAAAACTTTAATTTTTACTTTTTCATTTTGTTTTGATTAGAATTTTTTGCACTTTTGCACTTCCTGAGGAGTGTAAGTGCAAAATTAGCTTGAGTTGTATAATTGTTGAAGTAGATCTGAGGGTACTATGGCCTGAAGCTCTACTCTTGTGAAGTTTCTAAAGTAGAGACTGAGGTTTCGTAATTGGTCATTAGACTTAAAACCATAGATCAATTGATACTTCTTAGTTTTTAGAATAGATGGCTCAAAATTTATGTGCAAGACATAACTCCCAAAAGTTTTGGGCATAAAGTCTAAAGAGTAAATATGCCAAGGGTCATAAGACCTTGGATTATAATATCTTTAATTTAATTTTTTTTCTATAAAGGTTCCTAAGACCTTCTAAATATGGTTTGTTAAGGCTGAAGGCCTGAGGGATGGTAACCTACTTCTGTTGAAGGTACTGGGACCTTAGAACTTTAATATATCTTTACCATTACGCCACCCAACATGGGTCTTAAGACCTCTTATTTTAGGAATTTTAAAGCCCGAAATCCTTATAAAGGTCCCAAGACCTCCGTACTTATAAATTCTAAAACCTGGAGTCCCACAAAGGGTCACAAACCTCTGATGTTATGAAATTTTTATCCTAATGTCCCATAAAAGGTCACAAGACCACTAGACTTAGGATTTTTTTTATTGTGGTCCAAAAATGTGCTGAAGGCCTCTAGACCATAGCTCCCTAGAGGAGGATATTATGAGGTTCTACAAAAGGGTCCTCAGACCTATGAACCTTGGGCCTTGGACCTTATGAATAAATTTTTACATTCGAACAATTAGCCACCAAAATTATTTTACAAAAATGGAAGTTTTACTTTAGTTACAGACACACTTGGATTTTGTTTTTAAAAACGAGGTTCTGGAATATTTTTAGCTAATGTTTTTTGTGTTTTTTCATGACTTTATTTTTTGGAAAAATACCATAGGTGCGTAAAAGGACTCTTGACTAAAATTGTATGGGTCTTTTCACCTTAGTCCATTTGCATGGAATCATGGATAAGAATCCTGGTTATCTTTTTAATCACTATCGGGGCCTCAGACCTTGAAGTCCTTACATATTGAATTTTGTGTTATGAGACCTTAACTTAAACTTAGATCCAAGGCTAAAATCCCTAAAACTCTTTATTTGGGTCATCAGAACTTGGTTTATGTTTTGAGCCAATGTTGAAATCCTTGTAACTCAGTTTGCGGGTACTTAGGCCTTAGGTGTTGGAACCAAGGTTGAACACCTTGTTGATCTTAAAGAATACTTATACTTAATACATAATGGGCAACAAAAAGACTCTCTTTTCATTTTATATGGCCATTAATAACATTATTGGTAATGTTTTTTAGATGCTCTACATTCCATGGATGAGGAAGTTTATGTCCTCATATATAGTTAAGGTAATAGCAAGGATGCCTCATAATTTTGGTGACTACTTCAAATTTGGGACCTAGCTTCCCCTCGTTCGAATTTCTGGTGGCCAGGGTCACTTCTCGCAAGACCAAGTCCCCATGTAAGGATAATTTTCTAATAAAGTCAATTTGTATGTATTTTGGATTTATTTTGCGTTTATACAAAATTAATTGAGTCATAGGATAGCCCGTGAGTGTATTGACCTTTCAAGCTTATGGAGTGGTTTTTTGAAGGCGTAGCAACCAAGTTAGAGGATCTATATAATCATGTCATGTTTCATGCTCGTTTTAGACTTCATGTTCCAAGAATCTCTCAGGTATGGATGAATAAATATTTCAATCCTTAAATATTTTCTATTTGGGTGTTAGAATTTTATAAAATTGTTTTTAAAATGTTTTAAAATGATTTTATCTTCTTTTAATATTTTTTAAAAGGCAAATAATTTTCTCTCGACTTCGTTAGAACGAGATATTGTATTTCCTTCGAACGAGATACGGTAGCTCATTAGAATAGGTTCCAACGAACTTCGAACGAACCAATTTTAACCTTCGTTAGAATCTCGTTTGATAGCTCGTTGGATATGTGTTGGAATGAGATCCTATACTATGTTGGAATTAGGTTCAAAGTCATTTGAACGAGCCTATAAATTCTTGTTAATTTTGATATTTTCAAAATTTCCTTTTATCCTTATTTCCATTTTGGAAAACCTCCTTTAAATGGGAGTGTTTAGTATAAATTTTGTTTGAGACAAAAACTTATATTTTAAGTTCCCATACTCATTAAAAATGTTGTGTCAAATCCTAGTTTACACCCAAGTTGTTAAGAACCCATGTTTCAATTCATATATGCTTTGAAGGTCCCATTTTGTACACCATTGATTTTGTTGTTCTTCATCTTGATAGAGAACTTATTTCGTGCGGTGGATTCCATGCCTGATCTATTTATATATGATGGGCTATGTATTGTGTGATGGTTAATGAGTTACTTGGTGAATACTGAGGCATGTGTGGACTAACACGTTGTAGCAGTTACGTGGGTGGAACCCTACGTATTGTTGTGGAGGAAAGGTTGAAGATAAAAGATTTTCCAAGGGTTGTGAAGTCATTGAGTCATTGTGTAATTCATGTTTCTACTTTTTCACTTCCTTGTCATAGTGAATTTATGTGGCTAGACTGTTTGAGGTTTTTCCTATTTGGGTTTTCCTCGTACATTGAGCATTGCGGATGATTTACTTATTTTATCCTACACTCACCTAGATGCATATTTAAGTTAAGATAAAATTGTGTAATCATTTTAATCACAACTTGTTTAAAATAGTGATAAGTTTTATTTGGGTTAAATTGTTTAGGTTTTAGATTTAATTTAAAAAAAAAATTGGCTTTTGTTTAGACCATTCCGTATATCCACACTTTCTTAAATTGGTATTAGAGCTAGAACACTAAGTTATTATGCTACATTCCTATTTAGGAATGAATTTTAGTGGTTCTTATATGAAAGGTCAATGGTTTACTAAACTACCTTTGTTTTATGGGTCTTAGCACCAATACTAGAAACAACATACGATTAAGTGGTTTGTTGATGGAATATGGCAGGCGGTTGTTAAGGGTTGTTCCCAACCTACATCCTTAGCTATTGATTATAGAATCCATGGACCCATTGAAACCTAGAGTGAATACGTGCTTAAACTGTCCAACTATGATTTATATACCATCAATGCTTTATTTTGTTCGGTCACATCGGAGGAGTTCCGTGGTATTATGACGTGTCAAATGTCTAAAGAGGCTTGAGATATACTACAACTCACTCATGAGGGTGCTAGTGTTGTTAAGTCTTTTGAACTCAAAAATCACACAACTGAATTTGAAACCATTAGAATGGTGGAGATAGTGAATCCTTTGATGAGTTCTTTGCTAAACTGTCACATATTGTGAACTAGTCATTTAATTTGGGAGAGAAAATAGTCAAAACCCATATAGTCAAGAAACGTTTCAGGTCTTCACTTGAAAGATTTAATTCAAAAGTTACATTTTCGAATTCCTTGGGTACTTTGGACTCTATGAAACTTGAAAACCTTGTAGATGATCTTCAAACTTATGATATTGACATGTTTCCCTGAAAAAGATGAAGAAATATAAGGTCATTGACTTGAAAACTCAAAAGGAGGAAACATTTGTTTCGGATGATGAGTCTTACATCGATTGTGATGATATATCCATTTTTTTAAAGTATAAAAAATTCTAAAGTTCGTAAAACAATAGAATGTTGAAAAGAAGTTTAAGAAAAAAAAACTTAACAAGGCTATAAAATTCCCTACCACTCATAATGATAATTTTTGTAGGGATGAATCAGATAGATTATTTGGTTGAGAGGATTATATCCATAAGATAATTTAGTTTCCCACTAAACTAAGAAAGGAGGGCAAGAAACTGAAGGTTTATAATGCCACCCTTAGTGATAGTGATCCGAAAGAGGAACTTGATTTCCCCATTGAGCGCAATTTCACCGCGTTCATGACTAGTCATGTGAGCCTTGATAAAAAATCTTTCGTTGAAGATAATTTTGATCATGACACTTATGCGGCCATTATTTGAAACTCCCAAGTTCATGATGGTGGAAAGAGTGGATAAGAATAAGAAGATGAAGAAGAGGATTAGGAAGCTGAATTTCAAGTTGCCTTCCATGAGTTGTATACTAAAATGATGAAATTGAAAAGTCTAACTTTAAATTTGAATCTAGGTTGAAACAACATTCTTTAGATAATGATGAGAGTCCTTTGATTTAGGATCTCAAGGTAAGCGAGAAGACTCTTAGGGAAAATATCGTTTTTGTTGAAGGGGAGCGAGATAACCTTCAGGAATTAATGGAGAATTTTAAAGAAGTATTCCCAAGTTTTTTATGAGTCTCTTTATTTAATTAAGTCTAGGATTGTATTAGGAAATTTTATTTGGAGTAAAGTTTGAAAAAGTTAGATTAAATGTTAGGCACCTTTCGAACCAAAGATGACAACAGTAGTTGTGTCCTTGATCTTTCAAATGATTCTTCTACTAAATCCAAAACTATTCTTTTGAGAGAGTCAATTGTTGCTAGGAATATTACAAAAGTTCAACCTAATGGTATTATTCCTCGTGTCTACACTTGCACACATTGCGATAGGAAAGGTCACCTTAGGCATTTTAAATTTGATCTTAGAAATAGTCCTAGGAAGTCTAAGTTGATAGTCACCAAGGTTTCCAAAACCTAATAGTGTCATGTCACACATACGTGGGTTAGGAAATTAAATTTTGAGTATTTACATGTTGTACTTGTTAATTGCTTGCACATGATACTTCTCATGCTATATCTAATAGTTCATTATGTTTGCATGTTTACATACACTAGATTTTTTACTTCATATTATATATGTTTGTTACGCGTATTTTTTTAAGTCTTTTGTATTTTAATTTATCATTTATTGGGTCTTATTGAAACACCCAAAAATATGTTTTTTCTCTTTCGTGATTATTATTCTTTTGGTGTCATAAAATATTTAAAAACCAAAACGATTTTTAATTTATGTGTAGTTAGTTTTACACCTTTTGTGTCTCATATTGGTGTTTGAATCCACTGTATTACATGTTATTATGTGTGTAGGACGTTTGATTATGATTTCCATGCTTATATTGTTCTTAATCACGCTTGCATGGAGTAGTTTGAAAATGACATGCTTAATGGATTAACTTTGCATGCACCTCCTCATACACATGTACGAGATATTTTGAAGTTTAAATTCATATATTACATGAGCTAAGTGAGGTGTTCTCATAACAATCTTGTTATATATATATTATTGGGGGATTTGTACATGTAAGAATCATTGCCCGTGGGTTTATTCTCCTATTAAAAATATGAGTGTGCACGAGAAAGGGCTACGAACGGATAAATCTTCTTTGTCTAAAAGGCCATCGTTGGTAAGAGCCTAAAAAATTAAGATGTGAAGTAAAAGAAAATATCGCCAAGGCCAAAATTTTGTTTAAATGATTTTTCAATTAATTTGGTATCTTCAAAATATGAAAGTGAAAAATCATATATCAATAATTTTGAGGGTGTTGTGAGTTGAAAATAAATGGATTTGTTCATTGAGTCCTAGTAATTTCATGTTTAATGTTGTTGATTCGAGAATCAACAATATTTTTTAGGCTAGTGTGGATTGCGTTTTTTTCATTACAAGTTCACTTTATCTATCACTATGAGACTAAATCTTTGTTTAATAAGCTTAATGCAATGAAAAAGAACTTCTTGGACATTTTTGAGTGATTACCTCATAATTCTTTTGTTTTTAGTTTACGCCCCTTCACTGCATCTCACTTGTCTGAGGCTTATGTGTTTTGTGTCATTTTGTGGTTGTTTATACACACACACACACACACACACACACACACACACAAATATATATATATATATATATATATATAGATAGATAGATAGATAGATAGATAGATATAAAGTAAGAGTAACTTTTCGTCTTTCCTAACTGGTGGTTGAGATTGAATGTTGATGAGTTTGATCTTTATGAATGACGGTTGAGATTACATCTTATGTTTGTCTCTTAACGAATGACTACCTCCAAAATCATTTGTCCAAAACCAATTGTGCTGACCATTTGTACTCACTAAAAAGCACAACCTGAGTGAAGCTGCATATATCTCTGAAGTTGAGTACAAGGCTCAAGAAGAAATGACAGTTAAGATTATTATATAATACTTTATTAATTGGCGTTTGCTTCATGGAAGAGCGCAAGGATCAAGAAAAACGGACATTTAAGCTTCTCAATATCTCTCTCTTACTTTAATCCTTAGAAACTTATCTAATGTTTTTTTACTCTCTCCCACACTCCAAATCCACCCCCACCATCATAAAACCTCCATCTATCTTTGTCAAAGAATTTAAAGCGGGATGTTGGGTGCTCTACTCACCTCCCCTCCCTACAACCCCTGTCGTTCCCCACTTCCCCCGACCATTCCACTGTGTTAAACACCCAATATGTTGTTGGGCCCCTATCCGATCCTTCATTCGCCTCTCCGGTGCCATCAAAGATGTTGGGGTTTGGATTTTCTTTTCCCATTAATACACACAGTCTTATCTTTTTTTTCCATGTGAGATAATTTTGTTTCAAATCTGTTTTATGGATATAGTTATTTCTTCATACATACACAAAATAAGGCATTGCTTCCCTTTGCCATTTTGTTTCATATCTATTGTGTGTACATATTTACTTTATGAAGAAATTGGCAAAGGGACCTTTTTTTTCCCCAAACTGATTATGGTACCTGAGACACTCAAGTACGTGGGCTTTTTTTTTTTTTTTTATAGATTTGCTTGGTGTTGTTGATAAAGATGTGGCCAGTGGAAACATACCATCCATTTTCGTCCGTTTGGTTTCTTTACCTTAGATATTTTTTTCTGGTTCGTTTATTCTTTTTTATTGTTTTAGATTTATGATCTTTGACAAATAGGACCAAGAATACGTTTATTTTTTGTTCTCATTATGTTCAACTTATTGATTATTAGGTTTCGTTTTTCATTTTCGTGAAAATAAAATGGGTGCATTTTTTATTACTCTTCAGTTTATGTTCCACATTTTTATTGTTACTCATGTAAATACTCCACCCTATCATCCTTGATTTATTTTATATGGTGGTAGTTCCATGTTTTCAGGCTACAGTTGGTCATTTGGAATTTCTCATGTAAATTCCCCTATTTTTTGAGCTTTTAGTTTGTTGATATTTTGGTGTTTCTTTTAACATTCTTAAATTGGGTTTGAATGATGGATGTCTAACAATGTTACTTGATATTTAGTGGAGTCAGTAAAAGAATTTTGAAACTAAAAGGTTTGAAAAACATTCATGGATTGTAAGGAGTGGTGGAGGAGTGTTAATATTAGTTGAATATATACATTCAGGGATTGGAAGAAGATGATATTCATTGATGAGACTCTAGTCTGGGGTAAAATTTGTAAGCCGTCTTGGTATTTGAGAAATTCTCTATATGATTATTTTCTGTCATTTCAGTATTCTTTTCTTGGACGATTTTTTGCTTTTTATTTTTTCTAATATCATGTCATAATTTTGGTAGCCATGATGGAACGGTGGTGGGGGGACTGCTTTCGTATTTGCGTACTCAAGACGCAAGAAGCAACGATTATAAAAAAAGATCTGACAGCTCATATCAAAATGATCTAATGCTCGGAAATTATTAACTCAAGAAATTTTAATTGGATTATAGCTTTCTTTGGTTAGAACAAATATCGTATTAACTTAATTAGATTCAGGCTTTGGAGAAGTGGTTAGGTTCTGTCAAAGAGGGAGGCTATGCATTTTATCTAGGTCTTCTATTTCTCACTATGACCATGTAGAAAATACTATTACATTTGAGTGTTTTTTATTTTTATTTTTTATTTTAATGTTTTTTTGTAGGTAAATACATGTGTTTTAGATATTGACAGTAAATTCCCTAGCTTTTGAAGACTCCCTTTTGAGTTCATACAAACCTTCTTTTGGAAATCTTTTTTTTATCACGGTATTGTAATTTTCTTCTTTGTTATGTCTTCTTTTTCTTCTTTGTTATGTCTTCTTTTTTTAGTAACAGAACATAATCAACCCACACACTCCTACATCCATCATTGGTAATGAATCAATGATAAAAACTGGAAACACATAGTATTGTTTATGTTTCTCTTTGTTTAGGATGAAAAGTTATCTTTTTCATTGCTTGTAGACACATTTTCCTTTTTGTTTCTACACTGTGAGACCTATGATTTAGAAGAAAAAACGTATAATCAAAATATTATATATGTGTAATTAGAAAATTTACACCCACAGTCGTGTTATTTTTAAATGGCCCTTTTGCTAAAACCATTTCAATAATTTCTTTCCTTAGGTAAAATGTGTTGGAGAGGAAAATAAAATCATTTAATATTATTATTATACTTTAACAATTTGTGTTTGATATATTTTTTTCAATAAAATACTTTTTTATAATCAGTTACTTACAAGTCAGACCTAAGGTACTAACCTAATAGGTAAAGACTTCCATGCCTTACACAGATAAAATAGGTACAACTATTATACCTAAAGGGGATCTAATCGATTAATTTTATTGAACCTACAAATTAAACCAGGTATAAAAAAGTTAAAATGAAGTTCTTTTTCACGTAGTATAATGGGACACCTGACATACAAACTATACGCCTAGGTAATGACAAGTATGTAAAAATGTGTTTTGGTCAAAACAAGAGCAAAGCCTAAGGTCAAATAGGTACTTGAGTATTTGAGTTGGAATTATTTATTGTTGAGAGAGAGAGAGATAATCACATTTTCACATATTTTACTGAATGAAGCACAAATAAATTGGTAATCAAGTCGTCAAAGGATGACACAAAGCTCAATGTACTGTAATGGAAAACCCTAAAGCAACAGTGCACTTGGCTCAATGTTCTTTGATAATAATTATGTAAGAAAAGTGATGTACCACTTCATTCAATCAATATTTTAAAAAAATCAAAATATAAGTTGCATTAGTTAGAGTGAATGTAATTTATTTTTTATATTACTTAAATATAAAGGACAAGACTCATTGCCAACAACAAAAACTAATTCTTATAGGTATATAACTAAGATAATTTTTACTTGAGTTCGTGTTATATGTATTGTGTTCGAAGTGTATTAAATATTTGTTCTTATAATCAAGTTTGTGTTTTAATTGCATTAAATATTTGTACTTATAATCAAGTTTGTGTCTTATAGGTATATAACACAATTGGTGTTGGTTGAAGGATGAACAATCTACTACAGTTTTTTGGGGAAACAATTATTGACTGGTTTATGTTCAAGGCAATTTTTCATATCACATGACATTTGTTTGTGTTTGGTATTTATGTTTTACTTCGATCGACTGTGTTTGGCAAAAAAATGATAAAATTTTGAGTTCTTTTGTAATGTTTTGTTTTGTGTTTGGAAAAAAATTATGTTGTCACTTTTACTTAGCCATATTTGTGTTTGGTAAAAAAAAATATTACGTGTTGTGTCTCAATTTAATTCGACCGTGTTTATGTTCTTGTAAATAAATTAAAATAATATTTCGTGTCAAGTCGTGTCGCATTTAATTGCATTCTATTCGTGTTATGTTTAAAAAATATTTCATGTTGTATTCAATTTTAATTCAGTCCTATTTATTCTTGGGGAAAACATACAATGACAAATGTCATGGGGATGATTTTTTATTGGTGTTAAAAAGTACACTAGATAAAATTCATCTATTAATATTAATTTTAAAATTTAATTGCGATGTTCCACAAACAATTTTTCTTTTGGTATGTATTTTTTTTATTCGTGTGATTTATCCCGTAGTCGTGTAATGTGCCAAAAGTTGTATGCACGATCGTACTAAAAATCGATAAGTGTGTCATAAACTAAGTATATGTTTATCACAATTACAAAAAAATAGGAGAAAAAGAAAAATACTATCTATAAAATTTGGTTAAGTAAAGTTTGAAAAGTTATAATAAAAAAAATTCTAATTGAAAATCTAAACTAGATGTTCCTAAGACACAAATGCACTGTATTAAAACCGTAACTATGCTCTAAGTGTACCATGAGATGGGCAACATTATTTATATTTGCATTATTGGATACACACGAATGCATATTTCACGGGTACAACATATCACGTGAACAAATTTGTCGTCGTACCATCGTGATGGGTACACCCTAGTACATATATATATATATATATATATATATATATGTATATATGGGGCATCGTTTTGTTTTGATTCTTTGTGTTTGCATTTAATCCATATGTGCCATGTGATTTATCTTTAAATTAAATTGGTGTACTATATCATCATATTCACATTTCTTGTTGCTTGTTTACATTGGTATATCGTGTTTCATTTTGTATTCAAGCTGGTATCATTTATTGCAATAATATATGTATTGATTAATCATTGTATTAGTATTTGTGCATGTGTTGTCATGTTGTGTTTGTTACACTTTATACCATTACATGACATTATTAATTCCTCTATATTTTCAATTGATATCACATGTTCTCAATTTTTGTGAAAGATATAGTTCGGGGAAAAATGATTTATTATGCATTTTTTCATTGTCTATTCCTGAACAAAAATGGGGAGAAATGGTATATTTCACTTTAGTTTCAGGAGGAGATCATTATCTTAAGGGGGGACGTCTTACCTAGGTGGGGAATCTTAGACATAAGGGGAGTTTTTAATTCCTATGAAGATTTATATTGTTGAATTTTATTTACATTTGAAGGTGTGTTTAGGTGTGAACGTTTTCAACATGTGTCAATGTTTTCAAGCGTGCAAAGTTTCTCAAGTTTTATGAGCTAGTCGAGTTGTACTTTTTCCTTTTTCAGTTGAGAATTGTGTGTTGGATGATCTTGATGAACCATAGGAGTTTTCTTTTGTCTCAGAATAGCCAAAGAGGGATATTTGTAAGGACAAATTTCAAATTGAGTTAATTTGTATATATTTTGTCTTTATTCGTTGTTTGTACAAAACTATTTGAGTCATAGATTATAACATGGGTGCACTGACCTTTCAATTCTATGACGTGGTTTCTTGAGGTCGTAGCGACCAAATTAGAAGATTTATAACATTATGTCATGTTTCGTGCTCATTTTCACGATTCTCAGGATCTCCCAGGTATGGATGCATAACTATTTTAATTCTTAGAGATTTTATAATTCAGTGTTAGGATTTTATAAAATTATTTTTAAATAATTTAAAATGATTTATATTCTTCCAATATTTTTTAGAAGAAAAATATTTTTCTCACAATTTCGTTAGAACGAGATATGGTGTGTCGTTCGAATGAGATATGTTATCTCGTTAGAACAAGTTTTAACAATCTTCGAATGAACCAAATTTTCCCTTCACTATAATCTCGTTTAATAGCTCGTTGGATACGTGTTCGAACAAGATCCTATACAGTCATTCGAATGAGCTTGTGAATTTTTTATAATTTTGATATTTTCCAAATTGATTTTCATCCTTATCTCGATTCTGGAAAACCTACAATAAACACTATACCCAAAACAACAATCTTGCATGCTTGCACAAGGAGAATCTCCACGGTTCTAAACCATGCCACAATTTGGCATAGTTTATTCCCATTTAGCATCCTTTAAAATGCCAATATTAGGAACAGTTATAAACGTCGCCACATCATGGCACGTTTAAGCCAACTAAAATTTCATACCCAATTCAAACAATACTAAATATAGCTCTCTCTCTCTCTCTCTCTCTCTCTCTCTCTCTATCTATCTATCTATCTATCTATCTATCTATCTATCTATCTATCTATCTATCTATCTTAATTCAAGATTGAATTTTTGTTCTAGTTTTTCTTTCAGTTTCTAATCATTTGAGTCTTTAGTTCAAGATTTATCTATAGTGCACGATATATTTAATTATGTCATGTTGATATCTGAGTTTGAGGTATTGACATCTTAATTAATTAAAGAAATACAGTTTATTTTAAATAGAAGTATAACCCTTAGATTTGTATGTCTTTATTTCTTTTACAATGATCCTCATTTCTCTTCTAAAAAGGAACTAACTAGCTCTTTACTCCATAATGTTTTGAGGAATAACAATATTTCTCGTCCTATTCCATCAAATATTGGACAATATCAATAATTGAAGCAATTATAAGTTATTCTAGCTCTATAATATTATCAATGTTATTCAATAATGCACATTTCTTTATTCATTGTACAACCTTGATGTTAATTTAATTTTTTTGCAATTTAAGCTTCAACAATTTAACTGGATGGTAACTAAACTCGTTCTTCAATTTTGAGTTCACTCTCTTAGTTATGACGAACATCTCCTGCTACTTTTATATGTAAATTTCATTTAATGAAGGATCTAATAATTTAATTCTGTGAAATAATTTAGCCAAATTAATGTGTCCATTAGATTGTACCTCCTAAGATATACTTGTCATTGTATTAAAGCATGTCTTATTTTCTCCATCATCAGGATTCTTGGAAACAATATGTTAATTGGTACCCTGCCTGAATAAAAGAGTTCGTCGATGAGATTAACCAACAAAACTTACAAATGTATGCATAAGCACTTACATTTGTTTTCCCCTTGATTATCTTTCTAATTTTCTACTTTATAATCCCCCCTACCATTCTTGATGGTTACGCCTACTTGTTGTTGAATAAAAAATGTCATTTATTTCAATATATAATACAATTTTATTTTTTTCTCAGATTCGGTTACTAGGGACATTGACATAACTTCAAAAGGATCTTATTCACTTCAAAATGAAGTTAATTAGATTGACAAAACTACAAATATTGAAGGGTAAACTATCTTATTCGGTGTTTCCATTTTTTGAATTATAAAACATCATTTTTATTTTATTTATTGAATTTTGGATATGAAATGTGTTATACACATTAATAAAGGTTATCATATGTATTCATAGAGATTATTTAGGGAGTTTATATTATGTATTTGGAGTCATGTATGTAGGATTAACTATTTTAAGTATTCATTGTTGATTGTTTATGAACATATATTTGTATATATAATAGAATATCGATATATAGAGTGATAAGTTTAAAAAAATCATTTGGTTGCGAGACAAAACTGGCTTTTCTTCGATAAACTGATCATTCCATATTCGCTTATTCACCTGTAAGTTGAAATCATACCTCCTTAAACATCTTCCTAGTCCATACCATTCCATAACTAAGCAACATCAAATTGAATGGATGTTTCGCATTCAGGTTCAAATTTCTCCCTATAGGCTAGCCTTACATGATTTGTTTTTTGCTAACAGATAAATGTAAATTGGTAAATATTTTCTTTGGAATATGATCAAAGTAGATGCCTTTAAAACTAATTACAATTGTCTTTCCAAAGTTTACCATCATTGTGATTCTAATAATTTCGATTAAATGGTAATAATATTTAGGATGACATGTGTCGATTCTTTATCTATTATAATAGTACCTTCAATAATTTTGATTATAAATGGTTGTCATGGACAAACAATTTGGCAAAAACCAAGGCTGCCATTCTAAGGGAATTACATGGATTTTGCTCTTAAGGAGGTGGGATGTCCTATTAATGATTTACAGATATCTTGAATATTCGAATATCCACTTCAAAAGATGTAGGACCTTTATAGAAGAATGGTCTTACTAGTTTTTGTACAATAATCTTCAACATGAATTGAGCAAGTGAAACATTTAGATCAAGGTGGAGTAGTTTTTCACAGTAATCACCCAAGGAATTAAAGTAGTGAGTTTTCTTGTTAGTGATGATCTTAGAAAGTATAGTAGGATTATGGTCTTGATTGATGGGCTAGTCGTCATAAGAATCCAAGTACTTATGGACCGTGAATATATTTATTAAGAACGTTTTACCTAAATTCTAAGTATCCTCTTATGTTTGTGACTCATTAAGATTCAGAATTGGAAGAAATGTTGGTTAAGGAAGCCTCTAGTGAGAGCATTGTTACTAGAAAACAATAATACCTTAGGGAATTACGTATTGGTATTCATTCTGAAATAACGTGCACTTTCATTCCATTACTCTAAAAATTATCTTAGCATTCAATGTATGACGATCTCCATCATCCATTCCGGATGTGGAAACCTATATCTAGGGGTGGGTTCATATGTCATCAAATGAGGTTCAGTGGAAGGGATGGCTTAAAATTTATCTTAATTATAGAGCCTCGCCTTGTGTGTCCATAACAAGCCTTATACTTGTGTATATTGAATGCATACAACTATATAGATTTTCCTCTCCAAGTCTCAAGAACCTTGTCATTGACTTACTCACTAATTATTATTTTGGGAGAAATCCTAACTAAGTCTTGCTTTATAAAGGGAGTGAAAATACCTCGTGTCTATAGTTATAAAAAGTGGAAGTGTTGTATGAAGAGTTTAGTAAAATGACAATCTAGAAA
Source organism: Sambucus nigra (assembly GCA_949130495.1). NCBI lineage: Eukaryota > Viridiplantae > Streptophyta > Magnoliopsida > Dipsacales > Adoxaceae > Sambucus > Sambucus nigra. The sequence continues at coordinate 91,028,605 of OX422215.1, read as the reverse complement.
AAGAGTAGAAATAGTTTAAATTTCTTATCATAATTTCTAATGTTAGCATACAAGAAATATCAAATAACAACTCATTTTAATATTAAATAACAAAATGATTTTAGGGGATACCGTTAAAGAGATAAATACTAAAATAACCCCCAAACGTCCCTATAAATGGCACGGATACTTCTTTCAGGAGCAATGCAACTCGTACGAACTGACCGCGTAATCAAGGGACTCTTAATTTGAGAATATGATGATAATTTGCAAATATCTAGACTTCGTCTTAAAAACATGTCGTTCAAGGATGAACACTTAAAACTGTCCCGAAACAGCCTCATAAGAGGCACGAACACCTCACATGAGACCAATGTACCTCATAAGAACTAATAGCATAGTCACGGGACTCCCAATTTGAGAATATGATGACAATTTAAAAATATCTAGACATAGGGTTAAAAACATGCATTAGAGGGAGAAACCCCAAAACAACCTCAAATGGCTCGTAAGAGGCATGAACACTTTGCATGGAACCAATAAAACTCGTAGGAACTGATTGTGTAGTCATGGGACTCTCGATTTTTGAATATGAAAATAATTTGCAAATATCTAGAATTAGGGTAAAAATATTCCATTAAAGGAAAAACCCAAAAAATAGCCCCCAAACAGTCCCGTAAGAGGTATGAAAACCTTACACCAGAACAATGTAACTCGTATAAACTTACCACACAGTTACAGGACACCCCAATTTGAGAATATGATGATTATTTGGAAATATCAATACTTGGGCGGAAAAATAAACAGTTAGAGGTTGAAACATTAAACAACCCCCATACGACCATATAAGAGGCACAAAACCTCGTACGGGACTAATGCAACTCGCAGGAAATGACCTCCAAGCCACGGGACTCCCTATTTGGGAAAATGATGAAAAATTGAAAATGTCTAGACTTAGGCTTAATAACACGATATTCAAAGGTGAAAACTCAAAATAACCCCCAAATGGCCCCATAAGAGGTACGAACACCTCGAACAGGAACAATGTAATTCATAGGAATTGAACATAAAGTCACGAAACTCTTTAATTTAGAATATGATGATAATTTAAAAATATCTAGACTTAGGCTTAAAAAGATGCCATTAGGGGCGGAAATTAAAAACAACCCACGAAGGACCCTGTAAGAGGCACGTAAGAACTAACCAGGTCATCATGGGACTCCATGTATGAGAATATGATGATTATTTGTAAATATTTATACTTAGTGTTTAAAATACGTAGTTCAATGGAAAAAGCCCAAAATAGCCCCCCAAATGGCCTCGTAAGCGACACGAACACCTCTCACGGGACCAATGTAACTTGTAGGAAGTGACTGCATATTCATTGGACTCGCAGTTTGAGAATATAATGATAATTTACAAATATCTAGACTTAGGCTTAAAACATGATAATAAAGGGAGAAATCTTAAAACAACCCTTAAATGGCTCTGTTAGAGTCATGAACACCTCGCATCGGATCAATGTAACTCGTAGGAACTAACCGCATATTCATGAGACTCGCGGTTTGAGAATATAATGATAATTTTTAAATATCCAGATTTAGGCTTAAATCGTGACATTAAAGGGAGAATATCCAAAATAATCCACAAATTGCATCGTAAAACGTATGAGCACCTCACACGAGACTAATGTAACTCGTAGGAACTGATCGCATACTCATGGGACTCTTGATTTTAGAATATGATCAGAATTTACAAATATATAGAATTAAGCTCATAAACATTCCCTTAAAGGTCAAAAATCCAAAATAGCCTCCAAATAGCCTTGTAAGAGGCACGGACACCTCACACGGGACCAATGTAACTCGTAAGAACTGATCGCATAGTCACGTGACACCCGACTTGAGAATATCGTGCTAACTTTCAAATATCTAGACTTAGGCTTAAAAACATGTCTATAGAGGGAGAAAACCAAAATCAAACGGCACTTAAGAGGCACGAACACCTCACACGAGACCAATATACCTCGTAGAAACTGATTGTGTCTTCTAGGCACTCTCGGTTTGAGAATATACGATGATAATATACAAATATCTTGATTTACACTTAAATATCATGATAAGTATACATAATTTTTATGCTTGAACACACCTTTTTGTTTAATATTTGATTATTGATCTCATCTATGCTTTGTATCATATTTTTTTTATCGGATTACATTTCAGAATTAGCTTTTATCCACATGGAACACACGTACAAGCAAATGGTTTACACAAGAGAGATTGTTTATATATTTTTGTTAACATTCGGGATTGTTGTTTTTGTTGTGTTATGGTCGTGCAGACTTTTATGATTTTATTGTTTAATTTTATGGCTGTACGGGATTTTGAAATATTATTTTTAAATTTTATGGTTGTGCGGGCTTTATATTAAACCATGTTTGATATTAACAGATTTCAGAATGTCCAAAAATAGACAAAACTCTGTCCGATTTTTATTGGTTTGTGAAGTATTAAGACTTGTAATATTTTGAAGTTTAATATGTACATTAGTTTACCAATAACAACGTGCCATATTCCCAATTTATGGATTTTCTTAACTTTTTTGTAATTAATAAATATTTTTTCTACCAGATTTATAATTTGCTAATTTTCCTAATTTATTTGCAAATAACACACACACACACACACACACACACATATATATATATATATATATGTTAAAAAAAATAAACGATTTAAAACCATGCCAAAATCGTGTCAGGCTGTCAAATATGTATACGCTTATGACACAATCTCGTACGATTGTCAAATATGAGATTCCAATAGAGTCATTACAATCCAGGAGGCCTCTTGACCTTTAGTCAGGAGAGTCCGGGGTCATCTGGCATTTGTCAACAATCCAAAGGACTTTAAGAAGTAGCTGATTGACTTATCTAAGGGGTCCTGAGTACTAATTTGTGGATCAAAAAGATATATAATGTTTAAGAAAATGGTTAAATGACTCAAGTTATGACTTTAATCTTGCAATAGTGGGTTGTGAGTACAAAACAAGGAGTAAACACTTATGAATGCTAAAAACTCTTGATTCTCTCTAAGTTTGGTTACTTGAACCTACCTTTAACCTTCAACCAAATGTAAACTCCAAAAGAGAGAAGGATTGGACTGTCACAGCATGGATGGGGCATCTCTGAGGTGTGATGGTATCGATAAAATGGTGGAGTGTTGAACAAAGGTTTTGCAGGTGCTGTATGGTATTAACAGGGATTATTAAACGTGGATGGGATCTTTCAATGAAGTTAACTCGAGTAATGGTGGTAGGTGAAATAGTTCCATGCTTATTCCTACCTGTCAAACAAGTTGCAAAAGTTGTGTTGAGGGCTCGAAGGGTCAGAAGAAGTTGTGGAGTTTCCATGGGATGTTATTAAGACATCACGCAACAATTTTCATTTTTTATGAGGTCTGGTGACCTAGGGCGGTCGTTTCTCTTTGCTCTGAGGTCTTATCTAGTTATGACACTTGGCGAAAGCATAGTACAAGGGGCCTTAAGCTTGGTTGAAAGTAGGTCATAAAATGACTGATTATTATAGGTGGAAGAAAGGGCAACTGAAGTCTACTACAGTATTTTGACCTTCGCTCGTAGGTGGCAGAGGTCTAGGGGCCCATGTAGCGATTTGTCTGAGGTCTGAGGCCATTTTTGGGACCTCTGGTCTTACGTGATAGTGGTTAAGGATCCCAATAGCCATTGGAAGGCTAATGGTCAAATACAATATCATCATGGAAAAACTTTATTTTCGATACAGTATGAGTTTCGCATTCATTACAGATTATGACACAGTTAAATAACTATAAGTTATTGGATTACTACAAAAGTTCTAAAATTAGAAAGTTGCATTTTACCTCTTCTTATCCTCAATGCAATTAACAAATAAAAATCTGGAAAAAGACTTTACTGAATGTTTTAAAAAGAAGATTGGATCCTGAGAGTGCGCCAACAATCAATGATTAAAATGTTTAATTATAATCCAACTTTTAATCCAAAAATCCTAAGTTTCGCAACCAAATTGTGACAGATTAAATAAATCAAACCAAGCATGCAACGTCAATGATAATATGTTGAAAAATTCCCCAAAGGGTCTAAACCATTTATTTGACGATAATATGTAACGAGTTACAATCACCGCAAAATACAATTTTGATGCACAAATACCCTCAGGCGTCGGTTCATCATTGGAGGTGATTGTTAACAAGAGGTCCCGAAAAAACTGAAATATCAGCAGTGGATAAAGACCCTTATTCTTCACATGGTTACAACAAGGTGACTGGAAAAATCGTATCTAGGGTTTAAAGGTTCACACAAATGTTTGGGAAGGATTTGTGAATCAAAAACGCATTAAACCATGAAAAAATGAAGTTTTTTTCAGTGCCAAAAGATTGGAAAATGTGTAGAATGGCACTGCTTTAAATATAAAAATTGAGGCGGCGCTCTGCTCGAACGAAGTACAGGTGTTGTTTGAACAACATGCCACGTCGCACGAACGACTTCACACGAGATGGCTATATTGCACGAACGACCAGTGAATTTCGCTCGAACGACATCAACAAGATTTTTTCTTCGCCTCTACACTTAGGAAAAATTCATATTGCGAAGTAAAACCGTTCCAGCCCTTTAAAAATATTTTATAAAAATTTCCCAAATATTTATGTAAAGAATAAATACTCCAAATAAATTATTTTACCATAATCATGAGTGGAGTAGTGGGAGTGGTTGAAGAGTATGTTGCATGTTGAATTATGCACGTATGAAGATGATGGATGCGTGAATTCGAATCAAGGTCATCGTGGATGATCGTGTGGGCATGTAGAATGTAGCGGTATTAGACATACTAACAATGATCTAGGACTGACAGAGAATTCTTAGATTCTAACTCGAACATTTATAAAATCATTTCCTTATAAATGTCACCCTATGTCTATGTCGGTACATACATAAAAAATCTGAATTATGATACCCAAACAAAAACCAAATGACATACAACTTAATATCCCCATAAAACCCCAAAACTGGAAATACTAAATGACATGCCTTCAAACAAACTTCAACATCTTCAAATATTCAAATCTTAAATCTTCCTTTGTCATCATCAATGTGTGAAAAAAGAATCCTCAATTAAGTACCTACACACATGAGACAAGAAACAAAACCCGTGTCGCGCAATAGTTTGAAATATAATGATAAGCAAAGGTAAGTATCAATTTATGCTCAAGAAAACCACTATAAAATCAAAAAAAATTCTCCCCCATATAAATTCGTTCTCCCCATTTTTATGATGTCCCAAAATAGACAAATATGAAGAACACAAAGTAAATGCAAATAGATAATGTCACAAGGTAATCAAACTTTCTCTTTTTGAAATTTTCAAAATTTTTCTTACAAAATATACAACAAAAAATCACACCTTAAAGAACACCAAAACAACTAAGTCGGTGATAGCGAAAATGTAGGGATGTGAACAAAATCGATAGGAAAATCAATACATAAAATCGTAATATATGTGCACGGTGAATGTTCGATATGCCTAACGAATGAACTCAACATCTTCCATAGGTGTAAAAACTGTTGAATTAAAAGAAATTGACTTAATAAAATAAAAAAATCTGAGCTCAAAGTTATTTCCACACCAATAACGTCTAAAATGTTATAACATTTTTTCATGACTTTGAAGAACGTGCAAACTCGTTTTTCATTTCTTTCCATCCAAACTCCCTCATAAATAATTAAACATTATATTTTTTTTTGAGGTGATGAAACTAAAACCTATTCGCCCATCTGATTTGGCTTATTTTTCTTTTTATCGACATTTAATTTTTTTCGGGCTCTTTTCAAATGGTGGCTTTCACGATGAGTTAATTTTCAAATCTCGCATCCCTTTCTCGTGATTCACTCATCATATTTTGTTATAATTAAGTCCTCATGGGAAACTATTTTTACATGCACTACTATCTTGTCCAGTTTTATTACATTTTGTTCGTTATATAGATAGACTTGAGATGAAAACACTCAAGCTAATATGATATAGAGAAGTACAATAATCAAATAATACTATGCATGTGTGCAATAAAGGAGATACGGAGGCAAACATGTAGAAGATATCACTAGTCACATCTGAAATACTCCAAACATTGTAAAGCACATGGATGAAATTATGTAGCATCTCAAAGCACTATCACACAGTGGTGTGAAATATGGAATGAAGTTGTGACTATGGATATCTTAAGTGTCCATTCATAAACGGTGTAAAAAAATGCAAAACTCTTTTTGTGTTTTAAAAAAATTATAAAACAGAAATCTTTTTGACTTTTTCTAAAACAAATTTCAAAAAAATAAAATCTTTTTGGATTTTTCAATTTTTCAAAACAATAATGATACATATGATACAATCTAGAGATAGGAATCATATGAGATGAACATGAAAAATGCACCCTACTCTAAACATTATGACCACCCCTCATTCAACTTTGCAAATTCCTAAAGACTTCCTAAGACTCTCTAATCTAAGTGCATCTAATGGCTTCATGAAAATATCCGCTAACTGGAGGTCAGTAGATACAAAACTCAAGGATATGACCTTTTCCACTACAACCTCATGGATAAAGTGCTCGCGTATCCTAATGTGCTTTGTGCACAAATGCTGGACTAGATTACGGGATATGTGTATCGCACTCGTGTTATCATAGGAAATAGTCATGGTGTCCTCTGATATCCCATAATCCTCCCACATCTGCTTCGTCCATAGAAGTTTCATGCAATAACTCCCGGCGGGTATGTACTCAGCCTCCACTGTGGAAAAAGAGATTGAGTTTTTCTTCTTTCTAAACCAAGAGACAAGAGCAAAACCAATGAAGAAACACCCACTACAAGTGTTCCTACATCCATATGCATCATCGGCCCAATCGTCATCGGAATAAGCGGATAAACGGTCATTGTTATCAAATGAATACCAAATGCTAAGTGAGAGAGTCCCACTCACGTATTTGATAATAAGTTTAAGAGAAAAGAAGTGTGACTTTTTTGGGGACGCCTGATATCGCGCACAGATGCCAACACTAAAGGCGATGTCGAGACAACAGGTAGTCACGTAGAGAAGACTACCTATTATACTCCTATAAAAGTTTTTCTCTATGTCCTTTCCTGAAGTGTCCTTGCTACGCTTAGTTGAGGTACGCATCGATGTAAGTGCATTCCTATCAGAGTCTAAATCAAATTTGTTCACAAGGCCTCTAGCATACTTAGGTTGGGAGATGAACATCCCATACTCTAGATGGCGCACCTGGAGAATTAGGAACAAATTAAGCTCACCTACCATGCTCATCTTAAACTAGATCTTAATATCCTTCTCAAAGTGGTGAGCATGTTGGGAGCACGTGGATCCAAAGACTATGTCATCCACATAGACATAGGCAACCAAAATAGCACTGTCATCTCTCCTGATGAACAACATCATATCAACTCTCCCTCTCTTTAACCCACATGTTAAGATATAGGAAGTAAGCCTCTCGTACCAAGCATGAGGTGCTTTCTTCAAACCATACAAGGCTTTCCTCGAATAGTAGACGTGATCAGGGTGCTTAGGGTCTTCAAACCCTTTTGGTTGTTCCACATAAATCTTTAACTATATAATGACATTCAGAAAGCCACTCTTGACATCCATCTGATATAACTTGAAGCGCAAATGACATGCAATGGCGATTAGTAAACGAATGGACTCAAGCCTCGCAACAGGAGCGAACGTCTCATCAAAGTCTACTACCTCTATCTATATGTACCCTTGAGCGACCAACCTAGACTTATTTATGATAATAGTAGCAGTATCATCCACTTTATTCTTTAAGATCAACTTGGTACCTATCACATTTTTCTCACTAGGTCGGGAGACCAGTTCCCAAACATCATTCTTTCCAAACTGAAGCAACTCATCCTGCATAACACATATCAAGTGTTCATATTTTCATTATTTTTTATCGTTCTTGGGCTCGACTTTGGACGTGTAGCAAACATGGCTAACAACTTCCTCTAGCTGCACATGAGACTTCACCCCTAGGGTGGGATATCCTAGAATAATAGAAGGATCATGACTCTTGTGAACCTAAATAGGAGTGGCCCCTAAGTTAGGAATGGGGTCCACTCTAGGTGTGGAAGGCACAATGGGATCATCGGTGGAAAGTGCGTCATCCTCACACAAAATATTAGAATCAACAAACATCAGTGGTTAATCATCTTACACGGTGACGTTTATTGACTCCATGACCTTAGAGCTACTCAAGTTAAAATCCTGATATGCTCTACTAGTTGATGAATATCCTAACAATATTCCCTCATCGCTCTAGGAGTCAAACTTTCCTAATTTCTCTCAATCCTATAAGATGTAGCATTTACTCCCAAAGACACGGAAATATGAAAGGCTGGTCTTCTTGTAAGTCCACAATTCGTAGGGCGTCTTAAGTGTGTATGGAGGAAGGTAAACCCTATTAACCATGTGGCATGCAAGAGACACCGCCTCTTCCCAAAATCTCTAGCAACTCTATGACCTAGAAACATAGATCTAGTCATCTCCTGAATAGTCCAATTCTTCCTCATAACAATCCTATTTAGCCGAGGAGTATTCACAACTGAAAATTCATATTTGATCCTGAGGCTATCACAGTAAAGATCTAGTTTGGATTCCTTAAACTTAGTTACATCTTCACTACGTATTCTATTGATAGTGGCTCCATGTTGATTTTGTAGGACACGTCACTTAGTCGTAAGAAATTCCACAACATCAGATTTCTCTCTCAGAAAACCTACAATCGAGTAACAAGAGAAATCATCTGCCATCATGAGGATATACATATTACCACCCAAAATCTCAGTACGAGTATGACCCACAATATCCATGTGAATCAACTAAAGTACTCTAGAGGTGGTAATGAAGTTTAACTTCCTGTGGGGGCTACGAATTTGCTTTCCCAACTGATAGGGTCCACAAACTGTGGAATTTTATCTTCTAAGAGATGGTAAGGCACGTATAAGGTTCTTTTTAACAAGACGATTTAAATATCTAAAGTTCACGTGACCTAGACGTTGATACTACATATCCATAGGAGTGATTGTGGAGTTGTTTCATACAAATGAGGACTTGGTCACTATCCCATAGTAGTTATATTATGTCCTCACACCTTGAAATACAAGTTTACCAGCTTGATCATACACATTACAAGCATCCCAGTCGAACTTAACTGTAAAGTCAGCGCCGCACAGATGGCTGATACTGAGAAGGTTTGCCTTTAAAACTTTGACGTACAACACATTTTATAGCTTAGGAAACCCCGGTATCTCTATAGTACCTCGTCCTCATTTGAGGTAATGGAATTCAACTTCCTGTGGGGACTGCGGACTTGCTTTTCCAACTGACAGGGTCCATAAACTGCGAAAGTCAACTTTTCAAGTGATGGAAAGGAACGTACTAGATCCTTTTCAGCTAATTTATCCAAATCTCTAAAGTTCACATGACCTAGACGTTAATGCCACAAATCCATAAGAGTGGTCGTGGTATTGTTATAGATAAATAAGGAATTGGTCACAATCCCATAGCATTTATCTTCACTCCTCACCCCTTGCAATAGAAGTTTACCGGCTTGATCATAAACATTGCATTCCTTTCGGTCAAACTTTACTACAAAGTCAGCGTCATACAACCGGATAATGCTGAGTAGGTTTGCTTCCAAACCTTTGACGTACAAAATAACCTCTACATTAGGAAATCGTAGTATCTCTACTGTACCTCGTCCTACTATGATAGATTTTCTCCCATCTCCAAAGGTGACTTTACGTTCCATGCGATCCTCTATGTAGGTAAAAAATGAGACATCACATGTCATGTTCCAGGAGCACCCACTATCGAAATACCAGTGAGAAGTATCATGTGCTTCAAGAGCAACATGAACAATAAGGGATTTTGCGTCGAGTTTAGGTAAACAAGATGAGGTAACCTTCTGTTTTCCCTTGTCATTATTGGCTCTATTCGGGATAATAGAAGTGTTCGTTGACGGTATAGAAATCTATTGGAACTCTTCCAGTAGACTTTGAGAAGTGGCTACTATAAACTTAACCTTATCTCGAAGACTCGAAAAAAATTTAGTGACACGTGGTGGAGAAAATGTACGTCATGTCCAAACTAAACTATAACAAAACTCCCTAAGGTGTCCCTTTCTTTTGAAGTAGGTACAGAAGTACACAGGCTTCAGCCAACCTTGGTTCATTTTTCTTGGTGGAACTCTTCTTCGAGGTTTTTAGCGATGGCCCTATGGGTTTGTAGTAAACTGAGGAACTGATTCCGGTGTCAGATGGGACCTGTAGGCACCATTAAAACTAATTCCTTACCGTTCACCAAAACCTAAAGCAGGGGCGAGGAAAATCTTTCACATCTTTCTAGATATATCCTCAATCTTTACCTTGACCTCCCCGGCTATCTTAAGGTCATGAGTAAGTTGGGCTCCAAGGGTTTAAAGTTTCTTTTGAGTGTCCATGGAGGTCTGGACCTCACTCATAAGACTATCCACTTGATCGGTCAAGTCCCCTTTCCCTTTCTCTAAACATCTCTCTCTCACACAAAACTGACTCTCTCTCTATATACACAAACTCTCTCTCTCTCTCTCTCTCTCTCAACACAAACGGTCTCTCTCCCTCTCTCTCTCAAGGAAGTGGTAATGGAGGACTCTTTCTCTCATGTCTCTCCTAAATCTTTCTCTAAGGAAACTATCCTAAGTGCTATCTCTTTCTTATGCTTTTTAGTTTTAAAAGAATCCGCATATAAATCAGCGTACGCGTGTCGTAGATCACGCTCTCTCTCACTTGCACATCCTCCCCCTGACTCACATCGCTTCCACTGTCGAGGTGTCCCTGTGAAGTAGCATCATCATAATCATGAGGTTCATTGTCAGTACTCACATAACTAACCATGAATGCGGTGAAGTTACATTCATGCGGTGAGTCATCTCCAGAATCCACTGACACGACCTCACTATCGTCACATAGGGAGGCATTAAGAGCATCTTTGCCTTTTCCCTGACATCGCAACCTAGTAGGACACACAAATTCCTTATGACCTCTACTGTCACACTCATAACATCTCTCCTCGTCTTTATTTGGAGTTTGACCTTTTTATTCTTTTCATTTTTCTTTTCAAACTTATTTTTCTCTATATTCTTTTTATCTTTAAAATTACTATTTTTCTTTAATCTGAGAATTTTCTTGAATTTTTTAGAAAACAAGGCCAATCCTCTAAGTCAAAATCAAACTCATAATCAGACAACTCTTCCTCTCTTTTCCTAGACGACTCGCCTCTCTTTCTTGGTGACCCATCACTCTTCCTATCCTAGTCTTTAAGTCCTACACCTTTATCTTTTAATTTTATCGTATTAGGAAACATGTCAATTTCATAAGTCTGGAGGTCTCCTACCAATTCTTCTAATTTCAGACTGCTCAAATTTCCTAATGAATTTAGCACAGAGTGACTTTAGGGATAAAACTCTTAGGCAAAGATCTCAGAATCTTTGTAACTACTCCAGTACCAGGAACGTGTTCACCCAAATTGAATTTAGTGTTAACAATATCAAATAAGCGTGCATGTATTCATCAAAACACTAAAATTCAAGAATGGTGATTGTCTCAAATTGTGTAGGTGATTGTCTCAAATTGTGTAGTTAAGTTTTTCAATTTTGATTGTTTAACTGCATTAGTGTCTTCATGGGTAAGTTAAAGAACATCCTATGCTTCTTTAGACGTGGTACAAGTCATGTTGCGTCGAAACTCATTGGCGGTGGCATTCCTGGAAATTGCACTAAGCCCACGTGAGTTAAATGTGCTCCATTTAAATTCATCCTCAGTCCATGCAGTCAAAGATTTTAAAGCAGTTATGTTATCTATAGTGACAGTGGGAGGCGTCCACCATCTTTCACACATAACCCAAACACATTCATCAATGGATTTTAAGTGGAATCTCATACGGGCTTTCCAATACGCTTAATTTGACCCATAAAAAATTAGAAATCGATTACACAAGTTTTCCATTGAAATTGCGCTTTTTCAAAAATCAAATTATATATATATATATAAGGGGAGAGAGAGAGAGAGATAGAGATAGCCCATAAAAGATGGAGCGCTGGTGGCCGGTGGGGCGGAGCGACGGTGATGATGGTGTCCGGTGGGTCGGCAACTCCTTTGATCACGATGGAGAGGTTTTAGAAAGAAGGATTTGTGCGTTTGATTTTGACGGAAAGTGGGTGGTTTCAGAAATAATGGTTTGGAACTTAAATCTTATTTGACAAAAGATAAAATACATTTGGCATCACAATTTTTGTTGTTGCCAAAATTTTTCTATTTATCTCAACACACTCTTGTGTTGCCAAAAGTCACCACATATTTGGCAACAAAAAATTATGATGCTAAAAGATAATATTCACCCCCATTTTATTTTGGTACCTTCCCGCTTAAAATTTTAACCTTTGGCAGCAAAGTTTATTTTATGCTACCAAAAGTACCCTCTAAAATAGTATTTTGGCAATATAAATTAGATTTTGTTGCCAAAAGCGTATCTTTGGCAATAAAAATAACTTTTGTCATTAAATATTGTTGCTAATGGTGAAAATTCTAGTAGTTCACTTAGTATTCATCTTTCTTCTTAGCTTCAACATCAAATCTCTTTTTAGCTTTGGCCTTGTCTTACTTCTTTTCCTTAGCTTACTTCTTAGTCTCAGCTTTAGGTTTCTTTCTTTCCTTTTGTCCTTCTTTTGGTAGATAAGGTCAAGGACCTGATGATTAATTTGGTTTGGGGCCATAAATGTAGAAGGTTCCATGTGAAAAGCTGAAGATGATGGGGTAGAAGATAAACAAAGAAAAATGCATAAATTAGTAAAACCACATTGGAAGGATGAACAAAATCTTGTGAAATTTTCCATACATTCTTCAACCTATTGATCAGTATCTACTTCGTCCTCGGATAAAATTAGTACATAGGCTACCTCTTGAACTTGAGTCGACCCTAGATGTCTATAATAATCAAGTTTCATGAACTTTTCTAAAGTAAAGACGTCCTCAAAGATAGGATCATCAGCAACACAGACTTTATTTAGCAAGTTCCTAAGAGTAAGGTTCATCTTAGGAGTAACTTTCTCTACAAAAGAATGAACACAAGTTATAAAAAAAAGTTAACTAAGGTATCAAAAGAATAAAGAGCAAAGGATTATACCAATTATTTTTTACCCACTTTATTCATGACGAACAATAATAGTTCAATCTCTTCTTTTTTTCCAAACTCCCAGTTCCATTTTAAGTACTCAAACTTATGTTTCTAGTTATAATTGCTTGTCTGGAATACCTTCACTAACTTCTAGTTAGCTTTCCTAGGGAAAATTAACAATACTCTGGGCCTTTGCATTGTCTTTTATCCCATAAATGAATCTAAATACCTCCTCGGCTATATTGAACCCCGGACACTCCCTCAAGAAGACCATCAACCCTAAGATTGTCATGTATGCATTAGGGATTATTGGGTTGGGGCTAATTCATATCCATCCAATTCTCCTATTATAATATGCTAAAGGAGAATATTGACACCGAACTAAAAAGGCCATAATGAGAATCAAATCTCATCGGGTGAACGTTGATTCTAAACCATTTCTCAAGGGCCAAACAATGTAAATTTTATGTCCAAAGGTCTTATTGTAAAAAAAAACCAAGTCAACAAGATCATCCTCGGTTTTATCACAACCAGGAAAATAAAATTTAGTGGTTCAAAGGTCGTATGAGCTGAAGGCACTAGAACTTTCCTCATCCACGAGGATAGTTATAGGTGAACTGGAGGTTTGGGAAGAAGATTCAAAAATCATAGTCTCTTTTGTAGAAATCCCAAGTCCAAGTAAAGACACCTTAGAGGTTGAATCGACAAAATTTTGATCGCCAAACTGCCGATTGGAACCTTCAGAACTAGTGGAAGCTTAAAATTTAGTCTGTCCATATTGAACACTTAGGGGATGAGGAACCAACCCAACAGAATATGGAACACATGGTATAAAATTTGAGTGATATTTATCATCTGAGGGATAATGATTTTTAAAGTAACTCCCCTTATCACCCCAAAAAACTGGAAAACTCTCATTCAAATGAAGGATTTGTTTAAACATTCTCCCAACAAATGAGGATTAGCCAAAGAATGAAGAGAATATATGGGTTGTTACTCTCATAGTGGGAAATTTGAGTAAAGAAACATAAGAAGCCTAAAATAGAAGAAAACCCAGGCCAACAAACTCAATATCCACCTAAATCGCACAATCCACCGATCAAAAGCCAAATCAACAACAAGAGTATGAAGAAATGTGTAAGCCATAAAATGGAGAAACTGTAGAAAAACACTGGAGACTTTAGAAAAAGGAGGAAATTAATACTTAGAACATTTACGACAAGAATCCTCAGAAACCACCATTAAATGCACACAGAACTCTAAAAAGGAATAAGCTTGACGACAGTAAGTATCTCATGTATGAAGGTATCTAAAGATGGCAAAAGTGAGGCAGAAAGTAACTGAGAAGGGAAGGTTTAAAAACTCAACAATTTCTTCTTTCTCTAGATAGTGTATGAACATTGAAATATGAAAAGGTGGAAGAAAATTAGGATTATATTTTTAAGTGTTTGAGTTGGCAATCACTACTTCGTAAAAACGAGCTTGAAATCAAGCCTCAAAAAGGCAAACTAAAGCTTCAAAACTGCGCGTGCACTACCCAAGGTGCATATGAATTAATTATGACATGCTCCCACTACCAGACTTTGACATATGGAAACCTCAATCCCAAATAGAATTGTAAAAAAATCATATGGAAATGTTATCGTCCATGGATGAGACGATGAACTCCTAGGCCGACAACAACTTTTAGTTAAAACTTTGCTCATTTAATTCTCCTAGAACCTACCCAGAAGAGGCAACACTTTAGAGAATCTGTGTTACAAGTTACAATCATGAGAAAATTAGTTGGTGTTATTATTATAGCATAAATATGAGATGTGTAGTGTACTAATTATAAGAGGACACCTGAACACACATACTAACAAGAATGAGGTCGGCCTCAACATACAACCTGGTCGGCCATATATAGAAGTTGGTTCGGCCACTACTGACAGATCTGTTAACCTCATTAGTTAGCACTATTAGTTCACTTTATTATAGCAATCATGTACTGCGTGAACAAATGCCATTATTCACATTTATTATACATTCACATGGAGAAGATATGAAAATATTATCCCCCATGTGATGACATCTAACTTGTGATTATTCTCTCACCATATATGTAAAGTATGTACTCACCTAAAATCTAAAGGTAAATCATGCGATACTCTATTTTCCCTATCCTCCAACATCTTATAAATAGCACACACCACCCATATTTAGGGGTGTTCAAGATTTTCCTTACTGTTATGCTGCCCAACTTTAGAGAGAACTTGAGATCTCAATTATTGTAGTTCTCAATAACTTTTTCCAATTGAAACAATACAATTAACAATGCACTTATCGACATAGGCATTGTTTTGGGGCTGAATAAATGAAATTTGATTCTTATTTTATCTCTCATCTTTCTATTGTTTTCTCTAGTTTTTGTATTTAAGTAATATATATCTTTTATCTATTATTTGTTAATAATGAGTACATTCAAGTTAAGATAACTTATATCTCAATTTTAGGCAAACACATACTCGTATAAAATTTACTATTTATTCAAAACTTGTTCTCCACATCCTAATTATTAACATTTATTAAAATACACACACACATACACACACACACACACACACACACACACACACACACACACACACACACATATATATATATATATACGCACACACACACACACAGAAATACTACTTCATCAACATTTTTTTTGAAAAACGTTATAAAAAGTATAAAGAAATATAACCTATTTGAATAAAATAAAAAGTGCAAGTCCTTTCGTAAAATAAAAAAAATTGTAATCTAATGCAACACACGAGGGTAATTTAGGACTTGCTTATAATTTTACCATAACAGACGAGTGTCAGTGGTTAAGTTGTAAATGGACCTTTCATCAATTACACTATAATTAAATTAAGAGATCATTTTTTTCCCGAATCTTCATAATCAATACTTCATCTATCAAACTAATAGGATTCCCAGAACATTTCTCTACATGTCTAATATAGATATCACATATCAAATTATGCAATATATTTATTGTCTCTAAATTTATTGAATAACTAATGCATAACAGGAAAAACAATTTGATGAAACCTCACCTTTATGGTCCACAAGGTTGGTCTCATGAAATACTTTACGAATAATCAATCTGTAAACCAAAGAAAACATATGGTTAATTTCTTATATGATATTAAATCGAAAAGTTGTGTTCGAACCCATTTTTTACAAAGTAGAATTTTTTTTAACAAAAATTGAAGTATTTGGCTAGATCAAAATATGAAATCCATTTATTGAAGAAACTTAGTTCATGTTCTTCAATAACTATATATCTAAATACAGTGCTTTCAGTCTATTCGAACCCACCATCATTAGAGGTATGGATGGTTTCAAACAAGGGTTTGTGGGGATAACCTGATGTTTCTCATAGGCGAGTTGATATATAGAGATAGAGAGAGAGGGAGAGAGAGATCCACATAATCTACTTTATGAGATATCATCGCCGAAAAGGAGAGAAGGAAAAAAGATAAAAATCAGAGAGAGAGTCGATAAGACGAGAGTGATGAAAAAGCTTTCGTGTAGAGATATTGAGAAAATGGGGTAAACGATTTTTGAGAGGGAATGGAATTAGGAAATAGGAGGGAACTGGTAAATTGAACTGTGTAAATGAAAAGGAAAAATAGGAAATAACCTGTCCCTTAAAGCTGTTTAGAACCAATTTTTATAGGATAACAAATAACTGTTTTTATATCACCCTTTGCTATGTAATATTTAAGACGAGTGAGCCTAACCATCCTAAATAATATATATATATATATATATATATATATATATATATATATATATATATATATATATATATAGAGAGAGAGAGAGAGAGAGAGACCTGCGCATATGACATATATATTTGAGATGCGCTAACTAATTAGTTTTAGGGACGACTACTCATAACTGTCCCTACTATACGAGTCCAAATAGAGTATTGTTTTTTGTAGTGACAAGTGTTATTGATTAACCTCCCATTATTGCTTGCTATTAGGTGGTGAAATTTCCCTCCTACACCTCCAGTATCATCACAGCTATTAGGAGGACATTGGGCTTAAGAAAGAGAATAATGGGGTCAGACTAGGCTCAATAGTCTAGATATTATGGAGGGTCGACCTAAGTCCGGGAGGCCCTCACGACCAGAAGCAACCCATATAGGGGAGAATCCCCCAAGAGGTTTTGAGGATCAGACAATCAGAGTTATTTGTGATAAGGGCATCATATCCAGTAGGTCCACAACTGATGAGGATATGGTTTGTTGTCAGGGCCGTTATTTTAATGGATCCTTTAGAGAAAAATTTTACACTTGTGGAGAGCATGATCACTTAATTAGTACAAACCTTAAGGGCAACCTGTTTCATAAAACTAACATTGAGAAGTTGTTATAATTATATTTATGGCTCATCTTCACGATTTTTATTTTGACATTAAGGGGTTCTCGTTGTTTTTAATATAAGAATTTTCTCTATGATATTGAGACTTATAGATTTTTTTCACTGAGTTTCTTTTCTTGTGGATATCCTAGTGGGAAAGGGTGCTTCATTTGGTTGTGATTATGGAGACATAGAAGTTGTGACTGGTCGACTTGATTTGTATCCACTTTATTGATTTTTAGATATGTGGTCAAATGATTTTATTAGTGGGCATAAATTATTTGGGAATGTATTACATTTGGAGCAATTGTAATGATTAGTCTAATATATTTACCATTATCGTACATAAGATGTTTCTTATAGTCGTGCTTATGCTCTCGAGAGGGTTTAGTACACTATAACATTAGAAGGGGTTTCGATTTCTTAGAAATATTATCGATAGTCTGAGTTTTTTCCATTGTATTTGAAGAGGTACCGTGGTATAACCTATAGATAATATTGATTTGGTCATATGTTTGGCACTATCACCTGGCTCATAGCGAGTGAACCTTATTTGTTTGCTCTATTAGAGATGAAAGAGTGTTATTGGAGAAAACACAATGGCTTTTGAGCCAAGAATTTAGTTGAGGAGTACGTCTCCATGGGGAATCTCCAGTTCTCTTTGTAAACAGATGTGTAGACACCCCATTTTGTTACCCCTTAAACTCTCCTCAGGTCCTCAGCACCTCCATTCATCACTACAAACCCAGGTCATATCCCGACTACTGACCTAGAAGCCATCGAGCGCTCCCAGGCTCGATTTGACCAAAAAGTCAAACTCTTCAGCTCGATCAAGACTGAATGAATATTTAAAGGGAACTGAATCCCCTTTCCAACGATCCATTCCGTGCGCGATTCGAACTTTCCATGCGAAGGAACGACCCATTTTCCCCGAAACCTGATCTAGAGGTCACCAGACGCTCCCGGGCTCCATTTGACTAAAGTCAACCTCCGCAGCTCGACCGAGACTAAATGAATCTTCAAAGGGCACTAAATCACCTTTCTAATGGTCCATCTGGTGTACGATTCTAACTTACGGTACGGATGAACGATCTGTTTTACTCCGCGAGGTCACCGAATGCTTCTAGTTCCCAGTTGACAAAGTCAACTCTCCAAACTAGGTCAAAGTCTATGGAATGTCAAAGTACATCTCCTGGCCTTTCCAATGGTCTTCCCCATGCACAATTCGGACTTACCATGCGGTTGAACGATCTGTTTGCGTCCGAAGATTCCCCTTCCAATAGACCGACGAGCACTTTCGAGCCACATTTGGCCCAAAGTCAACTCCCAAACCCGAGAGAGATCCAAATAACTTTCAAAGGTCTCTGAATTACCTTTCCAACGGTACACCCCGTGCACGATTTGGATCAACGATTTGCACTATGTGGACAATTTTTCAAAAAGGCTACAGAGACACTACCAAAAACGGCAGGTCACAGACAGTGTGCCTAAACACACCTGCCAATTGGAAGGACTAGGGCTATGCCGATTGACAATTCCATGTGCCTAAAAAAGGGAGGTCATGTCCTCATTGCAAAGGGATACCAGATCTGAAATAGATCACTCTCAACAAATACAGAAAACCACTCTCGTAGTCAGTGTGATTTCCACATCCAAAACCCTTTCCAACTTTCCATTCTCATTATTCTTTTCATCAAACTTGGTGAATTCACTACCCTCCGTCATCATCCAAGTGCAAGGAATGTTCTCCAACATTCAAGATCAAGCTCAAGATCTTCAAGAAGGTCCAATTTTCTCAATTCTCTCCTTAAATTCCCATAAATTCATATTAACTCGTTTTATTACTTAGCACTTTTATTCTCCCATCTCACATATCATAATATACTTTGTATTTAGTCTTATTACACATCTCTTATTTTCATAAAAAAAACAAAAAATAAGAAAAAGAAGGTTTGGTCATAAATTCCAAACAAGAATTCTCACACTTTTCTTACACTTTTCTCAAAACTAAAACACTTCTTTACACACACACACACACAAATAAGAGAAGTCCCCGGTTGGATTTATGGGATAAACCCCACCCCCTCAATTTTCATGTGAACTACGTGGACTTTGATGCCAGTATAGTCTACGTAGGCATCTCGGGATAAAACCTGAGACTCGAGTCCTATTCTCACATTTTCTCTCGTTTTCTATTTTCTCTAAACTCAACTCTATTAGATTACATATATTTATATATGCATATATTTTTTCTTAGTGGCGTATTATTCCACATACGTTATCATTCCATTATAACGATCAACGCAAGAATGATCGAGCAAATCTTATTTTCTAATATTATCTTTACATTCATACGGATGACTTGCTTTATCTTTTCCATGGTACAAGTCGATGACTCCTATCTCCACTAGATATACACATGCACACATATCACGGGGCAAATAAAGGAAAATAGCAAAAACCCATGAGAGATCGTAATGGCGGAATGGGTGCCTAACACCTTTCCATTTCGTAACTTAGCCTCCGGACCCTTTTTGAACCATTTTGTTTCCGTATGCATTAGTATTTTTTGGATGGTATCCTTAGAGTTGGATCCCTTTCTTTTGTCTATTTTGAGTCAAAAAGACTGAGGACTCCATCGCTCTACATTTTTCACCTCATTCAACGATGCTGGCTGAAGCACTCTCGAGAGGGACGCACGGGACCTAGGATCCCCACACTCCCACCCGCCGCGAGGATCGGGGATGGCCACAGTGGTGACTCCGCTGGGGATATTATTTTGAGGGCTAGACTCTATTTACATGGGTGTTATGTTTATTTATATTTTACCCCATTTTTTCATGTTCCCCTTTTTCATGCGTATCCCATGCATATGCTTCTATTCACGCACTTGTAGAAAATTGCCCATGTACACTTTTCACCAAATGCACCGAGGATCACATATATCCACATGATGCACGCATCACCCATCCATAGTTGATGTACCATTGGTACTTGTACTTTGCTGCTTATTTGGTATGATCAAGAAAGGTATTCTCATAAGATACTAATAAATGAATCATGCATGATTCACACGACATCACCAACGAGTATTGTGATTGACAAAATTTTGTCTAGTAACTGGAGCGTCACTTTGTGCTGGGCGCTGGATCGGCAGGGCACAGTTAGCCTAAGCGATATGACTCTCACCTTCCATTAGACAAGTACCTTCGACGTATATCGAACAGTTCCCCCGCATCGTACCGCTTGACCGAAGTCATGATCGGAGGTATATCGCACGAAACTCGTTCACGTACGTCGAGTATATTGAATTCGCTCTCACACGTACCGTCCCCACGAGGTATATGGTGAGGCAATTCACGTACACTCAAATATATCGAATGGCTTGTCCACACGTAATGATTACTCACAAGACCAAGACGTATATCGTGGAAGTCACACCAAAGGGGGGAACCCTTTTCGATTCACCCAACCAACTGCATATCCACATATAGGTGTCAAGCCTAGGACACACATATAAGACTTCCGGTTTCAACCCGAAACTCTGCCAAAATTTTGGATCAGCCCGTCGCTCGAATTTTTGCGCACTTTTAAAATGGGACCCTATCCGTGAGCCTGGTCACAAGTCCAACCATAGCTTTGCATATATTACAAACCAATTTTTCCAGGCTCAGGTCCCGTTCGGCATTACATTTTGCATTTAGGAGAATTTAATTCAAGTGAGAACATAATAATTATAACAATCATGCTTAGATCGTCACCCAAAAAAAAAATTCATTCCTTTGCTTTATCAAAAATCCAAAAACATTTATCCTTTCTTTACCAAAAGTCCAAAAATATCGTGTTTTTAACTCTCAAAGAAAAAAATGTCAAAAATATTTTCATCATTTAAAAAAAAAAAATCCCATTTTGCGCCTTCTTAGGTCGATCGCAAGTCGTTGGCCTGGCTCTTTATTAGCTTCGGTCCTCAGTTAAATCACCCCGGAGTTCCGTCTGTTCCCCTGTTACTTCTTTCGAGTCTGAAATCCATCCACCTTCTATGGAGAATACATATCAAGTATCCGTTGTGAAGCAAGATCTGACGGCAGTCCTAGCTCGTCTCGTGTCCAAGATTGAAGACCTCCAGACTGAGGTCCGAGAGATGCAACAAAACCAGGTTCTCATTCCTCAAGAGCCCGAGGACCTATTACCTCGTGCTACGGATTCACTCGAGCCTATTTGGGTTCCTGAAGAGTATCAACATGCTCCACGTTCCCCTCTTGCTAATGGGCCGTCGCTTACCCAGCTTCCAATGTCGAACCTTACCCAACATGGGGACAACTTGCCTATGATCGTTGATTTGAAAGAGGAGGAGTTGAATAAGGTCAAATAATACCTCAATATACTCACTAAGAAGTTTAAACAAGTCAGAATATCCGAGAATTACATGGACTACACCCACGTGTATCCTTATCCTAAAGTGAGGTTACGCGAGAAGTTCAAGATGCCAAATATCGATAAATTTGGAGGAATTGGACCCCCAATTGTTCATCTCCATAGCTATCACTATTCCATGACTCTACTAGGGGCTTCGAAAGAAGTTATGACCCAATTGTTTCAGCAAACTCTTAAGCATAGTGCCTTCCAATGGTTTTTATCTCTTGAAGAGTCCCGAATTTGTAGTTGGGAGGATGTAGCCTGGGAATTCATGTCACAGTACAAATACAATGAAGATCTTGAGGTCACCCACCAGGATTTAGAGCTACTCAAACAGAACTCTGGGGAATCATTCAGTAACTTCATAGCCCGATGGAGGGAAAAAGCAATAACTGTGACCAATCGACCTTCCGAGGAAGAACAAGTCACCATATTGAAGAAGAATTTCTTACCCCATGTCCGAGCAACCATGGGGGGATAATACTATCCCCACTTTCGAGATCTCAGAGAAGCAGGAGTAGAAATTAAGGAAGGTCTTGCTAAAACAGATGTCTAACCAAAGAAGGTATTCGGACAGTTCACCCCTAGAAAATATGAAATGCATGCTAGTGCTACAGTCTCAACCATTAACAATATCTCTCAACCAACCACCTCGTGGGAACCAGAAAGTCATCCTATCCCAGTCCAAAAAGAATAAATCGAGATCCATGCTCCACTATCCAAAGTTTATCGAGCCTTATTGAGCCAAAACCTTATCCCTTGGATCCCCGTCCTTTGCCAAATTCGCTCCTAAGAAAGTTCAAGGCAGATGCCCATTGCGAATTTCACTAAAGAGTTGGTTGATCGAGTGCGAAAAGCGCGCGCGTGTTAGGTGCGGTCATTGTTTTCGTTTCGCCTACTCAATACAAACAAACCTAAATTATGGCTACACTTACGAGGCAAGCACATCGGTAAGACAAGTATCGAAAATCCACAAGGACGAGATGCTAGAATTTATGAGATCTAATACTCAGAAATAAAAGTGTAAAAGGTGATTACAAACTAAAAATGAAAAGATGCATAAAAGGGAAATGATTATTCTAGGCAAGGGTATTGAAACTAGATTAATAAAGCGAGTAAAACTATAGGTTGCGTCGAATATCCCTCACCCGAGTTAATTTGTATAAAATGGATACATGGGTCGACAAGTTATTTAGAATACATCTTATTTTGACAGTTAATTGGATCAAGGGTTGTCACGCCCCTAAATCCGTAAAAAAGCCTAATATGATTTTTGCATCAACAAATATCTCGAAAATTGCGCACGCAAGGTCGTAAGCACGGGACATACATGATATGCCCTGTCAAATCTCCTAGGCGCAATAAATAGAACAATGCACCAAAAATAGACCCGTAAACACCATCACCAAAGCCAAGCAACGCATCAACTCGAGTGAGTGCAATTCAAACACAATCTAATTTATATTACCTAGAAAGCGTGTTAAAAATGCAATAAAGAAAGCGGTAAATAAATGCGGTAAATCTACACAACAAAGCAATTAATCAAAGCATGTAAACCTAAATTAGAAGGCATGTAAATTATCTAGAAAGCAAGAATTAATGGAAAACAACTATATTAAATTGGTAGGGAAGATGAATAGTGAGCACTTACACCCCAAATGGGTGTAAAACCAAGAAAGGAAGAAGCATGAGCACTCAACTCCCAAACCCTAACCTAAAATCGATTCTAAAACGTTCACCTCTGATATTACAAGAAAAGAAAAGAGAAAAGAAATAAAAAGGCAAAATATCTCCTGGAAATAGGGGATCGATCGATCGACTAAAATCGTCGATCGATCTACCAAAATCGCCGATCGATCGATCGATCAAGCCGGTATCAACACACTACATTGCTGTTTTGGTTGTTTGCCTTTCCCGTCCGCTAGAATCGTCGTAACTTCTTCATACGGACTCGGAATCGCGCACCGTTTATGGCCACGTGAAGCGTGTGAAGAGGGATAAAACTTTTCTGTATATGTTGGGCTACGTTCCCAAGTTGTGAAACGACTAAATTGTCCTTAAACGTGCGATCGGGTACGAAAATCGACCGAAATGCGTCCAAACTTCACACTTAGAATCCTAATACCTATAAAAGCTCAATTAAGACCTGCAAAACATGTTAACATAGAAATCCGAGGTTTTCTGGTTAGCGAGCATAAATATATGGAATAAGGTACCCGAGGGGGCTAAAATGCATCAGTTTGAGGGATAAATACGTAATATTTGTGTATGATCAGACCCCCTAACTTACAAATTACTAGTCCCGAACAATGAAATAGGATGCAACAAGAACTGCAAGCAAACCAAAAGCAGGAGATAGTACAAAATTATGGTATAAAAGCAAAAGGCCACTTTCATGGGCGATTTAATTGCCTTTAGCGTATGCAATAAACCGTTAAACCCCTAGGTCACCCTAGTGGACGATTGTCGTCTCGTGAGGGTTTTTAGGGATGGTACCCATAAACATCACATGGTTTCCTACTGTACTATCTCCTACTTTTAGTTTCCTTGTTGTTCTTGCTGCATCCTATTTCATTGCTAGGAACTAGCAATTTGTAAGTTAGGGGGTGATGATACGCAAATATTACTTATTTCATCCTCTGAACGGATGCATTTTAGCCCCCTCGAGTATCTTATTGCCTATATCTATCCTCGTTAACTAGAAAACCTAGAATTTCTATGTTAACATGTTTTGCAGGGGTTAATTGAGCTTTTGTAGGTAATTGGATGGTAAGTGTGAGGTTCAGACGTGTTCCGCTCGATTTCTGTACACAACCGCACGTTCAAGGGAATTTAATTCTTTTCATAGCTTGGGCACCTGGCCTAACATTTCATGAAATTGTAGCCGTCCTCGGTAGCTTCGTGTGGCCATGAACGGTGTGTGATTTTGAGTCCGTATGAAGAAGTTACGGTAATTTTAGCGGAGGAGAAAAATTACGGAAATCAAAAGAGGAGGAGACGAGGAAAAAAAGAATGCAGTGTTTGATTGGCTCTGCCCTGATTGATCGATCGATCAATGAATTTCGTCGATTGATCTATCCTTCTCTGCAGTTGAAATTTTTCTCTTGATCGATCGATCGACCAAAGGGGTCGATCGATGAATGCCTTGTTTTCTACAGATATTTTGCCTTTTCTTTTCTTTTCTCTTTTCATTTCTAAATTAATTCCAACTTTCTATATAAAGCAATTTTGGTGTAATAAACAGATATAAACGATTTTAGGTTAGATTAACTCAGGATTTGAAGGTTTTGGAGAGTTCTTCTTCAATTGTTCTTGGACTGACACCCCATTTGGGTTGAATGTTGCACTATTCATCATCCTCTCCATTAATATAGTTTGTCTTTCCTTATTTCTTGCTCTCTTGTTAATTTACATGCTTTCTAGTTTAGGTTTACTTGCTTTATTTCCTTGCTTTCTAGTATAGTTTTACCGCATTTGTTTATCGCATTTTTATGATGCTTTCTAGGTAATTTAAATTAGGTTTTGTTTGAATGGAACTCACTCGGGTTAACGCGTTGCTTTTCTTGGTGATAGTGTTTATGGATATTTGTTGATGCCAAAATCTTATTAGTCTTTTATGTGGATTTAGGGGCGTGACAACCCTTGATTTAATTAACTGTCGAAACGATATGCATTTGTAATAACTCGTCGACCCATGTAACCATTTTATACAAATTAACCAGGGTGAGGGATATCCGACGCAACTTATAGTTTTACCATTTTGTTAATCTAGTTTTAATACCCTCATCTAATTAAATATTTCCCTTTATGCATCTTTTACTTTTTAGTTTGTAATCACCTTTTACAATTTTATTTCAGAATATTAAATCTTATAAATTCTAGCAACTCATCCCTGTGGATTTTCTATACCCGACTTACCGTTGTGCTTGCCTCGCAAGTGTAGTAGTAATTTAGGTTTGTTTGTATAGTTGCGGAGAGACAGAAAACAAAACCTGTGCACTTTACATGAGGACACTTCTCGCGCACTATCAAAATGGCGTCGTTGCTGGGGATGAGTTTGTTTTAGACTTTATCTGATTTAGAATTTCATAATATTTTCTTTCAATTTGTATTATTTGCTAACCTTTTTGCAGGACTTCCACATTTGAGCACTTAGAAACATTCAAATTTTTCCCGCGCGCACCTACTTTGTGGAATTCGCCACTTCGAGACATTTTTGGGGTAAGCATGTCTTATTCCAATTCTTTCGGTAATCATTGTTATAATTCTCAAATTTCTCTCAAACCTATGACTTTCGGTGAATACTTAGAATCCCAAAGTATAACAAATTCAAATATGACTTTGGGCGAGTATAACGAAAGTCAAAACTTGGGTTATTGTAATTTTGATGATGATGATGATAATGATTTTGGGCCTTTACCTCCTTATAGTAGGAATTTTGAAACGAATTCGAATAGTTTTTAAAATTCCTATAATAATGAGTTTTCGTTTAAGTCCGATGGTAATTTTCAAAGTTCCCATTTTCATGCATCTGCACCTAGACCCATGATATTCAGTGAGGGCTTGCATATGTATGAGAATGAGAAAATTGAAAATCGTTATCGGGAAGAAAATCATTTGTGGGAACATGACTTGGATTTACTTTTTGATTCCGCCGACGATTTTTGTTCTGAGACTTTTCAGGTCGAAGAATGTTTTGAACCAAATGACGTACTTGTGCCTACTTTGGAACAAAACATTGTAGACTTTGCCCATTGCATAATATATATTGAAAGTGAAGATGAAAATGACGTAATATATATTTGCAATGAAATGATTTCTTCTTTGGCCCCCAAAGAAGAACATTTCATTGAAAATGACATTATTTCATTCGAAACTCAAACTTCATGCGATGATGATTCATCTCATGACTTTGAATTTCTTTCATCCCCATTTTCATTCTCTATTATCACACCATCACAAGTACCCGATGATTCAATTTCAAACTTTAATGTTTTAAACCTTTTCACCGATGAGGAGTACTTGCTCGAGTCGCCTTTCGTGCCTTTGTGTGCACCTCCTCCCATTACAATTTCAAAATCCTTGGGAGCATATTCGGCTTTTCTAGGTCCCCACATGTTTTTGTCACCTGTTCAATCCAAACCCCCCATCGTCCCACCAAAACTTTTAATTGGCGATGGTTCCTTTCTTACGCCTTACACATGGCTTCCATTGTTCAAACGGAATTCAAATTTTTTGGAGGGCATGCTTGTATGTGAGGGTACACCATTTATCCTCCAAAGTCAAATCGTTCTAATGGTGAACCCTCAACTACTTAGACTTCTAGTGTATAGTTTGTGTGAGGCCTAAATAGTAGGTTGTATATAGTTAGCTTTTTATTCTATCTTTTTATTTCCTTTATAATTTAGTCTACTGTAATTAGTTAACTCTTTGTTATTTGTTTTTTCTATGCTCGGTACTAACTTGTTTTGTATATTCTTTGGACTTGTACTCATGGGGATCGCTCCAATTTTGGGTAATATCGCTCTTTTCCTCTCTTTAACTTGGTCCTTAATTTACATTGAGGACAATGTCAGATTTTAAGTTAGGGGGTGTGGGATATTCTATCCTTTTCATTATTTAGTCCATGTTTTTTCTCACATGTAAGTAACTTAGTATGCTTTTCTTAGAAAAATTGAAATTTTCAAAAAGATTTTCTTTCTTTTTCTCCTTTTTTTTTGGCTTTTTGCCTTTGTTTCCGATGATAAATTTCAATAATTGCCCGATCCAATAGACAACCCAATGATGCATGTTATCGATTTTAGAAGTTATTAGACTTTAGTCTCACTTATTGATATTGTGAGTAACTTCATGAATTAAACTTTAATCCCATGAGCCCATGCACTTTTATTGTTATATTGATTTGGTTTATGATTTTTATAACTCGATAATCTTTTGTTGCATTGTATATACTTACACCGAGTAAGCTTTGTACCTTTCATCGTTTGTGAGTGTATACACTATTCTTTTCTCATTGAAAACGTTGAATTCGTCGGTAATCTCTCTATTCTTTCATTTGACCTTTCATTAATTGAGTTCATACTTGAAATGTGTTACTTGATCATGATTTTCATATATTTTTTTGACTCGAGAATTGCGTAAACTTTGTGAAATGATCATAGACCATCTTTGTTATATCGCCCATATTATCCTTGACCTCACCCTTATATGTTTATCCTCGTTAACCCCTTTTGAACCATAATATAGCCTTTTGTTTCATAACCCAATTCCCATAATAAACTCTAAATTGGAGTTTTAAACCATACATACACTTTCCATACCTTTGTTTGGAATGTTTCTTGGGATTGAGTGATGTTGTTGTGATGTCGGTTGAAATTTAGGCATATGAGAGTGTGATAAGTAAAGAAAACAGAAGTGAAAAAAGTGAAGAAGCAGATAAAGCAAAAAAGAAAAAGAAAACAAAAGAAAAAGAAGAAAAGAAAGAGAAAGAGAAAGTTGTAAATGTTGTGTATATAGTTCAATAAGCTTTGATTACTCTCCCTAATGATATATCTAATGCCGTTTTGGAACTTGTTTTCCAATTTTAATATTGCCCGCATTTTCCCAATATCTTGAGTTTTCATGCTAAGTACTTTGAATCCGTACATACAGTCCTTTATTTCGTACCCTAGCCTAGGCTAAATCACAACCCAAGTAAAGTCCTATGTGATCTTAGGTTGATGTAATTTAAAAGTCATAATTTTTTTAATAATCTGTGAAAATGCATTTCGCCTCTTTTAGTGTGCAGTATCCTTTCATTGGGATTATGGTTTTCAGTTTATATTTAGTGTTCTTCATTTGTGACATGTGTGCGCCCTAGTTTCCATTTACATTTACTCTTTATGACCACATATTCAGTGTGTTATCTCCCTGTTTTGACTGAATTCGCTTGATGAGTGTAATGTCCGTGAGAATTGAATGTATGCTTGTTTTAATGTTTATCCGGTTTATATAAGTTTTTTGCCAAATCATACACTTTGCATGTGCTCGCTCCCCTCCCAACAGTTTAAGGTTTCAATTCTATGAGGGGCATTCTATAATGTTAATGATTCGAACTTTTGTTTCAATTCATTCAATGTGCTAATAATGCGTATGAAATATTGTTCGCTATTGTTGGGCTTATCGCATGTTGGTTTGGGCATATTTTGAGGAAACCATGTGATGTTTGTGGTACCATCCCTGAAAACCCTAACGAGATGACACTCGTCCACTAGGGTGACCTAGGTTTTTAACGGCTTATTACATACGCTAAATGCAATCAAATCGCCTGCGAAAGTGGCCTTCTACTTTTATAACATACTTTTGTACTATCTCCTGCTTTTGGTTTGCTTATAGCTCTTGTTGCATCCTATTTCATTGCTAGGGACTAGCAATGTGTAAGTTAGGGGTGTGATGATACGCAAATATTGCGTATTTTATCCTTCGAACGGACGCATTTTAGCCCCCTCGGGTATCATATTCCCTATATTTCTGCTCGCTAACCAGACAACCTCGGATTTCTACGTTAACATGATTTACAGGGGCTAATTGAGCTTTTGTAGGTAATTGTATGCTAAGAGTTAAGTTTGGATGCGTTCCGCTCGATTTTCGTACACAACCGCATGTTCAAGGGCATTTTAGTTTTTTCACATCTTGGGAACCTGGCCCGACACTTCACGAAATTTGTATCCCTCCTCGCTAGCTTCGCGTGGGCACGATTGGTGCTCGATTTCGAGTCTGTTTGAAGAAGTAACGGTAATTTTAGCGGCGGAGAAAAATAAGGAAATCAAAAGTGGAGGAGAAGAGGAAGAAAAGAATGCGGTGTGATGCTTGGCTCTGCCCTGCTTGATCGATCGATCGACGATTTTGGTTAATCGAGCGATCCTTCCCTGTAGTTAAAATTTTGCTCTTGATCGATCGATCGACCAAAGGGGTCGATCGATCGATGCCTTATTTTCGGCAGATATTTTTCCTTTTTTCCTTTCTCTTCTCTTTTCTAAATTAACTCCAACTTACTATATAAAGACATTTTGATGTAATAAATAGATATAAACGATTTTAAGTTAGAATAGCTTAGGGTTTGAGGGTTCTGGAGAGTTCTTCTTCAATTGTTCTTGGATTGACACTCCATTTGTGTTGAATGTTGCACTATTCATCATCCTCTCCATTAATATAATTTGTATTTCCTTATTTCTTGCTTTCTAGTTAATTTACATGCTTTCTAATTTAGGTTTCCTTGCTTTCTAGTATAGTTTTACCGCGTTTATTTACCCGCTTTTTTACGATGATTTTTAGGTAATTTAAATTAGGTTGTGTTTGAATGGAACTCACTCGGGTTAACGCGTTTGTTTGCTTGGTGATAGTGTTTGCGGGTTTATTTTGAGTGCGTTGTCCTAGTTATTACGCCTAGGAGATTTGACGGGGCATATCATGTATGTCTCGTGCTAACGACCTTTCGCGGTAATTTTTGGGATATTTGTTGACGCCAAAATCTTATTAGGCTTATATGAGGATTTAGGGGCGTGACAACCCTTGATTTAATTAACTTTCAAAAACGAGACGCATTTGTAATAACTCGTCGACCCATGCAACTATTTTATACAAATTAACCCGAGTGAGGGATATTTGATGCAACCTATAGTTTTACCGCTTTGTTAATCTAGTTTCAATACCCTTGCCTAGATAAATATTTCCCTTTATGCATCTTTTACTTTTTAGTGTTTAATCACCTTTTAAACTTTTATTTCGGAATATTAAATCTTAGAAATTGTAGCAACTCGTCCTTGTGGATTTTCGATACCCAACTTACCGCTGTGCTTGCCTCGCAAGTGTAGTAGTAATTTAGGTTTGTTTGTATAGTCGCGACGAGAAAAAAAAAACGAGTGTGCATTTACACGTGCATACTTGTATCTCCCTTAATATAGTTTTGTTCTTCATTTTTCCTTGCTTTGTAATTTAGTTTCCAAGCTTTGTAGTTAGTTTAATTGCTTTAATTCTTTCTTTCCTAGTTTAATTAATATAATTTTGTTTAATTCATGTATTGCCCCTAGATAAATAGGGTCGGGATTTCGTTCCGCCATTTTCGGTCCCCGAGCTCCGAAAGTTAGGTTTAGCGCAAAATTGTGTTTAATTGAACCCGCGCGAATGAAAGTCGGATTATTATGCGTTTGAC